>OX327689.1:27517500-28767500 GCA_946807835.1 Ailanthus altissimus
AAGACTATATAAAACTGTGAAGTTTTGTAAACACTACAAGACTATATGAAATGAAATTTTGTAAAATAAATAAATAAATAAAATTAATGTACCAATAAATTGACAATATAAGACGTGATAAGACCTTACAAGATAATATTAAACGAAATCTTGTAGAAATTAAAATAAAATCATAAACAAATAGTATGCAACTTAATATGTTAATAATATTAATAATTATAAAAGCATACAAATAGTCTATTACCGAAAACCTATCAAATTACAAACGAAAGAACAAAAATTGCAAATTGCATATATATATATATATATATATATAATTTACATTACAATTTAAAAAATCATTCGCATGCTTTTTTTTTTCTTTCTTCGGTCCTCGATAACAAATCATGAAATAACCCAACAAGAAGATGTCTTCAATAATATAATACAAACACACCACAAATTTTGTTGTATGAATTAAAACAATAAGTATATCAAATTAATGATATATGTAAAATAATTAAAAAAGATATGCATAATTAAAAAGTAGGTTGCAAATCAAACATTTTGTTCGAACAACCTTTCAAAAATGATGCAAATCAAACTCTTTAAACTCAAAACATGAATCATACCATGATATCTCTTTAAGTATAAGAGGCATCATTACAATAACAAGGTATCTGAGTTTAAACCCAACCATTCATGCAACTTTTAAATACATGATTTGTCAGAAAAATTTAATTTTGACCATTTGACCAAGGAGAGGAAAGTGACGATAATCGCCCTTTGAATGCTAATGGTTTGAGCAATTGTAATATGAAATATGATTGGTTTTAACAATCAACAATACCAAATTACAAGAACGGGACTTTTAAATGAAAAATCATACTATTTCAAGAACGTTAGGATAACATGGACATATGAGTGCTTAAAGCTTTAATCAGAATTGAAAAATAAAAAATTTAACACAAAATATTTAATAAATTATATAGTAAAAGTAATTTGACTCTCTTTTTGGTAGGACTGGTATATTTTTGTAGAGATTGATTTTCCTAACCCACAATGATAGTATATGAATTTTAAGGTTTATACACCATATATTTTTAACAATTTAAATCTGAATACATGATTTTGAATAGTATTGTATAATAAATAATGTTTTGAATTTGTTGCTTGCCATAACGGTTAATATTAGCATTATGATTTTAAAACTTTTTAGTGGTATTATACACCCCAATTCTTTTGAACAGAAATGCTTACTACTTGTAAGACTAGCGAAACAATAAGGTAAAGGCTTGCAGCTAGCTTAAGCTGGATTTAGTGAGTTAGAATCTAAAGTAAGGTGGAAGCCTAAGCACGACCAATGAGGTTGTGCATCTAAGTTATTGGAGTAACTTAACATGAAGAAAATTATAACATCCCTCTTGAACATAATACATAGACCATTAATTAATAAAACAAAAGCACCACGGATATAGATTTTAGAAAAGAACCCAAAAATTTTTGGATTTTAAATTTTCAGAGACAAAAATGACAGTATAATGGAAAAGCAACAAAGAGTGTAAAAAGAAACATACACATATACACACACTCTCAAAATTAAAGCAATTGCCAAAAGACAAGTCTATATAAAACATCTTGTTCTCTAACAAGCATCGGACATGTGGTATAATACGAGTAAATAATCTACTATGCATATTATTCAACATATCGAAACAATCACAATAGTTATAGAACAAACCGTCAACAAGATTATCATAAACCCTTCAAATTTCAAGTTCTCTCTTTAGTGTTTTATTCACACACATTCAATTAAAAACCAATATGCATGGATTAAATTTTGAAAAAAAATAAAGAAAAAGAAAAATAACTACGAACCTAATAATAAGCGGCGGTTTGTAGCAAAATGTGTGGAGAAGATGAGGTTTTGGTGGTAGTGAGTAGACAGTAGTTTTAATGATAGAAGATCACTTGCTTCAAATATTGGAGTGGTGGGCAATATGCATTCATTTTGTTTATTGTTTCTTTTGAGTGTAATGGCTTGTTGGTCGTTTAAGTTTAATGTGGTCAATTTCGTTAATGGCAAAATAGTTTTTCTATTTATTTTCCTAAGATATCTATATAATTTTTTAATACAGGGCATATATTGTGTAATTTTAAAATTATGGTGACATATAGGGTGAAATTCACACTCAAATATTGGAGTGACGGACAGTATGCTCATTTTGTTTATAGTTTCTTTTGTGTTTAATGACTTTTTGGTCATTTAAGTATAATAGTATCAATTCACTAATAGTAAAATGATCTTTTTACTTATCTTTTAAAGATATTTATGTAATTTTTGAATACAGATATATATCGTATAACTTTTAGATGGCATGTAGGGTGAAATTGGCATATCACATCATATTTCTTAAATCAAGACTTACAGAATTTCTTTGATTGTTAGTTGAATTGACAGTGACAAAAATGCAGAGTAATCATAGATACAGAGGATAGACGTGAATAATCTAGCCTTACAAATAGGGCACCCCTTCAGTACAACCTGTACCACAGATTGACTAGAAAATATCAAAAACTCCCATTAATGTTTAGTTAAATATAAAATAAATTTTTAAAAATTAAATCATTAACAAAATATCCTTTTATGATATTAAAAAATTAAAAATAATATATTACATTATATATTATAATTATAATTTTAATAATATTAAATTTTATAATTCTGATTATAATTTTAATTTTAATTACGTTAAATATTATAAGTTCAATTTTAATTTTATTTTAATTACGTTAAATAATTTTAATTTTAATTATATTAAATATTATTATTTTAATTTCAATTATGTTAAATGTTACAATTCTAATTTTAATTTCAATTATGTTAAATTTTTATAATTTTAAATTTAAATTCAATTTAATTACATTAAATATTATAATTTCAATTTTAATTTTAATTTCAATTATGTTAAGAGTTATAATTTCAATTCTAATTTCGATTTCAATTTCATTTACATTAAATGTTATAATTATAATTTCAATTACATTATATGTTATACTTACAATTTTAATTACGTTAAATGTTATAATTCTAAATTCATTTTGATTTCATTTATAGGCACCCCCTTCAGTACAGCCGGCTGTGCCACACAGCCGACTGTCTCAGTCATTGGATTAATCCAATAACTAAGATTTGATGATGGCAGCCTGCACAACAGGTTGATTGGAAAATATCAAAAACTCCCATTAATGTTTAGTTAAATATAAAATAAATTCTTAAAAATTAAATCATTAACAAAATACCTCTTTATGATATTAAAAAATTAAAAATAATATATTACATTATATGTTATAATTTTAATTTTAATAATATTAAATTTTATAATTCTGATTATAATTATAACTTTAATTACATTAAATCTTATAATTTTGATTTTTAATTACATTAAATCTTATAATTTTGATTTTAATTTTAATTTTAATTACGTTAAATATTATAAGTTCGATTTTAATTTTATTTTAATTACGTTAAATAATTTTAATTTTAATTTCAATTATGTTAAATGTTACAATTCTAATTTTAATTTCAATTATGTTAAATGTTACAATTCTAATTTTAATTTCAATTATGTTAAAATTTTATAATTTCAATTTAATTACATTAAATATTATAATTTTAATTTCAATTTCAATTTCAATTTCAATTTCAATTTCAATTTCAATTTCAATTTCAATTTCAATTTCAATTATGTTAAGAGTTATAATTTCAATTCTAATTCTGATTCAATTTCATTTACATTAAATGTTATAATTACAATTTCAATTACATTAAATGTTATAATTACAATTTCAATTACGTTAAATGTTATAATTCTAAATTCATTTTGATTTCATTTATATTAAATGTTATAATTTTAAATCTAATTTCAATTTCATTTACGTTAAAAGTTACAATTTCAATTTCGAATATCTTAAATGTTATAATTTAATTCTAATTTTAATTACATAAAATATTATAATTCTAATTTTAATTTCACTTACTTTAAATATTATAATTCAAATTTCAATTTAATTACGTTAAAATTATAATTTCATTTATAATTTTAATTAAATATTAAATATTTTAATTACAATTTCAATTCTAATTTTAATGACATAAAATAATATAATTTCAATTTCAGTTTTAAGTACGTTAAATGTTATAATTTTAATTTTAATTATGTTAAATATTATAATTTCAATTTTAATTTCAGCTTCAATTACGTTAAACGTTATAATTCCAATTCTAATTTTAAACTCAATTTCAATTACGTTAAATGTTATAATTAATAATTTTAATTTTAATTTCAATTGCGTTAAATATTAATTACATCAACGTTAAATATTATAATTTTAATTCTAATTTCAATAACGCTAAATGCTATAATTCTAATTCCAATTTTAATTTTAATTACGTTAAATTTTATAATTTCAATTTCAGTTTCGTTAAATGTTATAATTTTAAATCCAATTTCAATTTGATATTATATAATTGGTTTATATTTAAAAAAATATCTTTAAAATTAAATGATAAAAATTTTAAAAAAGAATCTGTAATTGTCACAAAAAACAACGTCCGACTGGTGGTTAGATGCCATTTTTTGGCGATACTTCAGTGATAAAAAAATTAAATTTTATATCATTAAACTCTTTTTTACTTAATCTACACAATTGTTGGTCATTTGTTTCATTAAAAAAAAGATTAAAAAATACCAATTGTAGTGATGAGGGGTGGTGGAGGCAATGACTTACACCACCCCTACCTGTAGACAAATCGTCGATCTATCTATAGATGAAGGCGATGCAAGTCACCGCCCCATCATTTAATAGCGAGTGATAAAGGCTGCCGCTTCTCACTACCACATTTAGCCATTTTATAGTATTTTTCTTTTAAAAATGTCTCTACCATTTTGTAAATCAGAAAAAATAAACTTTAATTACTTAAAATATGATCTTTTTTATACTAGAGACTCGCCAAAAAATGACGCTGGCAGTCGTCTCCGAAGACAGTTACATATCCTTTTTTTTAATGATTTATCATTTAATTAATTTTTTTGTAAAAATATTTTTAAAAATATTACCAATTATACAATGACACGTGTTATTTTGTGCCACGTTCTAATTTTTAATTTAATTTTATGGTTAAATTATTTTTTTTTATCTTTCCACCATTAAAACTAATGATAAAAGTTAACAGATTAGGAATTTTTGGATATTTTATCCCTAATTGGAATAAAGTTGTATTTATGCCTAAAATATTGAGGTAAATTTATTGTTATCCCTTAAATCTTATAATTCAAATTTCAATTACGTTAAATGTTATAATTTTAATTAGGTTAAATAATTTTAATTCTAAATTTAATTTCAATTATATCAAATGTTATGATTTGAATTCTAATTTTGATTTCAAATACATTAAATGATATAATTTCAATTCCAATTTTAATTTCAACTATGTTAAATGTTATCATTCTAATTTTAATTTCAAATTTAATTTTAATTACATTAAATGCTACAATTTTATTTTTAAATTTAATTAATTTAAATGTTATAATTTTAATTTCAATTATGTTAATTATTATAATTCAAATTTCAATTTAAATTATATTAAATATTAATATTCTAAATCAAATTTCAATTTCAAGTACATAAAATGTTATAATTCTAATTACAATTTCGATTTCAATTACATTAAATGTTATAATTCTAATTACCGATTTCAATTTCATTAAATGTTATAATTTTAATTTCAATTATGTTAAATATCATAATTCCAATTTCAATTTTGATTTCGCTGACATTTAATGTTATAATTGTAATTGTAATTTTAATTTTAATTTTAATTATTTTAAAGTTGTCATTCTAATTTCTATTTCTATTATGTGAAATGTTATAATTTGAATTATGATTCTAATTTTAATTACATAAAATATTATAATTATAATTTCACTTTCAAATACATTAAATGTTATAATTACAATTCCTATTTCAATTTTAGTTTTAATTATGTTAAGCGTTATAATTTTAATTACGTTAAACATTACAATTCTAATTTTAATTTTAACTTAATTACGTTAAATGTTATAATTTCAATTCTAATTATTATTTGAATTTCAATTACGTTAAATGTTATAAATTTAAATTTAATTTTAATTTCAATTACGTTAAATATTATAATTACAATTTTAATTTCAATTACATTAAATGTTGTAATTTCAAACCCACATTTAATTTCAAGTGTATAAATATTATAATTCCAGTTCTATTTCTGATTTAAATTTAAGTTATGTTAAATGTTATAATTTTAATTTTAAATTTAAATTAATTTTAATAAAGTTAAATGTTATAATTAAAAGTCCAATTTAGATTTCAACAAATCTGAAATTGAAAGTTAGAAATATATTTTGGACTTGTTATATATTGTTTCCAACAAATCAGTAATTGAAAATTATAAATATATTCTGAAAAATTAAAAATTTGTTTGTGAATTATTTATTTTGAAAATTGAAAATTTGAATTTGTTACATATTATTGAAATTAAGAGTTGGAATGTTAAGATAATTTAATAAATGCCTTGAAAATTAAAATATATATACCAAAAATATAAAAATACCAAAAAAAAAAAGTAAAGTTTAAAAGTTAAAAACAACCCAAAAACTTTAATTTAGTTTAATTAAAATATTTTGTTATATATTTTTAAAATTTATTTATAATTTTAATAAAAAGTGGTTACTTGAATATTAATTATTCATTAACTTAGAACAATAATTACTATTTTAAGTATTAAGTTAAATAAAATTTAATAAGAAATTAAATATTAAATATAAGAATTTAAATTTAAAAATCACATGACGACCTATGGTGTCACCACGTGGCAAAATTTTTTATGTTAATCATGCTTATTTAAGAAATATATGAAATATCATCCCTCTGTATTATATTATATTTTTGGTGAAATTAAATACAAACTTGCAATTATAAATTAGTGGGAACACGTAGTATATGTAGTGAGAACACGTAGTATATTGAGTGGGAACACGTAGTAAATTGAGTGGGGACACGTAGTATATTGAGTGAGAACATGTTATATATTGAGTGAGAATATTTAGTATGTGAAGTGAGAACATTTAGTATATGAAGTGGGAACGTGTAGTATGTGAAGTGGGAACGTGTAGTATATGAAGTGGTAACGTGTAGTGAATGAAGTGGGAATGTGTAGTATCGAAACATGTAGTATATGAAGTGGGAACGTGTAGTATCTGAAGTGAGAATGTGTAGTATGTGAAGTGGGAGCGTGTAGTATGTGAAGTTGGAACGTGTAGTATGTGAAGTTGGAACGTGTAGTATGTGAAGTGGGAATGTGTAGTGAATGAAGTGGGAACGTATAGTGTATGAAGTGGGAACGTATAGTGTATGAAGTGGGAACGTATAGTGTATGAAGTGGGAACGAGTAGTATCGAAACGTGTAGTATCGAAACATGTAGTATATGAAGTGGGAACCTGTAGTATGTGAAGTGAGAACGTATAGTTTATGAAGTGGGAACGTGTAGTATGTGAAGTAGGAACGTGTAGTGAATAAAGTGGGAACGTGTAATCTGTGAAGTGGGAACATGTAGTATCGAAACATGTAGTATATGAAGTGGGAACCTGTAGTATGTGAAGTGAGAACGTATAGTTTATGAAGTGGGAACGTGTAGTATGTGAAGTAGGAACGTGTAGTGAATAAAGTGGGAACGTGTAATCTGTGAAGTGGGAACATGTAGTATCGAAACATGTAGTATATGAAGTGGGAACCTGTAGTATGTGAAGTGGGAACGTGTAGTATCGAAACGTGTCGTATGTGAAGTGGGAACGTGTAGTATTTGAAGTGGAAACGTATAATATGTGAAGTGGGAACGTGTAGTATGTGAAGTGGGAACATGTAGTATATGAAGTGAGAACGTGTAGTATGTGAAGTGGAAACGTGTAGTATCTGAAGTGAGAACGTGCAGTATGTGAAGTGGGAATGTGTAGTATCGAAACGTGTAGTATGTGAAGTGGAAACGTGTAGTCTTTGAAGTGGGAATGTGTAGTATGTGAAGTGAGAACGTGTAGTGTATGAAGTAGGAACGTGTAGTCTGTGAAGTGGGAACGTATAGTCTGTGAAGTGAGAACGTGTAGTATGTGAAGTGGGAACGTATAGTATGTGAAGTGGGAACGTATAGTATGTGAAATGAAAACCTATAGTATGTAAAGTGGGAACATGTAGTATATGAAGTGGGAACGTGTAGTATCTGAAGTGGGAATGTGTAGTCCTCTACCCGCACATCCTCTTTAAAATTAGATTTGTAATTATAACATTTAATGTAGTTAAAATTAAATTTAAAATTAGATTTTAGAACTATAATATTTAACGTAATTGAAATTAATATTGAATTTGATATTATAATATATAATTAATTAAAATTAAAATTAGAATTATAATATTTTACGTAATTAAAATCGAAATTAGAATTGAATTTATAGTATTAAACATAATTAAAATTAAAATTTGAATTGGAGATATAACATTTAACGTTATTGAAATTGTAATTAGAATTATAATATTTAACATAATTAAAATCAAAATTAGAATTGGAATTGTAATATTTTATTTAATTGAAATCGACATTGTAATTAAATATAACATTTAAAGTAATTAAAATTGTTATTATATTTAAAATTGTAATATTTAATATAATTAAAATTGATATTGAAATTATAACATATAACATAATTGAAATTAGAATTCAAATTGTAATATTTAATGTAATTAAAATTAAAATTATAACATTTAACATAACAGAAACTGAAATTAAATTTAGAACTATAATATTTTATGTAATCAAAATTTAAATTACAATATTTTATATAATCAAAATTTAAATTACAATATTTAATGTAATTAAATTTGAATTTTAAATTAGAATTAAAATTATAAAATTTAATGTAATTGAAAGTTAAATTAGATTTAGAATTATTAACATTTAACGTAATTAAATTTAAAATTAAAATTAATTTTAGAATTATAAAATTTAACTTAATTTAAATAAAATTTAAATTAGAATTAGATTTATAATATTTAACACAATTAAAATTGAAATTGATTTTAGAATTATAATATTTAACCTAATTGAAATTAAAATTAAAATTAAAATTTAAACTATATTATTTAACGTAACTGAAATTAGATTTAAAATTATAATATTTTATGTTATTAAAATTAAAATTGAAATTAAAATTATAACATTTAATATAATTAAAATATAAATTAAATTTAAAATTATAACATTTATTGTAATTAAAAGAAATTTTTTTTGATATGTTGTCTTTATTTTTTTATTGATTGTTATCATTGAAATAATATTTAATTTATGTTTATAATTTTTTATATAAAATATTTTTTATTTTTTCAAAATAAATATTGTAATAAAATTATTTTCTTTTTATTAATTATATTTGGATTTAAATGATTTAAAATTTATAACATAATTATATATATTAATTATAATAATATATAAAGAATCTATTAAAAAAAAATTAAAATGATCGACAATACTTTATATTACCGGTCATTTTAACTATGTCAACTGACTGTATAACACAACTAATTACACCGTAACTTATCCCTTTCATGTCGTCTATAATTGCTTGCTTGATACAGGTTTGATACATATTTTTGTTTATGTGGTGATGGGAAATTAACTAGATGTTGCATAAACTCTTGTCAGAAAAACTGAAATTATTGTAGGTACTAATATGACACATTTTTTTAAACTACTTTTATCAGGTCAGGAGGATTTTCCAACAATATCATAAAGGACACCGCAAGAATCATAGGAAATTTCATGTTTACGTGAAAGCAACCTGTTCTAAAACCCATGACAACATTAATAAATCAAAACTACTCATATGAATTTTTCAGGGAGAGGGGGCCTATAAAATATAAACCTATTATGAGGAGCAGCAATGTGAATCCACCAACAAAAAAACAAGCAGTGATCTAACAATCTGGTTATTTCACCGTCCCTTTTTTTTAACACAATTTTGAGACTGATATTGTTAGCTGACCTTTCAGATCTGAAAAGCCCCAGGACAAGCCTTTAAATACTAAAACAAGAAGGATATCCTCAACAAAAAACGAGCAGTAAGTTCAAATTCTAGTCAATTTTGTGTTTATAATCCTGTTTTCATTGAAATTCCTATGGTTAATTTTTACCGTTTCTTACATGTTAAAAATGTAATGACTTTCAAGTACTCAATCTGCAAGAATATTTTCAACAAAAGAGTAAGTTAAACAAATTTTTTTCAATGATACATGCTACTTTTCACAGTTTTCTTTAATGTTAACAGCATTGCTGACATTGATATTCTTTGTTTTTGACTTTTCAGATCTGGGAAGTTTGTGGAAATGACTTCAAATGCTGATTCAGTGCGGTCTAATTCATTTGCCTCTGAGGAGCATGTCTTTGCAAAAAAACATGAGTTCTGTTTCGCAATGTTTAATTCTTCAAGTCGTAACCCAATGACACTTTTTAAGTAAAACAGAGAAAATCATTTGGATATTTTCCAACTTCTGCACTACCAAATGATAATATTTTTGTGCCACAATGCAACCCATCGCTTCAAGGAAAGATCAACGCTAATCTGATTGACCAGAGATGCTTTATGCTGAGAACCTCATCCACGCATCTTCTGAAAATTATCTGGCCAATTTGCCTCTGCAGTCTTCCATAAACTGGCCAAGCTACAGAATAGCTTTCCAGATGATGGGTCAGAGAGACTTATCTCTCTCAACAATGCTTGCTCACCAGTTACGCCTAACCTCTAACCAAGTAATTTCAGAATATCCAGGCCAATCATTGTTCAACAAATGCCAGGTGAAACCACAATTGAACACCCTTCACAGGCTTTTTCCTGTGCAGTTGGGTCCATGCTCTTGAAGTGGTTCTCAAACCATATCTGAAGCTTCATTACCAATTTCATATGAACCACGGCCACTGGGATCACCGCTTATATCTAGTAGACCCAAAGTTGAATTGGGTGGAAAAGGAATCAACAATTTTCAAAGGAGTGGAAGAGGTTCTGTTCTTTCTGCTGAGACACAGTGTGATCACAACTTTACTGGCACTTCAGCAGTCTTTCCAGATATTTTACAATAATTAGTATCATTTGTGGTGTCTCGGTCTATCACAGAAAATTTTGTACATCAATGCTTATTAGTGTGTTAACGGAGAAAACGTCCTTCTCTCTTTTGAAGTTATGTTAAAGCGAAAAATTTTAAGTTCAATTTAAAATTTTAATTTTTTTACGCAACAAAATAACTTATTAATCAAGTAAAATAATAAAAATTTAAAGCAGAATATAAAAGAGCACAACACAATCTTACGTGGTTCGGACAATTATTTACGTCTACAGTGGATCCAAGTATCCTAACCTCTCTTATTAACTCCCTAACGATTTTACAAAGAAAATCTAATATGAAGAACTCTCAAAAGGATCTAATGTTTAGTAAACCCTTACTCTACCACGAACAATGATCACTCAAACAACTGTTCCACCCTAGCGTACACAAGCACTTAGTGTCTACCCAGTTCTTTCTCTCTCTTAGAGTCTCTCTTAATGCCTAATCTAAAATTAAGGGTTTACAAGTGTTTATATAGGGTGTATTTTGTTCCTACTAACCCTATTCCTTATTGAAGTAAGAGTCCACTTGTTTTGAAAATCCAAAACTTTTCAAAACTCAAAATTTGAAATCAAAACAGACATCTTGACGCGTCTGGGCGTCGCGGCACTAGCCCTTTTCGCCCCCAGCGCCGCGGCGCTAGATTGTTGTCCTGGGCGTCGCGGCGCTCAGCCCTGATGGCATCCCCCGTGTTTTCTTCGCTTCCTTCGTGTCTTCGAGTCCCATTTCGCTTCCCACTTCGTGTCTCACACATCTTAGACTTCTCCATACGTATCCCACACGTTCTAGACTTCTTGTGACTCTCCACTTTGGTATTCATCTCAATTCTTGTCCAACCAAAATTGTTGAATCACTAATTTTCTAACAAACCCTTGCTTGATTCAAAATCTTCCAAATAAGAAGGTTTCGGGATCTGATCCACATCAATACTCTATCACCTAGAGTTGAGTCCAGTTAAGTCTTCACAAAGACTTAACTTTCCCCGGGCTAGTGACTTTGGTCTCCAAAGGCATTCGTGTACCTTGCATAGGGTATGGATGCATTGCACTCCTTTCCTACCCTCATCACCTCGGTGAGCTCAATTTGGATGTCGCCTAGTGGTCTGCATTACCCCAATATCCCGCGTTGGGCCACTCATGGCCATCACAGTAAGCACATAGAGCCCCCCATTGTGCTTCTCACCCTCAAACCTTATAGGTCTTTTCTCTACCTTTAGTTTTTATTTGTTTGCTCTAACCCAATACCCTTCCTCATCGAGCTTACCTAGGAATATCAAGTTCCTCCTCAATTTAGGAACATACCTTACACCATGTAAGTCTTTAATTTCTCCACCTTACATCCTCAGCCTTATGTCCCAAACTCCCATGATCTCACAAGTCATGTTATTTCCATTAGAGTTTTACCTCTCTTAACTTTGTAGTTGGTAAACATTGATCTGTCGGGACACATATAGATGTTGCACCCCCAATCTAGTATCCATTTGCCATCGTACTTTCCCATTAAGGTTACCAATGTGTCTATAACTTCAATATCTTCTTCAGTACCGATTGTAGCTTACCCTCGTTGGCCTTTTGATTTTGGACAATTCTTCACAAAGTGTCATTCCTTATTACAAAGAGTTTTTCCCATTAGAGTTTTACCTCTCTTAACTTTGTAGTTGGTAAACATCGATCTGTCAGGACACATATAGACGCTGCACCCCGAATCTAGTATTCATTTGCCATCGTACTTTCCCCTTGAGGCTACCAATGTGTCTATAACTTTAGTATCTTCCTCAGTACCGATTGCAGCCTACCCTCATTGGCCTTTTAATTTTGGACAATCCTTCACAAAGTGCCATTCCTTATTACAAAGGAAACACTTCTTGGATCTCTTTCTTAATTGGTTGCTCTTCCTTCCTTGTGCAAGCATTGCTGCTCCACTCTCGGACTCAAATCTCTTTGTCAATTCTTTTGAGTTCAATGATGTCTTGACGTCATTCATCGTTAAAGACTCCTTACCATACAACAGCGTATCCACAAAGTTCTCATAGCTCTTCGACAACGAACTTAACAGGATAATAGCCTTGTCTTCATCCACAGTCTTGATGCCCAGTTTCTCAAGACTTATGATGATCTTGTTAAACTCGTCAATGTGGTCTCTCAATAAAGTTTCACCGTGCATTGTTAGCTGATGTAGTTTCTTTATTACAAGAAGTCTATTTCCAAGAGACTTCTTTATGTACAATGCCTCAAGTCTCTTCTATAGCTCCAAAGCAATTTTCTCATCACCAACTTCCTTTAATACTTCGTCGTTCAATACCAGAAATAAAATGTTGTGAGCCTTTTTCTAAATTATATCCCAATCTTTCTGCCCGAACTTTGAGATTGTCGTCCTATCGCTAGTTGAGGAGCTGGCTTCCTCCAAAGCTGAGTCTAGCTCTTCCTTCACTAATAGAGCCCTAACCTTATTCCTCTAAAGATTGAAGTTATTCATCCCATTGAATTTCTCTATTTCTTGCTTGATTGTAGCTATGGTTTAAATACCCCAAGTGTATATTATCGAGCCTTTAGCTCTGATACCAGTTTGTTGAGGGAGGAAACACCCTTCTCCCTCTTGAGGTTATGTTGAAGTGAAGAACCTCAAGTTCAACCTAAAACCCTAACCTCCTTGCGCAGCGGAATAACCTGTTAATCAAGAAAAATAGCAAAAATTCAAAGCAGAATATAAAAGAACACAACACAATCTTACGTGATTCGGCCAATTACCTACGTCCACGGTGGATTAAAGGATCATAACCTCTCTTATTAACTCCTTAGAGATTTTACAAGGAAAACCCAATATGAAGAACCCTCAAAAGGACCTAAAGTTTAGTGAACCCTTACTCTACCACGAATAATGATCACCCAAACGACGGTTCCACCCTAGCGCACACAAGCACTTAATGTCTATCCAGTCCTTCCCCTCTCTTAGAGTCTCTTTTAATGCTTAATCTAAAATTAAGGGTTTACAAGTGTTTATATAGGGTGTATTTCGTTCCTACTAACCATATTCCTTGTTGAAGTAAAAGTTCACTTGTTTTGGAAGCCCAAAACTTTTCAAAACTCGAAATTCCGAACCAAAATGGACATCCTGACTCATTTGGGTACCTCGGCGCTCATCCTTGAGCACCGCGACACTAGCCCTTCTCACATCCACCGCCGCAGCGCTGGGTTGTTGTCTTGGGCACTGCAGCGCTCAGCCCTGGTGGCATCCCCCACGTTTTCTTCGCTTCTTTCACGTCTTTGAGTCCCATTTCGCTTCCTCCTTCGTGTCTCACATGTCCTAGACTTCTCTATATATCCCACACGTTCTAAACTTCTTATGACTCTTCAATTTGATATTCATCTCAATTTTTATCCAACCAAAATTGTTAAATCACAAATTTTCTAACATAATGAAACCACAATTTATAGTTATCATTAATTGTCCAATGTTCCTCTCTTATCCATTGAGGTATAGCTTAATAATGGGACATAAAGTGCTCTGTAAAATTTAGCCTTGATTTAACTCCTAATGTTTTATTTTAATGTTAGATGGTGGAACATCCAGTTTCTCTTGGTACTCCAAGCTGGTAGAGTACAGGGAGACAGAGAGAGGTGGTGGGAACATTTTCCAACAGCATGATAGCTATTAGAGAATTTCATTCATTTAAAGTTTGAACGTTTGTACATGCAGAATTGCGACAAGGGAGCCAGCACAGTAGTAATCTTGGTGATCCGACGGTTATTATGGCTTTTTCTGGATATATTTCTTAGCTGCAAAATGGTTCTGGAAATCTTGAGATTTCATGGTATTCTAACGATTTTCTTATCATTACCTGTTTGAAGCTTTGCTTTCATGAGTTAACTTCTTTCCTCTTAGATGTATCAAGGCCATTGGAAGGTGGCTGATTATCCATCCAACAAGGTGGATTCTGAATTAGTAATTTTGGTAGTTGGAATTTTTTGATTGAGACATGCTCAATGGTAAGAATTAGGCTGAGTAACTATATTGTGTCAGGATATTCCTTCCTGGCCTATAATAAAGCACAGTGGCAGGAGGCTTATGGTTTTTTCAAAGGAAACATGTCTAAAGAGACTGCATCTATATCCTCTTATAACAAATTGAGACCTCACCACTTTCCTAGCCAATCTCATCAATGTTATAAAATGTTATCAGATTCTTTTTGCTTTTTTAGTGTTTAACCTTCTAAGTCATTTTACTTGAACCAAAAGATTTTCTAAATCCTTGCAGATTATTATTATTATTATTTTTATTAAAATTCCTTTAATTCGTGCTCTTCTGATGGTTGGCGCATCAGTTTTTTTTCTCATATCACCAACGCTCTATTTCTCTCTCCTATTATGTATTAATCTAGGTAATCGCGTGCGAGCGTCTACTTGAATGTTCAAGTTCAATGGTAATCATGATTGGCATGATCAATGCTTTCATAATTTCACCATACGATTTTCAGTTATGTTTGTAAGATTCTGTGTGGATAATTTTGACCATGTCAAATAAATGCTTATAGAACTCAAGAAGTACTGCTCTAATCTAAGCTGCCATTGTGCTTAACTGTTACTATGCTTTTTAGATTCTACTCTCTAGTGATTCATCATATCAGAGCCTCTAAAAGGGTGCTGCCTGTTAGCTGATATGGAGTATTTGCTGACATGGATGCTGACACTACTAAGGCTTAGTTATCCTTGTAGAACTTGAGGAACTTCTAGCTAGATCCAAATGTGAATCCTGGTGCTACACATGGCAGAATTAAATTGGTTATTTTACACCAATCAAAGAACAACATCTGCAAATACACAGCTCATCAGATATTCTAACTAATTCCCTTGATACTTTGAGCTGATAACAGCTGTATACATTGGATTCTTTGTAATTAGCAAACTGACAAATACCAGCACATTTTGGTGTGCTATGTACTCTCGGTTGTAATATATATATATACATTGAAATTATCAATACAAATATGCAATTTTTCACCCCTTAAACAATCTTTGCATTCTTAGCATTATCTGTATTTTTTATCTTGGTATCAGAGCAGTCCAGGTTTAATCAAACAATGGTTAATACCAGTTCTAATCCAGAACTTGATTATGGCAACAATTAGAGTACTTCGAATGCAGGAAATACTGCAAGTCCAGTGCAAAGAGCTACAACAATGCAAAACCAATCAATCATTAACAACCAAATGGTGAACAATCTGTCATTTACTGTCACTAACAAGTTGGACAGAAACAACTATATCATATGGAAGACTCAAGTTCTTCCCTTCATACGTGGGAATGGACTTGAAAACTTTATTGAAGAGTCATCAATGGTACCTGATAGGATTATCATCACTGTTGATGAAACTCAAAATATGACAACTCTTAAAAATCCTCACTATCTTCACTGGAAAAGGCAGGACCAACTACTCCTCAGCTGGTTGTTGTCAACCTTGAGTGAAAACACAATCTGCTCAGTCACTAAATACACTACCTCACTGAGCTATGAACAGCTTTAGAGAGAATGTTTTGCTCACAGTCACAAGCAAGACTTATCGAAATCAGAAGGCAGCTTAACATGACCAAGAAATGATCAATGACCATTTTAGAATACTTTGCTAAGATGAAGAAGCTTGCTGGTAGCCTTAGCACTTCAGGAAAACCAATCCCAGATGATGAGCTGATTGGTTTCATTTTAGGAGGGCTTGGGTCAAATTATGATTCTGTTGTTGTGAACATTGAGTCCAAACTTGAAACTATATCACTTGAAGACGCATATGCTGCACTTCTAAGATTTGAAGGCAGATTAGATCTTAATGGAGGAGATGGTATTGATTTTGAGGCCAATATGGCTTATAACAGAAACAACAATGCTCAAAGAAGAGTGGGACAAGGCATAGGTGCTGATGGAAGATCACAATTTAACATGAACAGAGGTGGCTCTGCACAAAATAGAGGAGGAAGAAGCAACCTTCAATCTGGGGGTAGAAGCAACAACCAAGGAAGAGAAAAAAGCAAATAACCAGTAGCCAAGCCAAAATCCAAAGTCTGGTGTCAAATATGTTTGAAATCTAGACATGAGGCCTTTGAGTGCTAGCATAGGTTTTAGGAGGATTTTCAACCCAGGCAAGGAAATCAGCAGAACTCAGCATTTGCAGCTTATGGAGATGATGATGTCTAAGGATGGTACCTTGACAGTGGTGCTACCAACCATGTCACAAACAACACAAACAATGTGGTGAATCAAGCTGAGTATAAGGGTAAGGAAAAACTCACTGTAGGTAGTGGTCAGAAACTTACCATTACTCATATCTGTGATTGCAAATTGCTTATGTGTGCTGATAATTCTGATGATACTATTATTGTGCTTAAAGGTGTGCTTTATGTACTTGAGATGACCAAAAATTTACTCAGCATATCCAGACTCATTAAAGATAACAACTAACTGTAACCTTTCTTGACAATTTCTGTGTTGTTAAGGACTAGATGGGGAAGGTTCTTCTTCAAGAGGTGGCTAAGGGAGGCCTATATCTACTCACAAACACAAAGACACCAATAAACACAGCAATAGAGAAGTTAAATAATCAGTCTTTGTGCACAGAACAGTCATTACTTGCTGTTTTTCCATCAAAAGAGTCAGAGTTGGAGTCAGCTGGTTGTATAAGGGATAGATAGTGTTAGAAGCTTAATAACAAACATTGTACCATGTTAAACACACTTCATAGGAAACTTGGGCACCCAAGTGAACAAGTTATGAAGAAAGTTTTACTCTCTTGTAACAAACCAGTTAATATCAATAAAAAATTTGCATTCTCCTTTTGTGAAGCTTGTCAACTTGGAAAAAATCATAAACTTAAATTCAATACTTCAAATAGTGAAGCACATAAGCCATTAGAGTTGCTATACTCTGACCTTTGGGGGCCTGCTCCACAGAAATCAGGAAATGATTTTATCTATTATATGAGCATTGTTGATAGCTTCAGTAGATATACTTGGATTTTCCCTCTTCAAACCAAGTCCAAGTTTCACAGATATTCAAAAGTTTCAAACTTCAAATTGAAAAGAAACTTGATAATGACAGTGAATTTAAACCTCTTAATTCCTTTTTTAAAGAAAATGGAATCAGTCTTAGGCTCACATGTCCCTATACCTCAGAACAAAATGACACAGTCAAGAGGAAACACAGACATATTGTGGAAGTAGGATTAACATTACTTGCACAATCAAAACTCCCTCTAAATACTGGTGGTATGCCTTTGAAACAGCAACCTTTTTCATTAATAGACTTCCAACACCTATACTAAATGATAAATCACCATATAAGCTTTTGCATCACAAAAAACCAGATTACACCTCCCTTAAAGTGTTTGGCTGTGCTTGCTACCCTTATTTGAGACCCAACAATAAAAATAAACTCAACTTTCACACAAAGAGATGCATTTTCTTAGGATACAGTCCAAGTCACAAAGGATTCAAGTGTCTTGATCCCACAGGAAAATTGTACATCTCTAAACATGTGGTCTTTAATGAAAACATTTTTCCTTTTGACACAAATCATGACAAAAATCAAGACTTACACATCACTGTTACTGGTAACAATTCAAACAACCTATACACTTTGTTACAAACCCCTATTCTTTCAGAAACTCAAGGTGTCTCTCAGCTACTACAAGAAGAAGAAACTTCACATTCAGGTACTAATAACTCACTCTCTGAATCAATACATTACAGCACACAACAGAATGACACTTTACCTTCTTGTGGAGAGTTAGGACCACAGGCAGAAACTACAATAACAGCAAAAACTACTGCTCAAACACCTGAAACCACCATTCCTAAACCAGTTTCCACACATCCTATGATCACAAGGTCTAAATCAGGTATATTTAAGCCCAAGGTGTATTATTCAGCACAAGTAAATCAACAAAGTGATGATACACCTCAAAGCACACAAGATGCACTCACTAATCCTAAATGAAAGGTTGCAATGACAGAAGAGTACTAAGCCTTAATTAAAAATAAAACTTGAAACCTAGTCCCTTTAACACCTACAAGGAAAGTGATAGGAAATAAATGGGTGTACAAGATCAAACATAAACCTGATGGATCAGTTACAAGATACAAAACTAGATTGGTTGCTAAGGAATTCTTGCAAACTGCTGGGGTAGACTACTCAGAAACATTCAGCCCTGTTGCTAAAGCTGCAACAATCAAGGTTATACTGAGCTTGGCAGTACACTTTAATTGGGATGTGAAACAAGTTGATGTGAATAATGCATTTCTAAATGGAGAAATCAGTGAAAATGTCTACATGTATCAACCTGAAGGGTTCATAGATCAAGATGCTTAGTTTTGTCTGTAAACTGAATAAAGCTTTATATAGCTTGAAACAGGCTCCAAGAGCCTGGTATGAGAAACTGAAACAGGCCTTGTTGAGCTGGGGATTTATGAATGCAAAAAGTGACACTTCATTGTTTGTTCTAAGAATAAATGGAAAGGTTGTTATCTTACTAGTCTATGTAGATGATATATTGATAACTGAGAGTGATGAACTTCAATGTAAGAAGATTATCAAGGAGCTTGATGAAGTTTTTTCTCTAAAGGTGCTAGGGTCATTGAACTATTTTCTTGGCATAGAAGACAGCTTGGGTATGTATCTCAACCAAACTAAATACATACTAGATCTACTTAAGAGAGTTGGAATGCTATCATGTAAGGCTGCACCTACACCTATGAGTCTTGGAACAAAACTAACAAAAGATGAAGGAAATGATTTTGAAGATGTCACATTTTATAGAAGTACAATAGGAGCCCTGCAGTATGTCACCCTAACCAGACCAGAGATTGCATTTAGCATAAACAAGCTAAGCCAATTTCTGCAAAGACCAAAGCAGGCTCACTGGCAAGGGTGCAAGAGGATATTGAGATATTTGCAGGGAACTTCAAAATTTGGCCTCTCCTACACCTCAGTAGGAAGCATGCAACTTGTAGGGTACACAGATGCTGACTGGGCAAGTGACTCAGATGACAGAAAGTCCACAGGAGGCTATAACATCTTTTTCTGCAACAACTTGGTCTCATGGAGCTCAAGAAAGCAAAAGGTGGTCTCCAGGTCAAGTGCAGAATCTGAGTACAGAGCTTTTGCACAGACATGTTCAGAAATAACTTGGATTTGTTCATTATTAAGTGAACTGAGCATTAAGATTTCTAGCATTCCAATGGTTTGGTGTGACAACAAGAGTGCTGCAGCATTAGCCTCTAATCCCATTTGTCATGCTAGGACCAAACACATAGAAATT
Source organism: Ailanthus altissimus (assembly GCA_946807835.1). Taxonomy (NCBI): domain Eukaryota; kingdom Viridiplantae; phylum Streptophyta; class Magnoliopsida; order Sapindales; family Simaroubaceae; genus Ailanthus; species Ailanthus altissimus. The sequence goes on from OX327689.1 coordinate 27,538,023, forward strand.
GATGTTCATTTTGTTAGAGACAAAGTAATCAATAGAGAATTAGAAGTTAAACACATCTCCTCTAAGGAACAACTAGCAGACATTATGACTAAACCCTTGACAGTAGATAGGTTTAGATATTTAAGAAACAACCTTAGAGTCTTGCCAGACACCAGAGCTTGAGAGGGGGTGTTAGCTGATATGGAGTATTTGCTGACATAGATGCTGACATTACTAAGGCTTAGTTATCCTTGTAGAACTTGAGGAACTTCCAGCTAGATCCAAATATGAATCCTGGTACTACACATGGCAGAATTAAATTGGTTATTTTACACCAATCAGAGAACAACATTTGCAAATACACAGCTCACTAGATATTCCAACTAATTCCCTTGATACTTGGAGCTGATGACAACTGTATACATTGGATTCTTTGTAATTAGCAAACTGACAAATACCAGCACATTTTGGTGTGCTATGTACTCTCGGTTGTAATATATATATATACATTGAAATTATCAATACAAATATGCAGTTTTTCACCCCTTAAACAATCTCTGCATTCTTAGCATTCTCTGTATTTTTTATCTCCAAGAAATCTTTTAATTTTTTAATTTCTTTGTTTGAAATGTTACATTCTATATATTAGTTGTTTATTTGCCGAAATCATAGATTTTTAGTTGGTAAAATTGTACATTGCTCATGTACATATAGTTTGATTTTTCTTAAGCAAACCTTATTTCAGTTTTTGAAATCTCAAGTTATTGTCTCTTGGACCAGACTTTAGTGAAAAATAGAGGATGCTGATGAGTCTTTGTTCCTGGAAGTGAACAAAAATTTGGAGGATGTTGGAGACAAAGAAGAGAAAGATAGACAAAGAACTGCAAATGGAAATGGGGAAAGAAAGGGTAATGAAAAGGCTGCTGGAGAACTTTAAATCTGCATTCCCTTATGCCCCTATTGAAATTTGTTAAGGATGATTAGGAAAAGCTCCAAGACAAAATCTGAGCACAGATCTGCTGTGTTCTGGGTGGATGAGGAAGCGGAAGAGACCTATATAAATATTGCTAAAATATTTTTGTTCAGGAAGGAAGAGGGTGAGAGTTTGATATCTGTTTCAGAATGTGTTCAAGACTAAGGGCTCAGCATGTTATACTAAACGCAAGTACAGAGTGGAGCTGGCCTGATTCATGGTCAAGGGATGATAACGCTACAAGTTGCATCATTATTCATTACCACTAGCAATTGATAGCTGATTATCCAGTTGTGGTATTCTCCGCAAGTCTTAAGTATTCTTACCCTTGCCCAAAGATACAGGTGTACTATTCCTTGCTTCCTGAATGTCATGTGGGGAAGGTTTTGTGGCAATCATTAGATGAACATTGCTACAAATATTGGTACTTCAATCATGATAGCTGCACCTCATTATGTATACTAGTTACTTGTAGATTGATCTGCAAATCACTTGCTAGGTACAGAATTTTCAGTGGTTTGTACCTGTCTTGCAGACAGGAGTTTCTGGAGTAGTTTTTGTTGTTGATATAGTCTCATCATGCATTCTTGTCATTTATAGATTGATGTGTAAATCACTTAATATATACAGAAATTTCTCTGTATTGTACCTGTCTTGCAGTTAGGGATTCCTGCAGTAGTTTTTGTTATTGGTGGCTTTTTTTTTTTTTTTTGGTACGCAACCAAACGATCAATATATATTGCTAAAACCAGCTAAATACAAGAATCAACAAAGAACAGATCAATAAAAAAGAGCAGCCTTGGAGAAAAAAAAATGCCAAGAACAAGAACAATGCTCAAAAAGAGGGAGAACAGTGACTTAAGATTGCATATTTATTACCTTGGAAGACAGTATTAGTATTAGAAATTTTTTTGCTAAAACACAACTTGGTTACGTGCTTACTAGATAGAATAGATTGTAGAACAGAGTGCAATCCTTCGAACTTTATTCACGGGATTTCCCCTTAATTTTCCTGCAAAAGAAAGAAATTTCTTTTCTCCGAGTGAGTGGTCTTCTAAAGATCTGACTAGTTTGTAAAATCTTTTACCAAACACTCACAGAAAGGCTGCATTAGAAAACCAAATGCTGCACTATTTCTCTCCCTCTACCACACAACGGATAGTCTAATGAGGGAATAGGGCATTAGTTAGCTATTCTCTCTCTTGTATTCAACCTATCTTTTAAAGCAAGCCAAGTAATAAAACAGTGTTGAAGGATATGCTGGGTATCCCATACTAGCTTGTACCAAGCAACCTTCGTACATACATTGCGCATGGTCCTCCAAGTGCTGGCAATAGAGAATTGGCCATTGGGCTCCCAGACCATGTAATTCTGTCTTCCCTGTCGCAATAATAGAAACATTGGTTTTAGTGTATTCGAAAGCTTGAGTAGTGTGCTCATCCAAATTGTCAGATAGGTGCCAATTCTCATTCCGCCACAAGTCTTTTACCTTGGCATCCCGAAAAATATCTGAATCATCAATATTCATATGGAGAACTTGTCTACTATGGATTCTCATTTCAGTCATAGATCATGCAAAAAAACAGAATGATGATCTATCTCCCAGCTTATAACAAAATAGGTCCTTCACTTGACCTCTCCATTTTAAAAACTTCCTTCATATTTAACTACAGTCTATGAGTTTTGTAATACCCCAGAAACTAATTTTTGAGAAAGATATCGGTGCCTTTTTCTATGTTAGCGTGTTGTGGCTTCCAATTTTTTATAAGATTTTGGTTGACTTGCTTTTTCTCAATTTCTATATTGTGCTAATAGGATATTCAGTATTGTTGGAAAAATGGGGACACCATCTGGTTTTCACTATGCCTCCTCGATTTTGCAATGTTTTGAGTTTTTGCTTTAATTTGTCAGGTCAATTCTTATATAAATGTCTAGTTTATCTTTCAGCTCTTTATCTGTGAATCAGTATTGTGGCAGTCTCAAATTACTGTTTGTAATTTGCATTGGGACTTAATTTTTATTATTTACTTATTTTGATTGAGCTGATTTGATCAACTCTAATGTAAATGTCTACTTTAATCTTTCAGCTCTTTGTCCAGCACCCTTCCGTGAATAAATAGTGCGGCAGTCTCTAATTACTGTTAGTGATTGGCATATAGGCTAGATGCTCAGTCGGTGAAATTTGAGTTCTGGAAATTTTTTATTCTCTATAACACAGCCTGTGACTAGTTTTTTAAAAGTCAATCGGACCACTTTCTATTTGTCTCTGGTTTCATAAACCAACTTCTCCATCTCTTTTCCATGTCGAGCCATATACCAAGGCCTAATAACATGAAAGTTGAGTTTGAGCAGAAGCATGACTGAGCTTTTTAAGGAGCATTTCAGCTTCAGAAGTGTAGATATGGAATAACAACTTTAAAGTTCTCTGGTGCCTACTCTTTAATTTGTTTATCTTTTATGGGTTGTAAGAGACAGATACTGATCCATTCAGAATGATACCAAAAGTTATGGACAAAGAAGAAAAATGAACCGTCTATGCACCTGCTTATTGAACTAATATTTTCAAATGCTGCGACCTGCTCCTCTCTCATATGCTCATTACTTTCTACAATTAGTCAAAAAAAATAACAAATTGCTGGTGGGAATTTTGATTATTCAATGGATAAGTGGGGGCTGATTGGTATTGGATCCTGTACTTATGTGAATATACGTTTAACGAAAGCACAGTCCTGGTGTTTAAGAATTGTTTCTGTTAATTAAATCTTGTTTCGGCAGGAGAGGAATAAGCAAATGAAGTTAGTTTAATACTTGGTCGTCCTTTTGTGCAGTTTGGTCGGTGGGCCGGTGACCCTACCCGTTAGTTCCTTGCATTTGAGAAAGGTGAATGGACATTTTTTTTTTCTGGAGGTTTAATGGCAATAGCAATACGTAATAGTGCTGGCCTGATCTTATGCAATTATAATGTATTCGCTTTCATTGTAGAGGTCTTCAGGTCTGCATTGTGTTGTTGAAATTCCAACTGCTCTACTGTTAACATGGATTTTGCACTCAAATTGTCTTGAATTAGAGATTCTTTTGGGAGAAAGAAGCAGAAAGAAAAACAAATAAATCAAAATAACCGAATTGCCTTTTTTTTTTCAACACCAATTTCTCATCTTAAAAAAATTTATATGTTGTTGGATTTCTTTCTCTTCTTTTCTATTGCGTGGCTTTAGGTTTTTCCTATATTCTCTATTTACTTATGATTTTTTTATAAGCTTATTGAATGTTGTATTTATGAACAAAAAACTCTTTGGTTTCCTAGCCAATGTAGAAAATTGAAACTTTTCTACATTTTATTGTGTTATTGTTTTTATTAATAAATTTTCTCGTTCTAAAAAATGGGACAAATCTTGTTCGGTTAAAGTTTGTAATGAATCAAGAGAAATTTTTATAAATAGCCATAACTTTAGAATACTTAATTATTTTTAATTTTTTTAATTTTTTTTATCAAATATATAATAAACGAATAAAAATACATTTTCATTATTCTATCTCATAATTTATTTAAAATTATGATCTAAAATATATTTTAAAATTAATTAAATTTAATAAATTTAAAATAATATAGATTAAAAATGGATAAATTTAATTAAAAATAACAACAACAAAAATATGAATAAAATTTTTAAAAAAAGTAAAAAAAAAGATTAAAAACTAATTCCAATGATAGAATTGCTCGCTCTACCTGTGATACCAGGGGCCGCGTGGCCCCTCCTCATGCCATGCCTTGTGTTGCGAGAAGGGCACAAAAAATTATGAATTTGTCCATTATTTTAATTTTTGATTTTATTATTAATAAATTATAAAAAAATTATAATTTTTAAAATAATAATTATTTTTAGACATTTTTTAATAATAAAAATTTGACTTGGACAAGCCGACTGGGCTCTCGTCGGAGCGAGCAAGTGCAGAGTACAGAATGCCATAAGGATATTGATGATGCTCTCTCCGAAAAAAGAAAAAATGTTTGAATGATTATGCAATTTTAAAATAACACCTCTTAACCTGTCTGTGATTAGTTAACTTAATCTTCCCAAGTTATCGACTTTGCAGTGGCATGAATTGGACCACTCAACAAAAACAGACAACCCATGTGTTTGGTATCTCCCACTCTTCCTCTTCGTGCCAAGTAAGTAGTTTCGTAAAATATTAATTGCTTCACCCTCTTGCCAATATCACTGTTCAGTCTCTTTAAAATGCTTCTACTTCGAGTGAACGTTTCGAATATATTAAATCTAATTACATATATTTGAATTCTTCAATTCGACATCGGCCATGTTCAAATTTTGAATTATACAAAATGGGTGTGTGAAAAAAGTCGGACGAGTCCAGAGAATGTACAAGTAAATCTCGATTTAATATTTTTTTTTAAATGTTAAAAAAAGTAATAATATTAAAATATAAAGCTGATTTTTAGAATTAAAAAAGGATAAAGCTGATATTTTAATGATTAATAATTAATCATAATTAGACTGACAATGCTACACCTTAAGCTATTATATTTTAGAGTAATAGTATATTTTAAAAATTATATTCTAAATTTTAAATTTTAAATTTTAAATTAAAGTGTTAAATAATTATTTAATAATAAAATAATATAAAATTTAAAATTTTTTATTATATCATTTTACTAACTAATTATTATTTAATATATTATTTAAAATATGTAACATTATTTTATATATTATCAATAAGATATTTAATATCATTATTGATGGGGACATTAACATTGTCACCACAAAAAATTTATATAAATTATATTTTAATAATAATTTTAATTTTATTTTATTGTAATTACCAGAAGTTTATAAAAATTATAATTTAATGACAGTTTTAATTTTAATTATATTATTATTTTTTATTTAATTTAAAAAATAAAAATATCTTTAAAATTATATTTTTTTATTATGTAAATTATTAAAATACTCTTAAAAGATGAGAATATTTTCGTCGTACAAATTAAATAAAAAAGATAACAATATAACTAAAATTAAAATTACCATCATAATGTAATTTGTATAAACCTCAAAGGGTAAAAGTGTTATTACCCGATTAGTGATGGTACTGTAATTAGACTGTATTTAATTAGTAGGATTATATCATCACGTGGCCCTATTAAATACGACTGCGTGTTGGTGGGTTACAGGCGGCCGGAATAAACTGGAAAAGTAAAAGGCTTTGCTCCTTCGAAATGATCCAAGAAAGAACAAACCCCTCTCTTTTGCTGGGGTGTCACACACATTCAGCTTAAATGCCCCAGCCAGCATGAAAGATCTAAACCCTTGCAAGCTAGCAACGGTTGTTCACGCCACAACTCACGTGACCTACACGTGCATAACATGACTTGGTTAGGAACTTTTATTTTTATTGTTTTCAAAATTCGTCCCTTTCCTCCGTTAAAAAGGAGCCATCATCACATGGACCAACCTGTATAGAATAGTCCCATTAAGCTTTAAAAAAAGGGAAATTATTCAATAGAACAATCATTCATGAGCTATACTGAGCTCACGCCCTCCAATAATCCCAGGCCCTCTGTCCCATTTCCACTATAATATTGAAGGCCGAGACAAATCCGTCGTAGCTTCCACTCTCGTCAGTATCCTTGAATTATTATTCTATCAAATCACATTCAAATTTCCCCTCCAGCGGCTACCCGGAAAAGGTTTTCTAATATTCTGAGCCTTAAATTTGTTTTGATCACATTTAATAGATATCCTCTTTTGCATGCTTTAGGAAAACACGCCGTATGACTCTAGCTATTGGATATAGTTTTAAGTTGTGAAGAAAGATAAGTGGTGATCAGCACTAGTGTAACTTCAGCTATAATTTAACATCTCTCTCATGCCATTAACTTGCTTATAGAGAGACAAGGGGTGGCATTAAACAAGTCAAGGTCATGCACATAATAATATCATAGTAAAAATGTACATAAATAATTAAAGATGCTTAACCAGACCTATCTATAAATTATTACATTCTTTTTTGTGTGTCTTCATTTCATGTCATAAAGTTTGAAATGCCTACTTGCTCTATCTGAGACTGTGACCCTTACTTTTTCTTGCTCACTTTACATCTTGGTCACATGAACCAGCCTTCTTCACTTGCTTTCATTTCTGTGTTGGATTTCTTTTTGAGAGCTCAATAACTGCGCATCTCACATGAAATTCTCCTTTCAAACATCTATATATAATTAAATGTGTTTACTAGTACTGTCTAAGCTATACTTCATCACATGACAAATTTTCTTCTTGTTGTGATTACAGTTAGCAGTGCCAGTGCCATTCCGGATCACTGTGCCCCTTACCAAATATTGTTGACTAATTGATTTATATAGAAATTCGGTTTTTTTCTTCTTTGCTTCTTCATAAACTTCGTTGGGCTATGTGTATGCTTTTTAATCTCCCTATAAAAGTTGACCTTTAGCTCCTCTCACTCCAATTTTATAATCCATTGCACATACTAATCTGGCACAGAAGTGGCTTTCTTCCCATAACAGTTTCAGTTGGTTATGGGCATGTTTTAATTTTCCAAGCGAGGAGGGCCAGGGATTATTTTCAGATTTGTTTTCGAGGGGACAAGAAGATTTGGCTGACATGGGGAAGCTCAGTGTTCGGAAGATGTTAGACTGCTTTTATCTTACTTCACCAGGTTCATGCTCTTGCTTCTGCCTCAACACCTTCGAAAGTCAAGATGAGTTTGAAAAAAAACCACTTATGAAGAGTGAAGGGAGCCAGTTGCTGAGGTTGAAGGATGTTGTTTCTAGTAATCAGACCCTGGGCTTTCAGTTAAAGCCTAAGGTGAGTAACATTTTCTTATTATTACTTTTCTTCTCCACACCCCAACCCCCACCCCCCCTCCTCAAAAGTATGAAGAAAATAAAATAAATAGCCTGACTATTATTTCAAATATCACGGAAGTTTATTCGATCTTTCATTGCTGATGCATGCAGATGGTGGTGCTAAGGGTGTCCATGCACTGCAATGGCTGTGCAAGAAAAGTTGAGAAACATGTCTCAAAATTGGAAGGTACCTCCTCATAGTTAATGACCTTTTTTTTCGTTATTGCAAAGTTATTTACCCATAAGATCTTTGAAACTGGATCGGAGTAGGTATGTTATGATGATATATAAGAACACTTTTTCATGAATAATCATCTGAAATAGTCATGTCAAATACCTTCTAGTACTTCTTGGTGAGCATAAAATTTGTAACTGCTATAAGCTCTGACAATGAACATGATTGTTTTCAATAAGGTAAATCTTTTTAACAGTCTAAGATGATCACCACAATATGGAGATTAGTCTTCTTCTTTTGGCTGTGAAAGAGAACATCGTTCCCCTCAGTCAAAGACAAAACACATCTCTTTTGCTTCATTAATTTTCTTGTGTTCACATTTTTATTTATGTATATCTTACTTTAAGATGATTCACTTTCTTTGTCTCTGTTCTTTTGGCTTAAAATCAGGAGTGACCTCATACAAAGTAGACCTGGAAAGCAAGAGGGTGGTGGTAATTGGGGACGTAATTCCTTTTGAAGTGCTGGAGAGTGTCTCTAAGGTCAAAAATGCAGAACTTTGGAGTTCTTCATGCCACTGATAAAGATTAAAGAATAACTTGCTCTTGCGGCAATTGCATGTTGCCTCCCACTCATCACAAAAACCCTGAATTAAAAAAAAAACATAAATTTGTATAATTTACAAGCAATTATTATTATTATACACTGTACATGTCATGTGCCCATCTTTTGTTCTCCTGTGCAGAGAAAAAGGGGAAAAAATCTGCATTTTATAGGGAATTAAGCCTTTTGTTTGTTTACTAGCTGTAAGCTTTATGTTTGTTATTATTTCTTCATCCGGAGTCTTTCTATGTGCTCACCAGACTATATATTATATGATTACCCTTAATAAATTTAGCTCTTACTTCTATTATTTGGCAATAACGTGTAAACAAAATATGTAAATAAACGTGACTATACTTTGTGTATGACAGGTGATATGATCTTATATTCCATTATTTTGCAGGATGCGATAATATGTGATTTAGCCACACAAATACAGGTTGCATGATAACAATCTGTCTCAAAACCCAACTTGATTCTAATATGATCCATCAAATGTACTAGATCTTGTGAAATTATATGTATGTATGATATGTATATATGTACTAAACGGATTAAGGGACCTCTAAATTTTCACTCCAACCTGGATTAGAGTTGCATATTGAGGCCCAGCCTCTTGCAGGAATAACAATCAATAGTGCCGCTGGGTCCTGGCAGCAGAAGGTAAGAAGTGTATCCTCTGCAGCAGACAAAGAATCACCCTCAAGATTACAACTACACATTGCATGGGATGGTAGAGATTAGATCACAAGCTCATTGAGATAAGAGTGGGGCGGCTGGCACTGCTCACAAACTATAATGGTCCTTCGCTTCTGCATTTTGCGGGCAAAGCTTCAAAATCGCACGTAATTGAGGCCTTATGACAAAACCATCAACACGATGTAGCTAAGATGACAGTATGGCCAGGGCTGCTACAAATAACAATTATATCGCTGGGGTTGACTATGCCGTAGATCTGTATCTATATCTATACAGACTCGAAGCAAATTTCGAAATATTCTACATAAAATTTAAAATTTTAACATAAAAGTAAAAAATTCTTGCACAAAAGTTGAAACCTTACCTTGAAATATGACACAAAACCTAAAATTAGATTATGTAGTTTTACGAGAGAAATGCTAGCTATTGCTACATGTCCTATATATTTCCAGAAAAAAAGCCTCTAAAATGATGTGGCATTTATTATGTAGGTGGTTGAACGATGTCATAAATAACTTCAAAAATTATAAATTCAACTAATGAATACCACATCACATACTACCTTATTTTAGACACTTGCTTTAAAATAATTTTTAGGATACGTAGTCTCCTTCCATATATGTAACATAGCAAATCCCATACCGCTAGTGCTCCATAGTCTATCCCTCTTTCCAGTGAAGTTTTCGTTGATCATGGCCCAAATGGCCCCTTTATTGTCGCAACAAAGTGAAGGGTGGTGATATTTCCCCATTTTTATAATTTTACGTAATAAGAGTTTCATTCTTAAATGATTAAATCATAATAGAGAAGTTAACTTTAAAGCCGTTGACCATGTAGAACGAGGTCGAGGACACAACAAACAATGACGCCTAACTGTTGATTATTTAACCCATATCTTTCTCTTCTTTATTAATAAATAAATAACCATATTTTTAGGGTAAATGTCATTTTCCTCCAACTAAAATCATTAACTACCAAAAATTACCTTTGTATTTGATAATATCTAAAAAATTTCTACTTTTATAATTATAATGATATAAAATAATTTTAAAAAAATATAATAATCTTTTTATTTAAAAAGTCAATAAATGTATCTGTACAGTATTAAACAATAAAAATACAGTATAAACAGTAAAATTAATATATTTATACTATCAAATAATTATTTAATATAAAAATTTATATTTTTATTAAAATATAAATATTTAACATTAGTCATAATATTAATTTAACAAATAAAGAAAAATTATTTTTATTAATTGCATTTCTTCATTTGCTATACCAAGTCATATATTTTCCTTCCCAAAGTTAGTCATTTCCTTACAAAACCATCTCTTCTTCTTCTTATGTTGCTTGAACTAAAGAAGATAAAAGCCCCAGCAAGTAATTGGCCTAAAATTCTCCAAGTATGACAAAAAAAAAACGACAATGATCAAATCTCTCTTCTTACTCTTGGTACATTTTTCGTCTTCGGACTCGAATCTGCTAATGTTTGCCTATGCGAAGCTAACTAACTACGACTTCCCGATCGGGCTCTTCCCTCCTTCATTCAAAGTTATACCCTAAACCAAATCTCTAGCTAATTCTCCATCCACCTTAGTGACGCATGCAGGCTGATGCTCTCGCTGGACAACTATTTGGTCACGTACTCAAAAGAAAATCAGGGGAAAGATCGAGTAGGGTCAAATAACAGAGTTGGAAGGGATTCGGGTTTGGGCTTTCTTCAAGCGATAGGCCATCACCGGGATCTAGGCAAGTGGAAATAATTTGGTGTTCGAAGTTGGAATGGTCACGGCTAAGTTTCCTAGTAAAAATTTTGATGGAAGTCTTGTGTGATGGCCAGAAATCATCTTCTTCATCTAGGTTTGGGATTTTGAAATTTTCATTCTGTCTTTCTAATATTTAATTAACTTTGTCCAGTTAATTATAGGTGTATAATTGAAATAGAGATTTATCTTTAGTGGATTTCGTTTATGCATACTTATATATTTATGTACAAATGTATTCGTTAGTTGTTACTCTGAGTACCAAAAAGGCAAGCGAATAATAGTTGAAAATCTTAAATATTTCTCATTTATTTATATAGTTAAAAACTTTATAAAATTTTCTTTTATTTATGTAATTGAAAATTTTATAAATTTTTATTTTATTTATATAGTTAAAAATATTATAAAATTCTCTTTTATTTATTAACAATTACTAAGTTGATAAATTTAAAAATTATGCTAAAAATTAAATTAAATTTTTTTGTAAAATTCTCATCTATATGTAAAAGAAATTTTGTTGAACTACTAAATTAAAAATTATGCTAATAATTAAAAAAATTTACTCTAAACAAGTACTCAATAGAATAACTAATCATACATCTGGTGTAATTACTAATACACAGGTAGAGTAAAAAATAATAAACTAGTTATGCACCTGACGACATTACATCGCACAAATAGAGTAAAATATTAACTGATCATACATGCATGTGTAAAACTATGCCCTCAAAGAATTAAACATCCAAACATATGGCCCAAAGTTTCGATATGTGCTTGAATGAGTCATAAAGACCTATATTTGAATTTATAATTAAATAAGAAATGATACATTTTAGGTGATTTAAAAAAAACTAATAATTAAAATAAAATTTCATAATCAATCTATATCTAAAGTCGACGATTTACAAGGTTATTAGAAAATCATCTAATAAAAATATTTTCTTACAAATAAAATGGTCGAAATCAAAATAAGTGCTTAAATCCTTATTTAATAAAGACTATTTACTTAATATTATAATAATTTCAATTTCAGTGAGATATTACTAAATTAAAATCTGAAAAAAATATTAAGTGCTGAATTAAGTAATTAAATAGAATTGTTATAATTTTCAAACATGCTTATAATAACTCACTGTACAAAATAATAGCAAAACTCTGAATTTAAATCAAGCATATAAAACTTATGGGATACTTTTCACTCTTAGAAAAAAAAAATGATCATAAAAAATATTACGTGTATCAAAATTTCACCAATCCTTTTCTTTAAAAGAAATAAAAACGTAAACATTTCTATTTCCTTGAGAAATTATATAATTTATATAAAATTAATTATTTAGTCACTAAAGAAAAATAAAAACACTACAGATTTCTTTCCAAAATTAATATCCATTCCAAAATAATGGCAACAGAACACATGATGATAAATTAAAGTAAAATTATCTTTTGATAAAATAATTCTTTCAACTAAAAATATATTAAAACTGAAAAATCACTCTTATCCTATACAGCACGTGCTTAAGAGTCCACGCTAAGATTAAAATTATAAAATCATCTTGTAACAATAAATATTGTCTAATAATTGTACAAAATTATTGTATAATTATAAATTATATTTATTATTTTACTAAAATTCTAAAATATATATTTTGGACAAAACATACAAGTAAATTGAAAATTAGTAAATTGCAGCAATTATGGTTCAAAATTTCGAGTTTGTTAAAATTAAAGCTCAAGCAAAATGTTTAATCAATTTTACATATGCTTATGGACAGATAATTGGTCACCGATTGTCCGTAAAGAAACAAAATAAGCAACAGTTCTCTCTCTCTCTCTTTTTTTTTCATAGAATATTTTGAGACTCTAGATTACGAATCCATTAATCACTGAAAAATAAACCAAACTTCCGAATCCTATATATATTCTTATTGATAAGATGCCAACAGAAATTATGGCATTGCTTGAAAATTTGAACAATAATGGTGAAGAAATTAAGTCAATTACGTAACTTTAACAAACCATAAAGGAATTTTATTGAAATATCAACTCACAATTTAATAACTTAATTGTAAAAAGAAAATATATATTAGTGAAATTCATTTAGATATATAATTCACTCGCCAAATAGTTAAATTCTGATTTGCTTCTACTCATAATTTAATAACTCACGTTTCTTTATTTTATTCATTTTCATACATGTGTCTTTTTTAATATCTCACACTTTATTTTCTTTTTCTCTTTTAACAAACGCGCGCTTTTAAAATTATAATTTTCCCTTTCTCTTTAAACAAAATACTAAATCACGCTATATTAAATTTTAAAATTAAAACTCAGTTCCTTATCTAACCCATCTATTTCATCCTCTTATTTTTTAAAGAAAAAAATGAAGACGATAATACTTTAATTTCAGTAAAAATAAGGGTTTTACACTTTTCTTGTTGTATTGTAAATCATAACCTCATCAAAGTCAATTACAAGATTTGGTCCAGAATGGAAGTTTAAATTTTTGTTATTTTTCTTTATTTTCTCAGCAAACAAACAGATATTTTTCCTTTATTAAAATAAAAGCCCTAAGCCCCTAACAAATGAATTTTATAAATTTGGATTTGATTACAGAGTGTCAGAAAAATAATTAAAAAAAATAAAAGACTTGAACAAATGAAACTCTAGAAATCGAAAACCCTTACAAGTCTCACACCAACTGTAGATTAAAATACTAGTCTCACACCAGCTGTAGATTAAAATACTAGTATTTTGAAGATTAAAACTCAAAAAAAAAAAAAAAAACTCACTGACGACTCGGCTATGGTGTGCGGAAACCCGCAAGCTGGCGGGGGGGCGGCAAACTGTGGTATTAGAGAGCTTGAGTTGAGTGAGAGCTTGAGAGGGGGAGGGAGAGACCGAGTGATTGTGTGACAATGTGGCGGACCAGTAAGATTCAAGAGAGAACAATAAAGATTGAAGAGAGAATAGAAAGAGAGAAACTGATTTTAGGGGAGAAACTCGGGTTTTTGGGGCGGGATTATTCGGGTCCAAAAAACCCGGACTCAGGAAAAAGAAAAAGATTTCCGAGTCTGGATTCGGGTTTTTTCCACCCTTAGTCAGGTTTCCTTTAATTCTTGACTCTAAATAGAAACCAAAAAAGAAAAGGAGAGAGAAAAAAACAGAGTTTAGAGCATTGGGATGCAATTCAAATACAATCTCAAACAAAAACCATTTTGTATGTATAGTTCAGATAACAAGTTTACAGAAAAAGAGAGCTTCTGTTTTGCATTTTGTTTTCTGGAACTTGTACATTTTTCCGTTCTTAGTCTGTTGGTAATTTTACATTTTGCCTCTCGTTTCTCACATCTTGTTAATCTTAATAACTGTTCTTGTAAGTGTGATTGATACATTTACTGGAACTTGATGAATTAGGAGACACCCAACAGTATATTGATACTACTACTATAAAGGTTCAAGCCAGCATTGAAGTTTAATAAATTAAACTCTTGTTGAATCAAGGTTACAGATAGTTTTTTTTTATGTACTGAACGGAAACTAGAAGGCCTGCTTATGAAATCTCTAAACTCGGTGGCTACTTTTGATGTTTGATTGGCCAAACTGAAGCTTTAAACTCTGATTATCAAGATTGAGTAAATAATATGCCCACTGGTGTTAGACCTGGAAACACGAGTACTTTCCATCAGGTACAATCAATTAATTTGCCGAATCCCCCCATTAGGAGGCCTAATGTTTCTGCTTTTTCCAGTAATGACATTGAATGATTTGCTTCAATATGGGTATGGGATAAAAATTTTCTTGTTGAGCCCGTTCAGAATGCCATGCTCCATACCATAGTACATGTTAACTTGTGTTAAATAAAATGCATTTGTCTCCAGTATTGCATAATTTAACTTGTAATTGGGGTTTTTAACATCTTTAATACTTTTTGTTTCCATCATGCATAATTTTACTGGATATGTAGGTTGTGTGACTTGTAATTGTAATGATGTTATAGATTGTTTGAATTATATTGAACATGGATTTCGAATTTACTTGTTTCCATATTTCTTTGCAGGGCTTGCCATGGGCTGCAGGAATTTATGTTGTAGTCTACTCATAAAGTAGCAAGTACTAGGGTAATGAATTGTAAATCTGTTTATATGTCATCTGAACCGTGAGTTTGAAAGCCTCGTAGACTCCGTAGAATTATGTTAATGTCTCTTACGTATTTTGTATATATGCCACCGATTTCTGTTGCGGTGATTTTTCATTGTATTGGATAAGATGGTCTCCCCTTTGCTTTATGATAATGTTGTTCTTACCAAATTTTCCTTGAGCATGATTCTTTTGAACCATGTTGTTCTTAATTGTATTTGAAATTGCTAAAGTCACTTGTCAGCATGTAATGCAGATATTTTGTTGAGATGGTGACACCTAATTTGAGAGCGAGTGTTGTGGTTTTGTGAAATGAATTTATTAATTGTCCAATAAAGTAAAATTTAGGGGTCAAATATGTAGTTCATTGTCTGTTTACTGTTTACTTTGCAATGTGCTCCGAAAATGAACAATTTTGTTGAACACGTATTAATAATAGGCCACGTCTATGTTACAGCGCTGCAAGATTGCAGCTGAGCCTGTCACCGTCAATGGACAAACAAGTGGCTGATGCGAGGCCACGTCTATGTAATGTTTTGGTTAAAAGGCACAAATATTAGATCAACATGTCACCCAACACAACTAATAGGTAGAATTACCCCGCTATCTTCATTTTGTGTTTTAGCAGCCGCAAAATAAAAGGCAAACGAGTTTAGAGAACTTGGAACTCGTGTACGGAAGTGCGACGGAGGAGATACACGCAATCATCAGTGTTGTTTGCATTAATTATTTAACTTGGGCTTTTCCATACGAGGACTGGTGTATATGGTTGATAAGTTGAAAGGCATTTAACTTGAATCCCTTAGCAAGAGATCACTAGTATCCGTTACCATTAGAACCGGGCCTTGAATTCATATAGGAGTGAATAAAGCTAAAGGATATGAAAGGAACTTACAGGAGTGTACCTTAGCGTGGAAGGTCGATATATTGTGTGTAAACAACAGAAAGCTACGAAAGGAACCTATAAAGGTGTCGACAACACAATGTTCGCTATTGATATTATGTGTAGTAATAAAATGTAATAAAATCTGATCCCAAGAAAATGAAACCATCTTCCTAATTTGAGAATCATCGGAGAGGATGAAATTCCGAGAGCACCGATGAAAGGACCAATCCTGTATGATATCGCACTACGGCCATTAAATATTGCACTATCGTACTTGCAATTCTTGCTTCGTATGATGGCTATTTCGTTATTACCAATCCACTCTCTGCACTCTTCTTATTACCGAAAAGCACGTTCGTACTATCATAACAAACTTCCTCTTACATTGCATGAAATTCACCAAGTTTTTTTAACTTATAAATTTATTTTTGTTACAATGCATGATTTTTTTTTTTTCAACAATAAGAAATTTAACATATCTAATGTTAACCTCCTTAATTAGCATGTTCATTCGCTGGTAAAAGTCCAGTATAATAACTCTAGCCTTCCACTCCATTGCATCGCATTGAAACCTTGATTCTACTTTATGAGGCCGTCAACGACATTTGTATAATTTGACGAATTTGCAATGCCTTCTGCCACCTCCATAGAAGATACATCAATAACACTACGAACACTTCGGTCCTTCCATTTTCTTGTGCAGAGTCTCTCCAATTGTTGAGAGGTTACAGGGATTTCCCCTCCTCCAAAGGTGAATACTTACTCATCCTTTTAATTAAATCCCATAGAACATCTCCCCTCCCCGTACTCGACAGACTTTGTGGTGCTCTTCCACGTCTCTGTGTATGCAAGATCATCGCTCTCATTCGACAATACATCGACGTCATGAATGCAACATCCTTCAACCAAGCCGAAGCAAAATGAAATGTGTTTTCCTCTTCAATAAGGCTCCACATCACCTTCGAGTTACGACTTCTACATTCATCATTAACACATGTTCCCTTTTGCGAATATTTGATTTCTTTTCACCCATGTCTAATTATGGCCTCCTTTATCCGTTGAAGGTGAAGATTTCATTGGAAGTCCACCGGTAACATGTTTTAAAATATCCGCAGCTACTTTACTAATTTTAGCAATGTCAGCACACGCGGATTCCATCTTCTCCGACAATCTTTGCATTAATGCCAGCGATTGGGTCTTTAATTTCTCGTTTACCTCCTCCAATGCAAGTGTTACTCCATCATCAGCTACTAAAATTCGTTGAACTTCCTTCCATACATATATATATATATATATAATTCAGAAAAAATAAATTTTCAATTTAGTTATTTAATTTAAATTTATTTAATTTTTTTATATAAATTTTTATTCTAATAGTATTTGATTTCTTAAGTATTATTTATCTTTTAAATATGTCTTTTTTTTCTTTTATAGTTCATTATAAATTTCATATATACTCAAATATAATGTAATATTTTTTCGTTTCTCTAAATCTTTACATAATATCAAAGTATCTCTTTAAGTTAATTTTTTTTCCGTCTCTATCAAATTGTTGCACAGTGCCCACACAAAATCATGTGTACGATCAAATAAAGACCGTTGCGTAACATGCAAAATAAGTTCATAATAAATTATTTGTATTTTTTCTCTTTTCTTTTAAATTTTACACATTAGCTAATTTTTTAGCATGGTATTTAATTTCTTTCAATCAATGTATTTTTTTTTTCCGTGAAAAGTAATTATAAACATTGCCATAAATCGTGTGCGTAAACAGTAACTACTGCTTGGTTAACTATTATTCTCATCTTTCCCTTTTCAACTATGTCTGCCACAAATAATCAAATTGTTCTTCATATTATGCAGCTACTCAACCAACTCTTTATTATCCTTAACACCAATAATTCTCTTTAAAAAAAAAAAGAACATAAGAGTTGCAATGCCAAGACGCAAAGCCACAATGTTGCAATCACCACCTTATGAAAACTCCTTTTATCTCTCTATCTTTGTAGGTTACTTCAGTTTTGTTATGAAATTAAACTCTCATAAACTATCTCTTCTCCTTTTTATTCCCAAATAAATCTTTTATTTTTCTACTTTATTTTGAGGGTTAACTCTTTTTCTTGTTGAGGTATCAAGTTATGCTTTTTAATTTGACACCAGTTAGGCATCAATTCACCCACATCTTTGATACCAGTTTCTTGAGGTATCAACCTATACTCTCCAATTTGATACCACATTGGCATCAATTAAGCCACAGTTTTAATACCAGTTTATTGAAGGGGAATTAGTCTTAGCACTAATATCTAAATGAGATTGGCTTTTACTCTATTACCCTTATTGGGATTCTATGTGCCATAATACCACAATGGCTTAGTATTTATCACCTTTAGACTTTATGCGTATGTGAAAGACTTAACTCATAAATAATCAAGAACATAAAAGATTAATACACCAATAAAGATAAAAAAAAATCATAAGATAGAATATATATATGTGGTTCGACCAAAATACTTACGTCCATAGGAGATCTATGATCCAGCTTCTTTTATTAATCATATCACTACGTATCTCTTACATCACTATGATCTTATAAGACATCTCAGTATCTCTCATTATAAACCTCTAAATATCTCATAAATTTTTATGATCTTTACAAACTCTCTTAGTATCTCTCATACCCCATAAGAGATTTAACCTAAGAAATACAAGAATAGTCTGAGCACTATCAAAAGAATCGTTTTGTGCTCTCTTTTTTTCACTCAAGAACAAATATACCCCTAAAAATTACACTATGGTACACTACGTACTTAGTGCTTACCTAGCTCATCTATTCTCTTTTATGTTTACATCTTGATGCTTTAAATGGTTTGCTATCTTTAAGGGTTTATAGTGGTTTATATAGTACTTACAAAAATTTTAAAAACCCTCAACCTAGTTGGAATAAGAGTCCTTACTTGTAGAAGTCCAAATTTTACTTAAAAAAGTCAATTGAGGCAAAACAGAAAATAACAGTAAGTGCCGCGCGAACAATACCCTATAAACAGTACCTGTTGCGTGAACAATACCTATTCTTCTTGCTTTTCATTTTGTTCCTTTCTCGCACAACCTTCTTGTATTAGACTTCTTGCTAACTCTATATTTAGTATCCATTTCAATTCATGCCCATACATTATTATTGAATTACCAATTTTAATACTTCCATTCCTAAAAGGGTTTTTTTTTTTTGTTTTATTTTAAAGGTTAACTCTTTTTCATACTCAAATAGGTCTTTTATTTTTCTATTTTATTTCAAGGATTTCACCTCTTCTATTTTTATTTTTTGTTTTATTTTAAAGGTTTTTCATTTCATTCTTGAAAGATTTCTTTTCCTTCATAATACTTTCTTCTTTTTCTAGTTTTAAAATCTTTCTAGACTCAACAACTTGAGCTAGTCTTTGACTTCTTTTTTTTCCATCTTCAATTTCTTCTCTCTCTCTCTCTCTCTATATATATATATATATATATATATGTATGTATGTATTCTTTTGCTTTTGATACTATATTAGAAAGAGAATCACCAATAATATAAAATTATATTTATAGTTCATTGCTCACCTTTTTAGCAATCTCCATTACAGTTAGCGCAAATGCTACCACAATGCCTTTTCCTTGCATCACAGAGAGAAGTTGATGCCATAGAGCCTTCACTAAACCTCTGATCTATACTCAATTTCTCATATTAAAGAATAAAATTAGACTCTCTCTAGACCTTTTCCTCTTGAAGAAAAAGATTGAACTTTTATACTAGAGCTCTATCTCGCGAGGAATGATAAGGAATCAATATTCTAATTTATTTATATAGTTTAAATTGACTTGTTTCAATTTAGTTTTTTTGGTTTAAATTTATTTTGTTTTTTTTATAGATAAATTTGTATCATAGTAGTATTTGACTTCTTAAGTCTTATTAGTTTTATTTTTCTCTTAAGTTTTATCCTCTTTTTTTTTTCTTATAATTTATTGTAAACTCTATATATACAAACATTTATTTACAAGAATACAATGAAATATTTTTCTTCTCTCTCTCTCTCTCTCTATACACACACACACACACACACACACGAATGCAAATTCATTTATGCAAAATAACTTATTGAATTATCTAAATAGGAATGCAAACCTTATTATTACCATATCCACCTTGTTTGTCTAGTCACCTCATAAATCGTCTAATCTCTTTACTCTTCTAAACCGTCACCTTGAACTTTCGTATGCCTTCCACTAATTTATTAAAACAATATAATGCCCAATTTCTCTCACAAATTTTGTTTACATCCCTCAATTAATTCATATGCTCTATTTGGGTAGGCATAGAACAATGGCCAGAGTATACTATGTGAACATGCCTTAAATACATCATTGAAAGTCTTATTTTTTTTTAAATTAATATATCTTTTACATTTTTGATATCTACATATTAAAACAATATGGCTTAACACATGTAACATGTCTCTCAAATTCTTGTTTCTAATGGTTTTCCAATAAATTGTAGGGGCAAACCTCCATCTATAATCCCTATTACATTAACAAAAGCTCTTACTGTTATTGCCAATTGTTGACCATGTAGCAAAATTTCCTTCTTGGATGGATCAAAACTTTCAACCAACAAAAGACATAACTTTTGTTTCAATCGACCACATCTAGGCTCCATCAAGATGCCAAAACCTAGGTCATGCACAGCTGCTCGCTATTCAACAATTTGCTTTGAAAACCATTTGGGCAAATCGTTCTGGTGCACATTGAGTTTGAAATTCCATTGTGTCCTTTTTACGAGATGTCTTACCCATTCCTAAATTGTAGCACTCACATTTCTTCTCCATTGACAAATTCATATGTGCTTTTGTTAAAATTTGGTGATTCAAAATTAAGGATGAGTTTGATTTTGAGTTGAAAATTAAGGAGAAGTTGAGATAAGGTTAAGAATATGTTAGATGGATGAGTAAGAGTCAAAAATGAAAGTTAGATACAAAAAGGAACGTGAAAACACAAGAGGGAACCTGACATGTTTAAACGTCACGGTGAGGGGATCTCAATGTTGGCGCTAATTCTATTATGTTCAATGCTGTAACATTGGTAACCAAACGCCATGGCATTGGCCTGAGGTCGCATTATCGCACCAGTGATGGACATTAAACGCTGCAGTGTTGCCTATTCGATAAACCTCTATTTTTTGGTAAAATTGCGTCCTAAAGTTAATTTTGGACTCCTACAACGTATAAATTCTTATTCCAACTAAAAATAAAATTTCTATGGACTTTATAAGCACTATAAAAACTCTTGTAATCCCTTATAATTAAATCAAGCATCAAAGATGTAAACATAAAAGATAGTACTTGAATGTTGAGTATGCAAAAGAGTGATGATAAATCCTTTTAAGAGAAGCTATGGCTATTTGTTGTATTCTTTGATTAATTTCTTATTATAAGATCTAAGTAAGCTGAAAAATACTAGTGATCTAAGAGATCTGAGTAATTTAAGGGATCTTAGTGATCTGAGAGATTTGAGAGTTCTTTGTGAATTAGTTAATGACAGAAGCTAGATCATTGATTTGCCGTGGACGTAAGTGTTTATTGTCGAACCACGTATATCTTATGTCTTAAGGTGATTGTTTCTTTATTTTTATTGTTGTATTGATCTTTTATATTTTTTGTTACTTGTAAGTAAAGTCCTTCGTAAAACATATAGAATTCTTATAATGCATGCTAGAAACTCCAACAATAGAATCAGTGTAAAGGCTAGTTCCTAAATGAGATTAATGTTAATGCTGATTTTTCGTAACAAACTAGTATCAGAATTATAGCTACGTTGATGCCTAAATAGTGTTGGAATTGAGAGTCTAGCCTAATACTTCAACAACTTTTCCTATGTCATTTATTTTTTGTAAGAATTACACAATTATCCTTTTTATTTTGTCAGCAGAAAGCTTTCTTTCTACTATATGAGACCTATCAATCCTTGTTCTCATCATTTTTTTGTGATTAATCCTTTATCCCTAATGTCTTTTATAACTGTAACTACTTCTTTGCTACCCTCCCCCTCGTATTTAAATGACGACCACAATAGTTCCTACAATAATTAACTTTCACACACACACACACGCACGCACACGCGCGCACACACACATATGTACAGGTTCATGCATTGCTTACAAATATGTGACAAATTCGTTTCTTCTTCCATATATACCATTACCTCCTACATCGAATTCTCTTGACTTTCTTTCTTTGCCAAACTCTATTACTATAAACTCCTTGTTTCTTTCTTCGCCAAACTCTATTACTTTAAACTCCTTGTTCTTATCATCCACATCGAACATCTCTCTCTATTCCTAGGCTATTCCCTGGTGCACTCAACAATTATAAATAATGGAGTTATAAAGTTTGTAGCACTAACTGACAATGTAATACACAAACACATTGCAACGATATTTAACGTAATTAAAATTAAAATTAGATTTAGAATTATAATATTTAATATAATTAAAATCTAAATTAGATTTGAAATTATAATATTTAACATAATTGAAATCAAAATTGGAGTTAGAATTATAACATTTAACATAATTGAAATCAAAATTAAAATTGAAATTATAACATTTAATGTAATTGAAATCGAAATTGAATTTAGAATTATAACATTTAATGTAATTGAAATTAAAATTGAATTTGAAATTATAACATTTAACATAATTGAAACCAAATTGAATTTGAAATTATAACATCTAATGTAATTAAAATTATAATATTAAATGTAATTAAAATTGAAATTAGATTTACGATTATAGCATTTAATGTAATTAAAATCGATATTGGATTTGTAATTATAACATTTAACATAATTGAAATTAAAATTATAATATTTAATATAATTGAAATCAAAATTAGATTTAGAATTATAACATTTAATTTAATGTAATTGAAATTAGAATTGAATTATAACATTTAATGAAATTAAAATTAGATTTAGAATTATAACATTTAATGTAATTGAAATCGAAATTGAAATTGGAATTATAATATATAACGTAATTGAAATCGAAATTGGATTTGGAATTATAACATTTAATATAATTAAAATCGAAACTAGATTTGAAATTATAACATTTAACATATTTAAAATTCAATGGATTTGAAATTATAACATTTAACGTAATTAAAATGAAATTGAATTTGGATTTGGATTTTTTTATTCTAAAAAAAATTGGGAATCTTGACCCGAAGCGATGTTGTTTTGACACTTTAATTCTTTTTGAAATATTTAATGGTTTGAAATATTTATGATTCAAGTCAGAAAATTTTGAACCCAACTTGAACAGGATAGAAAAATCTATCATGATCATATTTGAATACCTGTCAGATTCTTAAACTGACCCAAAAATTTTAGAAAAAGTTGAGTTAAGGGAAATCTGCCTACTTTTAGGGGTAGGAATTTTTCTGCCAAAACTAAAAAAAGATGAGAGAAGAAAGAGAATATAATAGAGAGCGCACTAAGTGTCACAGAAGTATAATAGTTTCTACTATCTCTTTACATTCACACTAGGAACTAGAAGGGTTGATGTTGAAAAAAAATGATGCTACTTAGGCCGCACTTTAAAGTCCATTAAAGTTCTCAAGTCTAGCTTTTCTAGAAGGTCGTCTAGTTTAATTCGAGACCATTTCATCGGGCTCAGTTAAGGGTGGCAAAATAAATAATAACACGATTATCCAACACACTTTAAGCGAATATGTGCAGAGAAAATTGACACGATTAATAAACAGGTCAAATTTGTGTTACCCTTTTTATTAATCGTGTCAAATACGTATTTAAAGTTTATAATTTGCTAATTCGTTTAAGTCGCATTTAATAAACAAATTGTATTCGTGTCTATTCTTGTATTTATTCGTTTAAGTCACGTTTAATAAACGAATCAAATTAGGCGTTATTATTCGTTTAAATGAATATAATCGTAAAATGAATCGAATCGTATATAATCGTACAAACAAATTGAATTTGATCCATTTATTTAAACGTATCGAATTGTGTCGTGTCATGTAGTTTAAATATTAAACGAATCAAATTTGTGTTTGAATGTCTGATTTGTTTAGTAGACGAATTTGTATATGAATATAATAATGTTAGTATCCTATATTGACAGAACACAAATACAATTTGTTTATATAATTAACACCCCTAGGATCAATACCAGCCTAGGCCCATTAACCTTCACCATCTAGCCTATAGAGCCCGTTAGATAGGGCCCATGCATCAGTCCACGTCACCACTATGTTCCACAACTAGGAAGCACGTTATCATGGTTAAATCAACTTACACATCATCATTAAGCGTCATAATTGATGTATACAACAATAAAGCCCAATCACTTTCACATTATTGCCAGACCCACCAAGTGCCTAGTTGAAAGTAAATGACATAACATAATGTCTTTAGGGAGGAAATCTTAAGAGACTACTAGCAAGTCTCTATGTCAGCACGTGACAAGTCTTTGCTCTTTGGTGACAAAAAGATGAGGTTTGTCTGTAGTTGTTGAGGTAGATCAACATTACATTGGTTGGAACTCAAAAGGCAGCACCTGTAACTTGTCTGACCCTAAAGTTGATTCACCTAAAAAGTAGCAAATTTTAAAATACTTTGTACTTTAAGTTTCAAGGGGCACAATTATTTAAAAGCCCTAATCGTGTTATTTTTCCAAAATGCCCTTATAAAAAGAGACTCTCCCATGCATCAGTCCACGTCACCACTATGTTCCACAACTAGGAAGCACGTTATCATGGTTAAATCAACTTACACATCATCATTAAGCGTCATAATTGATGTATACAACAATAAAGCCCAATCACTTTCACATTATTGCCAGACCCACCAAGTGCCTAGTTGAAAGTAAATGACATAACATAATGTCTTTAGGGAGGAAATCTTAAGAGACTACTAGCAAGTCTCTATGTCAGCACGTGACAAGTCTTTGCTCTTTGGTGACAAAAAGATGAGGTTTGTCTGTAGTTGTTGAGGTAGATCAACATTACATTGGTTGGAACTCAAAAGGCAGCACCTGTAACTTGTCTGACCCTAAAGTTGATTCACCTAAAAAGTAGCAAATTTTAAAATACTTTGTACTTTAAGTTTCAAGGGGCACAATTATTTAAAAGCCCTAATCGTGTTATTTTTCCAAAATGCCCTTATAAAAAGAGACTCTCTCATGCATCAGTCCACGTCACCACTATGTTCCACAACTAGGAAGCACGTTATCATGGTTAAATCAACTTACACATCATCATTAAGCGTCATAATTGATGTATACAACAATAAAGCCCAATCACTTTCACATTATTGCCAGACCCACCAAGTGCCTAGTTGAAAGTAAATGACATAACATAATGTCTTTAGGGAGGAAATCTTAAGAGACTACTAGCAAGTCTCTATGTCAGCACGTGACAAGTCTTTGCTCTTTGGTGACAAAAAGATGAGGTTTGTCTGTAGTTGTTGAGGTAGATCAACATTACATTGGTTGGAACTCAAAAGGCAGCACCTGTAACTTGTCTGACCCTAAAGTTGATTCACCTAAAAAGTAGCAAATTTTAAAATACTTTGTACTTTAAGTTTCAAGGGGCACAATTATTTAAAAGCCCTAATCGTGTTATTTCTCCAAAATGCCCTTATAAAAAAGAGACTCTCCCATGCATCAGTCCACGTCACCACTATGTTCCACAACGAGGAAGCACGTTATCATGGTTAAATCAACTTACACATCATCATTAAGCGTCATAATTGATGTATACAACAATAAAGCCCAATCACTTTCACATTATTGCTAAACCCACCAAGTGCCTAGTTGAAAGTAAATGACATAACATAAGGTCTTTAGGGAGGAAATCTTAAGAGACTACTAGCAAGTCTCTACGTTAGCACGTGACAAGTTTTTGTTATTTGTTGACAAAAGGATGAGGTTTGTCTGGAGTTGTTGAGGTAGATAAACATTGCATTGGTTGGAACTCAAAAGGCAGCACTTGTAACTTGTCTGACCCTAAAGTTGATTCACCTAAAAAGTAGCAAATTTTAAAATACTTTGTACTTTAAGTTTCAAGGGGCACAATTATTTAAAAGTCCTAATCATGTTATTTCTCTAAAATGCCCTTATACAAAAAAGACTCTCCATTCATGCGCTACCACGTGTCACTCCTAAATAAAATTTGCCATGTCAGCTTATTCCACACTTAAGACTTATCTCCCATTTTAGATTTAAGTAGAACAAATTTCAAAGTAAGAACACGAGCTCAAATAAGAAAATCATTTATCTTTTGGGTTTGTGTTTCTTTATTAACCAAATCATTTATACTTATTATTTTTGCACTAAATTCCCTTCAAGTGGGCCTTAGCTTAGGAGTCCTTATGTTTTGAGCATTATTTAAAAAGATCTTATATCTCTAAAACTATAACCCACAAATTAAATAAGTAATTAAGTAGCTTGAACAACGTATTATACATGTTTCACATACATAACCATGTGTATAGGCTTAAATCTAACATTTTGTTAATTTTTGTACTTTTATTACTAATAATGCTATACTTACAAAGTTAATATGCAAAATTTATATTTTAATTGACATAATATCTGATGTGTCTATTATTAATTAATATTATACATCTCATATTAAGAAGAATTTAAAAGTCAATAATTATAATGTAAACTCTATATTATAAGAATAGCACTACCCATTTATTATTTAACCTATGAAAATATCGTAAATTTAAATGTGTATGGCAGTTAGGTCCTAACTTGAAAGAACAATTACTTTTAATAATTTTATTTAGAAAAAATCATTTTGTTTTTGTAAGAGAGAGAATTCAAATATAAAATCTTGATATTAGTCGAAACATATAGTTATCACTTAATTATGTATAAAATATTTTTAAAAAGATATTCCTTATGTCCTGATCACAGCATCTTTCTATAAAATGCATATCCGAAGCTCTCGTTTCGCTATGGTATTAGGTATATGGCAAAGTGAAATTGTGTTATCAAAATGTCACATCATATTGCTATAAATTGTTGAAATGAACCCGTGTCCACACTAGTACGTACGTGAATCACACTTATGATATATCACTATCAATTCATTATCTTCACGTTATGATAAGCTTTCTATTTAATTCCATTTATGTTGCACACCCTAGCTAGAGCTTAGCTGCTTCATCCATTAATGCCAAATCAGGAATGAGATTAAAATGATTATTTGTCATTAAGCCATATGATTGAAGTGAATTGATATCACTTAGCCGACCTTCAAGTAACATGGCATGTAAATATATGAACCACAACTTTTTAAGTAGAAAAATGCACTTTATTACTGGCTTGTATTTTACTCTTGTTTATTACTGGCTTGTATTTGCTAAAATATAGATTCAAATTTGAGTTTTGTTTAATTTAAATTTGAATTTTTTTAATTCAAAATTTGGGTTTAATTTGAGTTTTTTGGGAACTGGATTAGATTGAACTTCATTTTTAATTTTTTTTTATTGTTTTGATAAATTTAAATTTTTAGATGTTTATTTTATAAAATAATTATTAGATTGTGAAATTTGTAGTGTATAATTTATATTTATAATTTATATTTATAATTCAATATATATATTTTTTATTATTGTTTTAATTTTTTAGGTTAAATTTAAATTTTTGAGAATATTTATTTTTATAAAGTCATTGTTAAATTCATATATATTAAATATTAAAAATTAATTTAAATTAAAAAAAATTTGAATCCAAACCAAGTTTTTGATAATCCGAATTCAATTTAGGTTTGAATTTTTTTTAAAAAAAATTGAATCTAAATAAAAATTCAAATTTTTTTAAACTGAATTTTAGATCCGGGTTGAATCGGGGTTCTAATTTTTTAAAATTTACATATGGACCAAATTGCCTCCCTACTTTAGATATGGTTTTGAATAAGCTTAGATTCATCTTTTTAGATATTCTTAAATTTGTATGACCAAAGCGAAAAAATAAAAAAAATGACAAAAATTTTCTGTGGGTCAATAAAGCCAACAAATCTTCACCAGGCCCATGAATTTCAGGAATCTTTCACCTTCTCAATTTACCCAAATCCCATCCCACTGATAATGCTTAAATGGAGAGCTGGTGTACGCCCAAATGTTAATAGGTGTGTACAAAAAAAGCACATTAAAAAAAAAAATTGTGAATAAATCATCTAAAGTACCAAACCCTCTCCTCTTTGTCTGACACGGCAACCAACTTTGGTTGAATGATTCTTCCCCACTACTTTGAAGATTCTACTGACACGTATTTTACACTTCGACCTGTGATTTCCCATTAATCCCACGACTCTAATCTTTAATTAACTACCATTAATCAGTTAATCATAAATTCGCATTAGTCAACAGTTGCAAACAAAACTATATTCCCATATTAAAAGTCAAAACCACAAAGGCTCCCGATCAGACGGTTCAGATCAGATCTTAAAGATCCGTATTCCGATGACACAAACCAAAACCGGATAAACTAATGGACGTACACCACCACCACAGGCAGTTCCTCAAAGCGTGTAATCCACGTACCAACGGCAGAACAAGACATTGCCTCATGCACTTTTTTCTGTTCCGCAGAACCAACCCTGCTTTTGCATTAACCTAATCGCCGAAACGCGCCGCACCTGCGCGTGAACTTACCTCCACGCTTCTCTAACTTGAAAACGTGAACAACCCGTACAAGCTTCTTCTGAGAAAAAAACCAACTAACAATAACAACGACGAAGTTTTTCTCTCTCTGTCTTTGGATTCGTGACTTCTCAAAGCAAAATTCACTGGGTTTTGTCTCGACAAAACCCTAGATTCCTCCCCCATTATTTACAGGTATTTGTTCGCTTAGATTTGTTTTTGTTTTGAATGTTTTTGTGAAATAAAAAAAATTCACTATTTGTTAAATTTCTTTTGATGCGTTCAGATCCGTTTTTGTCTCTGTTTCTGTCTCATTTAGCTCTTTATTTCGAAAATTACGTCACTTTTCGCTCAAATTTATGTTCTTTTTGAAATTTGATATTCTTTTATTAACCCATGGTTTATTTTTGTTTTCCTTTAACGTTTTTGATTTATTTACTGTTAAATTCACACAATGTATGAGCATCAGCCTTTGTATACTCTTAATAATGCTGTATCATGGTGCTCTTGACTCTGTTTTGTTAAGTATGTTATATGTATTTATTTACTTTTCTCCTTTCTGTTTTTGGAAAGCGCTTAAGGTGTTAAGTGAGGCATTTTATTTTCCCCCCCTTTTTTATGTTCCAATGGGGTTTCTAAAATGTGATTAGGGAGTTTTTCCTGCGAATTTTTAATTTTGTTGGCTGCGTTTGTGTTGCATGAAACTCAGTGTGTTTGGAAAGCAAAAGCAGTTTCATTTGTAGATGGAGTTGAATTTTTCTGAAAGCTTGATTAGGATTTGGTTATGAAGTCTCACTGTCAATTTGATAGCTCTATATTGTAATTTGATTGTTTGCTTTGTTCTTTTTCATTCATGAGCTGCATTACAGTACAAGTAGAAGAAGAAATAAGAAAGAATGAAAATGTACCATATTCATGAATGTGAAATAAGTTGAAACATCGTGGTTTATATTTGTTTAATTGATGGGAAAAAAAAGGAGGACAAGTATATAGAATTTAAAGTTCCTATGTTCTAATGTAAAAATGAAAAGTTTCAGCTCAGCTAGTCCCAATTGGACTTGGCAGACATATGGTACTATTGTTGTTGATGTGTTTGTCAATTACCATATTTATATTTTCTTTAAGGTTCATCATGCTAAGGCTTCAACACTGGTTCACTGTCACAGGGAGGCCTGCTAACTAATTGTATTGAAGTTTTAAAAAATGGATTTAGAAGATAAATCCCTTGCTAAAGGTACGCTCTTCATAGTTCAGTATTTTCTCTTTTTGCAGCTCTTGATTTTTTGCTTTTTGTTCTACTATATGCTTTATATATATGACAAGTGGCATATAGTATTTTTAAGTTAAGCTCCAAGGTAGTCTTCATTCAGCCAGTCACCAAGTTGGTCTATTATTATAATATTAAAATGAATAAATTACAAAATTATAGTTCTTCCATATGGACCATATCCCATGTCTTATTGAACTTCTTCTGTCTCTTGAACTCCCTAATGGTTTAGGGGAATCTCTTATTTCTTTCTCTCTCTGTAGAGTTACTATTTCTTTTAAGCCACTTTTAGCTTATTACATGCTTAAGATCGTGAAAAGGAGAACAGCGTGTTGCATGTGCTGACAGGGTGGTAATTTGGAAAAGAAAAAAAAGAAGGCTTATAATTTAGTGGTGGTTGAATTATCATAAAATTTATCGTAGTTATTTATCTGATTTTGACTTTCATTTTTGGTATCTAGTTGTAAGTAATGATACAATCAAGTTTTCAATATCAAAAAAGTCTACTTTAAAGGAGCAATTATGCCTACCGTGGCTGCTGTACACATTATGCTACTCATATGCTTTTTTAGCATCTTTCTCACTCTCTCTCTCTCCTTTCTCTTCTGAAAAGTTCCTTCTCATCAATGGAAGTTGATGCTTTTTTTTAGCATCAATGGAAGCTGCACTTGCAATATTAATTTCTTGCAATGCGCATGTTACAGTTGCCTTAAAAAATGCACCATCAGCAAGTTCTTGTGGTTTTTGAGAGGATTAAGAATGGGTTTGCGTGAACGCTTGTTATTATTATTCTAATCTGTAAAGTTCAGGAGAAATTTGTGTTGCAATTTATATCAGCACAATATGGTTAAGAATAAGTCTTTGTCACCAAAAGGTTGGATGATCCTTTGTCTGCTTTTTTATTTGAGCCAATGTGGAACATGGTAAGATTTTTGAGTCATTGGCTTGTTGTGGTATGATAGTGAAACTGGATTCACTTAATGATTTCCATTAAGGGTTCTATCCTCGTATGTTCACATTGCTTTTGTTAGAGATTTATTTCTATGCTTACTAATTAATTCGATGCCTAACTATATATGTGCTATCAGGGTGACTTATTCCTATAGTCTGCAATATCTTGGCTAGGTTAGATAGAAACCAAAATATGACAGCTGATAGCTAAAAATGGAAGCGAAAGATGACATGTGAAGCAGAATTTATTAGTATTCCTCTTTCTTCTTGCTATTTCTAATGGCCTTTATTGTAGTTTCCCGAATTGGTTGATTTTCCTTTTGGAAATTATAAATTTATGCTCTCTCAATCATGTTAAGGTTTGTCTTTTAATGCCTTTGTTCAAGAGTCAAGACTCCTTGGTGGAATATAAGTTTGAGAGAGAACTCAACATCTGCTAAGCTGTGCAATGGGCCAGGTCATTTGCTTGCCAGGTTGCCTCTCATTTTGACATCTTTTTTTGGTTATAGACCAATTCACAAGGAAATAAATTTTCCTCCCACTGACCACCCTTGTGACCTTTTATATTCGGAAAAGTACATATAGATTTTGGGTAAAAGTAGATGACAAAATGCTATAACAAGTTACAACAAATTAAATCTACTAGGAAGTTTTGACGACAGACGGTGTAGAATATCCGACTTATCTGAGTATAAAAACGTAATTATAGCCTAGAATAGAGAGATGGTCAAACAAGCATAAACTGCTTGTTTGTTGAGCATCCATCATCTTGAAGCGGTTATACATTGAAGGGATTTCCTCAGTTATAAAACACGAATACCTAATTTTTTTTGAAAATTTGACGTCTAATCATTAAATATACAAATAGAAGGCATGTCATTATTCACATAGTGGACGTCATTGCAACTAGCCTTGCAGCAGGTCAGATTTTTATCTTAATTTCTAGCAAATTATTTCGAATTTGGTAACAGCCTTCCAGTTTTCAGTAGAACTATCTATCTTTGATTCAAATCTGGCAGACCCATTAACTAATGAACTAAAATCTGATTTTAGTCTATCTGAAAGTAAATACCTGACCTGATTATATTATAGTTGAAAATAGCAACCTCCAAAAACTTTGAATACCTTGACTTGGCTACTCTGGTAAGAGACTTGATGATAAGCCCACTTGCAGATGCCACCACATTGCCTACTTTTTTTGGGTCATTTTCCTTTTTTGATTATTTTCATTTTAAGCAAGGATCTTTTTGTCAATAACTTCTCTATTGTTTCTTCATAGAGAATCTCTAATCTCTATCTAGTTACTACTTTATCAGATGCTCTTCTATTTGCAAGGAGGTTTCTCCTATATTTTTCTTATCTTATTAAAAACTAATGGATTTCAAGACTATTTATTCTTGTATGATGTAAATTTGTTCAGTATAATCAACTTGTGTATGTTCTTCTTTAGGTGATAGTTTGTTCAATTTGATGATCTTCTGTTAGTTTGTTCTGTAGTAAGATCTAATTTTGTTCCTTTTAGTTCTATATGTTACTGAATCAGGTATCCATTGACTTATACATTATTATCTGTGATACTGCTTCTACCATGTTAAATGAGTGAGTAAAATTAAATAATTCTGTTGTATATATTCCTTTTGAATTGTGACATTAAGGAGTAAGGGCCTTAAAAATATGTGCAGAAGGGAACAAATTCTTTTTGGCATGAGCCTAGTTGATCCAATTTCTTTTCTTATTTGTTTATGATTTCTTCGATCTTTTGAACATTGTCACATATGTTGAAGTCTGTTATCTTCTTTGCATATCACTTATATTTATAAGTTTAACTTTATGTGCTCCTCATTTAAATTGATATAGTTGCTTCTGCCCTTCTCCATTCACATTCTTCTCTAGTTATGTAACTTTAGAAGCCAACAGCAGGGAGCAGGTCAAATTGCAGTTGCTTCTTAATGTAACTGCAATGACTTCCTCCTATTACACCACTTTGAATTTTTGAATTAAACAGCATGGGCAAGTGGCAATCTTATGCCAGGAGTTTGTCCTGGCCTTTCCATGGGATTATATAGCATATTCACAAAGCACAACATGATTGATATTATAGATTTCTGAACATGTTTCTTTGACATTACTTGTGTATGGGAGAAGGAAGGTGGTGAACAAACATTGTAATGTGCCTGTCTTTGGCTGATTTAAACTTGAATAATACGGAGAGCCTTTCTTTCTCATCTCTCCCTTGCTAACTTACACACAACGTACAATTAGCAATTATTTCCTCTCAAGTATGTTCTTTTTGTATATTGGGTTTTCTTTTCACCAGTAAATTTCTTCTACTGTCTTGATGTTGATTTGAGGCCCATTAACTTTTGCTTTCCATGTCTTCATTCTCAATTATATATCTATATATAATAGATGTAGATTTTCTGATAGCACTACTTCTACATAGTTGGATTATTCTGCAGGATACTTCTTCATATCTTTGAAAATATAATTTAAATTCTACACAATTTATATTTTTATAGGCTAAAACTTTTGCAAGTCAAGCATTTCCATCACATTTAACTTTTACAAGTTACCTGAAAAATCATAATCAGTCCGGATAAAGGTCGCTATTCCATAAGGAATAGAGTAAGGCCTTTACTTTATCTCTATCTCTCCTCTTTGATATCCCCCTGTTTAGCAGCATATGATTTCTTGAAGAGTAGCTGTAAATATGATAAAGATTTGTGGTGTTTGAGTAAAATGATTGTACAATTTAAAAATGAGCTGATGCTATTGGTGGTTCAAAGATGATCTACTAGTCATCAAATTAGATAACTGACATTTGTAGAAAATTTTGTTTTCAAGCCTATATTTGGTGAGAAGATGGCTAAAAGGGAGATGGATTAAGTTAAGATTTTAAAGAATAAAATAGAATCATATTGCATGCCTCACTGACTTATATAGCTTTTCCATATGATTGGTATTGTACAAACTGATTTATACATTTGTCTCTCTAGATTCTCCAAACTGTGTGTGTTTGCTATAGATTCTAATGTAAGCTTGTTTTAGTTCATGTTTCCTTTAAATCCTTTTTCTGCCAATTACTTGCTCACCTTTCTGTTTGTTGGTCTTTTTGTCCAGTGTCCGGTGTTCAGAGCCTTTCTTCCAGTGTGCAAAGCACCCCAGAGAAAATTGGGCACTCAGATGATGCTTCAAGAAGTCCAGAACTCCTCCAGGAGTTTCTGAAATCTGGTCCAAAGAAGGAACTTCTTCGAAGTTGCTTTGATAAGGACAAGAAGAACTCAGCTTCTTCTAAAAGCAAAATTATAGAACTTCCAAAGATCAGTAACAAGACAATTAGGAAGCAGGATTTAAAAAAAGCTTCTTCAAGCCCTAATTATCAGCCTTCAAGGAAACAACTGAGAAAGGGAGAAAAC
The DNA here is from genome assembly GCA_946807835.1 of Ailanthus altissimus. Classification (NCBI taxonomy): domain Eukaryota; kingdom Viridiplantae; phylum Streptophyta; class Magnoliopsida; order Sapindales; family Simaroubaceae; genus Ailanthus; species Ailanthus altissimus. The sequence continues at coordinate 27,572,457 of OX327689.1, forward strand.
CCAATGCGACTCCCACCTGCTTCTGAGCAGTCTCCTGATTTTGGATCTTCAAACTCATGGATCTGCAAAAATTCTGCTTGTAGAGCTGTTCTGTCCATTGATGACACATTCTGCAAGAGGTGTTCTTGTTGTATTTGTCACTTATTCGATGATAATAAAGACCCTAGCCTCTGGTTGGTTTGTATGTCTGATTCTGGTGAGGAGGACGCCTGTGGGCTATCTTGTCACATTGAGTGTGCTCTTCAACGTGAAAAGGTGGGTGTCGTTGATCTTGGGCAATTGATGCAGCTAGATGGCAGTTATTGTTGTGCTTCTTGTGGTAAAGTTTCTGGGATACTTGGGTAAGTTGTATTTGCACCTTATGAGTTAGGGGTACATTTTTGCTCTCACTTTGACAGGGTTGATTTCTTTCCTCACCCTGCTTCTCTCTCTTACTTTCTGGGTTCTGTTTTCTATACGTTGTTACCCAACAATTATTCCAGCTTCATTCAGGTGCCTCATAAATCCAGTAACATTGAGTGATGTGATTGACAACTTAGAACTTTTCTAATTTATGCTGTTAGTTCTATTATTTTTTGGAAGATTTGTAGCTATGCATCGAGACAGAGATCTTTTGCTGTTTTCATTTGCGTGCAAAAAGCACTTGCATAATCATAGATTTCTTAACAGTTTGTAAAGAAAATAGGGAGCAGAAACTGGTGGATTAGCTATTTTTCTCCTATAGTAGTTTCTTTTTTCTTCTCCAAATTTGGACTGATAGGAGTGTGTGGATGTTGTTTGTTGATACTGACAGGTGTTGGAAGAAGCAGCTAATTGTAGCTAAGGATGCTCGCCGTGTTGATGTACTATGTTATAGGATTTACTTAAGCTATAGGCTCCTGGATGGGACTTCAAGGTTCAAAGAGTTGCATGATATTGTTAAAGATGCAAAGTCCAAACTAGAAACAGAGGTGGGTCCAGTGAATGGAATTTCTGCAAAGATGGCACGTGGCATTGTCAGCAGACTCTCTATTGCTGGTGATGTGCAGAAGCTTTGTTCTTTTGCCATAGAGAAAGCAGATGAGTGGCTGGCAACTATCTCTAATGTTAATCCAAAATGCAGAGGTAGAACCCATGTCAATTCTTCCCTGTTCAACTACATTTTGTAAATGACATATACAATTTTTTTTAGTGAATAATTAATATCTTTGTTTCTTTTGCAGAGGATTCACTTCCTGCTGCTTGCAGGTTCCTATTTGAAGAAGTGACATCTTCATCTGTTGTAATTATTTTGCTTGAACTGTCTACCTCATCATCTAATGACTTTAAGGGCTACAAGCTCTGGTATTGCAAGAGTAGAGAAGAGACACACTCAAAAGATCCTGTTTGTGTCTTTCCAAGGGCCCAGAGAAGGATCTTGATATCCAATCTCCAGCCATGCACAGAGTACAGTTTTCGCATTGTTTCTTACACAGAGGTCGGGGACTTTGGTCACTCTGAAGCAAAGTGTTTCACCAAGAGTGTGGAAATAATTCGCAAGAATCCTAATTCAACAGTTTCCATTAATCATAAGAAAGCAAACACACCTGTTGATGGAAGTCCTTGTGCTGAGAGGGAGGATAGAAGTGCAATGGGAGTGAATTCTTCGGGATTCAAGGTTCGAGAACTTGGAAAAATCTTGCACCTGGCCCGGGCTCAAGAACAAGGCTGCCTTGAAGGGTTTTGCAGTGCTGACTTAGAGAAGTGCTGCGGAGCAAACAAAATAGTCAAGCCTGAAACTTTAGAAGAAGATAGGTTGCCATCTGTTTCACGTGGGCTCGACTTAAATGTTGTTTCAGTGCCTGATTTGAATGAAGAACTAACCCCTCCATTTGAGTCCTCGAGAGATGAGGATAATGGATGCACTTTTGAGCAGGCTGTTGAGGCAGATGATGATGCTGCTTCTCATGACATTGAGAAGAACTGTTTAGGAAGATCCCATGGTAGTGGTGACTCCCAAACCTGGACCCATGGGCCAGCTGGAGAAGTGTCTGCTGTTGATTCCCGGGCAGATTTGTGCAGGAAAAGGCCAGCAAACTCAAACGAAGAGCCACATGAATGTGATAGCACTCTGATTAATGGGTCACCATTCCGCATTTCTGATGGTTCTTCAGGTTGCTTAGGTGAGAATTTTGAGTATTGTGTGAAGATAATCAGGTGGCTGGAATGTGAGGGCCACATTAACCAGGATTTTAGGTTGAAATTGCTAACATGGTTTAGCTTAAGATCGACAGAGCAGGAGCGTAGGGTGGTGAATACTTTCATTCAGACACTGATTGATGATCCAAATAGCTTAGCAGGACAATTGGTTGACTCATTTTCAGATATCATATCAAGCAAGAGGCCACGGAATGGTTTCTGTAGTAAGCTGTGGCATTAGATTAGGGCAGGGCAGGCAAAGCTTTTGCTTCACGATTTATTCTTTCCTTGCAAAAAGAAGATTGCTTCTCTGATTGTTTCACTGTTCTTCCTACATGCATTTTTTTCACATTGACAGATCTATAAAGGATCAGTTATCACCCATTAAGCGAGACAACTTTGTATTTATTTTATCTGATGTAGAATCTATTAAGTTAGCAATTAATAATTAAATATAATATCGATCAAAGTTCATTAATTTGACTTTATATTAAGATATTTGTTTGAAATATGAAGTAAGATACACGGTATAAAATTGAGTAATGGTGAGTTTACATAGTTAAAATATAATTTTTATGTCTTAGTTGATGGGATATTTAATGTGTTTATTATTGATTATTATTATATAATTATTATTAATAAGTAAAAAGTGAACAACTATTTGATAAGTAGTAATTATTAACAGATGATTATTTAATTAATGTATTATTTTTAGTTTTTTAAAACTGATTACAGAATTTTCAAACAAAATTTTTTCTATAGATTTCTATTATCAGACATTTATCTCCTAATTGTACAGTGTAAGTTTATCTTTTAATTGTGTATAAGTATAAAATAAAGATTAAAATAGAAGGCTAGGATTTGTTTACTATAGTGTTTTGATAGAAGAATTTTCATAAAATTTTTATTAAAATTTTAAAAATATACTTTGGGTTATAGTTCAATAGTTAAAAGTCTTGCAGTGTATTTTATAAATAAATAAAAAAGAGAATTTATTTTAATTAAAATTTTAAAAATATATTTATAGAATGCACTGCAAGACTTTTATAGTTCAATAGTTAAAAGTCTCGCAGTGTATTTTATAAATAAATAAAAAAAGAGAATTTATTTTAATTAAAATTTTAAAAATATATTTTTATTATAGTTCAATAGTTAAAAGTCTTGCAGTGCATTCTATAAATATTAAAAAAAGAGAATATATTTTAAATCAAATATAATTGTTAACAATTTTCTTAACTTTCTAATAATTGTCCAACTTGGGAATATTATTTATCAACTATAAATCAAATAATCCCCTAAAATAAAAATAACACGTTTCAAATTATTACATGCATGCAAAATGTAAGGCAACGCGTCAAAACGTGTCGTTTTGGTTGAAGTGGATTGGAAGTTTGAACTTTGAACGGTTATTATTTCACTAGAACACTGAAACTGAAACATGAGGCTCACATAGGTCTCGACCGCTTTAACGTTCCAGACTTCTCAGTTGTTGCAACACACTCAGCTTTCTAAAAATGCAACTGCTCCATGTTCCATGTCGGTTTCATCCCTCACTTCAAAGCTGCAAATCACCATTAATTCCTGGTAATCTCCTACGCTCCTTTTCTTCGTTTCTTCCTTCATAATTGAAGAATAATAATAATAATAATAATAATAAATAAATAAATAAAAACACTGATCATATTATCCATCCTTTTATCTTGAAATTTGGTCTGGTACCTTTGTAGCTTTACTTTCACCAGAGAAGTGTCTTCAATTATCAGCTATCAACTGCTCTTCGCAGCCCCAAAAACTAGTAAAGTCCATATGGGTGTCACATAAACCGTCCATTTTCAGCTGTGGCTCAACTAGTGTTGCTTCTTTTGAAGGTAATCTTTTATCTTATCCGAGAAAATCCAAGAAAGCTTTATAATCTTTTATTTTATCCGAGAAAAATCCTGAAAGCTTTATCATATATATAATATATTGATAAGCTCCATGTGTATTTAAAATATTAAGCTTTTATTTTTTGCTTTAGAATAACTTTTTATTTTCCCCTAATCTTTAGCTGGTGCTTCTGCAGTATCAACTGGAACAGCTGAGAATGATGTACTGAAAGCCTTGTCACAAATTATTGATCCTGACTTTGGAACAGATATTGTCTCCTGTGGTTTTGTTAAAGATATGAACATTGATGAAGCTCTGGGAGAGGTCATTTAGAGAATATATGTCAAAGATTCCATAACATACATTTCAGGGATAGTGTTCTTACTTCAATTTGACTCTGCATCTCAGGTTTCCTTTCGATTAGAGCTCACAACTCCAGCATGTCCAATCAAGGACATGGTAAATGACACAATCATCATTGTTTTGATCAAGAAGTGACGTTTGTTTGGAATGGTAGATCCTATTTGTTTCATGAGTTAGCTGAAGAATTATTTAGATTCTTGAAACTTTGGGGAAAATGTTTAAGTGTAAAATGCTTTTGCTTAAAGATTTCCTTATGTTGACTATATTGACTGTATGAATCCACTTCTGATATAAAAAGTATAACAAGATACCATTGCATGTCAGTTTGAGCAGAGGGCAAATGAGGTGGTGGCCACACTTCCTTGGGTCAAGAAGGTCAATGTGACTATGTCAGCCCAACCAGCCAGACCTATTTTTGCGGAGCAACTTCCAGCAGGGTTACAGAAAATTTCAAATATTGTGGCAGTTTCAAGTTGCAAGGTAGACATTCTGTTAATTTTACTTATTTTCCATACCCAGAATGTATCTGTAATGAAGCTTATTGTATTAATGTGTTGAACAATGTGGCTATTCAATAGTTAATTGCTCAAGGTTCAATGTTGCACCTAGTTTGTGTTTCAACATTTAATATAGTGTACATCATTTTTTCTTCTTTTTCAAGAAAATGTATATATTAATTCAAAATTGTTAAAATCCTGAATGTGGAGTATTGGTGACAAGAAAATATCTTCAGATGTTGTTTATCCCAGGGATTTGATGGGAAAAGAACTCATGATTCTCATGGCAGTTAATTGTGAAGGAAAAAAAAAAATCTTATGTTATTCTTATGAAATTTATCCTGTTTTCGGAATTAGCATATTATTTCTTTTAGAAAATATTTCATATAATTTGTCCAAAACAAAGAGAAAATATTTCATATAAAAACACTACATTAGTTTGTTGTGATTTAAAGGACCATTTAGTTTTCTTTGAGAATATACAAATCAATGAACTGTTTCCAATATAAAATTGTGCAGGGAGGTGTGGGGAAATCAACTGTAGCTGTGAATCTTGGTTACACTTTAGCTGGTATGGGTGGTAGGGTTGGTATCTTTGATGCTGATGTCTATGGTCCAAGTTTACCAACAATGGTCTCCCCAGAAAACCGACTACTAGAGATGGTAGAACTTCAAAAATTCATACGGATTTTTATGTGTCATAGCAAAGTGATGCGATTATGACATTATAGAAACTTCCTACAGAATCCAGAGAAAAGAACGATCATTCCAACTGATTACCTGGGAGTCAAGTTGGTGTCTTTTGGATTTGCTGGGCAAGGTCATGCAATAATGAGAGGTCCGATGGTTTCTGGGGTCATCAACCAGCTTCTGACAACAGCAGAGTGGTATGTGTTCTTCTAAATGCGAATTAGTAATTGCATACCAAGATAAGTTGCTGCAATGTACATTTACTAGTTTGAACTTTGTAAGAGTTGCAGTTCAGGAGTAACCTGCATTTTTTCTTATAAGCATTTTATGGGTCTCCAGAAACTAAGTTAAAAGGTTGACTTCAAGGACTGCTTATGAATTATGTGGCCAAATAATATACTGTTTATGTAGGGGAGAGCTGGATTACCTTGTTATTGACATGCCTCCTGGAACTGGTGACATCCAACTCACTTTGTGTCAGGTTCTAATTTTTCACACTTATTCTAAATGCCTGAATTGATAATAATTTTTATATTGATCTTATGTTCTTCAATTATTATTTTTGTGCTTATGTAGAAGCATTATTGTATAGCTAGAATCTTTTCCAAATCACTTACTGCATAAAATCTTGTCTGCCAAAAGTTTCTTTAATCTTGTTCTTTTAGATTTTGAGTCACATGCAATGGAAATTTCAGGTTGTTCCACTAACAGCTGCGATAATTGTGACAACCCCTCAAAAATTAGCATTCATCGATGTTGCAAAAGGAGTTCGCATGTTTTCAAAGCTTAAGGTGTGAATTTCTACCACTCAATCATCTTTCTATAATGATTCATAAATTATATACTGGATAAAACATGCATATTAACTTTTAGAGTAGGAGTGATGAGTTGAATATGAATATTTCTGTGGCAAACATTAGATAATTTATGGGTTCATGCTGTCTATTTGTATGTATAGGTGCCTTGTGTAGCTGTCGTTGAGAATATGTGCCACTTTGATGCGGATGGGAAACGCTATTATCCATTTGGTAGAGGTTCTGGTTCTCAGGCATGCACATTATCCAACAGTTACTTTTCATGATTTGAAGAAATAAGAAATATGTTAATGCTGGTAATTTCAGTGCTGCCAATGCTATTTGTTTACAGAGAAATATTCTAATAATTCAATCCATATATTTGCAGGTTGTTCAACAGTTTGGAATTCCTCATCTATTTGATCTTCCCATCAGACCAACTGTACGTACTTGATAAGCTTTCTTATCAGTGCTTATACTTTAACCTGTTCTGGGTGAATAAAATTACTTTCTTGTAACTTGGTCAGAATTCATCAAAAACTTTTGTCTCTTCTTTTTCTTGTTGCTTTAAGTTCTGGTTATATTTACTGTGGCAGCTATCTGCTTCTGGAGATAGTGGAATGCCTGAAGTAGTGGCTGATCCACAAGGTGAAGTTGCCAATACATTTCAGGACCTTGGAGTTTGTGTTGTACAGCAGTGCGCCAAGATTCGCCAACAAGGTATCTGTCTCTGCTCCATGTACTTGTGAATGTGTTACACATAAGCTAGTAAGGCAAGGGAAAGAAAGTTACCTCTGATCATCACAACTAAGTAGAACTGTAAATTTCAATTTCGCAGTTACCCATTGACCAGAAATGCAAGCTATTATTTTAAAGAAATTTCAGAAGTTCTCCAAAATACCTACTTTCATAGTAACTATGAGTTTGGAAATTCAAGTAGAATGGTTAGATCTTCTAGAATTTTGATACAAAACCGTCAAGTTACCTTTTGTTGGAAATAAATCTTGCTTTCCACTATTGTCCTTCTAGTGTCGACGGCTGTCATGTATGATAAATCAGTCAAGGCGATCAGGGTTAAGGTACCACAATCAGATGAGGAATTCTTTCTACATCCTGCAACTGTGAGAAGGAATGATCGTTCTGCCCAAAGTGTGGTATGTGGGGATTTATTTTGAACTTTTATTTACATATATTTACATGATTAGCAACTGAAAACTAGGAACTTGACTATTTATTTAATAAAACCCACTTTAAATGTGGCCTGAGACTTACAGACAAACCAAGATATCGTCTTTTCACAGAATCATTATAGTAAATAGTAATAGTAAATATGCATTTCTTTTTTTCAAAAGAAAAAAAACAGATTATTCACTTACGAACTTATTATTAAAAACACTAAGCAATAATAAACTCTTCAATATGGTACTTCTGTCATTCAGATAAAGTTTGAAGGCAATCCTTATATTTTATTCTATTTCTTTATATATGATGCTTCAATCCTGACATAGAAACAGGTGATTTGTGCATGCTCAAAATGGTTGATGGATTAATGTAGAGGTTGAAGTTAAGGATTTGTGGTTCAAGACTTTTAAGGGAAAGTATTGATGCAATAGATAGCAGAAGTAAAAAAATTCTTCACTGGCTTCTTTGACTTAGGAGAAGCAAACAAGATGATACTTTTTTAGGAAAGGTTGAATTTAGGGGTTATTAACATAAGCTTTGATTTTTCCCAAATTTGAATGAAAATTTTCTTCCACGCATGCTTAGCTTGTTGTCAATCTCCCCCTTCTCCCTCGTCTCTGGGTTCATAACAGGATGAATGGACTGGTGAGCAAAAGCTGCAATACGCTGATATTCCAGAAGATATTGAACCCGAGGAAATTCGGCCTATGGGAAACTACGCTGTGTCAATTACATGGCCTGATGGATTTAACCAGGTGATTTGACTTTTTTTGTTTTGTAATAAAAGGTAGAAATTTCTACAACCAGTAAGTATGATTGTTGTTACTTTTTACAAATTTTTGGTAGCGACTAGACTGGTTAAGTTTCATTATCCTCCTTTTGACCAAATGCATAACATACTATGGTGATGCTATGCTGACTCTATGCCAGCAGTACTAGTTCTCTGACCAAATGCAAAACACATTGTAGCTTGTTCATTGTGACTTTGTGCTAGTGGGTGCTAATTACAAATATAAATTCCCTTGTTATAAAATTGGGGCCAACCATGACAATTGCACTGGCTAATTAATAATATAATATATTTGGCTTCACATTCAGCATAAGCTATCACTAGTAAACAGAATCAACCATTGACTTGCCAGATGATGGTGAATCAGCTCTAGAAAAGTGACAAGTCATATCTTGATTTTGATACTTGCAATCAGCAGTCCAAATTCAATTTCTATATGCATTAGATTTGAACTTTCTTATAAGTTCTACCCTTAAAACGTAGAAAGTTCTTGCAAGTGTAGTATCTGGCAATTTTGACTTTTCTCTCGATTCTATTGTTGCTTGTTTCTGCTATATCTATGTTCTATCGTTACTTGATTCTTTCTTTTCGTTGGTACAGATAGCACCTTATGATCAGCTGCAGACAATGGAGCGGTTGGTTGATGGCCCTCAACCAACTCCCGTGCGGGCATGATATCATTGTCATTACAGGTTTTTATTGTGCGCATCAATCAATCGATGGCATGGCAATGGTGCTTTTACACAAATGCCATGAGGTCCTTGCCCTTTAGACTCTACTACAGGCTTGATGACATCAAGTGGCTCTTAATACAAAACTAGAGTTTGAAGAACCTTATGACAGATACCTAATTTGTAAGAAATTAGGTTTGGGGTGGTGATATCCACATCTTTTTTTATTTTTATTTTGGAAGATCTTGTATTTGGAAATTCAACGAATGAATGAAATTTTTTCCTCGTATGCCGTTTTGCCGCTATTTTGCAGTCCGATTGATCAAGTGTCTACCTTGATTCAAAACCTGAGCTACGGTAATGGGAAATCTGCGTGTCATAATGAATTTACGCGACAAATTACTGACAATTTTGACCTGTACCGTGTGGTTTCACCAAGTTGTCACAAATGGAGGAACCTTTAACTAGCATCAGTACGATCTCGTAAATTGGAGCAGCCGTAACTAGCATCAGAAAGCATTTTAAACTCAGGTAAAGGGCCTTCAGATTTGAAACCAAGCCCTCCGAGCAAAGCTAATCTATGTCAATTATTAATTCACAATAAGTCAATATTGATATATATATATATATATGCATATATATAGTTCGTTCGATGATCGATGGCCAATGTCCATAAGTTCTGAAAAACCACGGTTCTGTGAACATACTAATGAAATGAAGCATAAAGGAACAATGCTAAATCATAAAATGAATGCTTAAAGTTCATTCATAAAGAAAGTCTTAGGTGGGTACAGACCTATCACATCCTTTTTATGCTTATTTAATAAAATATTGACACGCATACTATCAAATTAAGTTTAACCGATCCTAGTAAGTGATTGTAAGAGAAAAAAAAAATTAAGATACATGACATAATTTTGTTGAATGAATCATCAAGATCGTGGATGCAAGTTTTTCTCCATCTACAGTTCCACTGTTAGGTCCCGGCTTACAGCAATAAATCATATGCAGGTCTGCTGCTATTCCACGAGTTTTTGCAGGCCATAGAAAAGGAAGATGAATGAGAATGGAGATAGACGCCAACTAATTAGCCAACGCTAGCTATCTGACTTGAAAGCTTTTCTTAGTACGATATTAACAGCAGCCTTTAAACAGGATGCTAGTTCCTATCAACATTTATAACGTTAGGAACCGTCCTCTTAATTACAGAAAAGACTTTGATATACACATGTTATACACCAGATTTTCGATATTCTCATCGTCTCCATCGTAGGAAATGTTTGTGAATTGTGATACCATAAACACGATTTCTTTTCTTTTTTTTTTTTTTGGGTCTGTGAGGATAAATTAAACTCATTCCGGATTTGGATGCCTCAAGAAACTGTCAATATCCGAGCCATTGTCCTGCATAGGGCTGGGGACCGCTAGGGCTATGCCATTGGTAGCAGCGGTAGCAGCTTAGCTTTCTTCATCCTTTTAGCTTTAAATTCTTCAACCCAACTATTTCTCCTGTCTCCACTATTCAATGCTGGGGGCTTTTCAAACTAACTTATTTATTGATCTCACTTTGATAAGGTTCATTGAATCTTTTGGCAACTACTCGTGGGCAATCCATTGAACAGGATTTCATAACCCTGGACATCAATATATTAAATGCCTGAGTATTTTGCGTCTTTGTCTGCTCATCAGTCAAATCCCTGTGTGTACATTAGCTAGCATATATGAAAACTGCTTTTGTAATTTAAATTTCTTTTTATTTTTTTACATGTGAATTATGTTTTTATGGGGTTAAAATTTAGTAATTTAAAATTATATTTAAGTAGGATTTAAATTTTTTAACATATAGACTCTAATTTCAATTAGAAATATGATTTATAAAAATAATTTAAAATTTATTTAAATTCTTATAATCCTTTAAAATAATTAAGATGTAAATATATAAAAAAAAATAGAGAGTTGAGTAAGTATTAGAGTATTGAATATATTAAAGAGTGTAATTATAAAATCACTTGAGTGTGTAAGAGAGTGGTAATATCTTTTGTGAATTGAATAAAAAAAATTGAATATTTAATTTGTCATAAACACAAATATTTATCGTTAAATTACGTATATATTATATTTTGTTGTGATTATTTTTTAAATTTATTCTGTGTGAGTTTTTATATTTTTAATTATTTATAAGTAAAACGTTTTTGTAATTTTATAATGTTAAATATTAATCATAAAAATATTAAAACACATAAAATTTTTAATAAATAGTATCAGTGCTATAACTGATATTGATACTTAAATGATATCAGCCTAACTAATTTTCTAAATGATGGTTCATCATCGAGAGATTAATATGAACATAAGGGCCATGACAAGCTATGAATCATCCATCCTACAACTTGCATATATTGCGTTGTTTGGTGTTGCTTCAAAACCTGTTAAGAAATAATAGTTCAAGAAATTAACTGCTATAGAAGGATGTGGTCCTCGTGGATCTGTTAAATGTAATTGGTTATCAAATTTTCCTTTGCTTGTTGCCATTACACTTTGGTGAAGTTGGTGTTGGTGGCCCTAGAAATTAATACACCATTCAAATGAAACAATGACCCCATATCAATGAAATCTAATCTTCACCGACCAGCCACTCACTGAAAAAAGAAATCGTTTACTTTTAACTTTGATGAAAGACATAAGATGATGCTGCCAGCACAAGGAAAAATGGAAATCACGTGTTGTCACATCATGCTGGTTATTGGGTCTACTCAATACAAATAAGAGTAATATTATGTTTAAATTGCTACGTTTATATAGGTGTAATATGTAACGTTTGAATTTTATTTAAGGTGTTTATTATTAATTGATATTATATAATTATTATTTTGATAAAAAAATAAAAAATTATTAATTATTAATTATGATATAAATTTTATATTATAATTATGTAAGTATAATATTATTTTAAAGAACAATCTAATATATATTTATATAATATTTTAAATTTTGTATTTTAAATTAAGATTAAACAATTATATGGTGATAAAAAAATATAAATTTTAAAATTATTTATTATATTATTTTATTACTTAATGATTACTTAATATATATTTAAAATGAAAAAATTTGAAATATTATCTAAAAAATATAACATTAATTCAACTCAATAAATAAAAATTTGAGAAAAATATAAGACCGTTGAAATGATATTTAATTTTTCATTAAATTCATTACATCGACCGAAGTATCAGGAGGGATATTGTTGTGAACCATGATTTGGAACCAAGTTTCAGATATTAATTCGAATGGATAAAGTTTACACAATTCAGCGTATCCGTAATACATACCTCGTATACATATACATATACATATACATATGTATAAAATTGTAAACATAAATGATATGCTTGAAAAGTACTTTTTGATGAAGGTGTTTGAATGAACAAAACAAAATTGCTGCCAGAGCATTTTCTGAATAAATGTCTCTTAGAGGCAATTTAAGAAAGCATATCCAAGATTTTCTAAATTCCTTCTAAACATTTTTGACAGTGTTTGTTAAAAACATGATCTAGCAAGCACATTACTCTTAAGATGAGTTTCGACTCAATCATTTATAATAAATAACCTTATAAATAATGTCATTGTAGGTACTAAATTAAATATAATTTGTACCGATCAATTACATTTCACCACTTGTTTGAGAGTATTCAAGTAAAATAAAATTTAAAACAAATTTGCACTGTGTCTAATATGAGCTTGAATTAGATTCATATGCTTGTATACTTTAAATAGAATTTGGATTCATATTATAAAAATATAGACAATTATTCAGCAATAAAAGAAAAACATTTAATATTCATTATTCAGTATTCGTATTCATTACTCATATTCACCATTCATTTATCATTTATATTGAAAATATTTGCTAGTCTTTGCAAACACTCCTTCCACACACAACACTTTATTTTTTGAATGAATAATGATTTAAACACTAGAGTATTTTTTTTGTTGTAAGAGAATGGTCCACTTTCGTTATTGTGATGTATACAGTTTTTTTTTTTTTTAAAGGTCCCATATTGGCGAACTTCAGTCACCATTGAGACCCTTAAATTTATTTTACTCCTCACCTGTATTAATTTGATTACTTTTGATGTTCATGGTCTTCTCATGTATTTATATATATCTTCACCTATCCGGATCCAAAACATATATAGCTGTCTTAGGGTAAATCCGAAAACATGCTTTGTGTGATGAGGAGAAACTTTTTATGTATCCTTGACAAAGAATTACATTCACATGTTTGTGCTTCAGTGTATATATGTGATAACATGAGAGTCAATATTCTTCGCTCTGCAAATGATGCTGCATGATTTCTGAGGCAGGGTCAACAAAATCTTTGAGAGGATTCTTATTGTTATGTGTTGATAGAAAGAATGTCTGTTTCTTGTGTTGGCCTTTTAAGGTGACAAATTGCACCAAGTAGATGCAATTTTTGTTTGAAAATCTGCAAGGCAAAACAAGACTGAGTCCACATGGTACTTTCTTGTTTTTAATAAATTTTTATTACATAAACTTTAAAATTATACTCCTTCCACATCCTGTGTGAACGAGATTTAATTCCAGATTTCTGAGTTTCACTCAAAAAAATTAAACAATTGACACCGACCAATGGTACTTAAAAGGTTTGTTTCATGAACAGATGAGAAAAAAAGACAAAGAGAGAGATCAGATGCTAAACGAAAGACAGCAGCAATGTTTTACTTTCTAACCATGAAATTAGTGTTTGGTATATTTAATTCAAAGTTGAAAACTATGTCTTGAAGTTGATTTCTACTTGTCGTTTATATAAAATCATATATGGTTTGGGTTGTTTTTTGATTACTCTCTCAGTAAGAAATATATATATATATATATATATAATACTTCGCATTATTATAAAGTACAAACGGATGTGCCAAAAATTCACTTTTGAGGTTGTCCTTTTCATGTGGTTTTATTATATTGTGCCCTAAGATTTTTCTAAACTGAGCCTGAGGTCATTCATCTTTCTCCGATAGCGAGAAGGTGAGAGAAATGTTTATAAACTAAGACCCAATTTTTATTTTTTTTCTCTTCTAATTGTCATTCTCTGTTAGCATCAACCAACAATATTCCATATCTGATGTCTGCATATGAATAATTAAAAGAAACTTGATAGGATTTGATCCTTTCAAAGGCCGATCAGACAGTTACACTAAACTTTTTAATTGGGATTTGTTATTGGAATCTTAAAGCTTAATTTATTAAGAAGTACCCTCGAGTTGGAGGAACTGCTTTAGTTGTCTCGTTTTATTTATTGTTTTTTTTTTCTGGTTTTTTTGTTAAAGACTCTCATTCTAAATTCCAATGGAGTAATACCAGCCAAATGATGACAGAATTTTTCACGAGCAAAGACCAAAGTTGGGTCTCCATCACAGCATGAAGATTTCAAAAAGAACCCAATAACTTTTTGAAGAGTTGATGCATGGACCATCCATCAAATAATAAGTCTAGAAAGTTTCACCATTTGCCTATGGACTGCTACTTCTAGTCTTGTTAATTATTTACATCCTCATGATGTAGACAATTATGGCATTATGTCGCGTTGGCGCACCAAATTTGCAAGGCTAAGACTTTGGCTTGTTGATTTGTGACATAGAATGAATGCACATTGGGATGGCCATGCTTGTGAGCCACATTGAATCGTGTTCTAGTGTCCCACTCCCACACCATTTATATGGGCAACATCAACCCGATATCGTGCATTGTACACCGCTTTAATTCATTTTTTAATACCATTGGGAGGGAAATTTTCATTGGTGTTTTTAATTGAATGACTTGTGGTTGGTTCAGAATGGAAGTTAAAAGCTATTTTCTGATCTGATTGTGACTATCTATTTGATCGCCTTTTGCAAGGGGTATTAACACTGTCACCCCCTGAGTTTTACATAAATTACACTTTATGGTAATTTTGGATTTAATTATACTGTCACCCCTCTATTTAATTTAAAAGATAAAAGTATAATTTATATAAACAACAGGGGGCGACAGTGCTAATATCTCCATTTTAGACACATTTTTAGTTGATTGTCAGTTTTACATGCTCAGATTTTGCGTTTCATATCATTTTTGAACTCCAAAGCATAGTTGCGAAGTTAATTTCTTTCAAAAAAGAAAACCTGATTTTTCTCCAACGGTAACTAATCTCTTGTATGCATTAAATAATGAATAATGAGTTTTTATTAAATAAAAAAAAACAATGAACAACTCATAACTAGAATTTCTTTTAGAAATGGTCTAAAATTTAAGCCCTTTTTCTTTTCTAATACAAACGTAAAAATTAATCTTTTATAGTTAAAAAAAAATTAAATTGAATAATTATACCCTTAAATTATATGTTTCTACTCTACCTAAGAATTTCATTCGATCTCAACACTTTTTTTCTCTCTAAAATATTCTCAATTTGGTATTGTGTAATTAACGATTTTAGAGGTGGCATTGTGTAGATCGACATCTTCTTATATTAGTGGTTGACTTCAAATTAAAAAAATGGTCAATAATTAGAATTTTTTTAAATTTTAGATAAAATTAGTAATTTGTATTGAAAATGGGTAAAAATAATTAGATTGTGAATGAAATATATTAAATATGAGTAGATTATATAAAAAATGTGTTGAAATTAAAAAAAAAGACCAAATAAGCCAACAAATGATTTTTTTTGCGAATACAGATGGAGGCCAGCACAATGTCCCAACCATTATATGCACGTAAAATGTTTTATGTGCATGAGTGCCACGTAGCACATGAAGCACTCATTTGGGCTCTCTGTGTTGGCGCACCGCACAGCGCACATGTGAGGTGCGCTTATTAGGCACGCCACTTGGCACATAATTTATTTTATTAATTTAATAAATAAATACTAAAATTAAAAAATAAATTATCCATAATTTAATTTAATTTGAAGTATTAAATAAATAATAACTAATTAAATAATTTATTTATTAATTACTATTTTAAACAATAATTAATTAGTATGCAATATTAATTAAAGAATGAATGTTAATTTTTTTAGTTTACTTGTTTAATAATTTATTTAAATTTAATTTATTCAAAATATTTATTTGTTTTAATGATTTGTTATTTATTTTTGTAGGAATCATAATTTCTCTAAAGAATATAAAATTTCACATAATGAGATTTTTCAAGCATCAATTGCATCTTACTCAAAGACATGTCTTCAATCTTATTAGATAAAAATTGACACCAAATTAGTTGAAATTGTTTAGAGCAACGTCTATAGGGATATATTTAGATGTGCAGAGTATTATTTTTTTCAATGATATTGGTTTATAAAATTTTATTGTGGCAAGTTCAAAGTGTCAATCTAGACGATGAGGTATAGTACTATATTGGCAAGAAGCATATCCAATTCTCCCAGAAAGAGTTTGTAGTATAATGAGGTTGAAGATGAGAGATTACCCGCCCATTAAGAGTTGAAAAAAATTGGATAATCGATTGTAGGAAAAGTACTTTTCAAGTAGAAAGACCTTAACCTATAAGTTTGTAGATAGTTGATTCAGTGCTCTGAACTTATAGCATGTTGACGATGAAGATGGGGTAAAGTTATGTTTATTCTATTATCTTCATTGTGTTTTGATCCTACGCAACGATTGTAAAAGGATTCAAAACTTTGTGCTAAGTATAGTCAACAATCTAGATAAGTTTAATAAGTATTCATAGGACAATATTATATGGAGCGTTTTGTATGACTCACTTAGTAAAACAGCCTTTTAAAAGTTAAAAAACAAAAGGAAGAAAAACCCTTACAAAAAATGGGGTAGAGAAATATAATGTATATGAATTTTTGTATAACTTCCAAGTATATATAATAATTTTGTTGATTATTATTAATCTTAATAATTTTTTTTTTGTATTATCTAAGGTTTAGATTTGCTACGCAATAGCAATTTGTTGAGAGATTTTTAGACATCGTAGTGGTTATTGTTTCCCTCTTATTTTAAATTGACAGAGCAGAGGAACTACTCGGTTTGTGAATGTTGAACCAACAATTTTGATGAAGGATCTAGTATATTTTTAATCGATTTACATATAATTCTATAAATTTTGTTTACAATTATGTGTTACTTAATTTTAAAATATTATAGATTCAAGAGGTACATCATAATTTAGTACAAAAATAACATGAGAAGGATGAGGAGGCAGTCTAGTTGATTAGAAATTTAAGGATTCCAACTGAGCGCTAGAGCGAGTTCTTGCCATATTGTAGTGTTGCATAGACTTAAAGGAGCTTTTTTCGTTTTATTGACTCGTAGATTATATGAGTATTGATGGTGGCTTAATGAAGAAGCACCACAAGTATCTGTAGTAACGATATATTCTCTTTTCAAAAAAATTAGTTTAATTAGTGTATTAAATTGTACATTGATTATAGTTATATTTCTATGTAATTTGAACATAGCATATTATAAAATTATGATGTTAAACAAAAGATTGAACAACTATAAGACCAAAAAGGTTGGACAAATTAAGGTAATGCAAAGAATAGATCAAAACCAATAGTTGATTTTTAAGAGAGTTATTTGGGTCTAGGATGATACTATGAATTAGATGCAATTGATGATGCATTATTTTATGTCGTATTCCTTCTAGGCTGACACAAGTCAAAATATAAAAAAGGAATAAATATTGCTTATAGAAATTAAATTTATGTTAAATGACTTATCCCTTTATATATTTTATTCTAATTTAAAGAAAACGCAACAGATGATGTTTAGACTCTACATATTAAGTATGATATACAATACTTGACTGACAGCTTTGCTAGCATATAGATCCTTGTAAATGTATGAATATGTATGGGCGATAATACAATGATACGTGGGAAACACTCCTCATTTACCAATCTCATCCCACCAAAGATCAGAAAAAGGAAGACTAAACTTCATGTATATTCTCAGTACGATAAGTCAGAGAAGGACGTGATTTGTTATAGTCGATAGACTTGGCGGTCTAAACCTAGTTTGAGGCTTGACTTTCACAGTGATGAGGGTCGTGTTAGTTTACCTGAGCTTGAGTTACTCCATCATGGTTTCATAATATATTAAAAAAACGGATTGGATGACTTTAAAAATTAAAATTATAAACACATAGGATTTTATTAGCTTTTAAAGCAACTAATTTTTAACTTTATATGTTAGGTACACATTAATAAATACCTAAAGTTGATACATTAAAGACAATAAAAGTATCATCGTGCATTACCATAAGGGTCCAATTGTGTGAATACATATTTTTTTGTAAGTTTTTTTAACACTATAATTTTTTTTTTATTTGTCATTTACATGTACTGATTACTTGTTTTGTTTTGTAGGAAATTTCATCTACATGTAGTACGCTACAAACCTATTTGTTATTACATAGGACTCATGCGTACTGTTTTACAAATTATGACTCAAAGAAGAATTATCAAATAATAAACTATGGGTTTAGATCGACAAGGTAAAATATTCATGGGTTAAAAATTTTAATTTTTTATATTATATTATTTACGATATAATATTCAACTTTATATAATTTTATATTCCCGTCAACTACAAGTGCGAGCATTAGATTGTGGTTGAAGTAGATTTGATACAACAGAAGATCATTTTATACGATTTCAGCTTTAATAGATACACTAACAACAAAATTGAGACTCGTGTTGGTCCATTTTACATTCTAATTTCATATTATCTCCAAGGTTGCATGTTTTATGATCTTAGAAAAGAGGTTGAGTTAGACTTATTGCCCTTCGATGTGATTAGGTTAAGAGAGAGAGTGTGTCCCAATAAAGGGTTTAGAGTGGATATTGTGAAGTTTTTATTTGTATGTTCGTTGAGTACCTTGTGTTAGATCGACCCCTAGATTTTGGTCCCGAGATTTGATTATTTTTTTGGATAGAAGATGACCATAGAGTTATGGACATAGACCTCAAAATAAATAAATGTTATGCATGATTTAGATATTTATGACTTTGCAATAAGGTAGTTTTAAGGTGGTAAATGAAATTAATGTGAATTTCATATATATATGAACGTTAAATTTATGTTAAGTTATACAAATACAACTATAACTTTATTATAACAAAATACAATAACATGCGATATCAATTGCTATAAATTACAATAGAGTAATAAAATGATAAATACAAGTAACATCAAATAGAAACTTATCAAATACAAGTACTCTACGCCACTTGTAATAAATAATTATTAAAAAATAGTTAAATTAAAATATATATAAATCTAAAAAATCTCATAAAATCGATACAAAAATTTGCCATGAGACGCACGAAAAAAAAAAGGCCCATGTGCACCTCCTGCATGCAAGGTAAAGTGTGCGGCACATGTCACGTGCCTCTTCTCGTACCCAAGAGGCGCCCCAATGTGCCTCTATGCAATTCAATAGGAAATGGTGTGAAATTTTTTTATAATTTTTTTCAATTTAATAATTAATTAATTAAATTATAAATTATTTATAATAAAATATTATTATATAAATAAGAACTAATAAATAGTTTATTTAATTTATTACTATTTATTACAAATAATTAAATAAATATATTACTTAATATTATTTATTTAAACAATTTACTAAACTAAAAATTATTAAATTAGATAATAAAATATTATTTTATAAAAGTGAAAAATTTTAAAAAATTAAAAGAAAGGCCCATTTTGTGTGCACTTTCTCGTGCAATAAATTTTCAATCCACAAAATTTTTTATTTTTTAAATTTATAACTTTTTCTCTCTTTTTAAAACTTCATCATTAAATGTTGAAGTGTGTTTTTTGAATTTTTTTTTAAAAATTTAACTTATATATTTATTTTTCAATATTTTATTTAATAAAAATAATTATATTTATTTTATATTATTTTAACTAATAAAAACTAACTTATTATTAAGGGCATTTTCGAAAATTTACAGTATAACTATCACCTATGAACAATAAATAAAAGCGTATCTAAAATTTTATGTGATAGGGGAAGAACGTGGTGGGGCCGCGCAACCATTAATGGCAGAAAAGGTAGGGCTTGGACTTATATTAAATATCACAAACAAATACACACAACAGGACAAAAGGAGCCTTTTATGTCTGAACACACCTGCCCATTAGATATGTCCCCAATGCGCCTCCATCCTTGTCTCGTGGTTGTGCTGTCTTCTTACTATTGGCCCACAACGGCGGCACGCTCCTCAAGTCCCTCGCGGCCTCAGAATTGGTCCTCCTTTTGTAACCCCCTTGCATTTTCCCTTTTACTGTTTAAATACAAAAAGTTAAGAGGCAATTAACAAAGTTAACAAAGCTCGATCAAATGCATTAACTCCAATGCTTTCGAGAGCGTAGTAATTTGCGGGCCCCGTTATCAAACCATATCTCTCGAAAGGAAAGAGTTACTAAATGATCCCAACTGTCCACTATAATTTTTTTTATCTGTCCCCTTACAGTATTCAGCTCTCAAATCTCAATTGACTTGACGTTGGATGTTGATCATTTGCTTGTATAGGGCCAAGATTGACTCCTCTTAAAAGCATGTGTTGTTCACAACAAAATCGGTAAATCTTACCTATACCTTTTTCTTCCGTTACTGTCATCGGTTTGAAGAAGTTGCTATTTATGTTCAGTTGAAGGAAAATATCTCGATGTTCAAGTCTAAGGTTTTCACTTCTTCATATGAATATTTCAGATGATTTATTATCTCACGTAATAATAAAAATAATAAAGATTGTCAAAATTCCTGATATGCACCATAATTTACGTAAGTTTTGATAAAAGAGGATTAGAAATTGCATGCATCTGATGTGGCGCGTACTGATGACATGGTAATATTCTACCTGTAAAATAACAATCGGCATATGGATATACTGAAGAAAAAATTTAAAAGCTTATCATATTTTACTAGTAGAATTTTTTTTTTTTCTATCCACAAAAAGAAATTGTAAAATTCTAGCCAAAAAGAACGAGACGAGAAAAAAGCAGAAAAGTATGTGAAAAGCATTCTTTTATAATTATTAAAGGGTTTCTGTTTATCAATAGCTAGATATATTATATATTATAACAAGAGTAAAATATCAATTACAGTCGAGTCATCTTTATGTTTTGTATATTTACAAATAACCCTCTCTTTCTTCCTATATAACAGAGGGCTAACCAACAGCAAACCGCATACTAAATTACAGCTCTGGCTCTCCTTAAGTGTGCATCTATCTTCTCTCACTGCTTTCCAATAAACATGGTGATGCAAGAAAAAAGTCTCTCGGCAGCCCTGAACATCAAAATCGTAGGCTCGGGCAGCGAAGCCGTGGTTCTTGCACATGGCTACGGAACTGACCAGTCCATCTGGGACAAAATCACTCCCGTTTTGGCTCAGCAATGCAAGCTTGTCCTTTTCGACTGGCCTTCCTCTGGAGCTGTGAAAGGTCAAGCCCTTTACGATCCTGTGAAGTACGCTTCATATGATGGTTTTGCCAGCGATTTGATAACTATTTTAGATGAGAATGACTTGAAATCAGCAGTGTTCGTTGGGCACTCCATGTCTTGTATGATTGGATGCATTGCTTCCGTTAAAAGACCTGAACTTTTTAAGAGACTCATACTCATTGGAGGATCTCCCAGGTATATACTTTTCTCTCCAGCCGAACAAAGTATATAATAATCACAAATTTGATTAAAAAAAAAAATTACTTACACTCAATCTTCAGTACTTACATATATACTTGAAAGTTAGAATCGGGAAGTTTGCCGCTGTGATCAGATATTTGTTGTTGGGTGGTCTTCTTGCTTTTAAAAATTATTCAGCCATATCTAATTAAGTTAGTTCAAGCACAAGTAGATATGCCTTAACTTTGCTGAGGCTTTATTGGCAATAATTTTTTCCATTCCTTTTTTTCTTTCTTTTTTAAGCTCCTTACATTTATTTGTTCATGTTCTGATATTTACTTGTTTGGTTCAGTTTTTTTTTTTAAACATTTTTTTCCCTTAATAAGCATGGATTTGATAATAGAGCTGCAAGTACTATGTCATGTGGTACCGAACTTAACTGCTTTGACTCCGTAAAGCTGTGATTTGATGTTCTCTATTTGTTTCGATATCAAACATGTGGACACAAGAGATCTGGTTAAAGATAGACCGGATTCTCTATCTTGTTCTTGAATTGTGTGGACGATGAAAGTTCGTGTCTTGTGTGGTGTCCTCAATAATTTGAGAAAGCTAACGCGTGATGAGGATTTTGCAAGCTTTGCTTGTTCAAGTACAGGAAATGAATAACTTTTATGATGAGCCAAACCATTTTTGGACTGGAGCTTTTACTTCTTACTTCTTAGCTCAGCCTATTTGTCATTAACAACTTTTCCACTAACTTGAAGTACCATTGAAGCCGGCCAAAATACATGAATAGTTAATCTAGCGTTTTAATGGCATGATCCTAACTGTCATCACTAATAGCAAGTCGTTCTCTAGAGGAAAATTTGCACATCATAAAATTTGGATTTGAAGCTCTATTGTATTCTTTAGCTACATATAATTTTATTTTGAAATTATACAACAGTATATAGTTTCAAATCTAGATTTTTAATATGTGAATTCCTGTGCTGAAAAACTGTTACACTAATAACACATTGGTACCTATGAATTGGCCTCTATGTTCATTTTAGATTAATGGGTAGTTAGCAAATAAATATTTATTAATTTGTGTAGTTGTCAATTAGTATAACTAGTAAAATCTCTTGAATTTGTACAAGAGATTTAGTGTTTGAATCTCACTACATCGGATGGCAAGGAATCTAATTTATATTTAATGTAATAAAAAATTGGAAAAAAATTATTAATTTATCATGCTAATATGTAGGTACATCAACACAGATGATTATGAAGGTGGGTTCAAAACCTCAGAAATTGACGAGATCATCTCAAACATAGAAACCAACTATCTCAATTGGGCAACAAACTTTGCTTCTGTTGTTGTGGACAACAAAGATCCTCTCGCAGTTGAAAAATTCGAAAAATGTTTGAAGAGCACGAGGCCTGAAGTTGCTCTTCCTTGGGCGAAAACTGTGTTTTACTGCGACGAAAGAGAACTTCTGGAGAAGGTTATGACCCCATGCACTATAATCCAAACCAGTAATGACATTGTTGTGCCACACTCAGTTGCTTACTACATGCAGGAGAAGATCCAAGGCAAATCAACCGTGGAGATTATAGAGAGTACCTGTGGACATTTCCCGCAGCTAACTGCTCACCTTCAGGTTATTGATGTGATAAAGGGAGTTTTAGGCGTTTGATCTTTTAATAATAAGAAGATAATATCTATCTCTAGATCTTCGTTTTTTTTTTCTTTAAATTTTTTTTTCTTTAGCTATGTAGGATAAATAAGGCCACAAAAATTGCCTGTTCGGACATAGATATGGTGCTAAAAATTTGGAATACAAATGTTGGCCTGCAAGGTGTGCGGTATGTAACCAAATTTGTTGGGATTTACTTAAATAGCTTGTGATTTGTAATCTTTTTCGAATTTGATATTTAAAATTTTATAAGCATGACCTAGTGATAACACTATTTAAAAAGAAAAAAAAAGGTCTAACAGGTGATTTATAATCTTTTATATTTAAAATTTATAACTATTAAGATTGATTTAATGGGTGGTCACAAGTGAAACACCCCTCTCAAATTAACAAAGCAGAAAAAATAGTGTATTTTTGAAGGAATTAAATAAGAACACACTGCCTTTTTATAATGCTGCAGGAGAGAATTAATGATAAGAATATTTATCCATTAAATATTTGAATTCAAATATTACAAATTCGTTGTTTGAATTTTAAACACATGAGAATATATTTATTTAAATTCAAACAATTAATGTTTTTTTATATCTAAAAGGTTTGGATCAAGTGTATCCAGTTGCATTGCCTGAATGGTATTATTTATGCATTCTTTAACTTTTCAAAAAATTTCATTTTCTCTAATTTGTAGCAGTTATATAATTTAAAATGTGACGACAATTATAACTTAAAAAAATATATATTGTATTTGAAAAGTATTCATTGTAATTGACATTTATAATAGGAAATATGTAAAAAAAAGTTTGGACCAGGTCAACCCATTGCAGGGACCGTCAAAATACCAAATTTTAAAACTGACCGAATTGCAGAAACGCCCCAAAACGGAATGCAACTTATTAACATGGCACTTAAGGTGCTTCTCATATGCAATAAAAGGTACAAGAGTCGGACACAACTAAATTATTGTTCAAAGGTTTTACTTTAATGTTGTTGTATTTGGTAGTTAGAAAATGAAGCTAAAATCGATGTGAATATAAATATGGTCTGTAGCTGCAAGCGAATCTCAAAATTAGAATGCATGGCATTTGTCGCGGACTTATTTTATTTTATTTTTAAATTGTGGTGTAGATATTTCTAGCGCTAAGTAGTATGTAAACACAACAGAAAGAAAGAAAAATAAGCAAACATATCTAGTGTATGAGAAAATTATTTTCTATTATATTGAAAAAAAATATACAAGCTAAAGTGGTTTAACACAACCAAAGAACTCCTCAATTTATAATATTAACTCTATGTAATTAATAGCTAAGATTACACTATTGTACAATGATTTATCGTGTATAAAGAAGATGAAAAAATATGTCAAGAAATATTTAAGATGCTATAAAATATTTCAAAGAATATTCTCATTATGGAACTTATTAGCCACTAAGTAACGAGCTTGAACCGTTTATCCATCTAAGTCAACGGGCCTTCAGCATCTCTAGTTTATGTAGCGCTCCATGAGTTCAAGTAACCTTTAAAAGGTGTGGCACGCACCAAGTATTTAAAAAATACTTAAAAACACTTGGAACATGACAATCTCTCTTTCCAAATTCATGCAATGCTCTCATTGTATTTTCGCTGGAACTTGCAAACTTTATTTTTCAACTACCATATTGCGTTCTTAGCTTCTCAACTTGCTTCACTATTGAACAATCATTTTCATTTGACAAAATACTCATGACTTAAAAGGTAATTCTTCTTCTGTACAATTCTTACATTAAAGATAAGTCCCGCCTCATTGTCATAAGTTGTGAAAACTCTTAATGGTACCCGTGCTTATAGCCCACACTCTGTGTCTTTTACATCTCTATGATACAACTTTAAATAATTTTTAAAAAAGACCAGATGTCACAAATGTAACTCCATTTTATACAAGTCATTTCAACTCTCTTAGCAATTGAAAATGGCCATTCATACTTGCTAACAAGACCCTTATGAAATGGCGCACTTAACTGAGTTAAAAGTTTCTTCACAACCATCAAGTCTTCAACATTATAGTTGACATGCCTCTGCTTGTTATTAGCGTACATCTTCATCCACTTAGTCACCTCTTCTGCCATGTCTGATTGCTCATGTAAGGCTTCATAGCTCTATATATTGCAAGACTCTTTCTCGTATAACTAAAAATTAAAGTGTATAATGTAAAGGGTTGCTAGCCAATAGCTAACTCGAATAGGCTCCGGTTAGTGGACTCACTCTACCGTAAATTATATGAAAATAATACCACTTCAAGTAGTCTATCCCAGTCTTATTTGTTTGCACTCACAATGTAGTAACCAGTATCTATAATCGGTAAGAATAAGTATTTATATACATATTTTATTTGTATGTGGGTGATACTTGATTTATGTATTATTATTAATAGTATTTGTATAGGTTAGGGACATAATATTAGTATTGAGTTTATTTGCAAGACTTTAGATTTATTTTAGGGACCAAATTATAATACTTTGAAAATTTTAGGGGTAAATTCTAAATACTAAAAATTAGCCTCTTAGTATAAAAATACACTTTTGAAATTCTAATTTACTTATTTTTGGGTCGAGTTACCCTTTAGAGAGAGAAAAGAGAGAAATAGAGGGGAGAGAAAGAGAAGAAGAAGAAAAAGAAGAAGAAATTAGAATTTTAGATTTTAAGAGGTATATCACAACTATTTCTCAATTTATTGGTGTTAATTAAGTTAATTCCTTTAAGTTTTAATTTCTAAAAATATATATAATTGAGGATTTGATGTGTATTTTGTAAGATATTGTGAGAATTGATGATGATCTATGTAGATAGCTTGATAAATCATAATGAATTATAGAATTTCTACTTGATAGTCTCCTAATTCAGGAATTTTATAAATTGTTGTGATTCGATTCTGGTTTTAGAATTTTTTGAGATTTTGAATCGATTGAAAATTTCAGAAATTAAATTTTTAGAGAATTTGCCAAAATAACCCTGAAATTCTAAAACTTTCCTGTATGAACAGTATGATACAGTGACAAATAATTTTTGATCTGCTTAATTACCTTTAAAAATTACGAATTTATGGAATATGATAATTTTATATGTCTAATATGATATACTCAGAATTGAGAATTTAGATCAATGTGGTTAAATTATTATGATTTTTTAAAGAGTGTCAGCTCATTGCAGTATTTGATTAACAGATTTTCAAAGCTATAGAATAAAATAGTTTTAAATTACTTTTGACAATGATTTTGAAGTGAAATATTTATCATGAATTGAGATATGTGTCAAGAGTATTTTTATGATAGTTTTATAATTTTTGAGTTAGTATATGATTTTATAAAATTGAGAGATTGAATACTATTCAGTAAATATCTTGATCTTGTCAGGATAATAGTTTGGATTTGATGGTGTTTATGGAATGGATTGTGTAGAAATTATGATATAATATTCATACATAAGAAGGATATATGAGTTAAGAATGATATATTCTGATTTTGGAGTAATTGGACATCATTTGATATATAAATTTTTTTTGTTAAGTGTAAGTGGACAGAATGATAGGTTTTGAGAAACCAAGTAATTAGACCAATTTGATGTAATAAGTGCAATATGTATAATTTTGTAAGCTATTTAAAGTATTTTGTGTGAATTGTGAGGCTTATGAAAGGATTAATCTCCATTGATAAGTTAAAGAGAATTAAGCCTTGTACCCGAAAGTGCTAAGAGGTAAGTATACTAGACTTTTACTAAAATCACAATAAACATAGTAATTGTCTATGTATGATATTTTAAACGTGCTTAGAAATATGTTTATGTTATGTCAAAATAAATTTTGATATGAAATGTAAAATAAATATGTTTATGAATGTGAGCATTGACATTGAGCATAGACATACATGTGTTTTTGAAAGTGAGCTTTCAAAATAAGATATGTTTAACAAAGAAAGCTTTTGAAGTGTAATATGTCCATGAGAAATATTTTGTGTTTTGAAGGTATTTGAACTCACTGTTGACTTAGTAGGCATTTTATGTGATTTGTGGAGCCTTTATGTGTGGTATTTCCTTCGGAATTGGTATATGTTATATGTTCTGTATGTAGAGAGGATCTTATTGGTACCTAAAGAAAGAGTGAGTCATCACATTCGTGTGGTGACATATTGGTGCATGTGAGAAGACTCACCGATGATCAGGGTGAGAGTTTGGCTTTTACCTTCGGGTATGAACATTATATATATGTAATTTAAAAATCTCACTTGTACTATTCCTCTCATACGGTATATCACCTACGAGTGACATTTGGCTCATTATGTGATATGTAAGTCCTACTAAGTAGTAGTTGAGTGATGGTATTCCTATTATATGTTTTGAAAGAATATGTAAGCACTTACATGACATGTGATTTGATAAGATTATGATTTTGATTGATAACAGCATATCATACATATGCATTGTATACATATATATATTTTTATTTGATATATGAAAACATAGTATGCTTACTGAGTTTTATACTTATTATAGTTTATGGTGATTTCAGGTAAATAAAGTACATGTGTGCTTAGCGGATTTGGTAAAGCTTCTGCTGTTCCTTGGGTTCCCTAAGTTGTTAGGTTGCTGAGTGTTTCATTTGGAGACATGTGGGATAAGATATTTGATTTGTCCCTATTGAATAAATACTTATGTATTATTTTATTGTGTACGGTTGGATTTGGTTTAAATTTCACCAACTGTGGTTATTGGTTGATTTTAAGTAAGAATTTGCAATGAATATATTCTGGCTTTTCGGTAACAAAGTTGCTACTGGTGACGTAGTAGAGTGTTAATCTCTGAGAAAACTCTGTGTATCTTCGATTTACTAATTGTCCCAATCATAATTCAATTGTTATAATTCTAAAAGAAATTAAAATGAATTTTTAAATATTATTGAATGAATGTAAATGATGTCATGTGTCGGATCTTTTGGGTCTGGGGCGTGACACACAAAGTGTTGCAAGTACAACTCTATGAGTGTATTCACCTATTCATTCTGCTAATTCGTCTATGGTAAAAGTTGATGGAAAAGTGAAGCACTGACCTTACGAGATTAAACAACTTCATCTAAAATCTCCCCAAACTATGTCACAATCACCCTTTGGCAATCCATAACATTTAACCATGTGCTTGAAGAAAGCCTTGCATTCTTATTCCACACTACACTTCTTGAGTGTTGGTATAAATGTTGCATGCTTGAAGAACAAATCTACCACCATAATGATAGTTTCATATCTTTCGAACTTCATCAATGTTACGATAAAATTAGTGAAAATGTTCTCCTAAGATCTCTCTAAAATATGCAATAATGGATCACTCATAATGTCACAATCACTTATAATCACCCTTTGGTAATCCATAACACTTAACCATGTGCTTGAAGAAAGCCTTTCATTCTTACTCCACACTATACTTCTTGGGTGTTGGTATAAATATTGCATGCTTGAAGAACAGATCTACCACCACAATGATAATTTCATATCTTTCGAACTTAATCAATGCTATGATGAATTCAGTGAAAAGTCTCTCCTGAGATCTCTCTAGAATATGCAACAATAGATCATGTAGGTTGATAAGACTCTTTTACTTGACCTTATCTTGTTATTATACAAGACAAGTCTTTACAAAATGTTTATATGTTTTTACATATGTGGCTAATAGTACACTACCTCTAATAAAGCACATGTGCGTTGTTGTCCTAGATGATTAGTCCATTTTATGTCATGACATTCTTTAATGAGATTCAATTATAAGTTCCCTCATCTTAGCATATATACTTGATGGCATTTAGTGTAAAGAAACCCATCTTCTACATTTGTCTTCCCCTCATACACTTGTGTGGAAAGTTACTTAACTAGGAAGCCATGCTTAATCTCGTCTTGAAATAGGTTGAGAATCTTCCCATTTAGCTTGCTAGTAATTACTAACTCAACCTTCTGGCTTAAAGCATTCACTACCACATTAATCTTACCAGGCTTGTACTCGAGCTTATAGTATAACTCCATCAATAAATTCTTGCCACCGAGCTTACTTTAGGATGAGCTTTTTTTTACTTTGAAAGTAGCTCATCACCATATTGTCTGTCATTATCAAGAACTTTGCCCTAAATAAGTAATGTCACTAAGTACAAAAGCAATGGATAACCCCCCACCATCTACTTTTTTATACCATATAGTATCACTTTATCTCATAGAGCTTTTAACTCTTGTACGTCGTTAGGTGCCCTTATTGCATCAAAACACCAACATGGTAAAATCAAATGCCCATTGATCGTTCTTAGTCCCTTTTCATGCTTTAGTCTTTTTTAGTTGACCAAGGGTGCGAGACTAGTCGAATAGCTCTTAAAGAATCTCCAATAATAGTTGACTAACTTAAGAAATGACCACAGCTTGGTAAGCCTCACAGGTGCCTCCTGATCCACTATACCAGCGAATCTTCGCCCTATTCAACAGTTTCTTGCCATCTTTTATCTTGTGACCTTCAAAATTCATTTTTGATTTAGCGAAATAATATTTCTCTCTATCTCTTCACATATAGCTTATTCTCACAATGCACCATCAAACACAACTTGTAGGTGCTTCGTATACTCCTCAAGATTGTTGATGTAGACCATAATTTCATTTAGATGCACCACAATAAATTTGTTAATGAAGGGCTGGAGGATATTGTTAATTAAAGTGCAAAATATAGTTAGCATGTTAGGCGAACACCCCGTAGCGAATTACACAAGAGTTCCTTGGCTCATCACCTTCGTTTATATACACTAAATAGAAACCCGATCGTAAGTCTAGTTTTAAGAAATATTTCATCTGTCGTTATTGATCAAATAAGTCAGCCATTAAAAGAATGAGATAGTTGTTCTTACTGGTGACTTTATTCAATGCTCAATAGTCTATGCACGGTTATAACGAATCATCGTACTTAGCCTAAAAAAATACTGGTAAACTATATGGCACCTTGGAGGGGAAGATAAACTTCGTATCCAATAATTTCTTAATATACCATTAACTCTTTTAACTTTGATGCAGAAAATTAGTAGGAAACCTTTGCTAATGGCTTAGCACCCGACTTCAACTTGATCTTATTATCAATCGACTGTATTAGTGAAAGCTTTTTGGTAAGGTTGGTGGTGTTACACCCTTGTGCTCCTTGAGTACTCCCGTAATATTTTTTCAATATCTCATCTTTATCCCTTCCACCTCATCATGTGCCTCACATATTATGGCTAAATAGGTCTTTTTCTCGTTCTTCTCTCATTTTTTTATTTATACAGTGGAAAGGAGAGTAGTGTTGACATTATGTTTAAATTGCCCACTCTTTACCTTGTTTATTGTTAGCACCATGCAAGGTTCGCCCTCTAAGATGCACACATAATTGTGTCGATAAAGTGGCACATACCAAACTACCTCAAGAACTTCATACTAAGAGCACAATTAAAATCATCGAGAAGTGTTATTGAAAAGTTTAATTTACCACGTAAAGTCCCTAGATGCATTTTAATTCCTCGAACCACTTCATCTAATGGTTTTGTTATAGTATATATAGTTTTGGTATCCAACCTCTTTCTCTACCTTAGGGTCAAATGCCCTTGCTTCCACATCTTTGATAAGGTTATGCATAGTCATAGTATCAATAAGCACTTAAGTCATTTTCGTGTTGGTGATGATTTCAATGTATATAAGCACCTTCTTTGATGGCGTGCTAGTTGCTTGCTTGGCATTAAAAGCATTGAACAACTGCAAACACCCCATGTTGGATTGTTTACCCACCTCCAGTGTTTCAAATATAGTATTGATGGTCTGCTTCTTTAGATAGTCATTCACCTTATGATCATTGTCGTTAAGAAAGTAGCTTGATCTTAACCTAACACCTCTCTTACCATTATGCTTCTACTCTTTCTCCTTGGGCAGCTTACTTTTTCCATTCTTGTTCTATAGAGGATAAGAGTTCTTGGCTCCCTTACCTTTGCTATAATTGGGCTTGTAACTCTTGGACTTTCTTGAATCTCTTTTTCAATAATCCGTCAGTATCTTCGCCATTGTGAAGGCATTGGATATGTCAGTCACCCTTTGCTGCTTTAACTCATTAGATTTTCATAATTGTAACCCATTTAGAAAGTTGAACAACAAGTCTTTCTCATTCATGTTGTAGATTTACAGCATCAATAGAAAGTATTCTTCTATGTACTGACTAATGGACTTGATTTGCTTCAACTTTTTTAGTCCCTTTTGAGCCTCATGCGACACATTCTTTGAAAAAATTAGCACTGCAATTTCTATTGCAATTCAGCCTAAATGCTAATAATGTAGGTCCTTTGTAAATCTCTTTACCTTTCTTATGCCACCACATAATTGCATGGTTAAAGAGATATAAAGTAATCATATTTACCTTATCTTCATCTTATACCCCTATAACGTTGAAGTATATTTCAATATGACAAGAGAAGTTATTGAGCTCCTTGACGTCCTTTTATAGTTAAACTCCTTCGATTTAAGAGCCTTAACTCTTGGGGGCAAAAATCATAACTTGTGCTAAAACAACTCCATTTGCCATCACTCACTTGCACAAGGTTACATCCTCCTTGGTATATTCCAAACCTTTGTATAGCTCCTCCATTTGAGCCTACAAGTTAGCCATAGAAGAATAAACCTTGTCTTGAAAAATCTTGACCCAATTCTGCTACTTCTCAGTATAGCTCTCGATGGATGTATTGATGATGGAGCGTAAATTGTGCCTTTGAGTCTTAAGGCCCCCTCAAGCTTTTTTATAGTTTGCTCCAGCTTTCCAAGGCAATCCATTGTCTTTCTTATATCGCTAACAATATTTTTGACCATGTTCCTGAGATCATGGCCAGGATCAATAGACTTCTCATGAGTGCTAGGCTTCTTTCCGTCTTTAGCTTTAGGGTCACTATCACGATTATTAATCATCTCCGACAATGTTGTTGCATCATTTGTCATTCTCATTTAAACTTGCTTTATACCAAATGTCACAAATCTTTTTCAGAACCGTGTAGTTTTAGATGCTTTTAATATTAAACAGCTTGCAAACACAATATAAAAAGATAAAACAAGCACACACACCAAGTGTTTGAAATGCTCTTTAGCATGGTTAAAGAAATATACAAGTTAAGATAGTTTAGCGCAACTTAAGGCCTCCCCTAATTATAGTACTAGCTCTATACAATTGATGACTATGATTTATACAACTGTACGATAATTTAACGGTGTACAAAAAAAGATAAAAAAAATATGTTTATAAATATTCTTAGATGTCACCAAATATTTAAGGAATATTCTCATTATAAAACCTATTTTACTTAGCAACCTATTAACGGGCTTAGCCCACTTATTCATCCAAGTTAATGAACCTTTAAAAATTCTAGTCCATGTAATGTTTCATAAGTCTAAATAATCTCTTTAAATGGTATTGCGTGCATCGAGTGTTTAAAAAAAATGTTTGATAATATTTAACGCGTGACACATTGCAGCAGCACTTCCAAATACAAGTGTTTGTTGTATTGGATAAGTACATCTAAATCATAAGGTTGATTATTGATATTTTTCAAAAATGCTAAAGGAATTCAAGTTGGCATTGTAATTGTTTTTATAAGACAATGTTGACGCTCGTAATTTGTAAAAGATTCAAGTTTTGTGAATGTCAATCAGATCAGCCCATGGGCTTTAATGTTGGGCCTATTTGTATATCTCGGTAATGAAAACCAGTTAAGTGGTCAACGCAGACCAAAATATCTTTTACTCGTCAGTCATCACTCTTGGATTTTACAACTCATTACTCGCTAGTTTCTTCATAAAGCATGAGAAGCCTCCTCTTCTCAGCATCTCAAATCTTGACAAAATCATCCTCAACCATATTCCTAAACCCAACGACAATCTCCCACTATCAACGACACCAAATCACTTGTCGCTTGCTCGGATTATCATTTTGCCATTCGAAAACACCTCTCTCAAATTGTAATCACAGAACATTCGCGATCATGGCTACAGCTGGCGCGGAAGAGTTCGTCAAAGGCAAGGTCCATCCAAACGGCATTGCCATCATCACTCTCGACCGCCCTAAAGCTCTCAACGCCATGAATCTAGGTAGATGTTTTCTTGTGATTGAATCCTTGAATCGCTCACCGCATGCGCTATTATGCGATAATTGTGTATAATTAATCATCAACGATGTTGTAATTGATAATTACTTATTTTCTTCATATGTTGCTGGCGATAAATGCTTATAGTTATAGGATTTAATGGACTGTTTCATCCATACATGCCAAAGTATTTTACATAGTTTTTGGATTGGTACATATTTAGAATAAATGGTGAAATATTTTAAATAGTAAATAAAATATATAATAATTGATCGTTTTAAGAAAAAAAATGTGAAGAAAATTATGTAATATATGTATATAAACGTGCCATGTGGCAAAAGTTTAAATTTATGCCAGCATCATGCTTCAAGTTTGGTATCACAGACACAGTATGACACAATTGTATAAAGTGTGTGAGAGAGTTTTGAGTGAATTATTTTGTTAGTGCTTGATATTAGTATTTGATGGATAGACGAGTGAATTATTTCGAGAATTGAATGACATTCTCTAAGTATTCACCTTGATTGTGCTCAAACTCTGGGGTGATAAGATTTTATAGAAATATGATTAACTAATTTGTTGATTGGTGCCAGTTCTGATTGACTTTTCTAGTATTCTTTTGGATTATGAAAAGATGTATTTTAGGAATGAAAATGATTTTTTTTAACTGATCATTGCTAAATGCATGTAGTAGCTGAGGTGAGGCTTTATTCTTTTTTTCTTTTATTTTTCTTTTGTTAATTACTTGGGTGATTTTGGTCATCCTGTTGTGAAATGAAAAGCACAAGTCATATGTACCATTACATGAATGAAAAAATTGCTTGACTATTTTCATTACTTTCAGTAACGCCGCCAATTCTCTGATGGGTCCGATTAGGGTTAGCACAAATTTTGATGCAATGCTTTGAACAATTGAATGATGTACATAATAGGTCATACAAAACTAAATTCTCTCTGCAAAATGGAGCAAAAGATATCCTTGGTTCTTGAGGAACATTTCTTGTCTGCATAAAAGTTTATCAAATTGGTTAACTTTTCAGAACAGCAGTTAATTAGTTGCTGATTTTTGTTTAGTTATATGATATTAGCTTGTTTATTGTGTGACACTTTTGTTTTGCTGTTGGGTTCTGTTTATATTAACTTGGGTCTTTGGCAATACAGATATGGATATAAAATACAAACAATTTCTTGATGAATGGGAATCAGACCCTAAGGTCAAATGTGTCTTAATTGAGGGCAGCTCACCTCGTGCCTTTTGTGCAGGTAACTAAAGAAAAATAAAGTTTCTTGTCTCTATCTGACAACTTCTTTCAGCCATTTATCTCTATTTATTCAATTGAAGGATATTTCTAAGCTTCACTCAGCCTAATATTTTACAAATATTTAAAAACTGGTTTGCACGCATACACATATATATTTCTAGGTTATCTGCTAGGGCAGGTTTTTGAAGGTGAGCATTCATGGCAAATGCAGGAATGGATATCAAGGGGGTTGTTGCTGAAATTCAAAAAGACAGAAACACACCTCTTGTGCCAAAGGTTTCCTTATATTATATGTCTAGTGCTACTAATATTTCTTCATCACTTGCTTGCTTGATATATATTTTTATTTCTTTAAATGAACTTTTGTGCTTTTTTGCCCATCCATTCTGTTTTTAATGTTTTATGTTATTATTCACTCAATTATGTTGTTTGTTATAACTTGACTAGCCCAATAACCATCTAATTGATAACCTAGATAGTGTATCTGCAGGCGGTGATGTGAAGCAGATTACAACCAAAAATCAACTATCAGATATGATTGAGGTCTTGTTGTGTACTTCTAATTATAAATTATCAAACGATCACCACATGCCCTGTAAAATCAAGTGAAATATTATTTTCTCTTTCATATTTGCTTCAATTACAATGTTTCTGTATTCTGTAAATGACATGATTGTCAGTGATTGACCTCTCGAAAACCACTTGCTATTGCACGCAGTCGTTTTCAGCCCATAAAGGCCCAGCGCACTTTGTTTTTCTAAACCAACTCATGAAAATGGTTCTAAAAGATTTTTATTTGATGAATCCTAAAAATAATTTGTTCAATTTTAGATATAGCGAATATATATATGGTTTTTGGTGGTAAAACTTTTGTGACGTTCTTTTGCTCAGATGAATCAGGGGCTCTTTTCTATGCCATTTCTAGGAGGATCACAACAGAATTTTTAAAAGTGTTTTGTTGTTTTGTAAAGTTTATATTCTGACTGAATTTTTTCTACATAACATTTACAACTTAATAATGACTGAGATATTGTTGAATATCTAAGAACTAGCTAAAATATGAACATGCGTGCGTAGGTACTCCTTCATGATTGACACTGGCCTGTTCTGGAAATTTCTAACACTGATCAGTTTAGATTTTATCTCATTGTTTATTAAGTTTCAATTTATATTTTTTGTGGCTGCATGCTAATTGTTCTCTTAGGTTTGTTTGTACATGCTACAGACACCTTCTTGTTATTATTTTTATTAAGCATTACCTTAATATACTCTCTTGTGCTACAATTTCTGTCAGGTGTTCACTGCAGAGTACTCTCTAATATGCAAAATTTCTGAGTATAAGAAACCATACATGAGCTTAATGGACGGCATAACAATGGGTTTTGGAATTGGCCTATCAGGACATGGTCGCTATAGAATTGTAACAGAGGTGTGATACTGTTTACTCATTGTGCAAAGGCCATTTCATTGAATTTCACATCTTAAATTGTAACAGCATTGTCATCTCAATTTTTTAATGTTATAAACCCATCTCAGAGGACGGTTCTAGCCATGCCAGAAAATGGAATCGGCTTGTTCCCAGATGTTGGATTTTCATATATAGCTGCACAAAGTCCAGGAGAAGGGTCTGTTGGTATGTGTTTTCTTCATCTGTAGTGATATGAAACCACAAACAGATTAAGCTTGTTGGTGGATGTTGAATTTGCAGAGATAAGATAGTTTCTCAGCCCTTAAGATTTATTTTGGATCATTGGCTGCCAACTGTACCCTCCCATAAGATTTGTTTTACTAACATTTTGATGAGTTTCCTGCATTTGACAGAAATTTTTTCTTTAAATCTTTTTCGTGTTTTTCTTAGACCCATAGAGCAAGTACTAATTCATTTGGATTCTACTGTGACTCTCTCCTCTGAAGCTCCTTTTTAGTCACTTAAAACTCGAAATTAATGCAGGAGCATACCTTGGAATGACTGGCAAGAGGATTTCCACTCCTTCTGACGCACTCTTTGTTGGACTTGGAACTCATTATGTGCCATCTGGGAATTTAGGTTCACTGAAGGAGGCCCTTTTGGCAATTAACTTGTATATCTCCTGTTATCTTTCTACATTTTTATGGTAACTTTTGGTTCAATGGAATAAATCTGCATTCAACACTCATCTGCTGCGAGATAATGGGAGATCCATCACTCTCAAGCTTTTTTTTGAAAGAAAACTAATGCATAAATCTTAGCTGTTAAATAAAAATGAGTTTGGTAATTTATATTCTTTTTGGTCATGGGATATATATTTTGATGTTTTTTAACCAAAATGTGTGCTGTTTGCTGTGATTTAGAGGAATTGTATATTGATCCTGAGAAATTTAGATTACCCATCTCTCACTAAAAGTCATATAATGGTTGGTGATACAGTTCTGAAGATTCGCATCAGGATATTAAAGCACTTTTGGCAAAATATAGCTGTGACCCCGAGGGTGAGGCCCAGCTAAAGTTGCTTTTACCTCAAATAATCTCATCCTTCAGTGCAGACAAGTCAGTTAAGGAGATAACTGAAGAGCTAAAAAAACATCAATCGAGTTCTGAGGCTTCAGGTATGCTAATTAATGTCATTTTGTCTATGGGAAAGGAGAATGAGATAACATGCGACAATTTTCCTCCTCAGAGCAAAAAGTAGTCGTTTCCTCATAGTCATTTTGTGTTGATGTTCACCCATTTCTGATTCCTGTTAACTTTCTCCAGTGGCACAGTGGGCTAATGAGGCTCTTCAAGGTCTTGGAAAAGGTGCTCCATTTTCTCTTTGCTTGACACAAAAGTTTTTCTCAAAGGTTGCATCAGCAAATGGAAAGGCTGACAATGAATTATCAAAGGTAAGATGGATCTCTGTATTTTTTACATCCTTTTGATTTTCTTCTCTTATGAAAATCAGTTAAAAGTAATATATTTTTCCTTCTGCACTTTGTTATATTCAGCTAAGCAAGGTGATGAAAACTGAATATCGAATTGCTTTAAGATCATCTCTGCGAAGTGATTTTGCTGAAGGTGTGCGTGCAGTCTTGGTGGACAAGGATCAGGTTTTGTCACTATTTCTTGATTACAATTGCATAAACTTTAAACTATTTCTGCCTCCCTTCTCTGATTGCTTCATTGCTCAATTTAGTATAGTAGTTAATTGTGCAAAGAATTTTGTACCTTATGGACTCCTCTTCATTTATACAGTAATCACCTCAAAATATAGACAAGTGGTCTTGAATTTATTTCTCCTACAATGTGTTATTTATCATACTTTATGGGTGAAATTAATATCAATTTCCAAGAATTAATCTATTTGGTTAATGTTGTAGACGTGTGGAAGACATATACCCATAGTCATATTTACTGGGACCTGTATATTTTTCATTCCTAGTGGCACGTGAAATGGCATTTCCCCTTAGTGGCATGTATTTGGTATATTGTCTCTCAATAGTGTTTATGATCATTCTTTTGCAGAATCCCAGGTGGAACCCTTCAAACTTGGAGGAAGTAGACCAAAGTGAAGTTGAAGCTGTATTTGCACCACTAGGCCCACAAGTTCAGGAATTGAGAGTGTGAGCCTCTACCATGGAAACATCCAACTTGCTTTGTCACACAAGCAAGTGCCACACAGATTCACTGTTGAAATAAAAATGCTTTCAAGAATGCTCTGATTAAGCTTCTTTACTTATTCTTTTTGTAAGTCTTGTCTGATTAAAAGACAAATTCGAAGGTGAATAAATCTCGTAAACAGAAATTTGGGCCTTTGTTTTCTTTCTTAAACTACATCCAAACTTTCATTTAATTCAATCGGATCGAAATTATATAAGAGAACCACCCTACTCTCCGTACCTTCAAAGAGAGAGGAGGATTAGATTCATTTCAAGGGATTCGTGGTGGTGGGTGTTTTTCCATTTACAGAGGTGATGTTGATAAATTGTAAATCTGTTTCATTTCATACTAAAATTCTCTTTTTCACAAATAAGAACCCAAAGCTTTAATAGATGGATCGTGTAAATGACTTTTGTGCAATTAGGAGCAATCTCCACTTCTCAAACTCTGCAGTAGATCCAAATATCCAGAATATCCAGGGCAGATGTACCTGCAACGTTTCAGAGTAAGATTAGGATCCATCAGAGATAGATTGATACGCTGTAGCTGAGTTAACTGGACTGGTGGGAAGTGCGTAGGAATTTTACTGCTCAAGTAAAAAATTTTGAGCAATATAAGATGAAAGGTATCAGCCAAGTAAAAGTTTAGAACAATATAAGATGAAAGGTATATCAACCCCAGCTCGCACAATAACAGGTTAACAGAGAAGTACATACAAGATAAGTACTTTGTTTTTTCCCAATAGTTGATCAAGTTAATAATTCTTTATTTTATCTCTTTTAACCATTTATTGAAGGTAAGAAAACATGAGAAGAATCAAGGAGAAATGTTTACCCATGTCGGAACAAGAAATCTGTAATGACAAGAGAGCAATTTGGCTTGAAAAACTCTGTCCTCCGTATGACATTTGCAACGTGTGTCACAGGAATCAAGTGGAAGCTCTCCACCTCTCCATCTGCAACATACTTAATAAAGCTAGATAGTTATAACAATGAATAGATATATCTCTTCCGAAAAAACTGTAGCAGCTGTATATATTAGATTCAATCAAAATAATATTTAATGCTAAGAAATTCTAATATAAATTCACAGACCAAGAAAGCTCATTTTATACCTTCTAACTACTAAAGAAAAAGAAAATGTGTTACAGGCTTGAGTGAGGTTACCTTGATTCTTAGGAACAAAACCTTCAGGTAGCTTCAAATCATAACAAAATAGAACATCTCTTTTATATCTATACCCTTCAACGTCCATATAGGAAACAGCACCTACTGGTATAGCTCTGACAGAATTATATTTGGACCATCAGTATAATTAACCACGCATAAGAGAGAGAAGACGATATGGTTATATCAGAATCTTCAGATGTGGAACTTTCACAGTGAGGCTCAATGTTAGCAAAGATAAGCATTCTGAATATGGTTAAGACCAAACTTAAAATCTGCGAACCAGAGAAAGCTTACCTGTGGGATATGGATCTAGGTATTCCTGCTTCTTCTTCACATTCCTTAATAAGATTTTCATGACAACTGATACCGTGAGGCTGCAAAATGGTTGCAGTTCTAATAAATAAAGAGTTGCTTCAAGGGAGAAAAAATCAGAACAGGCTTTTAAATGAAAAGAAGGTACTTATTGTTATAAAATTATTCCATCCAATTACAGAAACTCAGTCAGGATCTCCAAGTTCTACAACAAGGAAGAACACCAAAGATATTCAACTAGCATATCATTTCTTTCCAAACAATATTCCATGGGTTCACCTGAGACTTTTCAAGATTTTTCAATTCATTTTAATATCACAGACTAACATGAACAGAAGTTTCTCTGGCTGCCAAAATCCAACCAGTTTTAAATGTATATAACCAGTATACAGACATTCCAACTGAAAATAAACAAGCAAAATTTTATACCAGTAAACAGAGGACTTGGGATAATCAATTGACACCTTTTGCATTTATGAAACACCATTCAACTCAATACATGTCAAAAGAAAAGAATTCAAAAACAACCAATCAATGAAAGCAAATGAAAGGTTGCTATTACAAACCAATCCTCCAGCAACTAGATGATCAAGCATTCCTGGATAAGTAGGTTTGAATTGACTTCTCTTTCCAATCCACAGAAACTTTTGCCCGTCTTTTTCAACATAACCATTCATGTGAACTCCATAAGCCTATTCTCAAAAGAAGCAATTGGGAAAGACAAGGAAGATACATTAAGAAGCAATATAATCATAAGTAGCCAGGTTCATTTGTCAAATTGCCATTAGTGTAAACAAAATGCTTTGTGGCCAAGTTTTGATACTTTCATTCAGTCTGCCATTAGTATAAATAACAACATGCGTATAAAATTTGTATCCCAACTAAACTGATGTATTTGCAATCAATAAACATATCATGTAAAGTTGATTCCATTATTCCATAATTGATTCGATAGTTGTAAAGCACCAATGAATAAGTGATTACATCAAATGCCATGTTCGTTGGGTTATAAAGCTTGTTATTCTGATTTTGTACGTATGGTACTATTCTTAATATATTTTTTCAATTCTGTGCTTGATGTGAGCAACTAATTTCCATTACCAAACTTCTTTTTCCTTTCTTTTTTTTCTTTTTGACAAACAACAAAAGTTTCATAATGCTAAATAAAAGGCATGAACTGACCTTAATTCCAAAATAAGGAGCAGCAGCACGTTCCAGCGAGAAAAAGATCGGAGCACCAAAGGACGATGAAACAGGATACAGCTGATTAAAAAGCAATAAAAATTCAAAACGAATTACGCTTAAAAGGAATAAAATATTTATTAAATATGACATGATCAGAAGCATACATTCAAAATCATCACGCACCACGCGAAGTAAGTGAAAGAGAAGCGATTCCATTTTCTATCTAATCGTCAAAAGCAGCAATTACCTCATTTCGTATACCTGGAATCAGTTCTTCTTCTTCAGCCAAGCATTTAATGACTTGTCCAACAACTCTCGTCCTCTCCTCTGCTGTTTTCAGCTTTGGATTTAACGTCACGGGACTGCCAAATTGCCCTCCGTTGGTTTCAGAGTGAACAAATACGTCATCGTATCTCATTAAGTGGTCAGCGAAACTGCTCAAATTAAAAATCTAAGTAAATTAAGGAATAAACATTATTTCTTAGTTATAAAATATATTTTATTAGAAAATTGTACCAATTATGTATATAGCCAACAACTTGACCCTCGATAATGAAAGGAAAGAACTCGGATTGCATTTCCTGCAAAAGAAAATTTCAATCGAAGTTAAGAAAATAAATAAGTGCGGGGAAAAAACAAATGATACGAATTTCTTTGTTTGCACAAGAAATTACGGAGCCGCGATTGCAGATTTTGATCTTTTGGAAGTAGCCATGGAGATCGGAGGAGTCGTCAGGGGAATAATCTGGTTGAGCAACTCGAACGACGTCGTCCCAAGTGAAGCCACAGATGTTACTGTAGCTAACGCTAGCGGCTGATACAGAGCGCGGAGAAGTGGTTAACTTTGGCGAGCTATGGGCAGAGGAAAGTATTGGAAATGTGGTTATTAGACAGTGAGTAAAAGCATGAGTAGCTTTGCGGTTGTGAAGAGATGTGAAAGAAAATCTGATTGTTTGAGAGAGGTAGTGAGCGTTGCAGCAGGCCATAGAGAATTGGGAGATGCGAACGAAGAATAATGATTTTTTTTTAAAAAGAAAAAAGAACAATTTAAAAAAAAAAAACTATATAACTAAATTACTAAAGTATTCCGAGAATAAGAAAACAAGGCAAATTCAGGTTCCGCCGGGGAACCTTAATTGGGTTGACGTATATTATTAAAGGTATCATGTCAAGAAA
Organism: Ailanthus altissimus; assembly: GCA_946807835.1. Classification (NCBI taxonomy): domain Eukaryota; kingdom Viridiplantae; phylum Streptophyta; class Magnoliopsida; order Sapindales; family Simaroubaceae; genus Ailanthus; species Ailanthus altissimus. The sequence goes on from OX327689.1 coordinate 27,614,660, forward strand.
AATAAAATAAGTATGTCAAGGTATAGTTTTATTTGATTTAATTATTTTTAAAGTTACTTTTAAAAATCACTTGATAATTTTTTAGATTAAATCTAAATAATAATATTTCTTTAAATTAATATAATAATAATGTTTTTTTTTTCCTTTTTGAAAGGATAATATAATAATGATTTAACACTTACAAAGTTGATATAATTTTACATTTCAACTATTTAGCACTTGAGAATCATCTCTAATTTGATAATTCTTTTATCTTTGAATTTTATTATAAATAAATAATAAAAATGAAGTATAAAACTAAGCTACTTCAAGTATTAAAGCACCGCTAAAAATATAAATAATGATTTATTTTATAGTAAAATTTATATATACATATATATAATTTAATACGTATATCACTATATAAAAAATAATACTATCACGTGACATTATTTAATTAATATAATTTTTATATAATTTATAATGTGTTAAAAAATTTTAACATGTATTTAAGAATTCTCCATATGGTGAGTTACGTACCTCATTAAATTATCTCTCTCTTTAAGAGTTTTCTATATAATAAGTTATGTATACTCACTAAATTATCTCTCTCTCTCTCTCTCTCTCTCTCTCTCTCTCTCTCTCTCTCTCTCTCTCTCTCTCTCTATATATATATATATATATATATATATATATATATATATATATGGGAAGCTCATATGATCAATATGGGATTCTTTGACTGAAGTCACCCTCCTCCTTACTACTCTCCCTTAAATTTTATTATTTTAGTTATATTTTATATTATTAAAAAAAAACCTAATTTGACAAAAATCGAAGCAAAATAATTACAAACTATAATGTATAGAGGTGTGAAATGTGCTCAATATTATCTCATGAAAAATATTGCCAATGAAATTAAGTGAAATAAAACATAGTCAAAGGAAAAAAAAGAGTATAATGCATGATTATAAATGATATTATTTTTTCTCGTTAAAGAATATGCTCCCCCAACTAGATGCTCCCCCATTAGAGTAACATTCATTAATTTGATAATTTATTGAGCTGACACATGCCTTTTATGAACAAAACTTTTAAAAGTTATGCTAGTGAAGATTTGGCGAGTAAATTTATAAAATTATCAATGGTTTATATCTGTCTAATATCAATCTTTTTACTTTGTTATAACTTATAAATATAAATAAAAAATTTGAATAATTAAGTTTGGTTCCATCTTTTTTAATGTATCTGTTTTTAATTTAAACAATATAAGTAATATTATCTTCATATATTATCTTTGGAAGGAAAAATGACATCTAAACCCTTTAAGGTTTCAAAAAAAGGATATGCAGAAGCCTATATTTTTAAAAATTCTATTAAGATCTTTGTTAGGAAACAATTTTTGTTAATTTTAATTTTAAAAAATTATAAAAATAGTGAAAGTACGATTTATGCCCCCGTTTTGAATGGAAAAAAAAGTCAAAATTTAATTAAACATTATAAAGAAGGCTTGAACTTCTGATTTTGTAGTTAAGTGCCACATGTTTTAATCATCTGAGCTATTCTAACATTATTTTTATTTATAGGTCTACAAATCTACTAACATATCTTCTTTAAGATCACATATTAATAATTTAAAAATCACCAATATTATCTTTATTTATAGGTCTACAAATCTATTAACATATTATATTTAAGATCACATGTTAATAATGCTTAAAATGCCATTGACAGATATTGAACCATGTCTATCTGTATGAAAAATAAGAGTATTCAACACTGTGCTACAACAAATTTTGTCAAAACATTAAAATACAAAATACAAAAACGAAAAATGATAGAACTCTAACCATTGCCCTTCGTTGTTGGCCACTGTCCGCCATTACCAGCCACCATTCACTGTTGATCATCGATCAATATTTCAGTCAACTTAGAATGGCTAGCCAACTAATGATCGACGGTGAATGGTGGTTAGTAATGGTGAGTGGTGGCTTTGGTGATGGTTAGGATTTTGTTATTTCACATTTTGGTATTTTTCGTTTTTGCATTATTTTAATAAAACTTGTTACAGTATAGTAGTGAATTCTCTTATTTGTCTTATGGGTAACCATGGTTCAATCTCTCTCAATGATGATTTTTTTCTTATGTGAGGGTGAACTATTTTCATATCTGAGTTTAGATTAAAATTTTATTTTTTCCCTTTCTCCAGTCAAAATTAACAAAATTATTACCTAACAAAGGTCTCAATGCGATTTTTAAAAATATTAGAGTCTGCATATTTTTTTCTTAAAACCTTAAGGATTTAGATGTCTTTTTTTTTTTGTTGAAATATTTGTTGTTGCATGTGTTTTGAATGTGATGAATAACAAGTCACAACCATATGCATTCCCTACTTGTTTCATGTAGTGCAAAAATCTCAGAGTAATTGAAAATGAGATGGCAACAAAAGTCTACTTTGTAAATTGCCTTGAAATTATTGTATTGTTATAAGTAAAAATAAATCTTATTTCTAAGTAAGCTCTATGGGGATCAAATAAGTTTATTTGAATAAAATAGCCCCAAATTTATTGTTCCACGAAAGTAACTAAATATATGTTTGACACTATTTCAGTGATGTCGAGTTAGAACATAATTAATATTTGCCAATAAGTTTACCATAAATACTATGTTCGGTCTAGTGCATTACGCTAAATATAGTAAAGCACCAATTGCATTAAAATATAATACTTTTGGATCAAGTATTTTTTTCATCATCTTTCTTACTACGAAATTGATCAAGAGACCAAACAACCATAAAGGTACTTAACAGATGAGCTCTATCTATATTGAATTATCTCAAAATCTTTTCAATATAAGTAGATTGATAGATAATATTCAATTTGATTTGTCTCAATCTACAGGCTAATACAATATTTTATCTCCCTCAAGTCTTTCATTTCAAATACTCTTTTTTTTTTAAGCATTATGCATTCTTTAAGAGCTCTTTAGGAGTTTAAATTAGATTCATAACATCCACGTATACAAATATAACCATAATGGAAAATCTAAAATTTAACTTTTTTATAAATACATATGAATATATTAGGTCATTAATATATTCTTCTTTTATCAAGTATTTGTTTAAGCAATTGCACCATATGCTCTTAAATTACTTTAATTCCTACAAAGATCTCTGTAACTTGATTGAATATAAAAATTATATGCCGTAAGCATAATGAACTTCAAGAATTTTCACATAAATGTCTGTGTCAAGTGACTCATATAGATAAATTGTCACTACGTCTATAAGATACATATAATGTTTTTCTATAACTACTAAGCTTATAAAAAAAATCTAAGTATAATTGTATCAATTATAGAGGAATAAGTTTTATCATAATCAATAATAGGTCTTTACGAAAAACCTTAAGCAATGAGTCTTACTTAATATCTGGTGACCTCATTGTTTTCATTATATTTCATGCAAAAAAAAAACAAAAATCATTTGTATCCTACGGGTTTTATATCTTCATATGTCTAAATTACATGGCTAAATACTTAACGCTTGGTTAAAGAAGTCAATTATGCTTGAATTACTTCTATTAGAGTCAGTAATACCTTTATTTGTATTCATCAATAATTTATGATTCAAAATTATCATTCATAATTTTAGTAGCTACAGTAAATGAAAACTCGTTGTCGATAATTATTTTATCATATTTCTACATTTATTTTATGTAAGCATAATTTTTTTGACTTTTCTTTAATTTTAAATTCTTGTGCCTCTTTGAGGCTAATGTCTCTTCTGAGACTTTTGTCTCTTCAAGGTCTATTGACTTTTATGGAATCAAAGTCAATGGTTTAGCGAATATGAATTTATTTACAGCTCAAGCGTTATTTTTAACAACATCCTAATTTTTCACTTTCTTCTTTTGCGATACAATATTTTTTGAACTAAGTGATCTGCCACGGTTCTGGTATGCAATAGATGATTCATTTGTTACTCTTTTATTAAATTATATTCTATAGGAACAATCAATTAAGCTTGTGTATTGGTAACTAGTATATATAATTTGGTTACTTTTGATACATCTGTAAATGTATCTAGTAATTCATTTGCAATTCTTTGAAAATAAACAGTCCTTTTCACCTAATTTTCATATTGATTTGTACAAGGATCCAAATAATATATATTGGTAGCTTTTCAAGAAAGTCTATGTCGTACTTCAACAGGCATTATTTTTTTCCCTAATGGTGGGAATATTGTCTTATTAAAATGATAATTTGTAAATTGTGCAATAAACAGATTACTTGTCAGGGGTTTTAAATATCTTACAATTAATGATAAGTTAAAAATAATATAAATCCCAAGCAATGTTAAGGTCTCATTTTAGTGTTATAGGTACATACACAACACAACCAAAAATACGCGTATGAGATATATCAGGCTGATAACTAAGTACAAATTGCAATTGAGAATATTAATAATATACAATGGCTCTAAAATAAATTAATGCTACAATATGCAAAATAACGTGACTCTATGCAAAAATTTATAATTGCATGCACATAAATAAAGTATATGTAGTTACCTAGAGTCATTTTATTAATGATTCTTCTAATCTATTTTTTATGTGAACATGTACACAATAGGTTCTACATTGATTCCTATTGATGTACAGTGGTCATGAAATGTTTTAAATGTAAACCCACTAACATTATTTAAATGTATGAATGTAATTAGATAGTTTAAAAATTGTGTCCTCAATTTAATGATCTATACAAATAATTTAGGGAATGTAATATTTCATGTAAATAATAAATAAATATTTAATATCGTGCAGATGCATCTATTAAAATTATAAAATAACAAAAAGATTCACTTGATAAATGAATTGGTCTGTAAATATTTCTTTGAATCTTTTATAAAAATAATATAATTTCTAAACCAATCTTAAAAGAGAATAATCTAACTACAAATTTGTCTTACGAACAAGCGCTATAAATTTTTTTATTAATTTTATTAAACAATAGAATCTTTAAGTTATTTAATAGGTGCCCGTAACATGCCCTGGCTTATTCCTTTCTTTGTGGTAATAAATGTGATGTTTGGCTTTAATGTCTATTGGTTCTCTGCTTGTGACCCCGCCTTTAGATAGTTTCAGCAATTATTGTAAACCAATTTATGATTCTCTCTGTTTGTCTTTGTGCATGCGCATGTGTATAATGCTAAGAAATAACTTCTTTGTATGAGGTTATGCTTTTTCATACTATCAATATCTGTTCTCTATTAGCATATTTGTTTTAACTGACGAGTTTCAGCTGATATTTGTGATGGGGGATGGTTTCATTATTTTCCCTTTATATGATTATATATCTACATTTATCTTATCTTTTGGTATGAATCTCTGCCAACTTTATGGAAAATTTTATTTTTCACCATACTTATCTTCTGCTCTCTTGTTACATTCCTTTCACAGCTTGGGTTTGTACTATTTTTGTAGTTTCTTCATGTTTCACCTATTTTTATATACTTACTGAAGGTTAATTATTTGTCTCTAGCTTTCAAGGTCTTGGAAAGCTGATTGTAGTTGTTGGGTTGATGGTGGCATTTCATTGCGATAAATACAGTAAATTCCTTAAGCTTGCATTGTGCTTTAACATATAATGGAAATGACTGTTGTTATTGCTAGGCTCTGTTTAAGGTGTCCAGTAATACATTGTGTGAAATTGTTTTAGCCTCCAGAAAGAAAAGTTATCATTCTGTGTAAGTTTCAAAAGATTTCTTTAGATAATGAGAAGCCTTCTCTAAGTTTTGGTAAATGTTTCTCAATGGATTTAGAACAGGGATTCGTGCGAGACTCAACCAACTACATCTTAGGAGATGTATGCTTCGTACCTGAAATGTAAATGGTAACAACTTTTTTACACTTCATGTAATACTATTTACACATGTTTAAAAGGCTAAATATATATGATTACCCTTTCAGTAATTTTTTTATGGGAACTTGAGCAGTATCTAAAGGAATGAAAATGCATGAGAATGAGTGCCTTGTCACAAAGGCCGTCTGCTTTACTATTTTCCAGCACAACAAAGGTAATTCCATCATTTTTCCATCACTTAGTTTCCAATAGCTGTGAGAAAACTCCAATATTTGTTAGCTCAATTCTTTTATCAAGTCATTGTTTCACATTTGTTAATATTTGGATCAATTGTAAATTGAAAATATGAGATAATGAATTAAATGCTACTTAGTAGAAATCATGGCCAGTACCAGCTTAGGATTTATTTTTATTTTTTTTTTACATTTTTTATTTTAAAAAAGTTGATGAATGAGCAATCATCTTTCGGGTACACAGAATGGCATATGCACATGCACTATTGACAATGTTTATCTTTCTGGTCATGATTTTTAGGCCTAGTTACTAGCCATGGTTGTCAAGCATGGGTCATAAATTCCTGCTACTTCTTTCGTCGTAGCTATAATTTGTGCTTAATATTTAGGATAAAAGATCCTTTTTCGTTAAACTTAACCAAACGAAAACTGGAAAGCAAGTTAACTGTAAATACCACAGCTTTTTTTGTATTTATTTCTGAATATTGAGTAATTGGTTTAGGTTTCCACAGATGCTTATTTAACAAGTTGACTGTGTCATGCAGCAATTGTACCCAAGATGGTGACACAATGTCATCTTGGTGTGGATGGCATACAGACCATGGCTCACTGACAGGCAATTAGTTTTTATAATCTCCTAATATTTGTCATGCTTTCTTGCCATAACTCACAAGCTAGCTCAATGATATGTTAATTTGGGCATCATAACCCCCTTGGACTGTTGCAAAATTTTTAGAAAGTTTACATGGTTTTATTGTTGCTGTATATATTAGTTTCCGTTGTGGTAAACATAATGATTCACTTAAAACATGTCCTTTACATGTTGCTTAGATCTTTTCCTGCAGTTAGCAATATGCAACTTTTGAACATAAGCTTCCCCAATTCATCCAGAACTTAGTTCATTCACTTATTAAGCTCTAGAATGATTAAAATATCAATTATATTTGTTTTTATTTGCATCTAACTTCTTTATTAATCCAATATGCAGGTCTGACCTGTGGCATGCTTACAAGAGATGGTATAGTAATACTTGCCATGGTAGTGCCGCTGGCCTTTATATAAGAACTCGGAGTAATCAAATTGTCAAAGTATACATTCTTGATCATGATAGTCCAGTCGTGCATAAAAATTATTAATGATAATCAACATTCCCTAATGGCTTGTGTCAAAGTTTTCTTCATCGCATATAATTAATCGTCGTAAGAGGATTGCAGACACTTTATCAATTATTAAACTCAGATAATTTATATCTATATGCTTTAGAAGGATATAATTGTTGCTTCCTTGTACCTTCTGTTCTGTTTGCCATAAGGTTGTCTTTGGAGAAGATGAGATAGCCTACCAAATTGGTGAGACCACTGAAATACTATCAAGAGGTTATCTTTGTGCAACACCTCATTGTGTCCGGGTACTTTCTATAATTCAATTTTTTCCTCTCGAAAGATTGTCAAAAATGTTAATTATAATATGCCATGCATGGACTTACCACGAACTGACTCAAATTATTTAAATTTATTTATTTTTGTTGTAAAGTATACATGATCTCAAATTCAGTCTTTTTTTTTCAGTAAATCAAGAAAATTTATTGATAAAAGTAATCAAAAATACAAAAAGAACAATGCCAAAACACAAAGAATACAGACAACATATAACAATCTCATCACTTTCTTACAAAATGGTCTATATTATGTTCACAAATAATACTCTAATTCATACTACATCTTTAATATTGCAAAAGACGTCATTAGTATTAAGAGTTTTTGGTTGGAACACCACTAGATTACGCTCCTAATGAAAGCGCAGAAATTAATTCTACGAATTTTGTTAAATAAGAACTTATCTCTAATTTTTTTATTAAAATAAAATACTTCATTTCTCCACGTGATAGGGCATTTATTGATTTGACAAGTTTACAATACTTTTTTTCATATACCCTCCGTAACACTATACTGGAAGAATAAGTGTTGCACCGTTTTCTTATCATTATCATAAAGTAGACAATTTGTGGATAGGTTAAGATCCTATTTAATTAGTCTCTCATTAATAGGCAACCGGTTCTTCAATGACAATCAAGTGATAAAGTTATGCTTTGGGATATGTGGAGGGCTTTATAGTAACTTATACCACCCGATCGTGGGATTTATATTTGTCAGGTTTCTCCAAGCACTAGCAATTGAAAATTTACTATTTAAGCAGCCATTCCAAATTATTTTATCCTTTCTAGTAGCAATAATGAAAAAATTATTACATATATAGTCTTAAGTTTGAGTAGTGTACTCATCCAAAGGTCGGGTAGTTTCTAAGCCACATTACGCCAAAGGTTTCTGACTTTTACATCACGAGGAATAACAGAGTCTCTTATATTGATGTGAGAGAATTTGTCTCTGATTTACTCACCATTCAATCATAGGTCACAAAAAAAAATGTAGATCCTAAAAATTTTAGATAGACAACCCAAAAGGGGGGTGAATTATGTATTTAAAAATTAATGCACTAATATAAATAATTTATGTAATTATTAAAGTGTAAACAAAGTTAACAAATAATTGTAATAAATAATAAAGTAAGGGATATAGAGAATGGCACCTAAATTTTTACGTGGTTCGGCACTCCATATGGCCTACGTCCATGCCCTAAGCAACTCGCTTTAAGGATTTCACTAACTTGCCTTAAACCAAGGCCAAGAATCAATATACTTGAATTCTAAGGTGTCAAAAAAAGTTTATAACAAATTAGTTTCTAAGGTACCAATTAAACCCCTTACAATTAAAGAGTAACAACTTTCCTCTCAAAGTGTTTTTCACAAACACTTAACTTACAACAAAAGAGTAACCAGTCTCTTCATAAAGTGTTTCCCACAAACACTTGAATACAATCAATACAAGCATTGATAAATAAAATAATTTAAACTCCAAAATTAGTAAATATAAAGTTGTAAGAACAACGAAACTCTCAATTCCAATAAATGATGTTTTTCTCTTCACTTATTTTTTCTTAGCTTCAAATGAGTAAGGTATCTATAAGGAGTGAAAAATAATCATTTGCTACAATAACGCTCCCGTTGCTACAGTTATGCTACAGTGACTTAATCATTGCTATAGTGATGCACAGTACTTTGACTGTTATACAGTAATTCTTCTATTGCTACAATGTCATTACTGTGGCTACAATACCCCATTACAGTGTCATAATCGTTGCTACAGTGCCCGCTACAGTTTGCTGTCAAAGTTTTAATTTTTTGCATTTTAGTCTATTTTTTGAAACTTTCAAAACTTTGTACTTTGGTTCAACTTCAGCATACTTGAATGATTTTGTCATAACTTTCTGTAAACAACTCCAAATTTACTTCTGTAAAATTCTTTGGAAAGCTGACACAATTATCTTCTAGTTATAATCAAGTTTGTATATATTTTATCTCACGCAGTACCAGTATAATTCTGAATATGCCCTTCTATTTTATTTGCTCTTAATTACCTCACTTATGCATTTATTCTTTCAACACCTAAACATGAGATTTGTTATCATCAAAACATCAATATGTATGACTAGAAAGTCAATAGATCCATTACCCAATACATAGCTAAACAACTTCTTTACTTTTGGTCTTATTTCTAGAAATTTCTGTCATATCCAGATACAATTTAATGGTTTTGTGATCCCCCAAAAGCTCAATCTTTTAAGTCTATTATTAATCACCCATCTAGCCCGTAATGAGAATTTCACAGCCAACAAATCCAATATATGCTTGATGACTACTACTTGATTCCAAAGATAAAGGGATTTTATTCCTAAACCCCTTATTCCTTTTTGGTATTACAAACGTTAGCCCAGGCTACTAAGGCACTGTTTTTTCTGCGAATTATATCAATGCCATAAGACAAATATAGAGCACCAATAAACATTCATACTCATCAAGACAGAATTGATTAGTTGCAATCGCCTAGCGTATGACAACATCTTACCCACCCAGTTGAAAATTCTTGCAATTATTTTGGTAATTAATTCTCAATAGCAATCTTTTTGGAGTCTCTTAGAGATTAAAGGAACATCTAAGTATTTCATCAATAGAACACCACTTTGAAACTGGGTAAGTTTTAAAATATCCTTCTTGGTGGGGTTAGGGATATGACCAAAGAATATTAAACTCTTATTCACATTTAGCTGCAAACCAGAGACCTTGTGAAAGTTATCCATAACTTTTGTGGAGTTGGCCTACAAAACTTAAATCGTCATGAGAGAATAGGAATAAATCATCAACAAATATTAGGTGTTTCAACTTCATTCTTTTATATCCTTTGTGGAAGATAAACTGGCTTTTAAGGATACAACCCAACAAATTCAGTTTTCATATAGTAGGAGATTACTAAAAAAATTTCAGTCTTTGTATAGCATGTTAGTTCATCTAAAATTTTTTCAATCTTTATATATTGAGTTAGATTCATCTAAATTTTTATCATTAGGAGCCAAATAATATGTTCAGATGTTTTATGAGATCCCTTCTAACTTTAATTGAGACAATGAAGCTTACAGTAACCAGTCAATCCCTAAGGTATGAAACTTGGATTCTTTGCTGCCAGCTGTTGCTTTGGTTATGAAACTATTCCATTAAATCTAAAGAAGCATAAAAATGGATTAGTAGAGATTCAAGTTGCGAGGATGCACATTCTCGAGTTTAATATTTTTACCAAAATGATAGCATCATTAAAGTTAAATTCATTAGACAATGTCTAGACATAATTTAAGTTTTGCCAATGTTTAACTTTAATCCTGCATACATTGATATATTTATTTATTAATGTTCTAAATTTTAGATCGGGTTTCTATTGACATTTCTACAATAATAATGTCTTGATTTTCTTATACTGATAGGCACTTAAAGGTAAAGAGGTTCTGGTGTTGACCAATCAACATTTACATTATTTATGCAACCTGACTGGTAAGTTTATTCACAAAGTTGATTAATAGTATGTTTATTAAGTGATGTTAATAGATTCACTTGGACAAATCTCTAGCTTCAGTGGTTATGTTTTTTATACAACTTTATGACTATTAAGGAATTATTCTGGAATGATTTTGAAATAATTCGTTTATACTCTTCTACCATATATATATATATATGTTATTAATGTAAAATATTATTTTTTATTATGTATGTTATTTTCCTATTTTGTAATAAGTTACAGCCTATATAAATGCTTCATTGTATAGTTTTATATTCACAGTGAAATATACTCCCTCTATATTTCTCTCATAGTATCAGAGTTTTGATTTTTTCACTGTTACTTTATTTAGTCGGAGATTTGCCAGAATTTTTTTCAAAACTCGTCGGAATCCATCGGAGTTTTTTTAAACAAATCACCGAAAAACTCCAAAAGCTTGTCACATTAGCCACCGTCCATCTCAGATTACTCAGAATCTTTTGGCCGTTTCAATTGTACCGATGACATGCCAATCGGAGGTAGGAAATCACTAGACGCGCTGCCAAAAACCACTACCGTCGGCCACTGTCACTTTAGATCCCGACTGTTTTACGGCAATGTGACGGACACCGCCCTGACCAAAAGAATCCTCAGTCACCGACCATTCAAACGCGCCACCTGAAGTTTACGATTTTCTGTTAAGGGTCTGTTTGCAAACTTTTCAGTATTTCAAGTTAGATCATAATTTTTTATTCTTTTGGGGAATTTTTTGTAATTTCTAAAATTTTATAGGCATTGTTGTAATTATAATATTTTAAAGGTATTTTTGTAATTTTGAAAAAGTTTAAGGGTTATTTTGTAATTAATATAAAATTTAGGGGCTAATTTATAATTACTTAAAGTGAGGGATCAATTTATAATTCTTAAAAGTTTAGGGGTTAACTTAATTAGTACAAGTTTAGGGACTAAGTTGTTATTAGTAAAAAAAAAGGTTTTGGAATTTATGAATAAGTGTGAAATTTTTCGGTGTTATTCTGTTGGTTCTGTTCTACCTAAACCATGCCACATGCATGGACCATCTAAAGGTGCTACTTTTATAGGACCTGCTATTACTACTGTACAGGATAGTGTAAATCGTTCTCCTAATAACCTTAAATCTTTACTCCATCTACTCCTTTCTTATTCTGGTAAACCCTTAATTTCTGCTTCATCTAATATTTTAGGTAATTCTTCTTGGTATTTTGACTCTACATGTTATAATCACATAACTTCTAATACCATAATTTTCTCCTCTAAAACTCTTAATTTCTATTTACCATATATTCAAACTGCTAATAGTCATCTCATGGAAGTTAATCATGTTGGTCAAGTGTCTTACTCTAATCTCTCTATATTTGACACTTTTTTTATTCTTAATTAGGGGTGGGCACAGTCCAGTTCAATTGTTTTGATAAATAAAATCGAAACCAATTTTTTTAATGGAAAAAATCGAATCGTACCGAATCGATTTTTTTTAGTTCAATTTTTTTTATTTTTTCAATTTTTTTTGGAAAAAAATCGAACCGATTTTTTGTTAAAAAAAATGAACCAAAATAATCGAATCGGCCGATTCGGTTCAGTTTTTTTATTATCGATTTTTTTGCCCACCCTTATTCCTAACCTTACATTAAATCCTTTGTCTGTTGGTCAACTATACGAACTTGGTTCAGTTCGGTTTTTCGATTACCGATTTTGTTTGCCCACCCTTATTCCTAACTTTACATTAAATCCTTTGTCTGTTGGTCAATTATGCGAACTTGGTCTTAATGTCTTGTTTACTGCTTCTGGTTGTTGTGTGTAGGATCCAAAGACTGGTCGGACGCTTGGGACAAGTAGTAAAGTTGGACGTCTGTATGAACTTATTTCTTTAGATCTATACTTTCTATAACATTCGTCTGCAGCATCTACCTCTTCAATGCCTTCATTACATCTTTGGCACTCTCGTTTGAGTCATGCGTCAATCAATCTCATCCGATCTCTAGTATCCAGTGATCATTTAGGTATTGTTTCTGATAATAAAGATGATTGGCTTACAAGTCCTTTAGCTAAACAACCTGCCTTACCTTTTAATAATAGTACTACTGTCTCTCATGCTCCATTTGATCTTATACATTCTGATATATCGGGTCCTTCTCCAAATCCCATAATGGAAGAATCCAAATATTTTGTGATCTTCGTTGATGACTATTCTCAATATACTTTGTTATTTCTTATGAAACAACGATTCAAATTTACTAAAATTTACCAAAATTTTGCTTAGATGGTTAAAATTCAGTTCTCATGTCCTATTAAGGTTTTCTGCACTGATAATGTCATGGAGTATAGAGATTCTGATTTTCTAAATCTTTTACAGGAACATGGTATTATATGTCAAAGGTCTTGTCTTGATACATCTCAGCAAAATGGGAGAGTTGAATGTAAACACAGACACATTTTAGACATTACTTCTTCTCTTCTTATCTCTTCCTCTTGTCCTGAACGTTTTTAGGGAGAAACTGCTTTGACCGTTGTCTTTACCATTAATCGTATTCCTTCTCATGTTATAAAAAATAAGTCACCTTATGAGCATCTTTATGAAACTCCACCTAATTACAAAGTCCTCAAAGTATTTGATTGTGTTTGTTTTATCCTATTTTAAAAACATGAGCATACTAAACTCGAGCCACGTACTTCATTATGTTGTTTCTTAGGATACGTGATAGAACATAAAGGGTATTAAATGTTGGGATCCTATATCTAACCGTCTTCGTATTTCTCGTCATGTAGTCTTTTTCGAGCATACGATTTTTTCTTCTGTATCTAACTTTAAATCTGTATCTCCTCTTATGTCACAATTTTTTACAGATAATTCTATTGATCTTTTTCTAGATACTTCACCTACAGATATTTCTTCTGAGTTTCATACAGGTGAATCTATTGAAACGATGCCTGTTTCTGAACCTCTTACCTCGTCTGAAGGATCTGCTCTCAACATCCCTGAGGCTTTCTCTACACCCTCTATTCGTCGTTAATCTCGGATAAGAGAACTTCCTATTAAACTTCGTAATTATCACTATTTCTTTACTACCCTTTCTTTATACGAGCCCCAATCATACTCTGAGGCTAGTTCTAATCCTGTTTGACAGCAAGTAATGACAGAAGAATTGCAAGCCCTAGAAAAGTCGCATATTTGGGATTTTGTAACTTTTCCATCTAATAAAACTGCAATTTGGATGCAAATGGGCATACAAGATCAAATCTGATGGATCTATTGAGCGTTATAAAGTCTGCCTTGTTGCAAAAGGATTTACTCAAAAATATGGAATTGATTATGAAGAAACTTTTGCCCCAGTTGCTAGACTTACTTCTGTTCGAAATTTATTGGTTGTTGCTGCAGTTCGTGGTTGGACATTATTTTAAATTGATGTTAAAAATGCTTTTCTCAATGGTGATCTCACTGAAGAAGTATATATGAAGCACCCTCCTAGTTATCAACATCTTCTAGACAAAGTCTGTAAACTTCGTCGTGCTTTATATGGTCTTAAACAAACTCCTCGTGCATGGTTTGCAAAGTTTAGTAGGACTATTCTTCAGCATGGTTTTCAGTCTAGTCTTTATGACTTAACTCTTTTTGTCAGCAAGACAGCATAAGGTTGTGTTCTCCTTCTTATCTATATTGATGATATGATTATCACGGGTAATGATCTTCTTGGTATTTCCACTCTTAAGAACTTTTTTCAGCAACACTTTGAAATGAAAGATTTTGGCAACCTTGGTTATTTCTTTGGCCTTGAAGTACTATCCGACTTTACTGGGTATTATCTTTCTCTGGATAAATATGCATTCGATCTACTTGCTAAAACTAGGTTGACAGACAGTAAGACTGTCTCTACTCCTCTAGAAACTAATGCCAAACTCCGATCATTTGATGGTACTCTTCTCAGTAATGCTACCTTCTATCGTCAGTTGGTTGGTAGTTTGGTCTATCTTACAGTTACTCGCCCAGACATTGCTCATGTTGTTTATGTTGTCAGTCAGTTTATGATCGCTCCTCGTACCTCTCATTATGCAACAGTTCTTCATATCTTACGTTATCTCAAAAGTACACTTTTTCACGGTCTCTATTTTTCGGCTCACTCTCCTCTTGTGTTACGAGCTTATGGTGATGCGGATTGGGTGAGTGATCCTACGGATCGACGATCAACTACTAGAATTTATATTTTCTTGGGTGCTTCTCTTCTTTCATGGAAAAGTAAGAAACAGACAGCTACTGCTCACTCGAGTACTGAAGCTGAATACCGTGCTCTTGTAGATACTACCCAAGAAATTGTTCGGCTCCGTTAACTTCTTGAAGATATGGGTATTTCTCACATTAGAGCTACACTTCTTTATTGTGACAATTAAAGTGCTATCCAAATTGTCCACAATGATGTTTTTTATAAGTGGACTAAACATATTGAAACAGATTGTCATTTTGTTCGGCAACACATTTCTCAAGGCACTATCATGCTTCACTCCATCTCATATGAAGAACAACCTGTTGATATCTTTACTAAAATCTCTACTTTCATGCTGTTTCTATGCTCTAATCTCCAAACTCAAATTTACTTCTATTGCACCATCTTGAGTTTGAGGAGAGTATTAAGAAATTATTTTTAAATAATTTCGAAATACTCTCCTACTATATATATGTTATTAATGTAAAATATTATTTTCTATTATATATGTTATTTTTTTATTTTATAATAAGTTACAATTTATATAAAAATTTCATTGTATAATTTTATATTCACAATAAAATATACTCCGTTTATATTTCTTACAATTTCTTATATCTTACAGGATGAAAAGCTTAACTTTCCTGAAGATATTCATATTCATAAAGAGGTATGTGTTTTAAAACACTAAACCTTTACAATTTGCTTGTGCTTTTCTTAAACTAAGTGTGAAGACATTAGCTAGCGCATTTTCCAGCTGAAATTCTTATAGGAATATAGTGAGTGACAAATTGTTCATGGCGCACATTATTTTTCTTTCTCCAGAATTGCTTCATTGCCATTTATTAGAAAGAACATGGAATAGTTCGCTTCATATCTGCTACTTAAGCACGAGACATGCATTTCAGTTTATCCGTTTTTAGAAAACTCAATAATTAAATTGTCTAGCCATGGCCAATTTCTATATTTTCTTCTGTGCGTATCCGCTTTCTTTTCGGCCATTCAAAACCATATGATAAAAGGAAAATGGTAATATGCTAAGTTTGTTCCTATGTTAATTACAGGCGATACCATCAAAGGGTGCTCTTACATTTGGAGAATACACCGAGAAGCCTCTTGACGAATATTACCACCTGAAACCATAAAAGATCATAGTGTCCAATTAATCACAATGTTAGTAATAACTCAGCTAACGAAATATGTATAGTTGTTGAATTGGAATGCGAGGTAGGAGGTATTGTAAGTTGACAGATTGTTGAACTTTTTCTTGTACTTCACAAAAAGAGAAATTAAATAATGAAATATATAGGAAGGAGGGAAACGGCATTGACACTTGAGTTGGTTCTAGAATATATGCTGACGTTTGCTTTATATTGTCGGCTGTAAAGGTCAAGCCCGCCCATGCAATGGAAAACCGATCTTTCTCGTAACGGATAAGAATAACATACTTTTTCTTTAAGAAATAAGAATAAGAATAAGAATAATTAATTATCTATCCAATGTGTCTATTTGGCGATTATAAATATATAATACTCGCCACTCAGCTTAAATTTTCAGTGTTAGCAAACCTTTTTTTTTTCTTTTGGTATTTTTGCATTTGGCGAGAAAGCGACTGGGGGAAGGAGATAAATTGAACTTGGGCAGCCGACCCACACTATTTAGCCTAAACGGAAAACGTGGTTGAATAACGACATTAGTGCCACGTCAGATATTTGAAGCTTGATAGTGAAGTTGTTGTGGGCCGATTCCTTCCTACACGGCTCTTTTCGCTCAAAGGTCTTTTTCAGGTTTGAACGAGCCCCACAACTATTTGACCAGCATAAATAATCTTTTCATGTAATGACCAAATAGCCCATTACATATTTAAACTAATACACACATATTTGATTTTGTTGATTTTTTCTTTAAATTTAAAAAAAAAAAAAAAAAATGCGGTGCCAATTCTTCTTTTTCCATGGAGCTTAAACGATGAGAATTAACTGAAATGAAACAAATTATATAATTTGGAATTACCATTTTCAGTGTCATTCTTGAATTTGTGTAATAAAATCGAGCTGCGAAATGTGAATGGTTAAGAATTTTAAATTTGATCTAAGAAATAATTGTTAAAAATGATATATTTAAATATAAAAATTTGAATGTAAATGTGTAATAAAAAAATGATAGATTTAAATATGAAAATATTGAAAAAAAAATACCAAAATAAATCCACAGAACCCTTTTAGAAATAAATAAATTAGTAATAAAATTCTGAACCGCAAGAATATAGGGTGAAAATAGGAGGAGAAGGTGATTTAAAACGGGGATAGCAATGTCAAATCGCGATCAGAGTAAGTTTCCATGAAATGAGATCAAGCATCAGACATGGGACCGCGCCGTCCATAGCCCTCATCAGGTTCAGGCATATTATTTATATAAGCAGTAACAACAACAACCGTGTGCTCTCATTATAATCAAATTCGCCCACCACCACCTTCATCCTCGCCAATACAGTTTTGATTTTATCCACCATGTCGTCCGTTTCTTACATAATTTTAACGTCCAAATCTCGCAGCCATCAACATCCAAAGAAAAGCAGCGGCTTCAAAAAGCGCTGCGTGTTGATGGTGAAGCAACAGAAAACCCGCTTCTACATCCTTGGCCGCTGCATCTCTATGCTCCTCTGTTGGCGTGATCACGACGTGTCCGATTAATCCACAGGCTGAGAATGGGAATTCGATTGGAAGGGTACAGGTGGCAGAAGCAGAGCTCTCCTAGGGTGTATATAGCGGTTGAGATTTTGTTTGTTATCGGGCTGGGAGAACGAGGAGACGGAGAAGAGTTGAGGCGAAAGTGAAATGTCACAGGATGATGATGAAAATTGACAAGTTTTGCTGTTAATTAATGAGATATTACGGTAGTGTTACAAATTGTTTTCCGTTACAAGGCCAATTAATTGTTGTAAGCTACTTCTCTCATGGTTACGAGGGAACGCATGCTTTTTGCTCTTTAATTTTCTCATTTGATTTGAGGAGAAAAAATTGAGATTCAATTTTTGTTTCTCTAAAATTTTGTTAGTGGTGTAATACTCGATACGAATTGGTCATTTTGTAAAATATAATGCTACCTCATACAATAGAAGGAAACAAATTCTTTCCTATTTTTCTGCGTGTTTTTGATTGAATGAATTTCTGTCTCCCGTGCTTGTAATTGGGAATGTAACAGTAAAATTCTAAAGATTCGCATGATTAACGCAGCAAAATTCTCGGGAAACAAGATTTTATTAAAAAAATAACAAGCAAACGACCGAATCCAGATTAATAGTATTTAACCTGAGCCTGGGTTGAATATCTATGACTGGATAAGCAAATTAAACTGTCTAAACGATGCCGATTCAATGCGTGTCCATTAAACATGCTAAACGACGCCGCACTTCAAACCCCCACAAAGCTCCTCAGTTAGGACTAGTTAGACTCGGGCTCTTATTCGTTTTCGAGAAGAACATAGCCTGATTCTGTTCTATTTAAATCTATTTATAGAAAAGTAAATTTATTAAAGGAACCGTCGAATCGGTTTTGTTGTGTCCAATTTTACGTTTTTCGTCTTTTAATTTTTTAATTAAAATTTTAGTTTTGTTCAATTTTTTACAGGATTGAGAATCAAATCAAACTAACCCATTCAATTTGATACCATCGATCTTATCCGATTATATGCAAATTTGTGTGTTCCCATCCTCAATACTCAACTTAGCTTCTCATTGTTTTGCAAAAATAATATTTTTACTAATCTTTAAACATCTGCACAAAAGTAATGATTTGTCATTCATACCTACACATTTTTTTTTGGTAATCAATAAAAAAATTTAATTGATTAAACTATCCAAATAATTCACTTCAAAGCCATTACATTTAGGAACGAAATAAATACCAAGCGAATTACCACCTAGTTACAAAAGCATTTATATTTTCACCATTTATATTAGACAAATAATGAATTCAAACAACTTCTTTAATACATCGAAAGACATCATTTGTATCAAGAATACTTAATTCCTCTCATGCCATATAAAATAAATAGAGACACAAAAAGTAATTTTCTAAATTTTTTTAAGTAAAGATTTTGCTCTAATTTTTCTATAAAAATAATAAACTTCTCTTCACCAAAAAATTAGACGTCTAGTAATTTGGCAGGCCATTAAAACTCTTTACCATACTCCCTTTGTAAAGCCACAATAAAAGAATAAGTAGTCCACCATCTCATTGTCATTATCGTAAAGTAGACAATTTGTGGAGAGGTCGAGACCTCATTTTGCTAGTTTTCCATTGGTAGATAGTATGTTCTTGAAGGCTAACCAAGTGATAAAACTATACTTAGGGATGTGTTGGGGCCCTAAAATAACCTCTACCATTCCACCGTAGGTTTATTATTTTTCAAATTCTTTCATGCACTAGCAATAGAAAATATTCCATTAAAGCAGGCGTTCTAAGTGATCTTATCCTCTTTAGAGACATTAATGGCAAAGTTAGATCTTATGTAGTCAAGAGTGGTCATCCAATGGGTCAGAGAAATTCCAAGCCCCATTATGCCAAAGGTTACTAACTTTTGCATCACGTGAAATATTAGAGTCATTAATATTGACATAAAAAATTTGTCTATGATCGAATCGCCATTCAACCATGGTTCATGCCAGAAAAAAAAGGTAAAGCCATTACCCAACACACAATAGAATAACTTCTTTATGAGTTTTCTTAAATCTAGGAGTTTTCGTCATATCCAACTACAATCTAATGGCTTTGTTATCTTCCAAAAGCTTAATCGTCTAAGTTTATTATCAGTCACCCATCTAGCTCATAAAGAAGATTTAACCACCAGGAAATTCCATTAATGCTTAATAACAGCAGCTTTGTTCCAAGTGTGAAGGAATTTTATTCCTAAGCCTCATTCCCTCTTGGTATAACTGATCTTGTCCCAAGCAACAAGCCCACCTTTTTTCTTTGAATCATGACCATGCTTGAGGAACTTCCTACAAATATCTTCCACCTCTTTTATAATATTTTTTTGTACGATAAAGGTAAAACACCAATAAACATTCATATATTATAATATTCACCAACTTTTTGTCTCTTTTCTTTTATGCGATTCAGGAATCGTAACCAATTCCATAAATCTATAAGGTTACCAAAAGAATTTATTTATCTTATCAATAAGACAAAATTAATCAGTTGTAGCCTTCCAGCATTTGACAACATTTTAGTTTCCCAATTCATAATTCTTGCGATCATTTTACTAATTAATTCTCGACAATGTTCTTTCAGGAGTCTTTCAGAAATTAAAGAAACCCCTAAATATTTCGCCCAAAGTACGTCACATTTGAACTGGTTAGGTATAAGATGCCCCATTTGTGGTAGCAAGAACATGGTTAAAGAATATTAAGCTCTTGCTCACATTTAATTGTACACTTGAGACCATATGGTAGTATCTAGGACTTTCTTGAATTGACCAACAAAATTTGTATCACCATGAGAGAACAAAAATAAATCATCAACAAAAAATTAGATTGTTTAACTTTATTCTTTTACATCCTTTATAAAAGGTAAACTGGTCTTCAGGAACACAGCTCAAACTTTTACTTAAGTACTCCATTGCAAGAACAAACAACAATGGAAACATAGAATCCCTTTGATTTAGACCTCTTTTACCCCAAAAAAATATTTCAGACTACTATTAACTATTACCGAGAACATACAAGATCTGACACAACACATAATTAATCGGGTGAAAAAGAAAAGAAAATTGAGCCTTAATAAAACTTCCTCAAGGAAATCCCAGGAAACTAAATCATAGGCTTTCTTTAAGTTTATTTTAAGAGCACAGCTAGGCACTCCACTCTTTCTATCATACCTCTTTCACCAATTCAAGAGCTAAGAGAACATTATCAATAATTATTCTTTGAGGTATAAATGCAGTTTGACTCAGGGACACAAGGTAGTCAACAACCTTCCTTAATCTGCATGTAAGTATTTTTGTAATGCATTTATATAGGACAGTGCAACAAGCAATAGGTCTATAAACCCCAAGCTTATGAGGTCAAGCTTTCACTTAAAGGTACTCAGGTCGACAGCTTCTCTATCGGGAGAATAGGCTCGCCTTGCTCATGTAGGCTTTTTGGTGTATCAACCTGGGATTTGACCACTGCAAGGTCGAATCCCTATTATTGGCTGCAAGCTAAATACATTATTATCCCGAGGCATTATTTACCTACTTCTATTGGTAAAAGGGCCAAAGCAAAGCCCTTCTTTGAGTGCTGGAAGACTGGGAAAAATAAGAAATGAAAGTCTCGAAACTACAATTATTGAAACCAAAACACCCATCTAAAAACTCTGCCTCCTCCACTACGAAATGCCAGGATTTGGCATCTTAGGAATAATAGTAATGGCAGTAGCGTTAATAGGATAATATATCTGACCTATAGAGAAGAAGTGTTGCACAGCTTAGGTAACTTCTTAGCCGATGATATACAAGCTTTTTTGAAATAAGAAACTATTATAGCCATCAGGACCCAGTGCTTTATCTCCATTAATACTAAACATTGCATCTTTTACTTCCTGGTCAGAAACTAAAGCACAGAATATTTCCTAGTCTTCCCTCTTTAGTTTTGGCCCAATATCAACGATTTTCTGCTTAGTGGGCTCCCTGGTGCTTGCAAATATTCCCAGTAAGTTCTGGTATAGTGCACATTTTTAATGACTTCAGGGTCTTTGATAAGATCACCACACTGATCTACATTACAAATAATTTTGTTTCTAGCCCTTATCTACTTCACCATATTGTAGAAATATCTAGAATTTGAATCCCCAAGTTGCACCCATTGAGCTCTGAACTTTTATCTCAAAATACTTTCCTCAGTGATGATGAGTTTTCTCAAAAGCTGATAAACACTCACTTTCTCTTCTTGAAGTACTTGGTTGAATGGATTTGTTGTTAAACTATTCTGTAAAGAATCCAATACAATCTTACAATCTACAATCTTCTGAGTTACATCCATGAAGCAATCTTTGTTAAGGACCTTAATCTTTGTCTTTAAAAGTTTAAGTTTACACTAAACTCAACGCATAGTAATTATCTATGTATAATTTTGTAAATGTGCTTAGAAATATGTTTATGTTATGCCAAAGTGTATTTGATATGAAATGTGAAAAACATATATTTATGAATGTGAGCATTGACATTGAGCATGGACATACGTGTGTTTTTGAAAGTGAGCTTTCAAAATGAAATGTGTTTAACAAAGAAAGCTTTTGAAGTATAATATGTCCATGAGAAACATTTTATGTTTTGAGGATGCTTGAACTCACTGTTGACTTAGTAGACATCTTATGTGATTTGTGGAGCCTTTATGTGTGGCACTTCTTTCGGGATTGGTATATGTTATGTGTTTCGTATGTAGGGAGGATCCTATTGGTACCTAAAGGAAGATTGAGTCATCACATTCGTGTGGTGGCATATTGGTGCATGTGAGAGGACTCACCGATGATCAGAGTGAGGGTTTGGCTCTTACCTTCGGGATTGATCATTATATATGTCTAATTTAAACCGCACTTATACTATTCCTCTCATACGGTATATCACCTACGAGTGACATTTAGCTCATTATGTGATATATGATGTATAAGTCCTATTAAGTAGTAGTTGAGTGATGGTATTCCTGTAATATATTTTGAAAGAATGTGTAAGCGCTTACATGACATGTGATTTAATAAGATTATGATGTTGATTGATCATATCATATCATACATAAGCATTGTGTGTATATATATATATATATTTGTATTTGATATATGAAAAACTAATATGCTTACTGAGTTTTATACTCATTGTAGTTTATGGTGATTTTAGATAAATAAGGTACATGTGTGCTTAGCGGATTTGGCAAGGCTTTTGTTGTTCCTTAGGTTCCCTAAGTTGCTAAGTTGCTGAGTGTTTTATTTGGGGACACATGGGATAAGATATTTGATCTGTCCCTATTGAATAAATACTTATGTATTATTTTATTGTGTGTGGTTGAATTTAATTTAAGTTTCACCGCGTGTGGTTATGGATTGATTTTAAGTAAGAATTTGCAATGAATATATTCTGGGCTTCCGGTAACAAAGTTGCTACTGGTGACATAGTAGAGTGTTAATCTCTGAGAAAACTCTGCGTATCTCCGGTTTACTAATTGTCCCAGTCATAATTCAATTGTTATAATTCTGAAAGAAATTAAAATGAATGTTTAAATATTATTGAATGGGTGTAAGTTATGTCATGTATCGAATCTTTTGGGTCCGGAGCGTGACAATTACAATCGATTTTAGAAGTAAAAGCTTGTTGTTTAAAGATCAATCATTTCTGTTCACTAGCTTCAATTTCCAGTAAGCTCTCTTACCCTTCTTTTCTTTTCTTTTTTAATGCATTTTTATAGGTTTTTAACATGCTTTGAGGTTCTGGGTTATAGATGTTCGTATTTTGCATGTAAGTTTTGAATGTTTGGTCTTTCTTCTTGAATGCTCAATTTTATTTCTTATAGAATGCTCGATTTTATTTCTTATTGAATGCTTGACTAACCCTTCTGTGTGCTCGGGTCCATCTAAGTTATCTTATCTCACCCATCTAGTTTAACCCGTAAGAGATATATATTTAAATATGAGTTTTACTGATGATTCTTAAAATATATCGGGTCAAGAGTCCAAGAAAAGAATGATAGATTCAAACACTAGAAATAGCCCTGCCCGAATAATCAACAGTAGAGTGATTCGAGAGAACTTAATCCTTTAAAAATTTACTAAGGAGCTTAGTCAAAAGGGAGATCCCAATCTCTAATTAGTTGAGGTCAAAATGGATAGTAAACATATAGTGAGTGTGAAGCCTAAGACGTAGGAAGCCTTCACTAATGCTCCTTGCCAAGGAATGAGTGTTAAAAGTTTAAAGAAATCGAGTAAAAAGACGACGAGCACTCTTTGGTTGAGTAAGGAAGTAAGTTCAACAATAGACAAAAAGTCCAAGATTCCCTTATATGTTAGGATACTAGGTAGCCTAAAAGTCATAGACAGCTCTATGTCTATAAGTTCACCAGCAAGCAATAATTATCTCTCTCTCTCTTTGCAGTCCCTAGTGGAGGCGATCCTCGTTGTTTATAACCTTCCACAAGCTCTTGTATTTTTACTCTAGCCCCCTTAACCTTTTTATGCAGTGTTGCTTCTCTTAGTTTATCCCTGACTACGATCTCTTTCATATCCCTCTACTTCTCCCTATAATTTGTTGGGCATCATACTTATCCAATCATTCTTATCCCTCTAATCTTTAATGTACCTCATCACTTTACCTAATTCTCCAACCTGTGATATTATCGAAGCTTGGTCCTCATGTTCTCATTGTGACCTCCTGCTTTAAGGTTATATCTCTTGGGTCCTCTCCTAACACTTACTTCCCTTTCTCCTTGCGGTTATGTAATAACCACTTATTTAACACCGAAAAGAATAAATATTTATATATATATAATATTTATATTTTATTTGTATGTCGATGATATTTAATTTATGTATTGTTATTAGTATTGTTTGTATATATTAAGGACATATTATTAGTATTGGGTTTATTTACAAGACTTTAGATTTATTTTAGGGACCAAATTATAATATTTTGAAAGTTTTAAGGGTTAATTTGTAAATACTAAAATTTACCCTCTTAGTATAAAAATACACATTTTAAACTCTAATTTACTCATTTTTGGGTCGATCCACCCCTTAGGGAGAGAAAAGAGAGAAATAGATGGGAGAGAAAGAGAAGAAGAAGAAGAAATTAGAATTTTAAATTTTAAATTTTAAGAGGTATATTATAACTATTTCTTAATTTATTGGTGTTAATTAAGTTAATTCCTTTAAATTTTAATTTCTGGACAAATGAAAAATTGGGGATTTGATGTGAATTTTGTAAGATATATTGAGAATTGATGATGATTATGTAGATAGTTTGATAAATCATGATGAATTGCAAAATTTCTACTTGATAGTCTCTTGATCCAAAAATTTTATAAATTTTTGTGATTCAATTCTAGTTTTTGCTTTCGAGACTATGAAACTAGACATATATAGAATCATTTGAGACTTTGAAACGATTAAAAATTTCAGAAATTAAATTTGTAGTAAATTTACCAAAATAACCCTGAAATTTTAAAAATTTCCTATGTTAACAGTATGATACAGTGACAAATAATTTTTAATCTGCTAAATGATCTTAAAAAATTATGAATTTTTGTAATATGATAATTTTATATATCTAATATGATATACTCAAAATTGAGATTTTATATCAATGTGGTTAAATTGTTGTGATTTACTAAAGTGTATCAGCTCATTACAGTATTTGATTAACAGATTTTTAAAGCTATGAAATAAAATATTTTTTAAAATACTTTCGGTAGTGATTTTGAAGTGAAATATTTATCATGGATTGAGATATATGTCAAGAGTAGTTATGTGGTAGTTTTATAATTTTTGAGTTAGTATATGATTTTATAAATTTGGGAGATTGAATATTGTTCAGTAAATATCTTGATCTTGTTAAGCTAATAGTTTGGATTTTATGGTGTTTATGGAATGGATTGTGTAGAAATTATGATATAATATTCATATATAAGAATGATATATGAGTCAAGAGTGATATATTTTGATTTTGGAGTAAGTGAACATCATTTGATGTATAAGAAAATTTTGTTATGTGTAAGTGGTCAGAATGACAAATTTTGAGAAACCAAATAACTAAACCAATTCGATGTGAAAGTGTAATATGTGTAATTTTGTAAGTTATTTAAAGTGTTTTGTGTGAATTTTGAGACTCATGAAATGATTAATCTCCATTGATAGGTTAAGGAGATTTAAGCCTTGTAGTCGAAAATGCTAAAAGGTAAGTATACGAGACTTTTACTGAAATCACAATAAACATAGTAATTGTTATGTATGATTTTGTAAATGTGCTTAGGAATATGTTTATATTATGTCAGAGTATATTTTGATATGAAATATGAAAGACATATGTTTATGAATGTGAGTATAGACATACATGATATATATGTGTTTTTGAAAGTGAGCTTTCAAAATGAAATGTGTTTAACAAAGAAAGCTTTTGAAGTGTAATATGTCCATGAGAAACATTTTGTATTTTGAGGATGCTTGAACTCACTGTTGACTTAATAGGCATTTTATGTGATTTGTGGAGCCTTTATGTGTGGCATTTCCTTCGGTATTAGTATATGTTATGTGTTCCGTATGTAGAGAGGATCCTATTGATACCTAAAAGAAGATTGAGTCATCACATTCGTGTGGTGGTGTATTAGTGCATGTGAGAGGACTCACCGGTGATCAGGGTGAGGGTTTGGCTCTTACCTTCGGGCATGAGCATTATATATGTGTAATTTAAACCTCACTTGTACTATTCCTCTCATACGGTATGTCACCTACAAGTGACATTTGGCTCATTATGTGATATGTGACATGGAAGTCCTACTAAGTAGTAGTTGAGTAATGGTATTCCTATTATATGTTTTGAAAGAATGTGTAAGTGCTTACTTGACATGTAATTTGATGAGATTATGATTTTGATTTCTCACGGCATATCATACATATGCATTGTGTATATATATATATATATATATATATATGTATTTATATTTTGGTACATGAAAAACTAGTATGCTTATTGAGTTTTATACTCATTATAGTTTATGGTGATTTCAGGTAAAAAAAAGTACATGTGTGCTTAGCGGATTTGACAATACTTATGCTGTCCTATAGGTTCCCTAAGTTGCTAGGTCGATAAGTGTTTCATTTGTGGACACGTGGTTTAAGATATTTAATTTGTTCTTATTAAATAAATAATTATATATTTGGTTTATGTTTTACTAAGTATGGTCATGGGTGGAACTTTGTGGTGAACTTACGAGCAACTTGCTAAGGATTCTTATGTTGAATTTAAGTTTGAAATTATATGCAATATTAATTATGAGTGCACATTATTTAATGAGTGTAAATTATGTCGTGTGTCAGACCTTTTGGGTCTGGGGAGTGACAGGCTATATCACCGTTCAGTCTTAACCACATCAGTTGATAAGGGAGGGTGGCCTAAGCACCGAATGACCCCACCTACTGGTTGACCAATCCCCATAAGTTTTTATGCCCATCTAACCTCCGATGGGTTAGTACCAATAACAACTTTCAACTTTCTCAATTCATCCCTATCTTTCCTTGCATCCTCTAATTCGCTTCCTAACTCATACCTCTATGATGAGTTCACTTATGTCTCCACTCGATGGTCGGCATTCTCCTTCGGCACTTCTAATAATTTACCTTCCTTCTAGTTCGTTCAATTGAGATTCCTTGCCTAAAACTCTAGTTTAGATCGTGGTCTTGGTTTGCCTTAGCCTTAGTAGCCTTTTTACTCAACTTGATTTGGCTAGTCTCTATGAGTTTTTGCACTATTCTTGCAAACAATGCCAATTTGCTGACAATAGTCATTGGTTGAATATTAAGTCTTCAGTCACAAAAAAACCTTTCTTTTAAAAAAATAGTCTAGCTTAAAATCGAGTTAATCTAGACTTTCTTAAGCACTCCTTTGTACCCAATACTGATCTCTGCACTCATAAAATTAGTTAATGCCACATTAATGGTTCTCTATAGTAATAACCCTCTTATATTTATGTCAACAATTTAATTAATCAAAAAAATAAAAATGGTAGGAATAAATGTATTTAGATTTACTTCCTTATTTTTTCTTTCAAGTTTGAAAAAAGAAAACCTCTCCCCTTACTTGAGCCTTAGTCCCCTTCTTATTTAAACTTTTTCCAATGCTTAATCGTTGAGATTGTAGAAATAAGCACACATGAGATTGTAGAGGTAGGCACACCCAAGTTTGTAGGGATAAGCACGCTCAAGATTGTAGGGAGAAACACGCTTAAGCTTGAAGGAATATGCAACCTAAGGTTGTAGGAATAAATCGTTGCCCCAGGTTTAAGGTAATCCCCAATATGAGGCCAATTATGAGGTTTGCTAGCGAGAGGTACCTGCAGCCGAGCACTATGACATGTCTGTGGAGGATAGACTCATCAAACATTAGTTCTGAACACCTTGTATTTTATTAGTCCCAAGTCTTAATGCTCTATACAAAAGTTAGTAAGCATCGGCTGAGCTCAATAAACGATCTCTGGAGAGTTAGGCCTTGAGATACTAGGTCTTGATATTAAACTTTGGATTAGACCCTTAATGTAGGCCCTTATAGGTTGGCATTCGCCCTTGGTGGATTGGACCTTGGCCCTGGTGGTAACAAAAGATAATTGAACATAACTTGAAGAAATATTGTAAAAACTAAATAAGTCGAATGAGATAAGAAAAATATCAAAAGAAATATCAAAATATGACAATAAAACATTTAAATGTGATGTACGTATATCCAAATGTAACACTTGTGTAACATAAATAAATATTTGAGATATAGTTGAAATATATTGAATCCTTTCTCGTAGAAGTTACAACTAAATTTGGAAAAAGCATTTATGAACTTTTCCACAAAAATATTACGAGAAAATAATTAAATTTAATAAAATAAAAAATAAAAATTGTGATAAATGATATGTGAATAAAACCTTAAATTAAGATTGAGATAAGATTTGATTACGTTTTTGTAACATTTCATTCTTATTCAATGTAAAAAATAGAGATAAGAATAATTTTATCTTAATATTTTGGGCTAATTAACAACTTTGTTCTGGTTATATCTAAAATATTTTATTTTGTCATAATCCGTTAATTTTTACCGTTAGTTTGAATGAAAAATTTATATTTAATATATTTTTACTATTTTACCCCTAATAATAACACACATGCAAAAATATATGTAAATAGACATGTGTCATTATATGATTTGTTATAAATGACACGTATCATTGAATAATTTTTTATATTTTTAATAAAATAAAATTAAAAAATTAAAAACAAAATTGACACTATCGCCGGAAAGTGGCCATCAGTCACCAACCGGCTGCCATTTTTCGACAACAATTGTAGTAAAAAAAAATCAAATTTTAAATTATTAAACTCCATTTTTCTTATTTTACATAGTGACAGAATCATTTTTATTGTCGGCGTGTAGCCGAAAAATGATGGCCAACAGCCGGCCGACCCCTGTTTTTCGGCAACAATGCTAGTTTTTATTTTAAATTTTTTTGTATAATTTAATTTATTTACAAAATATTTAAAAAAAAAAAACCAATTACATGATGACAATATCTAAAAATACTAATCACATTATGACACACATTATATTATTAAAATTTATTTTTAAAAACTATATTAAATTAAATTAATAGATGAGATTGTGTCACGTATTCGAAAAGACAATGAATGGATAAAATTGTATCACGTGTTCAATATGTATTTATTTGTATGACTAGATTATATTTTTACTCTTTCACTGTTAAAACTAACAACAAAAATTAATAGATTATGATAAAATTAAGTATTTTAAAATTTAACCAGGATAAAGTTTTTAATTAACTCAAAATATTAGAGTAAATTTGTCGTTATTCCTAAAAAAATATATTAAATATTTAGCTTGACACAAGTTTTCAAACAAGTATTTAGCTTTCTAATTATTTTTTTGTTAAAAGATGAACTTTGAATAATTTTTAATCAAGTATTTGAGTTTATTACTCAATTATTTTCTTATTAAAAAACAAAACATTTTGAAATAGAACACAACGGCCCGGGTCAGGGCAGTACATAATACCCGAGCCCGGACTTGAATTAAAATCAGGAATATGAAGGGTGTTCTCACGTCTCAATAGTTAATAGGGAAAATTTTACAAATAGCCCCTTTATTTTTTTTATTATTTTCTTTTAACCAAATCAAAATTAAATATAATTTATTAACCAACAATTTATATTTTGGACATATTTACTCAAATATCAAATTAACAATCCTCTCCATCGAAAATCACCAAAAATTATAACAAATTATTAGATCAAAAATTTTGAAGTTATCATTGCATAGATCT
The DNA here is from genome assembly GCA_946807835.1 of Ailanthus altissimus. Classification (NCBI taxonomy): domain Eukaryota; kingdom Viridiplantae; phylum Streptophyta; class Magnoliopsida; order Sapindales; family Simaroubaceae; genus Ailanthus; species Ailanthus altissimus. The sequence goes on from OX327689.1 coordinate 27,644,949, forward strand.
GAGCTTATACAACATATTTCTTACTTCAAACAAAAGAAATGGCCGAGTTTTGGTAAGTTTTGCTAAACTTTTGAAAAATCTAAATTTTTTTATAAAATTGTTAGAAATTTATTAGAATTTGTATTTGAAGCTAGAAATAGATGAAATTATTAAATTCTATGTGAAAAATTGGTTTGAATGGTATAAGAAACGTTGAAAATAGGCAAAAAATAAGATTTTTGGGTCGATATTCGCGTTGCAGACGGCGGCCGGCCGCCATTGCCAATCTCGGGCCCAAGATGGCCCCGCGATGCACCCTAAGAGCGCATCGCTGGCGCGTACCACGGGCCCGAGATGGCTCTGCAATGTACCTGTTACAGGCACATCGCGGACGTCCGCGATGCCGCACTGTTGCACTACATGGCACCTGTATAAGATGCCACGTGGCGCAAAATTTTTTTTGAATTTAATTTTTTTAAATTAATTAAATTTAGTGTTATTTAAATTAATTAAATATATTAATAAAATTACATTAAATTCTTTTTTAAAAAAATTTAAATTAAAGGGATAAATGTAATTTTATTTAAATTAAATAAAGGGAAATTTTCATAAATAGAATTTAGAAGGAATTGATCTAATAGATGGAAAAATTTACTTAAATGACTCATTAATTTTGGTTTGTAATATTATTTATTATTATTGTGAGTACCTTATGTAATTATAATTTATATATGATTATTTTAATTTTAATATATAATTAATTATTATAATAGTTGATTAATATGTTAGTAATTAATTATCATAATGTATTATGATTTTTATATATGTTAAATTAATTATTTCTGTAAATAATATTGTATGTTATATGTAGCATGTTATTTATGAACTTTTCTCTTATTATTATTTTTCCTAATATTAATGTCTTTTGTTTATTTTTTTTATTGTTACAAGAAAGAGAACGTATCGAAAAAATATAGAATTTCAGAGCATATATTTTTTCGTGCATCAATGACAGCTTATGCGAAGATGTGGGGTCTAAATTGTATAAAAGATAAACTGACAAAAAATCAGAAAATATTTTTTAGGCAGACGTGTATGGGGCATTTCTTAGATATGTCAGAGTTGACATTCTCTGGTATTTTGGTGCACGAGTTATTACTGCGTGAGGTGCATACCATTAATTTAGAAGATGAGATGTGGTTTTACATAGGGAGAAAACGCATCCGATTTAGCCGGCAGAAGTTTGTACTAATAACTGGACTACAAATACGAGTTTACCCTCCCGCCCAGCAGCTACATAGGAAATTGAGCACTCGAATATGAAATATATTTTTTTCTGAGGTAAAAAAATTATCTTACATATTTCTTGATCAATGGTACGAACATCTGGATTTAAAGAAAATGGACGATGCAGATGCAGTAAAGTTGAGTTTATTTTATTTTGTGCATCATATTTTGATCCCACGTGACGAGCGTAGTAGGATTCAAAATTTTGTTTTATATTTAGTGGATGACCTTGATGAGTTTAATAAGTATCCATGGGGCAATATTGCATGGACCGTGCTTCATACCTCACTTAAGAAGGCTGCATTTCAAAAACTTGAGAAAATAAATAGGAAAGGGTTTGCACAGAAGAAATTTAAGAGTTACAACATGTATGACTTTTCGCACGCATTTCTGGTACGCCATAATTTTCTTGTACTTAACTTTTTTATCTTAATTATATATTTATTTTGTATACGCCAAACTTATATTTTAAAAATAATTATATTAGGTATGAATTTTTGAGGCAATTCCAGTGTGCGGAGAGGTTTTTGGTTATCATAATGGTGATCACTTCCCTCGTATTTTGAATTGGACGACTTGAAGGACTCTACAGTTCGATGAGGTTCAGGATACAATATTAGGAAAGAATTTGGTATGTGTTGATATAAATAAAAAATATATATATTGGTTTATAATTTTTATTTTGTTTTAAGCGTAACTTAATATGGTTGGTTGATTTATAAGTTCTTTCGGTACATCGTAAATTAGTACCAAAAGATCATGAGAAGAAAGAGGCAATTATGCGTCTGGTTAGACGTGTAGGCATTCCAAGCGAAAGTTATGCTGGGGACTTACCAAATATGTCTGATTACAGCGAGAGCAAGCACCCCAGGATCTATGCCCATTTCAGCGACCCTAACGATGATGTTATGGATGTGGAGGGGGGTGGATATGAATGGACAAACCCACAAATGTCAGTACCAGTGCCATGAGCAACGGTATATTACTTATTTACGTGATTAACTAAAGAGAAATTTTCATATATTTCTAATATTTCTAAATAAGTTATTAATTATGGTTATGTTTCTTATAGTCTGAACACAGTGCATCTGCAGACCATGGCGTAACACTTCAGATTGAGTAGCTGCGGGAGGAGATGATTAAGAGATTTGAGCGTACTGAAGCTGCACAAGCTGCACTTTTACAAATAATGGACAAGGATAGAGATGAAATTTTAACAAGTGTTAATCAACTCCGGACCGATCTTACACAGTAGATGCAACAGATGATAATGTGGTTTAGGCAGTCATGCTCATTCCAACAAAACGAAATCCATAATATGGTAAGCAAAATAAATTTTAAATGCAATAATTTTCCCTTACCTTAATTACAGTTTGATTTATTTTAATATATACATATATTTTAGTTTGGAGAGAACACACCGGCAGGCTATCAATATGATTTTCAGACCCCAGCTACTAGTCATGATATATTGCCCCAGCCACTGATTGACAGTCCTGCAAGTGTTGAGATCTTGCCTGCCCGTATAAGAGAGTGAGTCAATTTGGAAGACCGTATATGCCTGTATGGTATTTGCACACCCCATATACAAATCTATTTCCACAAAGGATACATGAGAATAATAAATTTGAAATTGAAGTACAACCTCAAGCAGACATGAATCCATTGCAGCAGATAGACTCGACTATCATAGTTGAGTTTCAGGCCTGGATGGATAAGGATGAGGGTGTAGTCAGCTTACCTGGGCTAGACGCTAACCCGGCATGGTTTTGGAAATTGCTACACAGCTGGCTAGATGACTTTGTAAGTGCATTATTCAATAATTTTATCTCATTTTATTTTTTAAAAAAATTTACACATTCATTTGACGGTAATTATTTCTTAATGCAGCATATTAATGAGTATTTGAAGGTGATTCGGCTTAGACAACATGGTTACACTAATGCATTGCCTCAATTGTCAACTTCTGTGGATTCGTACTTCTTTGTAAGTGATGAATTAAATTAATTATATTTTGTTATTTCATCTTTATTGATTATTCGATGGCCCTGCATTTGTAGGAGACTTTTAGACTCTTTTATGAGCAGCACAAAAATGATATGACTAACATTGTATGGAGTGATGAAGTGATGGCATATGCCCAAGGTACTAAAGAAGATTTACTCGGTGTACGTATGTAGATTGAGGTTAATAAGGTAAAATATAATATTTTGTGTGAATGTTGTTATTTTTGTTTATAACTTGTAGTACTATTTGTAAGACTTATTTGAATTTTATGTAGGTTTATATTCCTGTCAACTACAATCAACAGCATTGGGTGACGGTTGAGGTGGATATCTTGCATCGGCAAATATTGATCTATGATTCTAGCATCAAGGGATTTGTCGATGGCGTGATTGAGAATCATGTCCTGCCATTAGCTACGTTGTTACCCCGTTACCTAGATGCTTGTAGATTTAATGAGCAACGACAAATTACACTTGACTTAACCCCTTTTTATGTAATTAGATTAAAGGATGGAGTGCCATAGCAGACAGTGAATAGTAGAGATTGTGGGGTTTATGTTTGTATATTTATAGAGTTTTTGATGTGTTGTCGTCCCCTAAATTTTGGTCCTGAGTATCGGTCATTTTTTAGGACCAAAATGGCGATTGACTTTTGAAAATGTGCAAAAAAAATAGTAAAAGAAAATTAAATTTTGTATGTTTATAAAGTTTTTTTTATGTACTTTATACATTTTATTGTAAATTGTAAAAGGAAAAATATAATTAGTCAAAACATACATTATTAACGACATTGGGGGAAAAAATATAATAAACTTATCAATTAAACGTAATTGTAAAAAAAATACAAATTAACTAGTCAAATAAGGCCCATAACTACATGATTTTAAAATACAAATATAACTCATAAAGAACACATCAACTACCATGTAATGGAATTGGGTTTCGACAAGTTTGTCTATTATGTCCATGCTGCTTACAGTGACTGCATACATTCTTCGTGGGAGCCTCACCTTGCGATAGAATTCGATTCTTCCGACGTCTTCCTGATTGCTGGCGTACTATAGGAGGCTGGATGTCAGCAGTTCTCAACTCCTCTGGAACAATCCAATCTAACGGATGACCAACCGTATTTACTGGTTCACTGTATGCACGCAACAAAGACTCAGTCGTGTAATATCACGAACAAAGAGTCTGGTACTAGAATTTAACCTGCTTGCATACTGCAAGTGCATGAGGACACGGTAGTTGCCACATATCAAACTTTCGACAACTACATGACTTCCCCGAGATGTCCACTATTCCATTTCTTTTTCCGTCCTTAACAACAAAACAAGATCAATCTATTGCATGCACTGTCATGTGAGCGAAATCATCATTGTGCTTCCAAATCTTGTCATAGGCCTAAGTGGTAAAGAAGTTTGACATATTTTCTGCAGCCTCACGTCTCTCAACAAACCATTTTTGCATTAACTCTCGAATCCACTCAATTAAGACAGTCATCGTCATGGCACGTGCTTCCTTCGTAACAGTGTTAATGCTCTCTGCAATGTTGGTAGTCATGATGTCATATCTTCTAAATGCTCCCATTGATCGAGCCCATTTTGAAAAACCAACCTTTTCCTCTAAGTATATTGTTGCCTCCAGTTTCATTTCTCGTATCTTATAAATTTCCCTTTGAAAGTCAGCTATGCGATACGCCTTGGCAGTAACAAAATAGGAGGTCAAATATCCCCATCCTTTTATTGTCTGCGATGGTATCTTATATCGTGCTACCAAATTACACTTCAAGTGATGGATGCATACATCATGATATACATTAGGAAATACCTCTTTAATGGCCTTCTCGATACTAGCATGTCGATCATATATAAATACAAGGTTCTCAAGATCGTCAATAACTCCTCGGAGTTTTTTCATAAACCACTTTCATAAAGCATCATTTTCAGAGTCAGCAATACCCCATGCAAGTGAAAAAATCTGGTTGTTTCCATCCTTGCAAATAGCCACAAACATTGTTCCCAAGTATGCATTTTTTAAAAATGTACCATCAACTGCAATAACCGATCGGATGGAAGACTGGAACCGTCTAATATATGGTCCAAGAGCCATGAAGAAATATTTGAAGTGCTTACAATCGTCAATTTCTAAATTTGTGACTGTACTTGGGTTCCGTTGTTCCAATATATGACAGTATACAGGAAGTAATTTATATGAACCCTCTGGAGTACCATGTATCAACACCAATGCATGCTCCTTAGACCGCCAAGCAGTAGGGTAAGTTATGTCCACACCAAACTTCTCACGTATGTCTGCTTAGATTTCCTTCGATTTATAAAGTTGACTCGCAGATGCAAACTTATTTTTTATGAATTTGCCAATAATCCGAGACTTTACTTGTCGATGACCATCGCGCAATCGATCTAATTGACACACGTGACTTGAATCAATTCTGCGCACAATAAAATATTTTCTTGCATCTGTCGACACTGCACGTAATCGCCATCGACATCTATCATCATCACATTTGACACTTTAAAGCTCAAATTACCTTTAAGTGCTACCATACTAATACCCTTGTGAAGTTCGTCTTTGCTATCAAACAACTTTCTTACAAACACATCGCCAATTCCACTACTCGATATCTTATCCGAAAGGCCCAAGTCTGATGGTGGTATTGGAGGCATAAATGCAAAGGGGTTTTCCGCTTCACAAAAATCTATTCTTCTAACTTCAACATTTAGAGAGCTTGTCGAAACATAACAACGTCCGCCTTCTACTAAATCATCCCCTTCTAAATTATCAACATTTCTAACATCATCCTAGTCCCCTTCCACATCCCCAACATTTCCAATGTCAGCACAAGCGTAATGTGTATAGGCTGGGTCTTCATTAAAGGGTATAGGAGAAACATTGTGATACTTGTTCGTTGTGTTTGCAGGAACCACTGCTGGAACTGATAGAGATGTATGGCTTACTTGGTTGCTACCACTAGCTGACATAAAATGAGTATGAATTGATGGTGGATTTTGATTGAGGGGCTGTACATCATCTTCATAAACGGGAGCTCTAGGATCCACTGTTACACATAAAGGACAGTACGATCTTCTATTGGCGCTAAAAAAAAATCAAACATCACTATCGTTTCTAATCTCAATAGGCTTTAGGTTATACCTAGTTGTATCAATTTTGATTTTCAAAGTCACCATATAGTTCACATTATCGACTCCCAAGATATAACATACTGCATTTAAAAAATCTTTAAAATTAATATCTTTCAAAACCTAAATTTCAAAATTACTATAATCAACATAACTTTCTTCCCCGTCACTAGAACTCTCCCACTTTCCTTCAAAACAAATAACTATTGCATCATACTCCATATGACCTGAAAAAATAAAAAACAAAATTAGTAAAATTATTTTAAAAAATAAAATATTTAAAAATTAAAAAAAATGCGCATCGCGGGGGCACATGTCGGGCCCGAGATGTGCCCCCGTGATGCCTAAACTGACGGCGGCCGCATCGACCGCCATCTGATTTTCATCAAACACACTACAAATCTTATTTTTGACCGGATTTCAACGTCTTTTATACCATTTTAACTCATTTTTCACATTTAGTTCGCTAATAATAATTACTTTTAATTTTAAATATAAATTTTATCTAATTTTTAATAAATTTAAATTTTCTAATAAAGTTTAGAAAACTTACCAGAGCTATTTCTTTGATTTAAAGCGATAAATATACTCAACAACACTTGATTTTTACAATAACAACTTCAAAAATATTCGGTCATCAATATATTTTAATTTAATATATCAATTTTAAAGTTTCGTAAAAAAAAGAAAAAAAAATTATAAATTTAATATAAGAATAAATGTATCTAAAAATAAATTATTTAGTTAATAAAATATAATTATTTTATATTTAATTAAAAATAATAATAAAATAATTAAAAAGCTAAAATTTTTCCTAATCAATATCCCAAATCTCAAATTCCAACCCGATGATACTTCAGAGTTAAAAAAATACCCCAACCCGCCAGTTCGGGTTGGTCCCAATGGGTCTTTACGGGAAATTCTGCCCCTTCCTACCACGTGGTAGCAAACGACGCCGCACTTCAAATCCCACCTTTGCTTCTCAGAAGTTTTGTTTGTGCAAACATAACACTTTTAATAATTCTTTAACGACAAATAACTTTTTAAATCCTTGTAACTTTATTTATTTTCTCAAATCTAAACTAGTCAGAGTGCTATTTTTGTATTCTTTTTGGGAAAAAGAACCCCAGTTTCTCACTGCTAAAACCCTAGTCCCGCTCGTTCTTTTCCCTCCAGCTTCTTCAAGTTCTATTTTCGTCCGTAAGTTCATAACTAAATATTCCTGTCTACTCTGGAATTCCTGTCTACTCTACTCAAGATTTATTATTTTCTTATTGTGAATAATTATTTTGAGGCAGTGAATTAATCATAATGTTGGACGAAAGCAAGTTTGATGTGGACTTCAAATTATGGGCACTCAGAATCCCACGCGAACACTGTAAGGTTGCATCTCGGATACTTAACGGGTAAGATCACGCGTACTAAGTCCGTTTTAATTCAATTACCCACATGTTTCCTCGTGTGCGTTAATCTAATTTTCAATATATCGCGTTTGTCCAAACTTACTTTAGCTATTAACACGTTGAAGTTTATGATATGTCGTGCACAGGACTGAAATATTTACTTGAACTATTCAATAATTTGTTGAGAAATCATTGTGCTGTATTGTCTAACTTCATAATTGTTTTTTGAAATTAATTGTTGTTTTTCAATAACATTATTGACACATGCTATTTTATATGTAGATATTTGCTTAACAAGCCTCGTGTTAAACCAATTACTGAAGACCCCACATGTGAAGGAAACCGTTATGTGATTTTATCTGAAAAGGTTCAGAATCCTGGTAAGGAATACTGAAGAAGTTAGTTGTTCTATATTTTTACTTGCATTTTGCATCTTTGACATAATATACACATTATATGGACTTGGGCACTTACTTTGAAATGTTAGTTATATGTGAGCTTCTCATTTTTTGCTAATGGAAATTTGTTGATGTAGAAAAGACTTATCTGATATTCCTCTGGGAAAAATTGATGAGCTGAATAAATTATGCACGATTGAAGTAGTTCCATATTCAATGACACTTGGATATTCTTATTGGGATGCAGGTCAGTCACAATGCTCTTCGATTATCATTTGAAATTCTTACAATATTTAAGTTGCATTTGAATTTTTTTTTCCTCCCTTGTATAATTTTCAGACTGGTCATTTTGATGGCAGATTATGTATTGAAGCAGATTCTGCCACCGGGAGTGGAGGTACCTACATCTTTTGAAACCATAGTTAAGTATTCAGACTATGTAATAATTCCTCTTGGTAGTCTTTTACACTCAACCTCGTTATTGAATTTACATAAGTTGCCATGCACATTACATGTTCAGCCATCAACATGGAACATCACCAGTGATTAGTAAATTGACAGCTCATCCTATTTTTGCAGGCCACATTGCCCATCTTAACATACATGATGAACTGCTTCCTTTCAAGAATGTTATTGCAAAAGTCATTTACGATGTGAGTGTTCATTTGCTCCTGGCCTTGAACAAAACTTACTTCTCTTTTATTAATGGTAATATTACTTGCACTTTCATATTTCTCTTTTTCCTGTCGTCATTTAAGTTGAAGTACCTCCTGCAGTTGATCTGCTTGTATCTGTTAGTTATATGTTGATCATTGTTCCCACTTCCCATTCTGGTCAAGGAGTATTTGCACTTGTTATCTCTTTATGCCTATAGTCTCTTTGGTCTTGTCGAATGTGATACCATATTATTTGTGTTTCTTTTCTGCTGCCCATTTACTGATGATAATAACTGTTTGGACTGTAATTTATTAATTTACAGAAAAATTATCCAAGAATCAAAACTGTTGTTAATAAAGTTGGAACAATTACAAATGAGTTTCGAGTGCCAGAGTTTGAAATTTTAGCTGGAGAACATAATATGGTTACAGAAGTGAAGCAGTATGGGGCAATATTCAAGCTTGATTACAGTTTGGTCTATTGGAATTCAAGATTGGAACATGAACACCTAAGACTTATATCTCAATTTCAGCCAGGGGAGACCATTTGTGACATGTTTGCTGGTATTGGTCCTTTTGCTATTCCAGCAGCTCAGAAAGGATGCATAGTGTTTGCAAATGATTTGAATCCAGATAGTGTTCGTTATTTGAAGATTAATGCAAAATTCAACAAGGTTGAGGATTATGTCCATGCATATAATATGGATGCTAGGGAATTTATTTCACAGTTGATGGCAGCACCGTCTGGCCAAATTAACTCTGAATCTGATGTTTCCACTTTTAAATCTTGCAAGAATTCTGGCCTACAGGCCAATGAAGAAACAGGAACAGCAAATAGTGGGCTTGATGGTAACATGCTTTTTTGTTTATACATTAGGTTCCTGTAAACTTTGGCATGTAGTTTATCTTAGTTCTCTGATGTCATGCAGTTGAGGTTAAAGAAATACCTGATAATATTACCAGCAATTTGGAGGGCATACAAAATTGTTGTAGGAGTGCAGATGCTTCTATGACTGCAATTAAGAGGCCTTCAGATGGTTGCTGGGAAGGTATATGAGCTAACCATCAAGCATTGACTCATAATTGGATTGTTTCTTGTGATTGTATATTTTATATTTTCAATGTTGCACATCTTAAGTTGTGAGAAGAGAATACAGATATGTTATTTCCACATCCTCTGGTGGAAATTTGAAAACTTTTTTCATTTCATTATCCTCTGTAGAAAATGGAAATGCCAAGAGTGCTAGCGGACAGAAAGGAAAGACAAATAAGAGGATGAGAGGCTCTGAGTTGCCTGATGCTAAGCCCTGGGAGCATATTGATCATGTAATAATGAACCTCCCAGCATCTGCCCTAAAGTTTCTAGGTACGCTCTCTTATGCTTTCTTTCTCAGTTGCAGGTTTTGTTTGGTTTCTTTCATATTAGATTTAGGCTAGATGCTGCTTTTGATTAAATAGCTTTTCTTTTTGGTCTCTCAGATGCATTTAGAGGTGTTATCCAGAGGAATCAATTGAAGGGATCTCTACCTTGGATTCATTGTTATTGCTTCATAAGGGCGAATGAAACCCAAGAATTGATCATTTCTGTAAGTCTGTGGAAATATTCTCTTATTTATTTATCTAGTTTTTTCCCCATGTATCTTGTTTCTTGGCCCATGGATAATTTGAATAATTCCTTTAGCTTGTTATGCGTTGGTGGTTTAATTTTTCACATCATTTTGGAAACTTAAATGCATATTTTAAATGGATAATACCATATCCTGTTTTTATCGAGCTTGGCTATCTTTGTCTATATTTGTATTTGGTAGTGTTTCCAACAGCAACTTTGTCATCAAGCTGCAAATAATCTAAATTGGTCTTTGAACTCTTTTGCAGGAGGCAGAGTCTGCCTTAAGTTCCCACATACAAGACCCTATATTTCATAAAGTTAGGAATGTTGCTCCAAACAAGGTACATACTGCTCCCTGGATTCAGGATCAAGTCTTTTAGTTATTTTCAAGACTTCCCTTCTTTGTGGGTGTGTGTCTGCTTACATGCTTGAACTCAAAACAAATGCATGATTTTTCAACTTCTCTTCCAGGCAATGTTTTGCTTAAGCTTTAGACTGCCAGAAGCATGCTTCAATGAAGATATAACTCACACCATCCAATCAGCTGGTGAAGTTAGCACAGTATGAACTCCATTTTGGTAGGCCTACAATCTAGAGAACTTGTATCTTCTTGGTAGCGGATTATTTGAAAGTATTCCAACATTAAGTGGCAGATGTGCTTCTTATTACTTTAACCATGCAGAATGGAAGATTTAAGGAACTTGACTGTACTGAAAGCTAAGCTTTGATTGAAAATTTTCTTCATTTTTTTTTTATGTATGTACAGTTATGTCTTCAGCTCGTGTTGATACTCAACTTTTTGATTAATCTCATTCATGACAATGTTTATTGCAATTGTTGTATAAGATATTAGCAGCTTTAGAAATGCTCTAAGTGACGCCCCGTATTTGCTTTAAGTTGATATTCTACCACAAGTTTATAGTTTTGATACTGTTATGTCCATCTCATATATAAGATATCTGGGTATGCCTCAGGTCATGTAAATTCCTGATTGTTCTAATAACCTGCACTTCAACTGCTTCTGAAGTCTTGGAACTGTGCACGGCAGTGCTCTTGAACTCAAAAACAGTACTATGAGGTAGAGAGCAGCGGAGCCTCTATATTGGTGTTCAATAGTGTCAAGATTTTTCATTCATAAGTTTTAGTACTAGGAATCAACTTCCAAAGGAGTTCACTGTTCACTAAGTGAAACATATGATAGTCTTGCAAGAGTTCACTGTTCACTCATTTAAACCTATGATAAACGGAGAAGAGATTATAGTGATTTTCATTATCAGTTTCATGGTCATATTCTCCTTCACGTCAATATCATCTACTTTTAGGGTACCTGAAGGTTATGTAAATCTATTTTCCTGGGTGGCATTTTGTGTCTATTGGCTCTAGGAAAGCAAGTGTGACACCTGTGAAATACTAGCTTTTTCCTTTGGATATAACCTATCCTTTTTCTTTGGAATGCACAATGGCTCTTAATATATAAATTAGCCTTTTATGTGACGATAAAAAGGAGAACTTTAACCAAAAAAAGGAACGCAAACACAGAAAGCAAGGTTGAATGAGAATGGAACACGTCAGATTCTGGCTGGAAAGTTCACACTTAGAGGATCCTCCTCAATCCTCCGTCAACCAAAGTTGTAAAGCTATTGCATTGTCTCCTACAACTATACATCTAAGAAATGTCCTGTGCTCTCACTGTTTACCTTGACAATTAAGAATATGTGAAGTTCATCAAATGGGATTTTCCTCAGGGTACTGCTTCCTAGTTCCTATCCCAAACATATACGAAAGTGACTCCAATCTTCAACATAACCTCTTTTGAGTTTTAAGAGTAATATTATTATTGTCATTATTATTGAGTTATTATTTAATGTTTGATCTAATTATAAGTAGTATTGAAAGTTTAATCTTTCTGTCGGTGACCTCTTTCGCAAAAAAATACAGGTGATAAAATTAGAAAAAGTTTCACGAGCAAAAAAATACAGGTGATAAAATTAGAAAAAGTTTCACGAACTTTATGTTAATGAATTTGAAAAAATTTAGACGAGTTCTTAGATGGATTTGAAAAAAATTGAAACAATTCATAAACTTCGTGTTTTGATTAAAGTGAATATCTATTCTTAATGATTTATTTTTGAAAATGCAAAATGCGTCAACTTCAAAATTTTTTATACAAAAAGTTTTTGTGCTCATGGATATACAATGTAGACTTAAAAGTTGCTTTGCATGACTGCATGTGTATAAATTAGTTGTCCCTTGAGAGCGAAGTGCTTCATGCCATAAGAGCTACCTTATCCCTTGAGAGCGAAGTCCTTTGAGAGCAAGTTGGCATGGCTGGCAACAAAACTGAATAACAAAACTAAGAAAAGAATCTCCCTTTCTTTTCATTTATTCTTGCTTTGTTTTTCTGTACTATACAAAATGACCCACTAAATTTCTCACCTTGCCCATGACGGTTCTCAAGAGCCAATCATCATAAGTACATAGAATTTTAATTTCACTTCCTACTCTATAAACAGCAAGAAACAACTAAAACATTCCTCTTCTTCCCTCTCTTTTGCTTCCATTGAACTACCAATCATTCTTGTTCTATCAGCTTTCTTATTCTGGACTCCTCCGTTCAAGAAGGATTTAAAGAGACCCTTTTGAGAATTCTTTCACCAAAAGAAAATGGCACACGCAAGAGTGCTTCACTTCCACTACAACTATTTCTTGGTTCTGTTTCTCGCCTTTCTCATGCCAATGGATTCAAGTGGTGCTGGCGTTGGAGTGAACTGGGGCACCATGGCAACACATCATCTGCCACCTGACAAGGTGGTTCAAATGCTGAGAGAAAATGGTTTTAAAAATTTGAAGCTTTTTGAGGCCGATGAGAAAATCTTGGGCGCGCTTATTGGGACTGATATTGAAGTGATGCTGGCAATACCTAATTACAAGTTGCTGGAAATGAGTCAGGATCCTGAGGTTGCCGCTTCTTGGGTCTATGCCAATGTAACTAGTTACTCCTATCCTGGTGGAGTTAATATCAAGTTCAGTGACAGTTTCTTGATTTTATTTTTTGTTTATGTTATATCAATTTTCATTCTCAAAATCTTTTATAATTTTTTTTTTGGTGTTTGGTTGAACTTTTTTAAAATGTACTAGAATTTCTATTGTTGGGTAATATTTATCAGTTCTGTTTCTGGATAGTGTGCTAGAACATAAACACAAACTGTTTCTTGGTCATTGATTGATGCTGTTCTTCCCGATCTTTTATCATATTTCTGATTACTTTCTCTATTTCCTCGTCCGGGTTTTAGTTCTGGGAATGTTTCTTTCTTTTGCCATTCTTTAGTTTCTTCATTATTTTTTGGTTTTTTATTTTTTTAATTCTAAGATTCGTTGTTCTTCCCGAGTCCTGTCCTGGGTTTCTGTCCTTTTCCTGCACCTTTTCCTCGTTGAGAGTCTCGGTAAATTGATTCCTTGTCTCTAGGCAGGAACATTCAGCCTTTTTGTCTTAGGTGCATAGCTACTCAATCCTTAGTTTTAGTGGTCCAATCCTTAAATTCTCCATAAGTGGAAAGTTTAGCTTAATGTCTGATGGGAACCAATACCACATTAAAAAGTGTTGTATAATACTACTTGGATCAGCCTGCTAGCTTCTATTTATGGTGTCTGCAGATATCTTGGAAACGTCATGTTTAAAATTAGCAGGGATCATGGCTAATACCTCTCCAAATACATTAGTTAAAAACAAATTTATCAAGTTACACCATTTAATGTAGCGAAATTTAGTGTTTCTCCTATATACTGGTTTTGTATTTCCTTAACAATTGATTTTGCAGGTATGTAGCTGTCGGCAACGAACCCTTCCTTCAAACGTACAATGACACTTACCTTCACATCACACTTCCAGCCCTCAAAAATGTCCAGCAAGCTCTCGATGATGCTGGTCTCGGTTCCAAGGTCAAAGCCACAGTTCCTTTCAATGCTGATATCTATAACTCCCCAGATTCAAACCCTGTTCCATCCGCTGGTGATTTCCGAGCTGATGTCAAAGACCTTACAATAGAAATAATCCAATTTCTTTATGCAAATGATGCTCCATTTACTGTCAATATCTATCCCTTCCTCAGTCTCTATGGCAACGACTACTTCCCTGTCGACTTTGCATTCTTTGATGGAACAAACAAGCCCATTAGAGATGGGAATTTGCTATACACCAATGTTTTCGATGCAAATTTCGACACTCTTGTATGGTCATTAAACAAAGCCGGATACCCAGACATGCACATTATAGTTGGAGAAGTTGGGTGGCCTACTGATGGTGATAAAAATGCCAATATCCAAAATGCAAAGAGATTCAATCAGGGAATTCTTCGACATGCTTTGAGTGGAACTGGAACCCCAGCAAGGATAGGTAATATTGACATTTATTTATTTAGCCTGCTTGATGAGAATGCTAAAAGCATTGCTCCTGGAAGCTTTGAGAGGCATTGGGGGATTTTCGAGTATGATGGAAAGCCAAAATATGAATTAGATGTATCAGGGAAGCTGAAGAATAAGGGTCTAGTTCCTGTTGAAGGTGTAACATATATGCCGAGAAGGTGGTGTGTTTTAAACCCGCAAGCTGGTGATTTTGCGGAGTTGCCAGATAGTATAGGTTATGCTTGTAGCCTCTCGGATTGTACTGCTTTGGGTTATGGCTCTTCCTGTAATCGTCTAAGCGTTCAGGGGAATGCATCTTATGCTTTCAACATGTATTATCAAGTCAATGACCAAAAATCCTGGAACTGTGATTTCTCTGGTTTGGCCATGGTCACAGATGAGGATCCATCTGATGATCACTGCCAGTTCCCTGTGATGATAGCTTATGCTTCTTCTGTACTGCTGCGAGGAGGAATTTCGGATACATTTATCAGAATAGTTGAGGGATGTATAGTTTTTGCACTTCTATTGTGTTAAAACTCTTGTTCCTATCAGAATTATATTTCAATTGGCCTAGCTTTGCTAGATTTATATATACATTTTTTTTTTTTCAAGTAGTTCTTTTGTTTTCTTGGTTTGAAATGTTCATTGACATGTTCTGAATCTTACTGATGAATATCAAGAAAATGAATTCTCCAGAAAATAATGCCTTAAGAGTTACATATCTCTTACTTTCATTACCATTGTGGAAGAAGATTCAATAGGATGTTGTCTACACAGAAAAGGCAAAGCACAAGACAAGCAAACCAATTTATACAACCGTTTGAAGAGAGACAGATTGAATTTGGTAAGTACCTTAAGTAGGCTCAGTCAATCAAACAGCGGCTGCAACGATACCTCGCTTTTGGAGATTAAATTCTAGTCGTTGGATGACATTAGAAACCTGTCAACTGTTAACAGAAAGTCATCATCCAGTATATGCAAATGTACTCTATGTCCACAAGTCTTAGCGCTCGTTAGGGTTTTCTTTAAAAAAAAAGTTATTCATTGCTTGTTTGTGGATTAATTTTTTTTTTTAAATAATAGATTATTTTGTTATATATTATTAAAAATAATTATTTATTATTAAAAATAATATTTAATATATAATAATAAACAAATTAAATAACTTATTATGTTTGATATAAAAATTAAAAATAAAATAAAATATTGTGTAAATATGATAAAAAAAAATTAGTAAAACCTTATAAAAAATTATAATTGCAAAGATATAAAAATAGAATGGCTTTTAATAAAATGTTATATTTTTTTATTATATTTGTTGAATATTATATCCCTCTAAGAGTTTAGTTAGTATTGAAACGTGGTGATCGTTCCTCGTAGTTCTCCGTTCTTAAGATTAACAAACCTCAATTAAATATCATTAAATATAACATATAGAAATTTAAATTAATAATATATATATCAATAATGCGTAAAAATAAAATATTTTAATAGTTTGAAAGAGGCCAAAGAAAAGAGTGAAACAAAGAAAGGAAACAAGATTAGTAATAAGGAAAGAGAGTAAAACCAAAAATAATGCTTTGGTCTTTAGTCTTCTATATTTTAAAATTTAGATAGTCTCAGGATAAAAGAATGAGAAAAGGCTACAAATTTAATCTTCCGTATTTTTTATTTATAAAAAAATTGAGAGGAAAAAAAAGGAGGGAAAGCAGTAAATTTTGCATTATAATGGTGTCACTTGTGATTCTCTTGCCCGTTCAAATATAATTATGTAGGACAAAATTCATAGCTTTTGTTGTGATATATGCACTTAAGGATAATAAAATGAGTCACGATATAATAATTTAATATATTTTAAATAAATATAAGTAAAAAAAAATTAACACGATTAATAAATAGATTGAATTTATACTAATTATTTATTAATCGTGTCGAATACGTATTTAATGCTTCTAATTTACTAATTCGTTTAAGTCACATTTAATAAATAAATTATATTTATATCATTTGTATGTCTATTCATTTAAGTCATATTTAATTAAATTAAATTAAATATATATATATATATATATAAATCAAAACTCTAATATATCAAAACTCTAAAACAATTTCTCCTTCAAGTATATTAGATGAATTTTATTTTATTTTTAATTATATTAAAATAATTTATTATTAGATACTTCAAATACTTAATTTTTAATGTAATTTTAAAATTTATTAATCGTGACTTAAACATAATTTAAATGAATCGAATATTTCGTATAAACGAATCAAAATAAATATTATTATTCATTCAAATGAATATAATCATAAACGAATCAAATCATATATAAATACATAAATAAATTAAATTTGATCTATTTATTTAAATATATTTAATCGTATTGAGTCGTGTAATTAGTTTATTAACGAGTTGAATTTTGTGTTTGAATATCTTTGTGTGGTTTTATTCTTTCTTGCTTTTCTTATCTTCTTTTATTTTCTTTTGGTGTTGCCATTATCATATTTATGAATCACTTCCATCAACACCTTTACATCAACTAACCCTTGTTTTGAACTCAATGGACCAATCAATAAGGAGCCATAATGTCTTTAGTTTCCACCGGCTTTGTAGTAGCCTCTGTAGCCTTGTTTTGATCAATATTCACCACTGCATGAATCAGCCGAAACGTGGTCCTAGCCACATGAGTCTGCTGAAGATTCTCATTATTTTCAACGTCGGAGATCGCTGGAGCTCGTCGTATAAGAGAGCCAGTCAATGGTAATTGGAGTTAATGTGTATTAAATGGGCATTTGGACAAGGATTTAAGGTTGTTTGGCAACAACAGCAATACCACGTGGCATAATAATTTGACATGGCGACCGGACATTGTATCCTATTTCTCAAAATGGTTAAATACTACAAATTATTTCTCAAATCTTTAGATCTTTGTGATAGTATGCATTACCCTAAGGATATTAACGATAATATCCCTAATAATGATAATAATAATAAAGAAACCAGGGTTACCATGCCGTCAAAGAGTGGCGTATCAATCGTGTATTGCGTCGTTATATAAAGAAAACAAACGAGGTTGAAACTATTGTTATAATGCATAACTGGGATCCTGTAATGGTCATATATTGACACTAATGTGTAATAAAATAATTAAAATTAAAATTAAAATTATTGTAATAATTTACAATTAGAGTATTACAAAAGTGTGTATGAGTCATGCATAATTCATATTATCGATGAAAATGCTTATAATATAATTTTTTTTAATGTATCTTACACAACCGAAGTCGTATACAAGCCATATATTAATCATGTACTAAATAAACTTTTGAGAAAATTGAATTTAATGACATTTTAGTTTTTTTTTTTCAAATTTATTTAAGATGTCTATGATATTTACAATTATCGAATACATTTTATGATATTAAGAGATTATCCAGGCATATCCTATAAAAATTAGGCAATCATTAGAGTGCAAAACTCATTATACTTATAATGATAACTAATCTTAGGACCAAAGTTGAATGGCCCCGAAGTTATACTATTGGAAAGTTATTGTAAATTAGAAGTAAAAAAGAAAAGGTATAGCAAGCGATTAATAGTAACAATTTTAGGGCTTTTTGGTATGCCTGATAGAATGTGATACAATTAGATTGAAATTGTTAGGATTAGACAGAATAGCATATGATTAGATTATATTTATTATTGCATTATGTCTGGTGTATTATAAGATTAGATTGGATAGTATATATAATTATATTATTAAATATTGTAGCAATAATTAATTATTTAAATATTTATTTAATTCTTATTTTTTCTACATTAATGGAAATAGAAACTAATTAAATATTTACAAATCATTAATTTAAATAGTTTCATTTATAATAATAACTATTATTTAATTTGTATTAATTATTAATTTATAATTATTTTTTGAGTAATTATAAATATATGTTTTTTAAATTATATATTTGTTATTATTTTAGTTTGTATTTTATATTTTATTATTTAATAATTTTTTTTATAAGTTAAATTATTTTAGATTTTATTTATACTTTTTAAAATAAATAATTTAAGTTAAATTTATTTATTAAAAAATAACTTATTTCATAACTCCTTAAAGATAAACTTAAACTATTTATTATTTTTAAGATAAACGATGATTATCAATGAAATTCACACTATTTATTATCACCTATCTTTAGAAACCAAATAAATTGGTTAAAAATTGGGATTGGCCAAAAAATTGTCCATCCCCTTGTCTAATCCTTCCAGAAAAAGAAAAAAATAACATTTTAATGTCAAAATCATATTATTTTACAATATTAGGAAGGTTTTAATGATATTAATAACATTATTATTTATATTCATTAAATTTAATTCCTTAATTTAGTCTAACGATTTAAATTAATTTTAATATTATATTAAAACTTAATTAATTTTAGTATTATGTTAAAACTTTAATTCCACTATCATATAACACCCGCTAAAAAGGTTGGGTATAGCGGATTGATTCACACCTTTGACCTTTCCTTCCCCTTTTGCCCACACAGCTGTCCACAAATCATCAACATTGCCTTCGATGTAACCCGAATTTACTTTTTTACCCTGATCTTGTCATATGACTTCTTACAATCCAAACCCCATCGGTTTATCGCCCAAACACAGAGTTAGGGTTTCGAATCTCGCTTCTGTTTGATCATTCCCTAATTTCATCAATTATCCATGTACAACCATACATATACGTAGACCAAACGAAATGTGCGTACATCAGCAAAATTTATAATATCGAATTGATTCATTTTCTTTTTGTGAAAAATCGTAATTACCGATTGATAGAGATGTCGGCGAAATCGGGGCAAGCGTCTTACCGAGATCGAACGCAAGAGTTTTTAAGCGTAGTTGAGAGACTAAGGAAGTATAACAATGTGCCATCGTCAAGTGGCAGTAACAGTAGTAGTCACGCCGTAACGAAGCCGGAGGATCGACGATCTGCGGTGGCGATTCAATCGGAGTTCAACAAGAGGGCCTCGAAGATCGGGTATGGGATCCACCAGACATCTCAGAAGCTGGCTAAGCTCGCCAAATGTAAGTAAATATCCGTTTGATTATTATCTTTAGATTTTTTTCAACAAAAAAATGAAAAAGGAAAAAATTACATTGATGTAGAGAATATGCCAAATGAATGTATCTTGTAATTAATAATAGTGAATATTGCATTTAAGTTAGAACTTATTTTGGCTCAGTATTAATGTTTGTCAGGTTGCCCTTAGAATGTTAGGAAAATGAATGGAGTTATGGATACAATTTGATGGGATTATGGATATTATATACGTGATGTGATTATTATCTGTTCCTAGAGTTCTTCTGGAATGAGAAGTGTAGGGACTTGGTGATGGTTTGGGGGAAATGATGTGGTAGCACAAGTCGGTAGACAGTGGTGATAGAGATATAGGTTAATGTTAATAGAGTAGTTTGTGCTGTGTTCTTTGGGGTTACGGCGGTGAAGGTCAGGGTGGAATGTGGTGGCAATGGATATTGTAGTCCAAGGTGCCGGTATGGTGGCTTATGTTTGTGCTTGTGTGATGACAGGGGAACAGTGTGCACTTGCATGAGTAATTATCAGACCAACAAATTTATATTATTCTTGACACCAAAGCTGCATTTTTTTAAGTATGCATAACAGATTAACAGTACGTATTTTCTTATATTGGTCTTCTATTTATTATTTTACAGAAATGCTTCAAATTGAATGCCATCTTCTTGTTTGACGAGTACAATAGTTTGCCTTGGTTTTGTTGTTATCACCATTTTTTAATACTAAGGTTCAGAACTTTGATGTACGGTGAGAGATATGATCACTCCGTTCTGCTAGAATGTTATAAAGGTCAAACTAGAATACCAGATACAGGCATTCAGTGGGTAAGGTGGTTGTTGTGGAAAATCTTTATCATAATGTGGCTGGAATCGGTTTTGTGATTAGATGTAGAAGTTCAAAACCGTGCTGCTTTTTGGTGCAAAATATGCTAACATGTTTTCTGGGCTGCCTCACCAGTGGCAAAGCGTACATCAGTCTTTGATGATCCAACCCTGGAGATCCAGGAGCTGACAGCAGTTTTAAAGCAAGATATCACTGCACTTAATTCAGCTTTAGTGGACCTCCAACTTGTCTGCAATTCCCAACATGAAAGTGGAAATATTTCAAGTGACACCACAAACCATTCAACAACAGTTGTAGATAACCTAAAGAACCGTTTGATGGGCACAACAAAGGAGTTTAAACAAGTCCTTACCATGCGCACAGAGGTGCTTGAATATTGCTATACACATCTTGCTTGAAAGGGCTCTTAGGCATTTGTATCTAACACTTCCCCGCAATGTCTAAGCTTGACTTTTGTTGTGGACATGCAGAATTTGAAGGTTCATGAGAATAGAAGGCAGCTTTTTTCTTCAACTACTTCAAAGGAGTCGACTAATCCTTTTGTCCGCCAACGTCCTCTGGCTGGCAGATCAGCTGCTGGTGCATCAACAGCTTCTCCTCCTCCATGGGGTAATGGTTCTGCATCGTCACCCCAATTATTTCCGAGGTGAAAATCATCGCTTGTTGAACTGTTTTTGATAAGAATGTTCTTAAATTATATGGTCATGTTTATGGCCCAATGTGAAGATACACCAGAAAAGCTATGAATTTCTGGTTAGATACTTCTTTTTCTAGTATTGTTGGATGCTCTGGTTTTTATATATTGTAAAACCTCAGGAAAGTTAATTTTACTGCTCTTGGAGGCTGCAAATTGTCTGTATCTGTTCGGTTTTATTTTCTGCTGTATTTCAGTGTGATATTTGCCCATTGGCATCAATGTTGAATAAGAAGATACCTGTAGAATGTTTTGGTTCTTGGCATTGAATAGGAACTTGGGTGGAAATTGGAATGGCCATTGTCCCTGCATTGCCACTAACAATTTGGCATGGCATTCTCCTTTGCAGCAAGCAAGCAGATGGGGAATCTCAGCCTTTGTTGCAGCAGCAGCAACGTCAACAGCAGTTGGTTCCACAGCAAGACAGTTACATGCAGAGTAGAGCTGAGGCCCTTCATAATGTGGAATCAACTATTCACGAGCTTGGCAACATCTTTTCGCAACTGGCAACCATGGTTTCACAGCAGGGAGAGATTGCAATCAGGTTTGTTCATTGTTGGTCACAATGGATATATGTAATATTGATTACTAGGGCGCATATGGGGCTCCTCCTTCCAAAATTGCAGTGCTCTTTTGTTGAAGTGTCATCAGATTAAATCCTAGGGATGCAGATCTGGCTCCTTCCTAATTGGGAAGAGTGTCCAAATCATTTAACTTTGTCACTATTCCATTTAAAAGGGACAATCATTATGCTTTTGGTGAATGGCACCAGCACACCAAGCAAGATGGGCAGCTGGAGAGGTGATAATCCACCTTGTGCTGGGAAACATGTAAATAGTATTAGAATGGGGTAACATGTGAAGTTTGAAATGGAGGGAGATGATTATTTTATATTTACACCATTAATCTGACTTTATAAGTCATTGATGATCGCTGCTGTTGCTGGCAGGATTGATGAGAACATGGATGACACACTGGCAAATGTGGAAGGAGCACAGAGCCAACTAGTCAGGTATCTCAACAGTATATCCTCCAACCGGTGGCTGATGATCAAGATATTCTTTGTACTGGTTGTTTTCCTCATGTTTTTCTTATTTTTTGTTGCATAAATGTATACAAAGATATACAAAATAAAGAAAATGACAAAGCCTTTTCTTTTCTTCCTTATTGGACCTCTACATTCTCCATATGATGAAAAAAATTGGGTAAGTTCTGCATCTTTTGCCCCCTGGGGATTCATTTCTTTCTCATGAATGACTCAGCGGCACTGAAATCTGAGGAGTTTCCGCTGTGCCTTTGTATGCCAGAAAGGGTGACTTGTCCGTGGCAGTAGGACATTGTGCATCTGAACGGCTCATCTTGTATTCTTGTGGATGTCTTCATGCCTTTGACTTTCTGCTTTTAATCAATATAACCAATGATTGGATGCACTAATGTCGTAACTTGATTGATGCCTAAGTGACTCGGTAAGATGGTCATCCGGTTGATCCAATTTTTGGATTCTAAGTGAACTCTGCAAAAACCAATTTTGCTCCCTTCTTAGGCAGTTTCTATCACGGAAGTTAGAAATGAAAATTACGGTGCGAACAATCGTGAACAAACCTGCCATTTGGATTGACTTGCATTTTACGTGGAGATCACGAGGCTTACCCAATTTACTGATTTTAGTCGATAAATTTTTGAAGCAGCCGTTAAAACACATTAGCTCAGGGCCTATACTTAAAGAAATCTTTTCGCTTGCTGCTTCCGTACACCAAGGGAGTTATATTCCTGAATTGGAAGATGTACAACTCAATTGAGTGACTTACGGTTACAAGAACAGATGCTTATCTAAGTAGGGTGGGTTTCTTCCTCTTTTTTTTTTTTAAGAACCGAATCATGTATAAAAATTAAATTATATTAAATTAATTTGGTTGGGAAATTCAATTTTTTAAATATTAAATTATATATGTAAAAAAAATCATAAAAAAATTAATTCAAATAAACTAATAATTTAATAAAGTACTAAAAAAATATTCACAAAACATAATAAACAAATTAAGTTTTTAGAATATAATAAATTAATTCAACAACTAGCTGTAACAACTAAATATTAAAGTCCAGACTACAAACTTAATTCATAGCTATATCATAAATGTGGATGTGTGCCATCTTTACTTTACATGAAATGTATCTTCAATCATTGCAAAAATCCATACTAGAAACCTGATTCATTTCGCCACAACATCTAGCAAGTTAAAGAGTAATGATATATATTATAAATTGTATTTTAAAATATAATGTCAAATAATTATTAAATAGTAAAATAATATAATGAGTAATTTATATTATTTCACCTCTTAATAATTATTTAAATACATTTTTTTAATATATAATTTAAGATTAATATCATAAATACCCTTAAAGTAAAATCTAATTAAAGTAATACCCAAGACTTTCAAATTTTGATAATAATTCTCAAAGATTTGAAAAAACATCAACAATGTCCTTCCGGTCAAAAATCTTCAAACTGAACAAATTTCATATCAAGAGGAATGAAATGTCAAAATTACCTCTGTATATAATAAAAAATTGTGAAATAACAATTATACCTTACACATCTTCGAATAAAATCCATTTTTCAAAAATATATTTATTATTATAATAATCTCCATTAATGGTTTTAAGCAAACCATTACCTAAAACTATCTTTCTTTCTTTTTTTAACCATTACCTAAAACTATCTTTCTTTTCTTTTTAAAAAAAAAACCTAAATCTAAATCCTTTTCTTTCGCATGCATCTTAACAAAACCATTAATGGTTTCAAGATGTCGTGGGCAATTGTATGCAATTCTTGTCAATGGCGGATAAAATGCAAGATTATAATTGTAATCATTTCTGATAAACTATATATAACTTGAAAAGTATTCTTTTCCCTTGAGGGGTTGCATGCATGTTTCGATGTATATATGCCAATGAGGGGTTTACCGAACAATCACGTCCACGATCAGGAACTTCGAGACGATTTGATGATGAGGCTTGTGTACTGAATTTCCATGTTTCCTGCAAATTAGATATATTGTGATCGAAGCCATGGCCGCCGCTCATGCAAATCGTAAGCTCGCCGGTATTGTTGTGGGCTTTGATTTGTGGAATGGTTTGGCTTCAGTTTTTGTAGAGGTTTAATTTTGACACACAGGTTGAAGAGAGACTATTTGTTTATATGGATACGAGAAACTGATTTAGGCAAATTGGTAAGATAGATAAGGGTAGTTCGGATGAAAATTTAGACTCTAAAATGAATTGATTTTATTACAGATAACTTAATTTTCACAGAAGAATATTAGTGATATTTTTTTTAAAAAATTTAATTATTATTGTCAAATTTTAAAACTCTTGAGTGTATTATTATAATTAAATTATATTTTATATATATTTATAATAATAACTCTATAATTTATTCATAATTATAACTTTATAATTTATGATATAATTTAAAATATGTAATATTATTTTTCAAATTAGAGGATTCCTGTATAATCGGACGGATGTGATATTAATGCAAACGCTGGACTGTTAACGCAACACTCATTACTTACAACTTAAAACGTAGAACTTCTAATTCAAATATATTCAGCAACAGAACAAGAATTATGGCCGAAGCAGAAAAGCTAAAAAAGGCTTGAAAAAATAAAAATTAACTGTCTCGTTCATTTCGAGACTGGAAGCCCACAATTGATCGAAGAACAACTCAACTTTTTTGGCTCACTTTGCTTCGAAAGCAATATTAAGAAAACTAATCAAACCATCCATTTCAAGCAGAAAATATTTTATTGAGAAGAAACAAAAGGATAGAGAGGGAGAGTGGAAGAGAAACAAATATAAATGGTTATTAAATCACTCTTAAAAATACAAACCATCCAAAATCTTCAAATTTTCAAAAGAATTCAGTGCCTAAAAAAGCACACAAAAATAGAAAATCTGAATTAAATTTAAAAAAGACAAATGCTTTACATTATAAGATATATTATAGATTTGAAACTATAAATAAACTAAAACTGTTAGCATTTTTCAATTTGGGAATTGAGAGATTAATTTAATAAAAAGAGGCGCTGAAATTATAAGGGAGATGAGAAGGGGCACGGGTTGGCTGAGGGTTTGCACTTCTCAATTTGGGAATGAAGATATGTATTTATATGTGCGCGTTAATTTACGTTATTATCCTTTAATTTGATTCAATATTTTTCGAATTTCAAAAGAAAAAATCTGATTTCATCAAATTTGTATAAAAAAAATCGAATTAAATTACACAATTTATTTGATGCAGTTCAGTTTTTCCAACACTTCTAATTGGATTGATATAAGAAGACTAATATATTATATTTTAAATTATATTTTAAAAAATAATGTGTTAAATAATTATTTAATAATAAAATAATATAAATTTAAAATTACTCATTATATTTGATATATTATTTTTTAAAATATAATTTATAATACCTAATATTATTAAATATGAAAAACCAAATGTTACAGACAAAAAAAAAGCCAACTTCAAAATCGTTCCTCGGTGCCTCAGCGACTCAAGCTTGTGTACTTTCGCTTGAAAAAGGTAACGGCAGCGTTTCATATCTGACTCGTTTTGTCCTGGTCGCTATCATTAGGGCCACCTGGATTCAATCAAAACAGAAATAAGCGGGCATTTGAATTTGAATTTGAAATTTAGTAACGGCCAAATCAACCTCGGAGGCGCAGATCCACTGTCCACCTCTTCTTTACTCTCCCACAACACAGTCTTCATCGCCCTCACACACACACACACACACACACAATGGCTTCGCTCACTCCAGGAATCCTTCTAAAACTCCTCCAGTCAATGAATTCCAACACGCGCGTCACCGGCGACCACCGGTCCCCTCTCCTCCAAGTAATTGGCATAGTCCCCGGTCTTGCGGGCTCTGATCTCTGGCCAAACCACGGCTTCTACGTCCAGCTCTCCGACTCCCTCAACTCCACCTACGTGTCCTTGTCTGAGCGCGACACCGAACTCATCCTCAACAACCGTCTCCAGCTTGGCCAGTTTCTTTATGTTGACCGTTTCGAGTTTGACTCCCCCGTCCCTCGCGTCTACGGCATCCGCCCTATCGCAGGCCGCCACGCTTTCTCTGGCAACCCAGAACCGCTCATTGCGCGCATTTCGGCCTCCAAACGGGAGTTTGTCATTCAACCGGTGTCTGACTCAGAGTATTCGGTTGATCCAATAGCGGTTTATTTGTCCAACAAAAAAACCGACGAAATTCCTAAGAAAGAAAATAGCAAACCAAATGTTGATGCTAAAATTGAAAAAACTAGAACAAGACAAGCTCTTGTGCCTAGAGATAATGTGAATATTCCATATTCTGATGAAACAAAGCCTGTTTTAGATAAGGCACCACAGAGATTCTCATCTCCGGCGGGGGCAAAACGGTCGGTGTCCGCAGGGAAGAAAAATGCGGTGGCTGTCGAAATAGATCCTTCTCCCGCTGGGAAAGTGAAGAGGTCGGCATCTCCGGTGCCATCAAAATGCGTGGTGCCTAGCCTGGCGACAGCGAAAGAGGAGAATCGCAAGACAGCGAGGGAGCCGGCGATTATAGTGCCGTCGAGGTACAGGCAGCCGTCGCCAAACGCGAGGAGGCAGGCGTCACCGAATCTAAGGAGAGCGTCGCTTTCTCCCGGGAGAAGGTTGTCTAGTGGAGTGAAGCTGTCGCCGATGGTGGGGGATTCTTCTGGGAAGAAAAAGGTGGCAACGATTGTTGCGGGGATTTCGAAGCTTTCGGAGGGAAAGAGTAGTAGAAAGAGCTGGGATGAATCACCTGGTGCGGTGGGTTCAGGGGAGCCAAAAGAAAAGGTCGGTGTCAGGAGTAATAAGCCAGATCTGCAAGCCATTTTGCGGACTCAGGTAATGCTGCTCTGTTAAACTAATATTTGCTTTTGTCATGCTTTTTTGAGAAAAAAGTTCTCAGAAATTTTACAAAATTGCTTTTACTCTACTATGTAATTAGATGCTACAAAGGTGTTTGTTACTTTTTTTAATGTGTATGGGTATTTCTTTCTTTTACAGGCTGCCATTGCAAGACGTCTAAGCGATGCGAGTGGTCGAAAGTCCACTCGCCACGAGTCGTCAACCAGGAAGGAAACAAAACCTAGTTCATCTGAAAACAATTTTACCCCGGAGAAGCCAAATAAAGGAGCTCTGGGAATTACTGTTCATGAAAAGAGATGGACCGATGGCAGCGTTCCACTTGATGCAGTCTCCACTGACCTTGTAAGGCTTTGCAAGGTATGGAGAGAAATTAGGAACAAAATTTCATTCAGCTTGGCGAAATTCAGATCTCTTTGAAGGGGACAAGCTAGCAGGTTGATGTCGTAGTCTATGGAACAGAATTGAATTGATTGTTGTCTTGTTATGTGATTAAATGTAGGAGGCTATGCAAAGGAGAATTCTTGCTGCTACAGCTGCAGCTGAAGCATTAGAGGAGGCCATTGCCACCGAGTGCATCATAAGGAGTTTAAGGTATGGATCCCCTTTCTCTTTCTCCCCAATTCCCTGTAGGGTCTAACCTATTATATAACATGTGATAGAACTTGAGAATAATTTGATGAAGTTTTTTTTTTTGTGTTCCCAAATCCTTTTTATGAATTACACTCCTAAGTGTATACGATACGGTTAATTTGTGCTTCAATCTTTTGTGTCTCTCAAGCTTTTTACCTGAAAAATGAATGATGATAACTTCACTCCTTTTATCTATTTCAGCAAGTTTTCAGAACTGTCTTCGACATCCAAGGCTGGGAATCCTTTACCAACCATTGATAGATTTTTCTCTATCTACAATGACGTGGTGAAATATACTAAGATTGCTGAATCTGTTGCCACCGGTCATAATTCTGACACCCCTGATGATAACAAGATCTTCACAGAGCAGTCTAAATCCGTTTCTGTATGGGTTGAAGCTGCATTGGCCACTGATCTTGAGATTGTATCTCTTCTAACCAGCCAGAACGAGGAGCCTCCATCAACTTTGCTGAAAATTTTGCCAGAGCGGCAATCCCTTAATGCACAATCTTCCAAAAACCAACTAAAGATCAGTTCATCATCACCAGCATCCGGTTCTACTGTTGAGACATGGACAAGGGGTCATGGAATGGAAGACACGGTGCAGCTTGCTATGACTTTGCAATCTGAAATGCAAATGTGGTTTGTGAAGTTTGTTGATGAGTTGCTGGATGCTGGCTTTAGGGTCTTTGGTGAGTCTGCTGCCAATGGCAGTTTCACTTTACCTCTAGATTGTGGTTCCATTACGGCAGTTTTATCACAATTGAAGCGAGTGAATGAATGGCTGGACCGTGAAGTTTCAAGTGGGGATGAGGAACTGATAGCAAAGATAGAAAGGTTAAAGAGAAAAATTTATGGTTTTGTCATTCAGCATGTGGGAACTACTTTTGACAATGCGTCTGCTGTTGCTTCATCTTGATTTTCGGTTTCTTGCGAAAGTTTGATTCTTTGTATTGATTTCTTTTTCCTACTTCCTCTTTGAATTTGAAAAATGATCCCTACCGCACTCTTCTAATATTTTTTCTCAATCACAGTAAATATTATCTCCGGCCTCCATCATAGTTTGGTACCTCGGTTGCTACCAAATGAGATAGTGTCGTTTATGAGTGGCCTAAGAAGTTGACCTTTCATAATGAAACTGCTTTGTTTCTTTGTTTTTTTTTTTTAAAAAAAAACTATTTTATTTATAATTAAATGAAGCTGCTTTGTATAAGAAATGAAAAAGTACAGTCAGACCCTCAAAGTATGGCTTAATGTATAGTCAGACCATCTTGACGCACAAAATACTCAAAGAGACTCTCTTCTGTCAAATGATTTTGTTAGTTTGGATGGAATAAAGAATATTGTGATAAAACTATCTCATTAAATATTTTGATTCACATGACACTAAAATTTTTGAATTGTCAAAATTTTTAATAACATTTAAAAAACTAGCCTAAATTAGATCGTCTTCTTTGTTCATTGTCAACTTTTTGTCTTTGTCATCAACGACGGCAATGGTGAGTGAGGGGGGGCATCAATTATATCATCAAACTTAAATTTATTTAATTTTTGAAAGAATCCAATTTAAAATTTTAAAACATAAATAATAAAAAGGTTGAAATTAAAAAAAAAAATAGATGGCCTATGATGCACAACTCCTTAACATCATTGTGACCCAAAGTTAATAAGGTAAGTACTTAGGATAATTAATTATTTAGAGTAAAATTATAAGCTATACAACTAAAATTAAAATTTTTAAGTTCTATTAGAATTCTACGAGTTTTGTATAAGAATGTGACTTGAATTATGATATCTTTGTGCTTTAAGAAAAAGCTATACACTATAAATAAGTTAATTTAGAAGTCTTTATTCATAAGATACACGTTTTTCTCTAAATAAAACAACCCTAAAAGCTTTGAAAATGAGTTAAGAGATTCTTAAAAAAAAAATTGAAGATCAATGAGGTAACTTTTCAATCCTTTCAATTGTTTTTGATATTATTCATTAAGTTTGGAGCAATTTTATAAAGATTATTAAGAAGAATAAGGGATTAGATTTTGATTTCATTATTTTAGGGTTATTAGACTTGAATTTGGGGAGGTAATGGTTAAAGGAATCACAATTATACAGTATAAGATAAGAATCAATAATGTTTTGCAGGTTTTGTTCATGATGACATTATATTTCAAAAATAAGATTATATTTTCTATCACGAGTTGTGCTAAGATCTTTATGCTGGATTAAAATATATATTTAGAGGATCATATATAATTTTGATTCATTCAAAAATACAATGAATTGAATTTTTAGTGATTTTTCGAATCTAATCCTAAGTTTTTAAAATTTGTCAGAACCTGCAGTATGACTAAATAACAGGAATTATTTGAATAACTAAAACATCTCTGAAAATTATAAAATTTGGTGTAGTGATTCCTTTATGTATTTAATATGAGGTTTTCAAATTGTTACAAATTTTGGAATATACAGGTATCAGTACAGAATTTTGAATAATTAAATCTGGAGGTTCTATAACAAAATTCATATAAAAATATTTGAATTGCTTTAAGATACAAATATTTTTTTGGTAAATCCTCTATCAGCCTAGAATTTTTTCATCAAATTTCAAGAGATTTCAATAAGTGAATTATTTGTTAAAAATCAAAGACTAATGGCTATTCAATGAAAGATTGATTTCTGACAAGTTTGTATTATAGTTTTGGAATTTTGATATGGTTATAAGGAATTAGTATCCTATATTTTTTATAAAAGTTTTAGTATTATACTAAGACTATGATATTCTAAATTCCTAAGTATTAGACTTTGTTTAAGACCTAAGAAAATTTTTAAAAAAAATTAATGGATCAATTTTGTGAAGTTAGAGAGACTAACTTGATAAGTTATTTTGATAAGTAAAAGCTTAACAAATTACTTTAAGCTTGAAGTTTTGTGATGGTATTTATGAGAGAATTTATTTTCAATGTTAGGTTAAGGAGTTTGAATTTTTATCATAATTCGATAAGAGATAATTATTTTAGATTTTTATTGGGGTCACAATAAATATATTATTGTTTATTCATATGATATTTTATATATATTTAAAGTTATGATTATGTATTATGTCAAAACTATTTGATATAAAAAATATGAATTTATTTGCATTTGTGATATAAGCATTGACACTAAAGTACTGATATGCATAAGACCTTATTTTGAATAAGAAAGTTTGTTTTGAAGTAAAAGTTTTGTCTATCATATAAGTTTTATTTTTCTAGGATACCTAAACTTAATTTTTACTTAGTAGGCACCCTCTGTGTGTTGTGAAGCCTTTTTATTATGGGTCTTTTGACAAATCCAGAATATAGGAGTTTATTCTCAAGTGCAGGATTGTCGAAGTTTTAAATATCCGGTGAGAACAAGGTTGATCCACAAAGAAGTAGAATTAAAATTACAAACTATAAATACTTTAAAGATAATTAATGTAATATAAGATGTTTGCAAATATTAATTCAATTAACCAATTCAAATAAAAGTTAAGGTTAGAGGGATCCACTTTTGGCATAAGAAGGAAGAATATATTTAACTCTTTTTATAACTCAATTGGAATCCTTACATAAAGGAGGTTCCAACCGAAAGATATAACAATTAAAGTTTATCATCATTTATATATTAACAAGTATTTTTTTCTTTCAATTATTATACATTAAATCTTATAAAAGGGTTCAAGTATTTATTATGTCAATCTTTATATTTGTCTATAATAAATCAAGACTCTTACTTTACAAGAAAGGGTATATACGCCAAATCTTGTAAATAGTTTCAAGAATTCATTGTGCTAAGTATAAAGTTTGTTAATAATAAATCAAGATACACCAATTAGAAGAAAGTGTATTAATATTACAAATAAAATAAATACATCATATATAAATTTGCATAACTTAAGAATAAAACATTAAATTTATGAATAAGAGTTATGTATTACATTACCAAAAGTTTCATCCTTTCACCTTAACATAAAGAAAATTATTTGGATATAATAAAACTAAATAAAAAGAAAAGAAATGGAAGAAGAGATAACATGACTTTACAATAGTAAATAAGATAAATAATATTACAAAGAGATAATACAAAAGAGAAGTGTTTTGAACTAAAATTTAACTCTCTAATTATATATTTTGGGCATAAACATGCTACCTATTTATAAAAAAATATGGATAAATCGAGACAAATAAAGAGGGAACCACTTAGATGATAAAAGTAAAAAATGGTGACAAATAATTTACATTGATTATTATTAATGCACCAACTTGCTTATCCAATTTGGAATTGATGTGATCTGACTTAGCTGTCACTCAAAACATCAAAGTTTTAAATAATTCTCTTATCTTTTCAAATTGAGTTATCTCATACACATTAGATACGTATTTCGATAGTTATGGGCCAAATACTGATGACTGTTCGAATTAGGTCTATATTATAGATCAGTTCTATTTTAGACCATTTTCACCTTCTAAATACTTGAATTTTGAATGCTTTATGAAATATACTATATTAGTCCATTGAGTCAGATCTTCACAGGATCAAGAATCACTTCAATTTGATCCTAAGGTAGAAATTTATGCTCATTTTATTAAATCTACTACAAAATAGTTAAAAGTTAATTAGACATAATATTATAAACATACTTAAGTTAAGGGAGTTAAAAACACTAGTAATACAAAAAAAATTATATAAAACCCTTATTAAATATATACTTTTATTTGTTCATCACACCCTTCAACCAGTTTATTATTAGTCCCTAATAATTCAAACATAAATAAAATTTGAACACTACCTAAGTATTTCAAACAAAATGTCAGTTCAAGATTACAATTGCTATTAAAGTTATTTCAATCATAACTTCCAAAATTGTGTGTATGTGAATTAAGCCGAAGCCTTCTTACCATAAATCACAATATATATAGCCTTTAAATTTTTTTTCAAGTAAAAGCTTCAACTCCATATCTTCACAGGTGAATAACTTATTAAATGGGTTAGAATTTCACTCATGGAGTTGAAAAATAGATAATCGTTCAAGAAAATGTTACATTTAAGAACAGATAGACAAAATAACATTAATCAAAAGATAAGAAAATAAATTATTTAGAGCCAAACTATTCTTTTCCACATGCTTGCTTCAGTACTTTAATTATTTTATGCGAATCTTACGAATAAAGAATCTGGTGATAAAATTGATTTCTAATGACTTTTGTTTTTTGGAATTGAACGAAGACTTTATTTAATTGAATTGACTTATATATATATATATATATATACATACTTTTTTTGTGTATTTTTTTTAAAGACATAAAGAATCATTATAAAATAAGAACAATTTCTTACCATAATTTTTTTTTCATCCTTCAACTAAGCAACCAAATCATTCATCATCCCAAATAATATTATTCCAAACAAAAATTAACCATTTCAAAAGATCAATGAAAGTTTATAAGCTGTCATCTCAAACTTCTCCATTCACTCACAAAAGATATGTGAGTTTAGAAAAGAATATGTATACTTAAATATGAAATTTCTCTTGGTTATATTTATTGAATCATCCATCTTACCACAAGGCTTAGTATTGTGCTCAAGAAATAATTTCGGAAATTATTCTTTAGTAACCTAGATAGAAAAAGTGATTTAAACTAAACAATTTTAAAATCATACATTAATAGCAAAACAAACTTATTTACGCAAGAGTTTATCAAAAACTTAAGCAACAAAAATAAAATGCATTAAAAATAAACCAATTAGAATATGTTTCAAAAGTTCAATAATGTACTATTTACTCTGTCATTCTAGAACTAGAATGTATCTCAAGAATGCAAAAATAAATATTTTACTCACACCATTCATGATGATTTTTTTTTAGGAAATAAAGTGATAACAAAAAAATAAATAACACTAATATTATATATCAACTATTCTCTCCCCAACTAGTTTGAGACATTGTCCTCAATGTCAAAATATAGAAAGAGTAAAGTTTAAAAGATATCACCTAAAACATCTTTTATATCTTTTATTGAAAATAAAACCTACAACAAAATAAAACAAACCACAAAAATGTTTAAAAATACATAAAAATAAATAGGCTACAGACGAAGTGTCAAATATATCTTGCATTTCTTTTCACTGCATCAGTATACCAATCTATCTGACTTATTGTTGGATCAGATAGAGGTGTAAAAAGCTTGTAGTTTATCAAGTAACTGATCAACAGTTGAAGTAGAAATGAGGATTTGTCATGCTGCAAATGTGACGAACTATTTTTCCACTGCACAGTGAAGAAAATATAACAACTTATTATAAAAATCATCAATATTTTATAAATCAATGAGTTTTTTTATGAATTTACAATTGTGCTCATGAGATAATTTAAAATTTTTCCTCTAATATTTCAAAACCTCCAGGTAGAGCTATGAAGGCATTAGCATTTTTTCGAAGCATAAAAGACATTCGTTCATGCATTGATGATACCTATAACTCATTCCCAATTATTTTTCCTACAATATTCCTAACAATTAGAGCTTTTGGTATGATACCAAAAACTCGACTGCCTTTATTTTGTACAGTTGTTGTCACACATCCCATTAATCTAAGACTGCTTCCCCCGTATACTAAATGAATATTTTGCTCAGCTAACACCTTACCAAGGATTTTGACTGCTTCTACAAACTTTCTAGTTTTTTCAGGGCTGAATCCACAAAAGACACAAATTTTTGTGAATTTATGAGTTGATGTTCTTTCAATTATTACACTCACCCTTTCTCTTGAATGATTTTAAGTTTGTATAAAGATGCAGAAATAATATAATGTATTTTATAGAGTCAAAAGGTGTTGTAAAGTTAAGCCACATGGGTTGTTGATTTAAAAGGCAAAATTTTCAATATCTTTTTACCAAATTTCAAATTGTTACTTGGAAAAGTCATATGGGTGGTAGGTTGTTGAAAAAGACGTTTGAGTTTGAAATGAAACATTTAAAAATAACAGCTACAGTAAATATATACAAGTAGTTGTGATTGTGGCTCACATCTTCCTTTAGTTTTACGTCTAGTAATGGTTTAAATGCCCTCTATGAGTTAGGGATAGGCTTTCCATCTATTTTTTTTATAAATTGGCAAACAGTGTCTTTTAAAATCAGATTCTCGAAACTGTACCACTCATGTTCTTTTAGGAATATGTCTTATAATTTATGATTTGTAAAATGCACATATTCATTAAGATGCGTCTCAAGAGTTGATAAGATATTATCTAAAGACTCCTTACTCAGGTCATCCTTAATGAATCTAATTTTATCTTTATAATTTATAGACATCATTCCTAAAGTGCGACAACGTGTGTTGTAAGTCATGCGTGCACACTTGTAAGAAACGCTTAATCATTTTGCTCTTTGTTTTTTTGCAAAAGAGCTTTTACCTAAGCCAGACATGTAAGAAATTAATGAGTCTAAAAATTCACCTGTCAATCAAACTTTGACTTCAATTAACCAACGTAAATCAACAGGTATATTCATAATCATTAATAACCTTAATCTTTCACATCTTGCTTGGTAAATTTTCTTTAAGGAATTTTGAGACAATGAGAAAATTTTTTTTTTCAAATTCTTTAGAATGTCATCATTTTTTTTTTTCCAGAAAGGGGAAAGAAGAGAAGGTATCAATAATTATAGAAAACTGACAAAATCGACTTAAAATGTTACGGAGCACCGTTATCCACCACTTAACCGGGGTGTAAAATAAAATTTTAATAAAAATACTAAATTAACATGCAAGTAAAAATAAATTAAAAGAAAAATAAATATATATAAATATGTAAATATGCAAAGTAAATATTAATTGCTCTCGTAATAAGGGTCAAACAGGGATACAAATTCTTCATAAAAAGTTTAGTTTTCTAGAAATGGCTTGAGTCTTTGCCCACTTACACATTACCATTCCTAGAATTTTCAATGTCAATTATTCCATAAGGGTACACATATTTCACAATAAAATGGCCACTCTATTTTGATCTTAATTTTTCATGAAATAAGTAAAGTCGAGAATTATAAAGTAAAATCTTCTGACCAACATCAAATATTTTTCTTTGAATTTTTTTATCATTAAAAGTTTTGATTTTAACTTTATGAAATTTTGAATTCTCATATGCATCATTTTTCAATTCTTCAAGTTCATTTATTTGTAATTTACGTATTTGTCCAGCAAAATCAAGATTTGCATTAAAACTTTTAATGACCTAGTAGGCTTTATGCTCAAGTTCCACAGGTAAGTGACAAATTTTTTTATAAACTATCATATAAGGAGACATTCCCATTGAAATTTTAAATGCAGTTCTATAAGCTTACAGTGCATCATTAAGTCTTAAAGACCAATCTTTGCGATTTGGGTTTACAATTTTTTCTAAAATTTGTTTTATCTCCCTATTTGCTAATTCAATTTGTCCACTTGTCTGGAGATGATAAGGGGTGGTAACTTTATGAGTAATACCATATTTTTTTTATTAATGTTTTAAATGGCCTATTACAAAAATGCTTACCCCCTCACTTATAATGGCTCGAGGGATTTCAAATTGACTTAAGATATTTTTTTTCAAAAATTTCATGACTGTTTTATGGTCATTATTTCAATATAGAATAGCCACAATTCATTTTGAGACATAATCTACTGCGACTAAGATATACGTAAATCCAAATGATAGCGAAAATGGTCCCATGAAATCTATCCCTCAATAATCAAATATTTCAATAACAAGAATGGGGTTCAAATGCATCATTTTTCGTTTTGAAATTGATAATAATTTTTGACAATTTTCACACGTTATACAAAATGCATGCGTATCTTTAAATAAAGTGGGCCAATAAAATTCACACTGCAAGATTTTTGCAGCTGTTTATTTTATGAGAAATGTCCCCCACATGCTTTAGAATGACAAAATTCAATAACTTTACTTACCTCATTGTTGGGTATGCATCTTCGAAATATTTAGTCACGACAATATTTGAAGAGATAAAGATCATCCCAATAAAACTTTCTTACCTTAGTTAAAAATTTCTTTTTATCTTGAGCATTCCATTGAGGTGACATTCTCCTGTTACAAGAAAATTAACAATATTAGCATATCAAGGCATTGTAACAGTAGAAAATAAAAATTCATCGAAAAAAGAATCATTAATATGTGTTAATTCTGTTGATGAATCTGGTGTAAGTCTTAATAAGTGATCTGCAACAACATTCTCAGCTCGCTTCTTATCATTGGTAGTGATAATAAATTCCTGAAGCAACAGAATCTATCGAATTAGTCTTGGTTTTGCATCCTATTTTGACATTAAGTACCTTACAACAATATGGTCAGTAAATACAACAGTTAAATAACCAATTAAGTAAGAACGAAATTTATCTAATACAAATATTACAGTAAGTAATTCTTTTTCAGTTGTTGTGTAATTCATTTGTGTACTATTTAAATTTTTACTTGCATAATAAATTATATAAGATTACCTTTATTTCTTTATCCCAATACAACACCAACAGTATAGTTATCAGTATCACATATGAGCTCAAAAGGTAAAGACCAGTCAAAAAATTGTATGATAAGAGTAGTTGTTAAGAGGTCAATTAATTTTTCAAACAAATTTTGACACTCTTGAGTCCACTCAAATGATACATTTTTTGCTAAGAGGTTATAAAGAGATTTAGATATAGCATTAAAATTTTTTATGAACCTCCTATAGAATCCAGCATGTCCTAAAAATGATCGGATTTCTCTGACTATTTTCGGTGGAGGCAAATGTGTAATGAGTTCAACTTTTGCCTTATCTACTTTAATTTCTTTAGAAGACACTACATGTCCCAAAACAATTCAAGAAGTAACCATGTAATGACATTTTTTCCAATTTAATACAAGACTCTTTTCTTCACATTTTTTTAAGATCTTTTCAAAGTTTTCAAAATAATTATTAGAAGAATTTTCAAACACAGTTAAATCATCCATGAAAACTTCTAAATAATACTCAATCATGTCACTAAAAATGCTTAACATACATATTTAAAATGTTGCTGGGGTATTATAAAGTCCAAAGGGCATTCTTTTAAAAGCAAAGGTCTCAAAAGGACATGTGAATGTAGTCTTTTTCTGGTCCTCTAGTGCTATAAGAATTTGATAATAGCCAGAATAGCCATCTAGAAAGTAATAGTAGAGAAGTCCTGCCACTCTTTCTATAATTTAGTTAAGGAATGGTAAGGAAAAATGGTATTTTCTAGTGGCCGAGTTCAACTTCCTATAATCTATGCACATCCTCCAACTAGATGAGACTCGAGTTTGTATTAACTCACATTTGTCATTTTCAATGACTATGATTCCAGATTTTTTTGGTACTACCTGAATAGGACTTACCCACTTACTATCTGAGATAGGATAGATGATTCCTACTTCAAGTAATTTGAGAACTTCAGCTCTCACTACCTCTTTCATATATGGATTTAATCTCCTTTAAGGTTGTTGAAAAGTTTTAGCATTATCCTCTAGGTGTATTCTATGTGTGGAAATCAAATGATTAATGTCGTTTATGTTTTTTCAAGTCCTACCAATTGTATTTTTATGCATTTTCAATAATTCAATCAACTTACCTTCTTATTCGCTTGTGAGTGTAGAAGAGATTATCATCGAGTAAGTTTATTTCTCTCCAAGAAATGCATATTTCATTCCTTCAGGCAGAGGTTTTAACTTTAACTTTGAAATTTCGTTCTGTTTATTCTTATTTTCTCATAATTCTTCAAACTTTGGTTTCCATCCTTTATTTTAACCACTATGCACAGTCAAGTAAAGAATATATGTCAGAGATTTTAGGATCTAATTGTATATTTAACTCAAATAAATTTATTAAATATATTTATAAGGGATCAGTAGAACTCTTTTTTTGAATATGATCCTCCACAATCATTTTAATTATGTCAGCTTCTTCACTTTCATCATCCCCCTCATGTGATTGCTTACACATTAAAATGAGCTTAAGTGTCATGTTTCCAAATGAAAGCTTCATCACTCAATTCCTGCAATTAATCAAAGTGTTAGAAGTTGTTAAAAATGGACGATCCAAAATAACAGGTATCAGATTACATCCTTTAACAGGTTCTGTGTCCAAGATAATAAAATTCACAAGATATGTGAATTTATCAACTTAAACTAAAACATCTTCTACTATCCTTCTTGGTACTTTTATTGATCTATCGGCAAGTAAAAGAGTTACAAAAGTTGATTTTAACTCACTGAGATTGAGCTGCTAATAAAATGAATACGGCAGTAAATTCACACTATCACCAAGATCAAGTAAGGCTTGTTTAATTTTATGACCTCCAATAATACATGAAATTGTAGGATAACAAGATTCTATATATTTTAAAGCATTATTATTTTGAAGAATGACACTTACTTGTTCAGCTAAAAATGTTTTCTTTTTCACATTCAGTTTTCTTTTTACTGTGCATAAATCCTTCAAAAATTTTGCATAAGAGGAAATCTGTTTAATAGCATCTAATAAAGGAATATTAACTTTTATCAGTTTAAAGATTTCAGGATTGTGATTCATTTTCTTAGTATTACGTAATGCATGAAGAAATGGGGGTAGAGGTGAGGGTTTGGTGTTTTCCTCATTAGGTGTAGGTTCAACGCCTTTCTTACCCTTAGAAATTGATTCATCGTTCTCATGAGGTTCAGGAATGTCTTTTTCAATAATTTTACCATTTCGAAGAGTGTTAACTGCTTTAATTTGATCAATGTGCTTACTTTCTGAACTACATACATTTGAGTTATGTTGTCATTTGGGATTTGGTTGCGGTTGAGAAGAAAATTTTCTTTTCTCATGAATGTTCAGTGCAAATGCAAATTTAGCAAGATTATCTTTCAAATCAGTAAATGTTTGAGCATTTTGAGAATTAATAAACTCTTGCTTTCTAATGAATGCATACAAAGTTTCTTCAAGATTTTTCTTATGAAATGGGACATATGGTGCATAACCTTGATGGTTTTAAAAATTTTGGTGTGGTTGAAAAGGTGGTTGTGAAGCCTGTGTTTAAGTGTCATTCCTCAAACTAAAATTCAGGTGATTTCTCCATCCAGGATTATAGTTTTGTGAATATGAGTTATTGTTTGACCATTTGAACATGTTTAGAACATTGGCTTATTCATGGAAACATTCCTTAAATGCAGGCAAAGTTGGGCAATCATTGGTAGAGTGATCATGGGTTTCATAAATATGACACACAATTTCTTGCACGGATTTTATTTGACCACTTTTTTTTTTCATTTTTAAGGTTTCGACTTTTCTAATTAAGGATGCTAATTTGGCTTGAAGGTCATGGTTTTTCCTAAAATGATAAATACCCCCGCTAAATGTAGTGGTTTGATTTTTGTTAGGTGCCTTACAGGTACCAACAGTGTCCCAATTTTAAGCATTTTCTGTTAGTAAGTCTAGATAGTTCATTGCCTCTTCTGGGTCTTTGTCCTCAAATGTTCCATCACACATCATTTCTACCATCTGCCTAACTTGGGGTGTTAAGCCCTCATAGAAATTTGAGACTAATTTTCATGTTTCAAAACCATAACGGGGACATGTATTAAGTAATCCTTTATACATTTTTCAACATTAGTAAAAGGTCTTTCCTGATTTTGGGCAAAAGTGATAATTTATCTTTTAAAAGAATTTGTTTCATGGAAAGGAAATTTTTTTTTTTAAGAATTGTTGTTGCATCTCATCTCATAAAGAAATGGATCTTGGTTTAAAGTTTTATAGCCATGTTTTAGCTTTATCTTTAAAAAAAAAAAGGAAAAAGCTTAAGTTGAATTGTGTTTATGCTACAATTTTAATCATTATACGTGTTACACACTTCTTCAAATTCTCTTAGATGCAGATAAAGATTTTTTGCATCTAAGCCATGAAAAGTGGCTAAAAGTTGGATAATGTCTGGCTTAAAATTAAAATGTGTTGCATCCGAAGGAAAATTTAAGCAAGATGGTGCACTAGTTCGTGTAAGGTTCATGTAATCTATAAGTGTCATAGATCAGTTATGGTCATTATGTTGGGACTGATTGTCCC
Source organism: Ailanthus altissimus (assembly GCA_946807835.1). Lineage (NCBI taxonomy): Eukaryota > Viridiplantae > Streptophyta > Magnoliopsida > Sapindales > Simaroubaceae > Ailanthus > Ailanthus altissimus. The sequence continues at coordinate 27,686,158 of OX327689.1, forward strand.
TTGGGTCTATGAGCCTTTCAATTTGATTTTCGATCATGGTGTTAATTGGTGAAGAATGAAAAGATGAAGGAGAATCCAACAAATTGTCAAAGGAAGTTTTGAAATTATCTTTTACCAAACGATGAGAATTAGGATTTTGAAACTAACCACTCATACAAAGAAATAAAATAAAATAAAATACAATAACAATAAATATTACAAATAAGAGAAAAAATTTTATTAAACACAGGTAAATAAAATAGGCAAAACTAAAATTAAAATAAAATAAAGATAAAAATTAGAAGTTAGATTAGTAATGTTAGATTATATAATAAAACGTTAATAAATAAAGAATATGAGGCTTAGCCTTCCATAATAATAACAAACGAATAATAAATAAAGTAAAGCAAGTTAGGAGGCTTAACTTTCCATGAAAATAAAATAAACAAACAAATAAAAAAAATGTTAATTTCACTTCTCCAGCAACGGCGCTAAAAATTTGACAAGTCCAGAATATATGAGTTTATTCTCAAGTGCAGGATTGTCAAAGTAATAAATACTCGGTGAGAACGGGGTCGATCTACGAGAAGTAGAATTAAAATTACAAACTATATATAATTTAAACACAATTAATGCAATATAAGATGTTTGCAAATATTAATTCAATTAACCAATTCAAATAAAAATTAAGGTTAGGGGGATCCACTCTTGGCATAAGAAGTAAGAATATATTTAACTCTTTTTATAACTCAATTAGAATTCTCGCACAAAGGAGATTCCAACTAGAAAATATAACAATTAAAGTTCATCACCGTTTATATATTAACTAGTATTTATTTATTTTAATTATTATACACCAAATTTTATAAATAGGTTCAAGTATTTATTATGTCAATTTTTATATTTGTCTATAATAAATCAAGACTCCCACTTTACAATAAAGGGTATATAAGTCAAATCTTGTAAATAATTTTAAGAATTCATTGTGTCAAATATAAAATTTTTCAATAATAAACCAAGATACACCACTTAGAAGAAATGGTATTAACATTACAAATAAAATAAATACATCATATATAAATTTGCATAACTTAAGAATAAAATATTAAATTCATGAATAAGAGTTAAGTATTACCTTGCCAAGAGTTTCATCATTTCACTTTAGCATAAAAAAAATTACTTAGACATAATAAAACTAAATAAAAAGAAAAGAAATAGAATAAGAGATAATATAACTAAACAAGAGAAATAACATGACAAAAAGATAATACAAAAGACAAGTGTTTTGAACTAAAATCTAACTCTCTAATTACATATTTTTGGCATAAACATGCTATATATTTATAGAAAAATATCGATAAATCGAGACAAATGAAGAAGGAACCACTTGGATGATAAAAGTTAAGAATTGTGGCAAATAATTTATATTGATTATCATTAGTGCATCTCCTTGCTTATCTAATTTGGAATTGATGTGGTCCAAATTAGCTGTCACTCAAAACATCAAAGTTGTAGATAAATCTCTTATATTTTCAAATTGAGTTGTCTCATACATATTAGATACATATTTATGTAATTATGGGTCAAATACTGATAACTGTTTGGATTGGATCTGTATTACAGATCAGTTCTATTTTAGGCCATTTTTATCCTATAAACGCTCAAATTTTGAATTCTTTGTGAAATACAATGTTAACTCATTGAGTTAGCTCTTCATAGGATCAAGAATCACTCCAATTGGATATGCCTATTTTTTCAAATCTACCACAAAACAGTTAAAAGCTAATGAGGCATAATATTGTAAATATACTTAAGTTAAGGGGGTTAAAAACACTAGTAATACAAAACAATAATATAAAACTCTTATTAAATACGTAATTTCAAGTGTTCATTACCTTTTTTTAAAGATTGATATATGTAATCTATTTGTTTATGCTACTCATTGTTAAGAAGAGTCTTATATATGGCACTAAAGTATGGATATGCATAAGATCTTATTTGAATAAGAAAGTTTGTTTTGAAGTGAAAGTTTTTTCTATCATATATGTTTTATTTTTCTAGAATACTTAAACTTAATTTTTACTTAGTAAGCACCCTCTGTGTGTTATGGAGCCTTTCTGTTATGGGCATAGGATTGATATATGTGATCTATTTGTTTATGCTACTTATTGTTGAAAAGAGTCCTATAAGTATCATCAGGACTTATGAGTCTTCACAATTGCGTGTTGACGCATTGGTAGATATAGGAGGACTCACCGATGATTAGGGTGAGGGTCCAACTTTTACTTTCGAGCATGAGTATACTATGTGTAAAATCTAAACCTCACTTGTGATATTTCTCTCATACAGTATGTCGTCGAAGAGTGACTTTTTAAGCTCATTTTGTAAATTATGAAAATTCTACTAAATGATAATTAAGTAAAAGAATTCTTAGCATATATTTTATTAGAATTTTGAAAGATGTCTGATACATTTTGAGATTTTAAAAATAATTTATTTCGTGGTACATCATGCACATACATTATATATATTTTACTATATGAAAAATTAATTTATTTATTGAGTTTCGTACTCACAATAATTTATTGCGATCGCTAAATAACTAAAAATTTATGCACATAATAAATTTGGCAAAGTTATTATATATTTAAATAATTTATTTTTGCACTTTTAATTTTAAGGATTATCTTGATTAAATTTAATTTTTTAATTATTTATTAAGTATTAAATTTAAATTTTGTATAATAAATTTGGTTAAGTGTGAATCACTCTTTAACATATTTGAGTTAGGGATATAACAAATAGATCCATTGACAATAATTTTGATGGAGGTAACTCCTTAACTTTGACACCATTTGGCAAATTTATTAACAATTACGTAGCAGTCATTTCAATAGCTATGAGCATAGGGTGTATTTGTATGTTTGTTTTTGTTTTTTTGAATTTTAGATATAACATTATATAGATTTTGTAATTTAAGTCTTAATGATATAGTTGGTGTCTCTTCTAGCTTATCTCGTCGTTGTTGATGACACAAGCGACCACAAAATGCTGGTGAGTTAGGCATATAATTAATTTTGTCATTTTTTAAAATTTATTTAAAATTAAAAATTTATAACTTCTAAAATTCTACATGTGTGAATCATATATCTAGTGAAAATTATTTTACCACATACCCCTTTATTCATTCAAACTAACAAAATCTTTTAAAATAAGGAGTTTCACCAGTTTTTTCGAAAACCAAAAAGGTGTGACCGTAAATTAAATTATGAAGATTTGACTGTCCATTTTCGTTAAGAAAAAAAAATAGTAAATAGTAATAAATAAATTCTTATTTTTATTTCTAGAGTGTAGAATCGCTGGCAATTGGCAGGGTGGCAATTTATTTCGTAATTATTCGAGGATATTATACGGTTTTCTTTTATACAAGCCATGGGCTCGTACTTGTGTTTGTGTCGGCCTGGCCCAAAGGCTCAAAGAGCAAGAGGAATCAGCAAAGGCTGCAACAAATGGCGGGCGATCCCAATTCGCAGCCCATCAGCCAGTTTAATTTTCGAGAAGCACTGTTTTTTTAAGCTCAAAGTGATGACCCTTTCAGGAAAAAAATAAAAATAAAAAAGCTCAAAGTGATGACTGATGGATGACCCAAGAGAGAGAACTATTAGCGATAACCTAAATTAAAGTCAAATTTGGCATTATTGCCTTTATGTTTACCCCACGCTTGTCTGTTACCGCATGTTTTGTTTGCGTTCGGTGGCGCATGATTTTGAATAGCCATTACATGTTCGCTTAATAATTCTAGCTTGGGTGCTCTCTATTCCTCAATGATATCACACGCTTTACGTTTCTGCCAAATTATTAACCTAATTGAGATTCCAATCAGCGTTCCACATTGCAAATGTACTAAACTATATTTCTATTCTACGCGTTAAAGACAAAGTTAAGTTCTAAAAGTATAATGCCCATTTCAATTCAATGATTGAATATTTTAATTATCTGACTTTTGTTATTTTAAGTAGTGCCTTGTGTCTGTATCTTCTAAGATTTTTTCATGGGACTTCTTGTAATGTCTTCTTTTTTGTAATTAGCAATAGGAGTACTAATTGAACAGAAAATATAAAAGCTATATGGCAAACACGAGAGTTGACCTATCCCAATTCCCGTATTCCTATTTAGATTTGAAGTGAAAAAGCTTGAATAAAAAATTTTGGTGAAAAATAGAGAAAGAGAAGAGAGAGGGGCCAAAAACCTAGATGTAAAAGGCACAAAGCGAGAGAGCCATTTTGCCTGTTAATATTCAATGCCAACTGCCAAGTACCACATAAATACAAGTGGACCCAGAACAACTGCATGGCAGACACGTGTCAGCTGATCCTTGTTCTTATCCACCTGTACATATATCCATCCACACACGGATACCCTCACCAGACTATTTACCGGGACCAGACAAAAATGACTGCATCTTGACCAGATCAATATCAAACGGCTCACCTTCACTCGTTCATCACACGCTTCGCATCCCTCTTTGTCTCGTGCCCACAAAAGAAACCATTCCCTGGAACTTACTCTACAGAAAATCAATCGGAAAGCTAATTTTCAATTTTAAAAGCCCTTGGGGTGCCAACGTGCATCGCTCCGAAAGCCCATCAACGGCCACGTTGAAACCCAGACCCACTGAGACTCGCTCTATCAGATAAATAGAGAAACAAACAAGAGCAAACTCTAGCTAGAGAAACAAGATATATCTATGATATATACAACCAACCCAAGGTTAGAAGATTTATTATTAGGTTTAATCTTTTGATTTCATTACTTCTTCTTGCTATACGAACGCATTCGGCAGAGGCTCCTTCCGAAACGAAGCGTTTTGTTTGTTTACAAACCCTAATTTATATCAGCAGATCGTTTAATATCGACCTCATCGTCCGTTATTGTGTCTGAAATTTTGCCATATCAATTTATCCCCAAACCTAGGTTCGATATATATTTCTTTTAGATTAAGCATGGCGGGAGGGAGCAAAAACGAATCATTGGTGATAAACAGTTTTGCGGCGCTGGGGAGCTTGAAGAAGAAGAAGAAATCTACGCAGAAAGAGCAAGGTTCATCGCAGAGTAGTAAAGCCAAAACAGCCGAGGAGGAGAAGGAGAAGGAGGTTTTTTGGGCCCCGACGCCGCTGACGGTTAAATCGTGGGCTGACGTGGATGATGAGGACGATGATGATTACTACGCCACTACTGCGCCGCCTCAATCGGTTTGGGGCCTCGCCGAATCCGACGCCCAGAAGGAGGCCCAGGAGCCTGCCGTTGAGGTTTCAATTTTGTTTTATATATGTATCAATTATGCTTCCCTGTTCTTATTTAATGCTCGACTTTGGTTGTATGGTGATTTCATGGCTCGATTATGGTGATTTTGTGACTTTGTGGATATTCTGACGAAGAAGTGATGTTGCGTGAATGAATGTGATTAGGTTTTTCATATTGCTACATTTCAGACTGTGATTATTGTAATTATTGTTTCATTATATTTCATATTGGGTAATGTAGATTTGTGGTGTTGTTGACTAATACTTTTGGAAAGCAAACAATTTTCTTTTTTAATGTTTTTATGTATGATATTGTTTGATGAATGAATGAACTTGATGAAATCTGTTTGCCAAGAGTTATGGAGTTTGAACAGTTCTGTCAGTTTGGTAGGATTCAATTTTACAGTTTTGTCTGTCTTGCTTCCTGTTTTTATTTTTTTGTTATATGAAAATGTAATTGATCCTTTGAAGTTTCCACGTGTATTTAGGTGCTATGTTAACGGTTGCACAATGCTCAGTTTGTTTACATGTAATGGATCCTCTTTTTGTTTATTTCAGTGTCTTATGTCCATTTATTTATTTGTCGTTGCTCTGAACTTCTCTACTCAGAATATTCAATTATGGTATCACAATATATAAATGACATTTAAGATTTTGTCGTCTAGTTTATCAAATTTGACAGATCATCCATAATATGTGTCAATACAACAAACTCTTATGTAGGTGATTAAAAGAGAAGATGTGGCTGGCTGATTTGGCAATTCCCTAACCTGGCAACCACATCCACTGTTTTACTACTTCATGTTTGGTAGTGGTTGTGGAATCAATCTATGTTGATTGCCTTTGTGACGGTGGATCTCCAGAGCCTAAATTGATAACTTGATGTTGTGGTAGATGTAGAAATTAATGTTCTCTTATGAATGCACATTTATTGGTCTAAGTTGCAGTCTTAGAACTCAGACAATAGCTTTCTGATACATTGCAGCTGCACTTTGTTCATACTGTGGACTGTTACATATGAATGCCCGATGGACTATCTCATTAAGTTACCATGGTGACCAATGACCTGAATGTTGGGTTTCACCCATTTTTTATGTGCCGGAGGCAGCCTAAATATTGGCTTTGGGCTACATTAAGTGCCTTCTTGGTTGTGTTTCAATCATTTTGCTATAAATGGTTGTAATATTGGTTGGGTGCTAATGTAGTATGTTGCTATGTGATTAGATAGTAAAAAAGGTATTGCACTGGCAAAAAGCAGTAATAGCTAGTTAAATGATGTGGGAACAAATATTTTTATGCCCTATTCACCTAGATCTCCTTGTGGATCATGATGCTTAAATGTTACTATGTTTCTGATACTGAAACTACTTTATAGGAAAATATTGCAATATTTACTTGAGATGAAAACACCTTGTAAATGTACAATTATGTTTCATGAACTGCATTTTATTTGCGTTATTGGGTTATATTGGATAATTCGAAGATTTATTCTATTTGAATTACAGGAAAGTGACAGTGAGGTAGAAGGTCTTGATGAAGTTGATGACGACATTGAGGAAGAACATGAAAATGAAACTGAGACACCGATAGAAGTAGAGCAGCCAATAGTTAAGAAGCCTCTTGAAGCTCTTGTGGCACCAAAAGATGCGGAAAGGCAACTTTCAAAGAAGGAACTGAAGAAAAAGGGTCTTGAAGAACTTGATGCACTTCTTGCTGAGCTGGGATTGAATAAGGAGAGTGGCCAAGATGAATCCCATGGTAAAGTGGCTTCAATTATTTTTTGAGTAATGTTAGGAATCCCAAATTGTATTTCAAAAAGTGATGTGTCAAGCAAACATTGGGTATAATAAATAATTTTGGAATTTATACTATTTCACCACCCAATGTCTGCTTGACACATCACTTTTTGGGATGTCTAGCATTACTCTTACTTTTTATATGCTTATTAGAGTGTGAATCTTGCGTAAGTATATGTGCATATAAATTATTTAATTTTGGAATTATGTTATCACATTACTGAATTTTAAATGGTTTTTTTGTCATTCTATGGAGATTAAGTGTCAGAAATCCTTGTCCTTAGGTGTCATTACTCTGTGAGTTCACTTCTTGTATGTATCTGATAAAGTTTCTTGTGATTCATTTGAATACTATTCAATCTATTTACTTGTTTCCTGTTCTTGATATTTTAGATTGCCAGTAGTTGGGTTTAGGGTGTATTTTTGTGGCTCTATCTTTCTCAAGTGATCGAGTCAATTTTTTTCTCATGTCAAGCAAAATTAAAATGTTCAGTATTAATTATGAATCAAATGTAGATATTTAATAATTTGGTTGGTTTTAAAGAGGGCATTTACTGTCTAAAGTTGAAACTTCAGTGGTGTGATTCTTGTGGTCAGTTGCTTGTTACTGTATTCCATTTCACTTGATAGCTTTACCTACATGTAAAACTTTTTCTTATTTTCAGGTGTTACGCAAGAGAAGAAGGGAGAAGAAAATGGCAATGTTGAAAAAAAGGAGAATGCCCCCGGGGAGAGCAAAAGCACAAAAAAGAAGAAGAAGAAGGATAAACAATCCAAGGAGGCTAAAGAACCATCTCAGGACCAACCAGATGGTTCTAAGGTTGAAGATGGGACAGATGAAGCTGCTGAGACACAAAAGGCAGTGGATGGATCTGTTGATGTTAAAGAGCGGCTTAAGAAAGTGGTTTCTATGAAGAAGAAGAAGTCAAGTAAAGAGATGGATGCTGCTGCCAGGGCTGCTGCTAGTGAGGCTGCTGCAAGGAATGCAAGGCTTGCAGCTGCAAAGAAGAAAGAGAAAAATCACTACAATCAGCAGCCGGTGCGATAAGCCGGCAAAGCTGCTTTCTTGTAGATTTCTTTTTTGCCACCTCACATACGAACCTGTGCTTTCTCGTGTCCATTTTATCAAAGCATAATAAACATCAGAATTTGGTTTTGTGAAGTTGACTTTCAACAGGTTTTAGAGGGGGGAAAATGGTTCTTAGATCTATTGTGTTTCTTTCTGCCTGATGGTATTCTGTTTGCCCTTGCAGAATGTAAAATGTTAATTGCTTGTGCATGTAAAATATGAGTGTTAATAAAGAGATGGGTGAGGATTTATCCCAATCTGTGAATGCTGGTAAAGGGTAAATACGAGGATAAGGAGTGTAGACAGAAAAGAAGAGAAATTTTGATAATCTTTATTAATACGTAAAAGCCTCTATTAAATAGAGGTATTACAATTAATTACTAGATCTAGATCGGACAAATAAGGTGAAATGAGGACCCAATTAAAAAAAAAAAAAAACTAGTGAATAAGAAAGTAAAATCAAATCAAATATTTGCTTTCAACACTTCCTTCCAAGGGGAAACCATGTTTGTCATTTTCTGCTTGGTTTGGGCTGGCAACCCTTTGGTTAAAAGATCTACAATTTGCTATTTTTCAAGAATATGTGCCACACTTATCATCATATTTTATATCTTTTTTTTTAAAAATAAAATAAAACGTCTATTAATTTCATCATATTTTGTTCGATCACGATGAATAGGATAGATCCCAAAATAACTAACAGATACTTGTTCGATCATCATATTTTGTTTATGGCAGTTTTACTATCACAAAATAACTAACAGATACTCAAGATATTCTCAATTTTTCATGAACCTCATTAGCCAGATAAGTTAACAAGTTTCCTGAGCCAATTCTCTAAATTCTGCCTCTGTGCTGCTACAGGATAGATCTAAATGCTTCTTACTTGTCTAAGTAACTAGATTTCCCCTGCAACTTTGTGCAATAATCAAATGGTGATCTTCAGTCCTAAATTGAACCTGCATAATGTGCATCAGTAAATATTTTTACACTCCTGAGTTCATTATTCACAAAAAACAAGCCCTTGGTTGGTATGGATTTTAAATATCTCAAGATTCGATAAACTGCCTCAAGATGTTCTTTACATGGAAAGTGCAAGTATTGTCTCACCACACTCATAGTGAATGCAATATCTGGTCTTATATGAGACAAGTATATCAATTTCTCAACAAGTCTTTGATATCTCCCCCTTCGACTGGAATCCTATTCTTTATTCCGCCAAGCATGCATGTTTCTTTAAGCAGATCTACAGAATAATTCTTTTGGGAAATAAGAATACCTCGCTTGCTTTGCTACTCCCACTCCTACGAAATACTTGAGCTGTCCAAGACCTTTCATTTCAAACTTATTAACAAGAATTTTGTTCAGACGCTCCATTTCTCCAAAATCATCAGTGATTAAGATGATATCGTCCACATAAACGATCAAGACAACTTTCTTTCTATTCTATAAATGCTTAAAAAAAGAAGTATAATTAGTTTGATCTTGATTAAACCCATATCCTTTGATTTTACAAACCGATAAAACCAAGCTTTTGGTAATTGTTTTAAGCCGAGACTTCTTTAGTTTACAAACCTTTTTATCACCATTTAATGTTTCAAAACCAAGAGGTATGTCCACGTAAATTTTCTTATTAAACTCTCTATTGAGAAAGACATTCTTGACATCCATCTAGTGCAATGGCAATCAAGATTTGTTTCTAGTGGAAGCAATACTTTTACAGTGTTCAAATTAGCAACTGGAACAAATGCTTATGTGTAATCCACTCCAAATGTTTATGTAAATCCTTTTGCTACTAGATGAGCCTTGTGTTTTCCTATAGTACCATCTGAGTTATACTTGGTAATAAACATCTGTTTGCATCCCATATAGCTCTTTTTTTTGGTAACTCCACTATATTCTAAGTCTCATTCTTTTTCTAGACCTTAATGCTTTTTGAATATTTTTTGAGATTTTTGCTTCTTAAATAATCACTATGAAGGCTCAAAACGTTGGTGATAACTATCTGTTAGATAGAAAGTTGGACACAAGGTGTTGTGTACACGCCCTTACACCTTTTCTAAGAGCTGTGGGAATTTCAGGATCATCTAGTTGACTATCAACTAGTACCAAACTCGATGTTTCAATAGTTAAAGTTGAATATTTATCCACTGTCAGCAATCTAATAAACCATACATATCTCTATATTAGTATAATATTGTCGACTTTAAACTTAAGCTCTCACAGTTTTATTCTTGGACTCTATCCAAAAAGCCTTATACCAATGAAAATATAGTTAACTCCTTATAAACCCACGATCCTCCTCATATTTTGTCAATGTAGGATATTTGTTCGTTTTTTTCTTGACAACCCTCCTTTAGAATAAAGGACCACACAGCCTCCTTTCAAATGATATTCCATTTCTCAATAGTTTGTTTCTCATCTTCACTGTGTTGACCGCATACGCTTTACGTAAAGTACTAAAGTATCACATACTTTAAGAGCTCGCTCTATCAGGTCAACTTTGCATCACTGCGTTAGGAGAACACGCCTTGCGTGAAATCCCAAAGCACACCACCACCTGTCCATAAAGCACAACCACAGAACCCATCGCAAATTAGGGGCATACTAGGGTAATTACATTTTCGTTCGGCATTGAGAATTTTTTCCACATGGCTAACTTTGAAGCATGACTTTGATACCACTGTCAGGAATCTAACGAACCGCACATATCTCTACATTAATAAAATATTATTTACTTTAAACTTAGACTCTTGTAATTTTACTATTAAACTCTACTAAAAAGATCTCATATCCATGGAGGTATGGTTAACTATTTTTAAACCTACCAGCCTCTCCATATTTTATTAATGTAGGACATTTATTCATTTTTTTCTTCACACTTTGGAAATCGAATTCTTACTAGGGTGTGAAAGCTTGTACATGTGGATTTTTTTTTTTGGTGAGTAAACATGAAGCTCTATTTTTTGTTGTTTATAAGCTTGAGTACGCTTTCTCTTATTTTCCAAGTTAGTTTTCATTGATGATATAATGGGGAGATTTTTTTGGTAGGATATGGGTTACTTGAAAAGGAATAGAAAGGTTAGAAAAGTTTAAAGCCTATATGCACCTAATGACTCCCCTTGCAGAGAGGGATTTGGGTAGAAAGGTTGATTTTTTTTTTTTAAAAAAAAAAATCAACATCTAAAGAAACAAATATTTTTATTTTTTATTTGGACAATAACATTTATATCCTTTTAAATTTTGAGAATTTCCAATAAAATGCATTTTATGACTATAGGCTCTAATTTTCCATGATTCGGACTTGTGTTGTGAACAAATAAAGTGCGAACAAATATTTTGAGTGGTAAGGAAGTGAACAAATCGAGTATGTGGATAAGACTCGAGCAGTATTTAGAGGAGTATTAAATTTAAGGACTTTAGAGAAAACTTATTTATCAAATAAGATGCAGTTAAAACTACCTCACCATAAAAATGTTTAAGAACGTGATTTTTTAACATAATAGCATGAGCAACTTCCAAAGAGATGACAATTTTTTTCATTTTGCGACACCATTTTGTTAGAAGATTGTTTGACATAAGAGCTTTAATGAAAAATCCTATTTTCTTTCAAGTAGTTACTAAGAATTTTATTAAACTACCCTCAACCATTATCTGTGCAAAAACTTTTAATATGAGCCTAAAATTGGATTTGTATCAGCTACCGGAATTTTGAAAAAAAAAATTGTTTTAGCTTCAGATCTCTTTTAGAAGATAAACCAACATGTCAGTGAGTGATCATCTATGAAAATGATAAACTATCATTTTGTAATAATATTATTAATCTTGAAGCACTCCAAATATCACTATAAATCAAGGAGAAAGGCTTAGATGATTTATATGGATGACTTGGATAAGGAACATGTGTGTGTTGGAAAATTGACAAGTTTCACAATGAAAGAAATTTAACAAGTTTTTCATATAAGAAAAACTAAAATTAACTAGTTGATTATGTCCTAAAGTAATTTATTTGGAGACAGGAACAAATACACTCATTGATTTTCCTCAAGGTAGTACAATCCTTCATACTCGTTAGCATTGCCAATCATCCTTCCCGAAGGCCAATCTAAAATTTACAATAAGATGGATAGAACTTAGCCACATATTTCAAATCTTCTATTAATTTACTATTAGACACTGGATTGCATGTTAAATTTGGAACATGTAGAATATATTTTAGTGTCATGTTAGAAATTTTTTAATAGTCTCTTTTATAACAGTTGTTGATAAAAATCCATCAATAATGCAAATTTCAAAATTTCAAAAGCATGGAGTATATATAGTAAACCACTTATGACATCCAGTCATGTGACTTAGAAGCCCAAGAATCTATAATCCAAGGATTATCAAGCTCAAATTTTACATTTAAGGCAGAAAGATAATTGCCTTTTTGTGACTTTAGAGCTTATGTAAATCCACTTGGTTGAGATACTTTCCACATAGCTTGTAGCTGTTCGAGTTGTCCCTTTGCTGAAATACGAAGTCTAAGATTTGTTTCCTTAGAAACAAACTGAAACCTCTGCTTTGTACATTTTTGTGTGGCTTCTAATTTGCAGGTTTCCCATGTATTTTCCAAGATGTATCTCTAGAGTGATGCGAGCATTAACAGTGATCACACTAGACCCGATCATTTCTGCAGTTTCCTTTGTAATCCATATTAAAAGTCACTATTATTGGAGATACGAGTAGAGTTTTGGCGCAGGTTCTTAGACTCCACCTAGTATGACCCATTTCCGACTATCCTCCTTCCTAACTTCAGCAAACGCTTCTGCTATACTCAGCAAAGGCTTTGTTCCAAGCACTCAACCCTGTACTTCATCCAACTCCCTATTCAGAATACCCTTTCTTTTTCTGGCTTACGCTTGTATTTCAGGCCATCTTCACCATAATTCTAATCTATATTGCAGAACATGTCCATCTCATACCACAAACCAGGAAGGGATTATAAAACTCAATCATCGAGAAAGCACCTTGTTTTGTAACTTTAATGGCTGATTTGATGTTACAAACCTCAGTAGAAATCTTCAAATCAGAGTGCATTTCTTTGACCATAGCCCAAATCTCCCTCATAATTTTATAGAATACCAATCTTGGGTTACCATAACCATGGATTGTTTTTTGAATCCCAGTTAAATAGCCTGCCTCACCTTCCTTTGGAGCTTTAGTCAAACCTGTAAGTTAGCAGAGTCTACCCTTGCATTGAATTACCAATATAATCAATTGTGACCGCTCTAAGAAATTTGTTCTGTTGAGCTTGTGCTAGGTTATTTGAAGAGAAAACATGTCATTTACTGTATGGATAATAGATGGGATGTAACACCTCTGTACTAACTAAATTCTTAGTCTTTTGTTAAGTTGAGAATTCAACCACGATCACATTATATTTATGGGCGATCGATTAATATATGTTGGATTTAATGTTTTGACCTTTTGGTCGACAAGGGATTTTATTGCTATTTTCATCAGCTTAGACGATTAGAGTTTGGAGTTTGAGTGCTTGGAACAATGCCTTTGCTGAGTATAGCAGAAGCGTTTGCTGAAGTTAGGAAGGAGGATAGTCGGAAATGGGTCATGCTAGGTGGAGTCTAAGAACCTGCGCAAGAGAACCTGCCCCAAAACTCTACTCGTATCTCCAATAATAGTGACTTTTAATAGGGATTACAAAGGAAACTGCAGAAATGATCGGGTCTAGTGTGATCACTGTTAATGCTCGCATCACTCTAGAGATACATCTTGGAAAATACATGGGAAACCTGCAAATCAGAAGCCACACAAACAAAATGTACAAAGCAGAGGTTTCAATTTGTTTCAAAGGAAACAAATCTTAGACTTCGTATTTCAGCAAAGGGACAACTCGAACAGCTACAAGCTATGTTGACTTAGACTCAAGTATCTCAACCAAGCGGATTTACATAAGCTCTAAAGTCACAAAAAGGCAATTATCTTTCTGCCTTAAATGTAAAATTTGAGCTTGATAATCCTTGGATTATAGATTCTTGGGCTTCTAAGTCACATGACTGGATGTCATAAGTGGTTTACTATATGCTTTTGAAATTTAGAAATTTGCATTATTGATGGATTTTTATCAACCACTTATGACATGTCTGTGAGTGATCATCTATGAAAATGATAAACTATCATTTTGTAATAATATTATTAATCTTGAAGGACTCCAAATATCACTATAAATCAAGGAGAAAGGTTTATCTTCTAAAAGAGATCTGAAGGTGGTAAAACAGATGACTATAACTCACTGATTGGATGCTTTACAAAATTAAGCTATCATGACTTGTAACTCAAAATTTAGTTATCAATTCTAAACTAAAATTATCATTTGAAGGGGGCTACAAACAAAGACAACCAAGTTCCATCATGTCAAAGCCTATGTATGCATATCTTTACATACATAGAAAACAAATAAATTAGTCTAATAATGGAGCAATCATAAAGTCATTAATAAAAATCATAAGGGTAGCACATAACTCATTTTGAATATTGTTTAGAATAAACATGATAATCCAAAACCAATCCTTTTAATAATTATTTTGAATAGTCACGAATAAATAAAAAACCAGCTATAATTGTCAAGCAGCTTCGCTTATAAAGACATGTTGCTACTACAAAGAACCTAAATATAGTCCATAAAAAAAATTGAAAAAAAAAGGGAAAAATAAGTTCTAGGGTTTAATAACCTCGACCAAAATGTGATCCCTTCTTAGTAAAACTAAGTTGTCAAGCAAAATCTCCAGTCCAACAAAAATAGACATGTACTTCACAAATTAACCCTAAAAACTAACACTGCCACCAAATTCAATTATATCATTCAATAATTCAAAAGTTGGAGAACTGAAAACCTAATTCCACAAGAGGCTATGGTCAAAGAAATGCACTCTGATTTGAAGATTTCTACTGAGGTTTGTAACATCAAATCAGCCATTAAAGATACAAAACAAGTTGCTTTCTCGATGATTGAGTTTTATAATCCCCTCCTGGTTTGTGGTATGAGATGGACATGCTCTGCAATATAGATTAGAATTATGGTGAAGATGGCTTACGCTAGAGACAAATGTATTTGTGTGTGTTGTTAATCTTTTTATGATCTCTGACATAAAGAGAGACTTCCTTTTTATAAATAGAGTTTGGAGGGAAATTATGAATGTTTCCTCCAAAGTTCTCTCTTAATCGGCGGATTGATTTCATTTATTTTTTTGCCTTTCGATCTTCCAGATAGATGTCTAGTTGATTGTAGCTTTGTTTTAGTTTTAATTAGTTTGTTGAGGAATTTTTTTGTGCACGCAATTATATGTGAACTCGCCTTTTAGTTTAAATAAATGGATAGGTGACATAAAATGATTGGGCCAACTGGATTTAGGGCTCAACAGATGCCCCCTGGCGAAATAAACATTCGTGACCTTCCAAAAGGGTGTTTTAGAGTGCATGTTTCTTTGTTTCACTTGAATCCTATGTTGCCACGTGTCCATTTACAATATCTGCTTTTCCTGCCTTCTTGATCTTTGTCAATCTCAAGTACTGTTCTCGAACATCCCATCCTCTTGAATGCTTGTAATGTTTTCCCTATCTCAAACCGCCATACGTGCTTTCACCTTCTTCAAAATACTTCTTTGCCCTTTCTGTCTTATTATTTCAATTTACGAAGTCAATTTTTTCTATATTTCTACCCCCTTTATATATATATATATATATATATATATATATGCAATTCCCAATCTCTGTTCATCTTCTCAACCTTCATCTTTATCAATTCATTGAAAATGACGCATCGCAATATTAAAAACTTCTCAGTAAAAGAATTAGAAACAACTTTCAAGATTCTTGATAATGGTAAATCAAGGGTTCCTTATGGATGACAGTGTAAGCAATCCCACATCTTTACATTAAATAGTTTTGTACTATCATAATCTTAAATGTTTTCACTTCCCAACCCCTCATATGATCTTAGAATTCCTAGATTTTACCAAGCTTTCCCCTAATACAAATACATCTTAATATGTTTCATATAATTTAGAGAGTTTCCCTTATAAATCATGACTTATCCCCCTTATTGTTGGAAGGATCGTTTGTTGAAGAAAAATTTATAAGAAAAAGAATATAGACACTTTGGAGGAATCTAAACCTTTTGCTAGAATATGCGAACTTTCTAAAGTCTTTTTTTATCCTTCCGCCATGACTTTTTAAGGAAACAAGCACAATCCTCTACCTTATTGACTTGATTTTTTTATGAGTTTAGTACTTCTTATTACTCTTTTGATCTTAACAACTTTTTTGGGAATCTTTATAATGGTTAGTTGCTTCCATACGAGGTTTTATTCACAGTTGAGTATGTGGTAAGAGATGATGAGGATACCTTTCACAACCTTTCTTGCATAGGTTTTGTTTTTTCAATATTAGTGTACACTTTATTTATGCTTCCATTTCGTGATGTATAATTACACTGTTCTCTTATTATTTATCTAATCATAATTACTTTATTCTATGTCTCAATAGTGGTCTTGCTGCAATCCAAGTCTTTCATTCTGGTGAGATTCTAGACTTTTCCCCTAGCTCTGACTTTTATCAAATCTTTAATCCTTTTAATGTCTTGAATGATGTAGGTGAGCATTTTGAGGAAGCAGTCATTGTCAATGAGGTTCCTCTATCTTCTAGTCTCTCTACCTCTTCCAGGGTTTAGAGGCAAAGATGTATGATTGGTCGACCTTCTAGAACAATGGTTTTCCCTTCCATTAGTAGTCCAACATCTTCTATTGTGGATCCTTCCACCGTAGGTCCTTTTGGAGCTAGACCTTTAAATATTGATCCTTTTAGTTCCAACGCTAATCCATCCATTATCAATCCCTTTATTGAAGATCTTCTCATAGCTAAGAATGTCTTACATATCATTGCGAAATTTTTTGCATCCATTGAAGCATCCCCTACTTCTGTTCCTATTAATTCTTCCCACGAGAAAGGTAAATGTGATATCTTCTAGAGCATTTTTCTTGTTCTTCTTGATCTAATTTCTTATATGCTATTTTCCCTTTGTTGCTTTGATTTTAGATTTTTAATATTTCATGGAAAGTCTTTCCAATATGGTTCTAGTTTTGCTAAAGACTAGAACAAAAGGAAAAATGAAAACAATGACGCCCAAGAAAAAGAAATCCACAAGTGGCGTACCTGATGAGTCTAATCTTAAAACTTTCCTTGCTTTAAAGAAGCAGAAATGAAAGTTATCCATGTCTTGAGAAGTTCATGATGTTTTAAGTTCTTCTAAGGTTTTATAAATATTTTCTCTATCCATCATTTTTATCATTATTCCTTTTGAGTCAATAGGTTCTTTCATCCCTGAGTAAGAGGAAGTTCTTCATGTTAAAATTACAACACCAAGCTCAAAATTAAGTTTAAATATTTACAAGCCTAATTCTTGAAAATTTTAAGTTAGGTAAGATATTTTGGAGTTGATAATTAAGGAGATAAGTATTATAAACTTATGTGGTTAATAAATTTTTACAATATTTTATTTGTGTAGTCTTAGTTTATTGAAATTAAGTATAAATATCCCACTCCCTCATTTGGTTTTGCAAGCAAGCAAGTTAAGAATAAAGAGTTGATCAAGTATTTGATCAATTTTTGAGAGTTACGAGTATTAGAGAATTGAGCAAATAATAAGCTCAATAAAGAGTGTGCAAGTGTTGAGTTGTGAGTATAATGTTATAAGTGAGAAAGGGTGAGAGTTTTTAAAATTTGTATTATAAGTTTTGAGTTTGTTGTATTAATAAAAGTATTCCATTATGCTTAACACTTCATGCTGTTGAGGCTTCACTTGTTGTTGACATTTTATGGATGCTTTGCATAACCTTATGAAGCAGAAAGCTATGAAGCTCCCATGAATCCTTAACCTTTAGCTTCTTTTGACACTAATGCTTCCTTTTTGCCTCTTCTTATAGTGTCACTCCTACCAAAAGAAAGTTCTAGATCTCACACAGTCTCTCCATAAAGTATTAGTAAGTTTCTTTTTCCATGTTTTTTTTTCTCTCACTTGTTTTTTTTTATATCATTCTTTTGATTTTTTTGATCCTGTATAGCAAATGTTCTAGTGGTCGAGGTTAGTTCGAGCTTAGTTCCAATTCTGACTCTAAAATTCAACTTCTTGAACTCTCTAGCTTCCTTGTCCCCCATTAAAAAAAGGATTAGGAAAGGCGAAAGAAGTTTCAAGACCAATATATTAGGCTCTATGACCACCTCCCCAATAAGTAAATATTGGAAAGGCATACAAAGTGCTTAAGTTTCTCACTTAAGGTAGGTGATGATTTCGTTCTAAAATTTGTAATTAGGGACCATTTCGGTACTGTGAAGCACTTAACTGTTCTAAGGATAAATTCTGTAATTGCTAGTGCGGTTCTGAATGGATTGTTTAAGCAAGAAGATAAAAAATTATTCCCAAGGCGAGCAAGAGACAATAAGAGCTCAAAATTTCTCAATCATTGATTATGGTGGGTGTTAGTGAATTTTTTTTGTGTTTTATGTTTTATTTTCAGTATACTTTATTGTATTGTCTAACTTTAGGAGTATTTTGTTTTGTAGATTTTGCAAGACAGTATATATTGTTAAGTCCTTTAAGGAAGAGCTTCGGGAGAAGGACTATAAGATCGAGGTTATAAATTAGAGATTAAATCAAGCAACCAAGACTGCTTGGTCATATAAAGGCCAACTAATGGTTCTAAAGTTTAACTTAGAGGATTTGAAAGTTGAAAATGAATGGTTGAAGGTCAAATTGAAGACTATGAAAGAGATAAAAAATGAAAATAAGAGCTAGAAGCTAAATTGTGAGGTATAGAAGATATCATAAGTCAATTGGAAGATGCTATAAAAGGGACAGAGGAATCTAACTCACTTGTAGAAGAGCTATAGAGGGTGCTAATTAGACCATTCCAATTCATTATTTTTGGACTTCAAATTTTTTACTTCAGCTATTAGATGTTAACCTCCTCATCTTTCTGCGTTGAATGTGCAACCAAAAAAAAAGCAACATAATGAGCTGAGGATTACGAGTAATAGAGCTCAAATTGGTACTGACTTTTTGAATTAGGTTGAAGCTCACAACTTGGAGCTAGAAAGAGGTTTCAAAAGCCGAAAAGTGTAAAAGCTAAAGTTGACAATGTTCTTGCTTTTTCCAGTCAATAAGGAAGAAACTAGAGCTAGCGCAGCAACATTATGACTACCAATGTTGAATTTCTGTAGTTTGGGCCTTTCGTCGAGGTTTCAGTCTAAAAATGAGCTAAACACTTATAAAATTCTTCAAAAAGACTGAAATGAAATATACGAGACTGGACAGCTAGACACTTTGATAATGATCTCAAAAGCATTAACTATGAGTCTATTGGAGAACTAAGAAAAGGATTTAGATGTGGTTGATCTTCCATCAGAAAGCTCTTCCATAAAGGAAGATTGATGATGAAATATTTATCCTTGTTTAATATCTTTTGTATACAACATTAATGTTATACTAACTTTTAAAACTTTTTTGAAAGTTTAGAGTAATCTGATTAATGAAAGAAATATATGAAATTTTGAAAAATTGTGAACTGTTAATACTTACTATGTGTAAGTCACATGATTTTCTTACTTGTTTGTATTGTTTGCCTTAGAAAGTTATCTTTTCCCTTATAATTTGAATTTTGTTCTCTTTATTTTGTAATTTAGAATTTCTAAGATTAAATACAACTAGTGTATAAGCTTTTTGGGAAGGTTTTCATTTTGATTTTTAGATGCATGTTATTTTGCTAAAGAAATATGTTCACGTTGTTTGTCAAGTGTGTAAGATTTCCAAGTAAGGACGGATTTTGGCACACGGTCCTTCTAATGGGAAATTATCATTAATGACTTTGAATGCAAGATTGTCCAAGGGAAAATGTCTTCTGGTATTTCCTAGGAAGGATGGCCTATAGGACATTATCTCTTCGAATGAAAGAACAACTTTTGGTATACTAGAAACATGACTCTTCCAAGGAATGACGATTTATAGCACACAATCCTTTTAAGAAAAAATGATATTTGATATTTTGAACACACAACCTTTTCAAAGAAAGATGACTTACAACATACGATCTTTTTAAGGAATAGTAATTTTTAGTTTTCTGATCACACCACTCTTCCAAAAAAGAGTGGCATTTGGTATTTGGAACACACGATTTTTCTAAAGAAAGATTGCTTTATAGCAGACGACCTTTTTAAAGAAGAGCAGCATTTGATATTCTAAGCCTATGATTTTTTTAAGGAAAGACTATTGTATAGCACATGACCCTTCTAAGAAATAGTGACTTTTGAAGTTTTGGGTACAAAAATCTTCCAAGAAAAAATAACTTTTCAACATATGATTCATCCAATGAAGAGGTGTATTGGCAACATGGCTTCTATCCCATACACTAACGAATATAAAGAACTTCTAATTGATCTTTCTTTGGTCGTTCTATAGGCCTATAAGATCCTTGATTGTTCTTCTAACCATCTTTCTTTTCAATCGCTTCTTTAAATTTATAAAGATAGTTTTGTTTGTGATCTTTACTTGTTCATTTCTAACTTTTGTAAGTTTCATTATAAAAATCAATGACAATTCAATTAACAAACTACTTCCTATTGTTTGTAACAATCACTTAGAGACATGCCATACCTAGTAATAATATTGTTCTAGATAAACATTTTTTTACCTTGTTACCAGTTATGCTATTGTAAGTTTCCATTTCATCATTTGGTAAAGTTATCTATTACTATTTAAAAAAAATCTTTTTTCCTCCTGTGGCCTTGGGCAAAGGCCCTACAATATCCATCTCTCATTATATAAATAGTTATAGACTTGTGATAATATTTAGGTCTCTGGTTGAAATGTGAATAAATGCTATATGTTTTGACAATTTACACACTTTTGTATATGCTCCTTCACTTCATGTTGTAATGTCGGTCGATATTATTCCTAACAGAGGATTTTGTATACTAAAATCTATTCCCTAGAATGATTGCCAAAAAGCCTTCATGCACTTCTAAATTTTTTCTTTCATCAGTTACTTCCATTCATTGCAAGTGTGGATCTACAAATGATTGTTTGTACAACCCCATTTCTATAAATGCAAATCTTTCAACTTTGCTTCTAAATATTTTAGCTTCTTTTTTTTTTAATTGAAAGATGCTCATTCTTTAAAAGTCTATATATGGCTTCATCCACCCAGCAGAAATCCTGATAACCATCACATGCTTATTTTTCATGGTTAATAAAATCAAACTGAAGAAAATTTGGCTGCTAATGCTTCATTGGCCAATCTATTTACTTCAACGTTGTTTCTTCTAAGGTTTTAGTTTATTTTTACCTCTTGCAGCTTCTCAGCTATCTCTTAACACTTTATTAAGATAACTTTTCATCATTCCTTCCTTTACAATGTAATCATCATTCAACTCTACAGTAACTAAGACCGAGTTAGTGTATATTTGTAGATTTTTTTATCATCAATTATTTTGTTATTATCTGGACTTCAATAAGAGCTTTATACTCTGCTTCATTATTAGATTTTGAGGATAAGAGCCTTATTGCATGATCAAATATCAGTCCTTCCAAACTCTGTAAATTGATGCTTAACCCAAAACCATTATGATTGGAAAACCCATCATTATACATCTACTAGCTATGTTCATCTTTCTGACTTTCTAGAAGTAGTGTGTTATCTTTTACCGTTGGTTCACACTTAAGTAAATGAGAGTTCTAGAACGATACTTAATGTCCATGTTAGACATCTTTATCAAGCTACCCGCATAAATCTTCAGTTATCTAGTGATCACAATAAACTATAATAAGTATAAAATTCAATAGTAAACTAGTTTTTTATGGCAAAATAAATGCATATATATATAATGCATATGCATGATACGCCATGATCAGTAAAATATTTTCAAAATCTCAATATATATATATATATATATAATACGTATCATTGAAAATTCTTTTCAAACTTATACTATGAATTTCTTCACTCAATTATGACTTAGTAGAATTTTCAAATATTCTTTATCATATATCAAAATATGAGTCTATATTACCTGTCAAAGATAAATTATATGAGAGGTAAGCACAAGTGAGGTTAATAATTTTGTTAGTGCATTAACGGGTGCATGCATGTGATTGTGTACATGTTAAAATTTTTTAAATGCATGTTCAACATATATTACACAGCAGAATAAATCAATATAATCAACATATACACATTACAATTGAATCAAAAATAGTCAAGAATTAAATACATACTCTTGTAGACGATTCAGTGAGATTGTTGAACTTTGAAGCCATTTGAACTCACAATAAAGTTCTCTCTTAAATAATTCCAGACTCCAATATTTGGTAGAATTAAAGTAGCTAGAATTGCAGTCTTTGATGTATATTTTGTGCAGGAATCAAACTTAGTACAACCCTTTAACTAGTTCATGCATCAATTGCTTAAAGATTGAGTTTATAAATCAAAATGCAAATTTCTCAAAGTTGCATTTTCTCTCTTCTCTTTTGCACGAATTTGTCATTCTAAGAATCAAATTCCATTCAAATGAAGCTCATTTCATTTGTTATAAAAAGTCTAATACTTCTAAGTGGCTACATGTCCACCATTAAGGCAAGTATTATCATGTAATGCCATGTATGAGTGACAAATATCACTCATCTATACAAACACTTTGCATAGTTAACATTTGTTACATGTATGTCCATGCATGTTGCCATTTGTCATACAAATAGCCATGCATGGACACCATGTGTGCGTTTGCACTTTTCTATGCAATATGGACTATTTGTAATATTTGTAAACTATGTTTTTTCTACTTTTCACATTAGTCCTAAAACGAATCCTAATTTCTGAAACCTTTCCAGAATGATTCATATGATCCGTCCTACTACCCTTGTGCTCAATTAGTACATTTCATATTGTGAGACTCTCTAGGTTTACATCGGTTTATCTTATGAAACACTTTTGTAAGTTCGTAATGATTCCCCACACACGCTATGAATATTACAAAATAGCTCATTGAACCATACAAGTTAAGGTCAACCATATCTGTATAATCCCTCTGTCACCTATATCCTTAGAAAAGCAGAGATATAGATCATCACTGTCAAATCTTTATATGCTTGATAGTGAATTTATCTCCAGATTTGTATTTTTGTAAATAATATCCACAAACTCCTTTGCAATATTGTTTAACCCTATAGAAATATCTTTTTCGGGTTTTATACTTGTTGTCACAAGACTTCCTGAAATACAATTTCGGAGCATTAGAATATATAACTCACATATATGAGTTGACAAATCTCATATCTATATACACTCGACTCTATGAGCATCGAACCATACCCAGTGACACTCAACGGTCAAACTATAAAAGATCTCTGACATGCGTAGAATCAAAGTATGGTGGATCATACACAAGCCCACCATGGCACTCGGGTCAAAGGATCATGAATATTAGTCAACTCGATGACACCCTCTATTGACAGTTTTATGAGATGTCTATTAGAGGTCCTGGTGAGTCTATTCAGTATCCAGTCCTTACTGAATACCTGCATGCCTATACAAACTTCCGCTAAATCCATGATTTACTAAGAATAACCATCTGAACAATTCAAATATAGACATACACCAATCCAAAAGGAATACCGATCGACCCGTGTCGGTAACCATAGACTAGGAACGATGTTTTTGAGAATATATTACACAATGTAATTTTTTAACACCATTTACAACTACGTCATTACTATATTATTCTCAAGTCTTTGTCCATATTACAGACAATGTTCTAAATCTTTAGAATTACTAACTTTAGCGCTGACCTAAATTTTTTTAGATCAGATCTAACTCCTTTAGATCTACAATGTTTGAAAAAGTTACAAGTTTCTTACCATATAATTATGTGTTAACAATTATTATTGAAATATTTACTCTATATCGGAATGGCACGTAAGTACCATCTCTAATACATTTTATATATAGAATACTCATGCCCGAAGGTAAGAGTCAGACTCTCACTTTGTCAATGAGCCATCCCATATATACAAATACATCAACACACGAATGTGAAGACTTAAGAGTTCTAGTGACACCCATACGACTTCTCCCAATATACAATAGCAAATATAACATATATCACATATACCAATATCGAAGAAAATGTCACATATGCAAAAGGCTCTAAATCATACAAAGGATACCTACTAAGCAAAAGATTAAGTTTAGATATCTTAGAAAAGTGAAAAGTAAAACTTATATCATAGATAAACTTTCACTTTAAGACAATCTTTCTTATTTATATAAAATCTTATACATGTTCATACTTGATGTCAATGCTTATGTCACAAACATAAAGAAATTCATATTTTCATATCAAAAGAAATTTGGCACAAAACATATTATAATTTGAAACATATATAAAATATCATATGCACAAACAATAATATGTTTATTATGATCCTAGTAAAAGTCTAGAATATTTATCTCTTATTGAATATGATAAAAATTTAAGCTCCTTAACCCAACATAAAAAATAAAGTCCCTCATAAATATCATTGCAAAAATAAAGTTTAAAATAACTTGCCAAACCTTATGTATAACACTCATCTCATCAAATTAACCTATCAAGTTAGATCTCTAACTTGCCAAGTATGACCCTTTAACATTATTTGAATCCTTTTAGGGCTTAAAGAAGGTCCAAAGTTTATGAATTAAGAATATCATACCCCTGGTATATTACTAGAAATTATATAAAAAAAATATAGGACACTTAATCCTTACAAATATATTTTATTTAAATTCCATAAACTATAATAAAAAGCTGTCAAAAATTGAACTTTCATAAAACAACTCTTAATCTCTGAATTTTAATAAATAAATTACTTATATTTAAAACTCCTGAAATGTTATAGAGAAATTATAGAAACATAAAGAGTTCTGTATCTTAATTAAAGACAAATATTTGTATATGATTTTCTTTTTAAAACCTTTAGATTCCAGTATTTAGAATTCTATACTAACATTTATATACTCCGAAATCCATAACAATTAAAAAATAAAGAATCTAACTATAAAATTTAATTATTTCATATTAGACGCATTCAGGAATCACTATACCAAAAGCTTTGGTAAACAATCACCATTGTTTAGTTACATTGCAGAGGCTGATAATTTTCAAAAGCTTATGATCTTATTCAAAAATTCATTAAAAATGTCAAATCATAGTCTTTTTGAATAAAACAAAATTCTATATGATCCTCTAAATGTATATTTTAATTTAGTATGAAGATATCAATACAACTTTTGACATAAAATTCAAAATAATTCTCGAAATATGATACTATCATGAATTAAACCTGCAAACTTTCTTTGTTTCTTTAATTATAATATGTAATTATACTTCTTTGAATCAATTGCTCCCCAGAATCATGCTCAAAATCTAATCCCTTATTTTTCTTAATACTTTTTCACAAATTATTTTAAAATCAATGCACATTATTAAGATTAAAAAGATTAAAAACTTACCTCCTTGATCTCTAAATCTTCTTTAAAATTATTCTTAACTTCTTTTGAAAGCATATGGGGTTGTCTTCTTAGAAAAATATGTATTGTATGAATAAAGTCTCTTAACTTAACTGTTTATAACGTAAGATTTTTTTAAGGCACAAAGAAATAATTCTAGTAATATCTTAACATAATTCCGCACTACTACTGATTCGTTGAACTTATCCACTAAGGGACTCGTGGATTTTTTGTGGATTGCGTTGGAAAAAATCTACCAAAGTTAGGCAAATAGATAGACTCATTTCTCGCTACTAAAGAAGAGTAAGGAAAAAAATCAAATGATTATTTTTCAATCAACACTTAGGTATTTAGATAGTAAGAGACCTCTTACTACCAACCAGCAGATATCATTCAGTTGGGTCTCGTCAATATCAATTGGGTCTTGTCAATATCGATAATGAGAAAAAAAAATTAAATGAAAACAACAACTAACTGTGGCTCTTGGCCTAGACAACACACTAGGCGTAAGGGAGATTAGAGCAACAGGGAACGCTTAGACGATGTTTTTATTCCTAGGCTATAATAAGTAGATCCAGAGATCGTTCTACCTCTTATCCCCGAAGATAGTAATATGTTATTAAAAAATCTTGCTCCAATATGACCTAGCTGACGAGCGTACCTTTGGTTGGGTAATCTTAATCATAATCTTATTTCAACATAAGATTGAGTTTTTTTTTTTAAAATCATATAATTCATAACTCTAGCCCAACTAAATAAATAAATTAAAATTCTTAAATACTTAGTCTTTTTTTTTTTATTACATGTTTTACCTCCTTCTAATAAGATTATGTAGATACTTTCATGTTGCAATTCTTTATTTCACTCGACTCCTTGTTAAATCTATTCAAGAAAATACAAATAATCTCATTATTTCCTTACTTCATCAGAAAAAGATGAGATGTGATCTTCTGCCTCTTGCAATTATAATATGCTGATATATAAATTGTGCAAAGATACTTCTCGTGTACTTGCAAAAAAATACTTTGATACTTCGCTATAATGTGCAAAGGTTAAGTTCAAAGAAATGTTTAAAAAATATGTATTTCAATGCTTAATTGAAAGAAAAATATATTTATGTATGTTGATTAATTTTTCCGATAATCCCAAAATGAAGAGAGACTTCCCTTTTGTAAGTAGAATTGAGAGAAAATTATGAATACTTCCTCTAAATTCTCCATTGACCGATCAATGATTTCTTTTGTTATTGATCGTTCAATTTTCAACGTATATGTCCAGCTGGATGTGGGCTGTTTTAAGTTTGTTTAGATTGTTGAGGAATGATTTCACGGAAGCAATCATGGTGAGCTCGCCCTTTGATTTAAATAATGGACAGATGGCATAAATTGATTGGGCCACTGAATTTATGGCCAATAGAGTTAAAGGAAATTTTAGTTTTTATTTTTCATCATTTGTTTTAAAATGAAAATGTCGAAGTATTCTTTTAATTATTTTTGTCAACACGATTGACAAATTCGAGCTGCAGAATAATTCTTAAAGATTGTGGTTTTCTTATTTTAATTTGAAATTTTCGCACAGAACATCATTAAAGAGCAAATAATTATTCTTGAAATAGGATATTTTGAGAAGATTATCTTATTGGAGAACATTCATGGATCTGAGTTAGTGGAAGAAGTTTATCAGTTGAGAAAACGGAAACTATCCAAGCCAAGTATATTGAAAAAGTCTGCTCTGGTTCGTTTTATCTTTCTCATTTTATTGTTTTAGAACTTTGTCAAATTATTGGAAAAACAAGTTTACTGTTAAGAAAGTAGAATAAATGAAGAAAAAAGATCGTAATATCATCCAAAAGAAAATGAAAAATAGCTACCAAGAAATATCAGAGCATTTACAGATACAATCTAGGTCTTGGGCAGATCATGGAAAGTATCAACATCAACTGCTCCAAACCAACAAATCGTCAGAATCTCTCCACTCCATGGATGTAGCTAAAGCATCATTACATGTTTGAGAAAATTCAATCTCCTACAAATTCCACCACTTGCAATGGCTTTCTCAGCAATTTAATTTCTATGGCTTCATGGATTCAAGAGCTGCATTTTCCCAACGTTAAAGTCCCTCTAGCCATTCATCAACTGGTTAGAGTTGTGCCTGCTGGCCCTATACCTGCCGCTCCTGGCGACAGCCTTTACCTCTCAAATCTCGATGACATAATTGGAGCTCGAGTTTTTAACCCAACTATATATTTTTATCGGTCACATGCCTCCAATCTACCTGTTTTTGAAACATTTTGCCAGGCTCTTGCCAACGTTTTGGTTCCTTACTACCCTTTATCCGGAAGGCTCAGAGAAGCTCATAATGGAAAGCTGGAACTATTTTTGGGTCCTGAACAAGAGAGCACGCTCTGATATGGCCTTAGCTGAGCTTGGAGAACTTGCTGTGCCAAACTCAGCTTGGACGTCATTGATATACAAGTTTCCCAATGAAGAGCCGTACAAAATTCTTAACATGCCATTAGTTATAGCTCAGATGACAATTTTTAGCTGTGATGGGTTTAGCCTTGGCGTGAGAATTTGTCATTGCATTTGTGATGGCTTTGGTGCTATGCAATTTCTGAATGCATGGGTTGCTACAGAAAAAGCTGGCCGATTGGCGGTAAATCCTCAGCCTTGCTGGGACAGGGAATTTTTCCGGCCTCGCTACCCGCCAATTATAAAGTATCCCCATATTGAGTATATGAGAATTGATGAAGGTTCGAGTTTAACCATGTCTCTGTGGCAAGCCAAGCCTGTTCAGAAGTGTTATCGCATTAGCCGGGAGTTCCAAGCTCATCTGAAAACTATAGCTCAACCAGATGACAGTTTCTCGTGCACTGCCTTTGATGCAATGGCTGCTCATATTTGGAGATCATGGGTGAGAGCACTTGATGTGAAACCACTTAACTACAAGCTTAGGCTTACATTTTCTGTCGATGCCCGCCAGAAACTGAAGAACCCACTATTGAAAGATGGGTTTTATGGCAATGTAGTGTGTGTGGCATATGCAATGAGCTCAGTGAATGAGCTTGTTAATGGGCAGCTCAAATACACAACCCGGTTTGGTCCGTGAAGCCAGGCTTAGTGTTTCAGAGGGGTACTTAAGATCAACAATCGATTTTGTTGAAGTGGAGAGACCAAGAAGGCTTGAATTTGGAGGAAAATTGACCATAACTCAATGGACAAGATTTTCAATTTACGAGTCTGCAGATTTTGGATGGGGAAGGCCAATTATGCTGGCCCAATAGACCTGACACCAACAACACAGGTTTGTCTATTCTTGCCAGAGGGAGAGGCTGATCCAAACGGGAATATGGTGGTGTCTGGTGTGCATTTGCCTGCCTGAGTCTGCTAGTAATAAATTTATTCAGTTTTTATGTTTGAAGAAATAAATAACGAGTTAGAGCCGTCGCAATTACTAGGTGCAAATATTTAATTAACGAGATGAAAATGAAGCACTTAAAATAGATATACATTTGATTATTCAGTTCTGATTAATTTAATTTCTTGTATAGGCATGAACGATACTTGTATGTTTTTAAGATGTTAAATAACCATTACTTCATGATGCATGCTTTTTCTATGTTCTTCTACGTGAATGAGCTAGTAGTTGCCTAAAATATAAACTGTATATTAATTTTTTGCAAAAAAAAATAAAAAATAAAAACTTGTTAATTAAGGTTGAAACTCACAAAAACTTAAAAAGGCGCGTGAGGTAAAGACACATACAATCCAAATTTAAAACGCCATCGACATTCGACACCGACTTTCGTAACAAAACAACTTCTTACAAACTTCCTTAATAAGTTCTCTTAAAAAAAAAAAAAGAACTTCCTTAATAAGGGGAATTTTGCTTCTCGTTTCATTTTGGCTCTTTACTTAATAACCGTCGCCACTCCCCTCCCTCACTTCCATTTCATTCCTCATTATTTCTCTCAACACACACAGCTCCAACGATTCTCGCCAAATTCTTTCGTTCTCACAGGTAACTTTTCTTTTCCTCTTCCCGATAAACGTTTTGCGAATGAAAGAAAAATCAAGATTCCTTATCATCGTGTATTTTCTCTTTTCTTTTCCTTCAAACACAATTTTATTAGATCATATCTTCGGTTCTATTTTCCTTTGTTTTTTATTTTTATTTATTTTTTTGTTATTTCAAAGTACTTACGTGTTGCACGTATCGTAACGGTGCTTTTTGCATCTGTCTTTGGCTTCGCTACATCCTTGTTTGGCTGCCAAGAAAAGATCGGAAATTAAGAAAAAATCAAACGATTTTTGTCCGTGTTAGGTTTTCTTAAATATATCTAAAGTTGTGATTCTTAACTTCGATTCAAGATTTCCGATAGCTTTTATTCTGTCTCAGTTCCTTTTGTTTTCTTGTAATTCAAGATTCCTTGATTAGATGTGACTTCTGTTAGCTTTATTTACCAAAGAGATAAGAAACGAAAGTAATAAGGTTAATAACTTATCTCCTTCAAAATTTCTGATTAAATACAAGCATCTTTAATTATACTTTAAAACCAATATAGTTCGATAAGCAACAACTGGGATCTCGGTTCAGGTAATTGTTGAGGTTTGAATGACTCTTAGAACTAAAATTTTGTCTAGTCTTCATAAAAATTTTATTGAAGCAAATCTTTAGTTCTGTCTGATGGGATCTTTATTCATATTCATGACAGCTCTTTCATTCAGAAGCTTATGCCATCTACATTTCCTGTCATTTCTTCTTTTGGGTTTAATTTCTGTTAGAGATCTTCTCTCCAGAAAAAAATCTGTTAGAGTTGCTAATATGTTATTTGTTGATCACAGAGTAATGGATATATAGTAACATATCTCTGAATTTCATTAGATACTTGATCTGATGAGGTTATATTCAATATGTTATCAGATTGATGAGGTGCTAGTCTGGACTTGTTGGTGTAATTATCCTTGCAATGTTAGCAAGATCTCATTACTAGATTTGATATTCCTGGCTATTGTAGTAGTTCCTTTCTCTTCTGTTTTCTTTTAGTTGCTAAGTGAAAAGCTATTTGATCGTCTTTAAACAGTTAAGAATTCTTCTGAAACTTGAATGATGGAGCAAGGGAAGTCATCGTTGAATCCTAACGCAGCACCGTACATACCACTTCACAAGCGAAAAGCAAATGATGAGAACAAAATCTCTGAGTTAACAGAAGATTCTTTAAAGAGTGGCAATGAGACTGCTACCTTTTCTCCTACTGAAAGCCATCATGGGACTGAAAAGCATTCTGATGCTTCTTACTCTGACATCCATGGCATTGGGGAGCATATTATTGACAGTGAGGTCTTGAGGATAGGCCATGAGAATTTAAGTGATAAGAAAGAAGAGCAACAAGTTGATGAAGGTTCTCTAATGGCTATTGCTTATCGGGTTCTCATGTTTCCTGATTTATCAGAGCAGTTTCTTTATCATGTTTACACTATGAATGGAGGTAATCTGGAAGACTCAATTGACTTGCTGAAACAGCTCCAGGTACATTCTTGTATCTGACTGAAAACTTTTAGCTAGAAATTTGTACAAACAATTACCTTCTATGTTGTTATGGATGTTGTTGCTGATGGTTTTTGATTTTGGTAGAGTGGCATTTCTTCTTATGATTAACTACATAGACGAGGTGTCTTGTTCACCGCGGCTAATGTGCTAGATGAAGGAAATTGGAAACTGCTTAGATGAGTTTGTGCTTTCCATTTTTTTTTTTTAAAACAAAAGTAGATGGAAGAAAATGTTAGTTTTAATTGGAATGAGCCATTTGAAATTGTTATG
Source organism: Ailanthus altissimus (assembly GCA_946807835.1). NCBI lineage: Eukaryota > Viridiplantae > Streptophyta > Magnoliopsida > Sapindales > Simaroubaceae > Ailanthus > Ailanthus altissimus. The sequence continues at coordinate 27,717,716 of OX327689.1, forward strand.
CTCCTTCAGTAACTCTGTTCTTGTTTTCATGTATATATGTATATAGGTGTCTTCTCCTACATTTAACTAGAACTATTATATTAGGAGCTTTTTCCACATATAACTAGCATTGTCTTAAATTGATTGGGTCTGATATGGCACAAGGCGCATAATTCTTTCCACTCTGGAATGTTATCCATTTTTGTTCAATATTTTGAGCTACACAGACACTTCCCCCAAAATTATTTTCTGGATGATCCATATAATTACTCTTTTCATTTCTATTCTTTTCTTCTCCGGATTGTTCTAAATGTGCAGAATTTCCATTATGCTCTTCCTGAACATCCACCAGACAGCTTGGACACCAGTGAAGACTTGGAATGCAGAGTTTAAGGCTGAGGATTCATCTTGGAAACCCAAGAGCTCTGACACTAGTGAAGGCATGCATCTTCCTGATGATCCTCGAGTTCATCCCTATGACTGCATTGATTGACGGAGTATTAGTATAATTCAGTTTAGAGCACGAGAGTAATTTAGCTATCTTTTTTGGGATGTTGTAGATCAGCAAGAAAACAGGGTTATTTGATACATATAGATTGCCATTTCTGACTGCAGAAAGTTATCATGATTCCATTGCTTGTTACACCTTAATGTAGTTTGGTATGCATAAAGACATTTTGTACACAGCTAAAAGAGAAGGCAAATTTTCTTTTATGTTTTAGATCTGCAGGTCAATATCTAACATTCTCATCATTGTCATCAATCTGGGGACGGTTTATTTAACTACTTCCGCATCTAATCACCTAGGAAATAGTTTTAAGAATCCGTGGATTTGATGTTATTATAGTATGTGCCTCAAGTCCCCTTGACGGGGAGTTGCGAATCTGCATACTTTCCATCATGTTGATGAAAGGCTGTGGATGAATATGACCATGCTCAATTAGAAAAAGTGTTCAAAGAGCAACCAGTGGTGCACCCCAAGACCATCCAAATTTGGACGGGGGTGCGCGCGCGCTTATTCATAATTCTTCTATGAGGTAACAGTGAGCTATCAGCAAGTTTGCATGAATATGGACTTTTGAATACACCTTTTTTTTTTATGTCACATTGATGAGACTTTACTTGATAGCGTTGTGAATTTGACAGTAAAATTCACTACAACAGGACCCTACCAGGTAACAAGTTTACTGGGGGAATCTCGTCTTTGTTGTTGATAATGCTTATTAAACTTTTTTTTCATCAATAATTGATTTTACCGAGTACGTAAAAGTAAACAGTTTTTTTTTTTTTTTTGAAAGAGACGTAAAAGTATATAGCTTTAATTAACCAAAAAAAAAACAAGGATATTAGACATTAATTTTTATACGTAAGATTACTGATTGAAGTTAACGTTAAACTACTGGTTGGATGTTCTAATACAGAGAACCTCTGGACAGTATCACAATTCTATCCAAACTGAAACTACTAGATGATTTTTCTTTGAGAGGAAAAATTACTATGACGATAAAAAATTTAACAGTAATGGAATCACGAAAACATTTTTTTCATGCTATTACCGATTAATGTCAATAGAAAATATCGCATGCCACGTCATTGAAACCTAGCGAATCAGAATCACCGATATGTGACATTAGCTTTCCCAAAAGTAGGCTTTTGATAGTAAGATGAAGGTCATACAAGATGCAACAACGAAGCATGACCTCCTTCGCCGAGCTGTCAACGCTTTCTCTATTATATTTCCTATCTAAATTTCCAAATCGATCGTTCTCCTAAATTTACTTCAGTTTCTGTTTCATCGATCCATCAAACGTCTGTTACATTAGCACCTTTTAACCAGCCGAACAAATAAACAATTTGCTCAAGATTTCAGTTCTCCTGAAACCAAAACAAAATTTTAGATGAAAACTTAGGTTTAGCTGGCGATCAATTTAGAAAATCCAAGAGTGGCAAATCCGAAAATACGATCGAAAACTGGGGGCGAATCAGTCTCAACCTTACCGCAACCGGGCTGCGGCCGCCCGACGAAACGAGGCCGGCGTGAGCTTCTTGTTCTTTCTCCGCCAGCAACATGCGCCACGTCACAACACCCTCCACTACCTCCCTCACATTGACGCTATGAACCGTGTCGCACCCGATCCCGGCCCCCAGGCCTCACAGAGAATGGACTCCGCCAGCAATTCTTCTTCCAATTCTGCCCCTGCCCCGCCCGAAGAGCCCGAGTACCTTGCCCGTTACATGATCGTTAAACACTCCTGGCGCGGCCGTTACAAGAGGATTCTTTGTATCTCGAATGCTGCAATCATCACGCTTGACCCCAACACCCTTGCCGTTACCAATTCGTATGACGTGGCCTCCGATTTTGAAAGTGCCACACCGATCATCGGCCGCGATGAGAAGTCGAACGAGTTTAATATTAGCGTTAGAACCGATGGGCGTGGAAAATTCAAGGCCATTAAGCTTTCGTCGCGCTTTAGGACAAGTATCTTAACCGAATTGCATAGAATTAGATGGAATAGACTCAGCGCTGTTGCCGAATTTCCCGTTCTTCATCTTCGGAGACGGACCTCCGAGTGGGCCCCATTTGTAAGTATTTTAAACTTATTTTCCAGTTATAATTAGCTGCGGCTTGGTGCAGTTTGTGCAATTTAGGTTTTACGATTCACTGTGTTATCTACTGTTTGCGAACTGAAATTTATTTTGAGTAGTTGACAACTAGAGCTATGGAATTTAGTGAGTTTTCCGTTCAAAATGTGATAGAAAAATGTTTGGAAGGCAATTACTAATTAGTAGCTAGTCAGAAAATTACTCATGGAAAGGTGATTGTTGCTTGTTTTGCCCATCCGTTAAGTGTTTTGATATAAAATGCAGTGGCTAGAATTGGTGTGCAATTACAATTAGCAACTAGTCAGAAAAAAAAAAAAAAGAGTACTCTTGGAAATGTCATTGTTGTTTTGTTTTGCACATCAGTTAAGTGTGTTGATATAAAATGCAGTGGCTACAATGGGTTTAGAATGCAATTACTAATTAGTAACTAGTCAGAAAATTACTCTTGGAAAGGTGATTGTTGCTCTGTTTTGCTTGTCAGTCAAGTGTTTTGATATAAAATGCACTGGCTACAATGTCATTGCTTGTGTGCACCACGTATACTGTTGTTGGTGGTGTTACAATGCTGCTCTTGAGCAAAACAATGATCTTTAATCCTCCTATGCCATTGCCTCCTTTTTCATTTTCTTTTTGGTGTATATGTAGGATTTTGTTGGTAATGTGCAAAGTTGAGTGATAGGTTTTATCCATGCCCTCTTGTAAACTTCTTTTTCTTAATCATTTTCCTTTCCTAGCAAAAAAGTTGATCTATCACTAAAGCTAGATATAGCTATAGTTTTCATAATATCTATTCATCTTTAGTTGACCACGGTGCTATTTGCTAAGGACTGATTGAAGTTCTTTGAAATTGAGCAACCATATGCACAGACATGAACCAACTAGTGTTTTCTATCCACTAATGGAAACTAGCAATTTATCTTTAAATTGCTTATGGAAACTACTAAATTATGCACGAACTACTGGGTACTATTGCAGAAATTAAAAGTTACTTATGTTGGCGTCGAACTTATTGAGTTAAAATCTGGAGACCTAAGGTGGTGCTTGGATTTTAGAGACATGGATTCACCTGCCATCATTCTACTTGCTGATACTTATGGAAAGAGAAGCGACAGTGGAGGTTTTGTTCTTTGCCCTTTATATGGCAGAAAATCTAAAGCTTTCCAAGCTGCTTCAGGGACCACAAAGTCTGCTATCATCTCAAGTTTGGTAAGGATGAAATTGGATTTATTACTTCATAATAATCTCAATTAGGTTCTTTACTGGTAATTTGCTTAAGTTTTCCCCTTGGATCCAATGCTAAATGGATCATGTTTATAATTTAGTACATGTTTTACACAATATAACTATGCTATTGAACATTTTTTATGCAGACTAAAACTGCAAAATCCATCGTTGGGTTGTCAATATCTATGGACAGTTCTCAATCCCTTACTGTGGCAGAGTATATAAAGCGACGAGGTAGTTCTTTTATCACTTTATTTGAGCAAGTTCCTTTTCTTGTGAAGTTTTTTGTTTCATATGCTGATTGCTTTATCCCCAATTGTATGTGAATTGCAGCCAAAGAAGCTGTGGGCACCAATGAAACCCCTTGTGGCAGTTGGTCAGTGACAAGGTTGCGCTCTGCTGCTCGTGGAACATTCAATGTTTCTGGATTGAGTTTGGGGATTGGCCCTAAAGGAGGCCTCGGGGAGCATGGGGATGTTATATCTCGTCAACTCATCCTTACTAGGGTCTCACTTGTCGAAAGGCGCCCAGATAACTATGAAGTAAGATGATGACTTTTATAAGATTTATATCATAGGCTTCAGATAGATTCTCAGGGTATGGTTCATAGATTTGAATTATGTTCTGTTTTATTTTCAATATACATGGTTTAGAGACTATATGTTTCCGTGTGCATGTCTCTTTATATGTATAATTACAAGTTCGGATTCTTTAAAATCTCATTTCATTTTGTATGCATTAAGATTGTATGTGATTGCTTTTAATACCGAAATAAATGCTTTTTTCCTCCAAAATTGTATGTGATTGCTGTGACTATGTAGGAGAAAGAAAACCACTTGCATTACACAATTGACAATGCATGTGTAACAATTGATAGGAGGAGTGTGCCATAAAAGTTCAAATTTGACAATGCATTAAGATTATACAAACACACGTGTAACAATTGCATGTATATTTAAGGTGTTACTGCTTTTAGAATCTTATCAAAGAACACACACACACACATAAATGTATAGTATTATTGTGTCAAAGAGGACTTCATGAGAGTGCAAAATAGAGAGCACCTTCTAATAAGATGTAAAGTGGAAAGCACTTATATTTGCTTACTTTTCTATAACATAGCATGAATACTGCAGAGTTCTATCAATCACTGAGAATCTCATTAGATGTGTGCAGGCTGTTATTGTTCGTCCTTTATCTGCTGTAAGCTCGCTTGTTCGATTTGCAGAGGAGCCCCAGATGTTTGCAATTGAATTCAATGATGGATGCCCCATCCATGTAAGCATTGGAAAGTTCCTTCTTATATTTTGAAATATTTAAAGGTAAGAATATCTAATAAATATGCTGTGCATTTTAGGTCTATGCAAGTACGTCTCGTGATAGCTTACTTGCAGCAGTTCGGGATGTATTGCAAACAGAAGTAGGTATTTCTGTTCCCTGTGAGATATTAATAGCTTCTTGCTAATAGAGTAGATTGAACACAAAGCGCTCAATCATTTGTGCTCCACAGTTTTCTTTTTAATATTACCCATAGTTTATTAGTGATAGAATGAATTGGATTGTAAAATTGTATTCCTGATTGTTTTCTATTGTATCTGTAGTTTTATTTGCCAGGGGATCAATTAGATGGTAAATTTAATATATGTGGTTTATCTTTGGGTTTTACTTGTGCAGGGTCAGAGCCCCATACCAGTTTTACCAAGACTTACAATGCCTGGTCATCGTATTGATCCGCCCTGTGGGGTAGTTCATATGCAAATCAAAAAGCATCGTCCTGTTGCTGATATGGATACTGCATCCATGCATTTGAAACACTTGGCTGTCATTGCCAAAGATGCTGTCGCTGAAAGTGGTACAGTTCCTGGTTCAAGAGCTAAGTTATGGCGTAGAATACGGGAGTTCAATGCATGTATTCCATATAGTGGAGTGCCCCCTAACATTGAAGTGCCTGAGGTAACTTTGATGGCCTTGATTACAATGCTCCCGGCTACTCCAAATCTTCCACCAGAGTCCCCTCCTTTGCCACCCCCTTCACCTAAAGCTGCTGCAACTGTGATAGGCTTCATTGCTTGTTTGCGTAGACTACTTACTTCAAGAAATGCAGCTTTGCATGTAACGTCTTTTCCTGCTGCTGTTGGAAGAATAATGGGTTTGCTTAGAAATGGATCTGAGGGTGTGGCTGCTGAAGCTGCTGGGCTGATTGCAGTACTTATTGGTGGTGGTTCTGGAGATACAAATATGTTAACAGATTCTAAAGGAGAACAGCATGCCACAATCATGCACACAAAATCTGTACTATTCTCTCAGCACGGCTATGTTATTGTCCTTGTTAACAGATTGAGGCCTATGTCTGTATCACCTTTACTTTCAATGGCTGTTGTTGAAGTTCTTGAGGCAATGATATGTGAACCACATGGTGAAACTACTCAATACACTGTTTTTGTTGAATTGTTACGCCAAGTTGCGGGTTTACGACGTCGTTTATTTGCATTGTTTGGACATCCTGCTGAAAGTGTGAGGGAAACAGTTGCTGTTATCATGCGTACAATTGCCGAAGAAGATGCAATTGCCGCTGAGTCCATGCGTGATGCTGCTTTGCGCGACGGTGCTTTGCTGAGGCATTTATTGCATGCATTTTTCCTCCCTGCTGGTGATCGTCGTGAGGTTAGTCGACAGCTTGTCGCTCTTTGGGCAGATTCATATCAACCCACTCTAGATTTATTGTCTAGAGTGCTGCCTCCAGGGCTTGTTGCTTATTTGCATACACGTTGTGATGGAGTTGCATCTGAAGATGGAAATTTAGAAGGATCATTAACCAGTAGAAGACAGAGACGTTTACTCCAGCAGAGGAAAGGGCGTCCTGGCAGAGCAATTACATCCCATGAGCATTCTCTGCCTTCCATTGGTAATGTTGAAGCCAGTGACCCAGCAAGGCAAACAGTTGCTGGTACTTTTAGAGGGCCAGATAGCTCTCAGAAATCTGCTCTCGATCCAGTTTCTGGACAGGCTTCAGCCTTTCAATATTCTGCTTCTCATTCTGGTGAAAATTTGACCAGCAATATGTTGCCTACAGGGGATCATCCAGCTCTTGTTGCCACAGCTGATGCTTCATCAACAAGTATACATGAATCAGTAGAACCAAAAGCTTCAAGTTCTATTGATCCAGATGCTAATGTGGTTGGTTTTCAGAACACTGGCCTTCCAGAACCTGCTCAGGTTGTTGCGGAGAAAACACCTGTGGGTTCAGGTTGCCTACTTCTTAATTGGCCCGAATTTTGGCGAGCTTTTAGCCTTGATCACAATCGTGCAGATTTAATATGGAATGAGCGTACTAGGCAGGAGTTGAGGGAGGCTTTGCAGACTGAAGTTCATAAGCTAGATGTTGAGAAAGCCCGTACTGAGGATATTGTTCCTGGAGGTGCTACCCTTGACACTACGACTGGGCAAGATAATGTGCCACAAATATCTTGGAACTATTCTGAGTTTTCTGTTAGTTACTCTAGTTTGTCAAAAGAAGTTTGTGTGGGTCAATATTATCTGCGATTGCTACTGGAGAGTGGCAGTGGTGGCAGGGCACAGGATTTTCCCTTGCGTGATCCTGTTGCTTTTTACAGAGCACTCTATCATCGTTTCTTATGCGATGCAGACATAGGGCTCACAGTAGATGGTGCAATACCTGATGAGTTGGGTGCATCTGATGATTGGTGTGATATGGGAAGATTAGATGGTTTTGGAGGGGGAGGAGGATCTTCAGTTAGGGAGCTATGTGCAAGGGCAATGGCAATCGTATATGAACAGCATTATAATACACTTGGGCCTTTTGAAGGTACTGCACATATTACAGTTCTTTTAGATAGGACAGACGATAGAGCTCTAAGGCACCGCCTTCTTCTCCTTCTGAAGGTTTGTTGAAATTGAGTTCCTCAAGTTTTTTCTTTCCATCTTTTCCTTTCTTTTCTTGGAATGTTGCTCGCGTTGTCTTATTGCTTTATTCTGGTTTATCATATTATGAGACTGTTTCTGGTGGTTATATTTTGTTTGCTTTGTTTGTAATCCTTGTTGTCTGTCTTCTTTTATTACGTGGTTACCACTTTCCATGATAGGATCAACATGTGACAACTACAGCTCTCATTGTGTCTATATGCATGTTTGCATGATTGGGAGCTGGAATGATTCAGAGAAGAGGACAATGTTAGTGAACTCGTTACAGTGTTTGTATGCCCTGATATATATACACTTATGGCCTCTCTGGTGACTGGCTGGACTCAGAAAGTTTTGGCACCCAGTTTGCCATCCATGCTGGTTTACCTTGCACCTTTGAACTGACATGTTCAATAGATTGGTCTGGACTGCATATGTGGACAAGTCTAAATAAATAATTGCATCTAGCCATAGTAATAAGCAAAATAATAATTACTCTTTGTCTTCTATCTTCTACTGCACATATAGGTTTTAATGAAGGTTTTGGCAAATGTGGAGGCTTGTGTCTTGGTTGGAGGGTGTGTGTTAGCTGTTGATCTGCTGACAGTGGTTCATGAAGCTTCAGAGAGGACTGCCATCCCTTTACAATCTAATTTGCTAGCTGCTACTGCATTCATGGAACCACTCAAGGAATGGATGTTTGTTGACAAAGATGGCGCGCAAATAGGACCAGTGGAGAAGGATGCCATTAGAAGGTTTTGGTCAAAGAAAGCTATTGATTGGACAACTAGGTGTTGGGCTTCTGGGATGGTAGATTGGAAAAAGTTACGTGACATTCGTGAACTTCGTTGGGCACTAGCTGTTAGGGTTCCTGTCCTCACACCAACTCAGGTATTGTCATTTTTAGAAATGGAATATGATGCTGATCTGCATTATGTTGCTTTCCAATAGTGCTGTTGTTTCTGGCCAGTTCCTGACATGACGCTCAACTGCAATAGCATTCTATCTGGTCTTTATTGTTGTTCAAAAAGTAATTTTCTGCAGTAAATTTGCCATTTCTCTTATTTTGTTTGTGCAACTTCTACTTTTAATTGTGCTAGTGCTCATGACTTCATTCTTTTAGGTGTTTAGGAATTATTGCCAACTCTCAGAAGTCTTATGCACTTTATTGAGTTATGCAACACATTTGAGTTTTTCTACGGATGTGTTATTTGTACACCAGCGTGACAATTGTACGACAAATGTAAACACTTTTGGTGGATTGTGATCTGAGTATCATCTGCAACTAATAGATACACATTGTGTAAAAACAGATCTAGAGAAGGGAACTGTCTTTTTTTATTTTACTCAATATTTCTTTGAACCCAGGCCATTATATATGCAAAATGTTGAAATGTCTAAAATAGTTTTATTATCAGTTGTAAAAGCATAATGATGGGCCTATAACTCATAGGTTCCAAGATCAAGATCCAACTCTGATACCATGATTAAAATGCCATCCCAAGCTTACGACAGCCACTTCATATGTTATTATTATTTAACTTACTAATGTAAAATTCTATTTTAGATATTTCAACAGACTTGATGCTAATACTTTATGCATACCAAATACTTATAAATTGCTTGATGTACAAGTAGATGTGTTTTTCTGTTGGAAACATTGATATTTTTCATATCTCTGATTTATGTCATCTCATATCTCCTTGTTTGACACCTTCTACTATAATCAATTTTGTATATTACACAGGTAGGGGATGCAGCATTATCTATATTACATAGCATGGTATCTGCACATTCAGATTTAGATGATGCTGGAGAGATAGTTACTCCCACTCCAAGGGTAAAACGCATCTTGTCAAGTCCACGATGCCTTCCACATATTGCTCAGGTGATTGTTGGAGCTGTTCAGTTTTAATGCTATGTGATTCTAGTGGTAGACTAAAAACCTCTTTACAAAAGGTGATATGTGGGCTTCAATTTTGTGTCTTTTTTTATGCTTGAATTGAAACATTACCACTTATCTAATTCAGAGATGTCAATTTCAGGTTTACCAGGAAAGACTCGTTGAAATTCATGGGTAGTAATAATTAATGTAGTTCTGCTATGCGTTACACCTCTGCTCTACCACAATGCATATTATAGTTTTAAGCTGTAACAGAAGAGTTATGTAATGCCTATGATGAAAAATGATGTGTCTGATGGTATATGCAAATGTGTGATGTGAGCACACCCTAGCATCTGAATTCCTAGTCGGCCTTTTAAGTGCTCCCTAGTCATACTACTCAACATGTTGACTTTTACTGTTGGTTTAGGCTTTGTCTTCTCTCATTAACCGTAAAAATCAGTTGACTGTTTGTGGCCTACCGAACGGAGTGTCCATGTCTTAGCTTCACTTAGGCTTCAGTCTCTAAGGAGTTCCAGGATGCCTGTTTTTGTATTAATAAAAAATAAAATAAAATAAAAAATTAAAGATCATCCCAATTTAGAGTGGGGTTTGGGGTAAGGTTGTCGAGGCTGGAAGGGTAGTTAAAAATTCTTTGTAAATTCATAGTCTTTTAAAAAAATTTGTTGTAGAATTTTTGCTTCTCCTCACTTGGGTTCTTTTGGCATTCTTTGTATACAGCTGGTCCACAATGCAGATGTACTAATTTTTCGTCATTACTTCTCTTTCAGTTATATCAAAAGAAATCAGTTTTTTCAGATGCAATACTTACTGTTAATTGTGATTTCTTTTTTTTTTTCCCAAAACAAAAAGGCTATGCTTTCTGGGGAACCAAGTATTGTGGAGGCTGCTGCTGCATTGCTGAAAGCTGTTGTTACTAGAAATCCCAAGGCCATGATACGTCTATACAGCACTGGTGCATTTTATTTTGCACTTGCATACCCTGGATCAAATCTCCTTTCAATTGCTCAACTCTTTTCTCTTACTCATGTCCATCAAGCATTTCATGGTGGTGAAGAAGCTGCAGTTTCCGCTTCATTGTCACTGGCAAAACGTAGTGTATTGGGTGGGCTTCTCCCAGAATCTTTGTTGTATGTATTGGAGCGCAGTGGTCCAGCTGCATTTGCAGCAGCAATGGTATCAGATTCTGACACTCCTGAGATCATATGGACACACAAAATGCGAGCAGAAAATCTGATTCGTCAGGTATCTGAAATCTTTGAATGGGGCACTTGCATTGTGTTCCATTTGCTTTCTTATTTATGCTAGGGTCTTTCATTTAAGACTTCTGCTTAAGCAATGAAACATATGTGAACTGGTTTCTTGTACTTCTTCCTTTCCCACCAGGTTTTGCAGCATCTTGGCGATTTCCCCCAAAAGTTGTCACAGCACTGCCATTCTTTATATGAGTACGCTCCAATGCCACCAGTGACATACCCTGAGCTTAAAGATGAAATGTGGTGTCACCGTTACTACCTTCGGAACTTATGTGATGAGATTCGGTTTCCAAATTGGCCAATTGTTGAACATGTGGAGTTTCTACAGTCATTACTGGTAATGTGGCGTGAAGAGTTGACACGAAGACCCATGGATCTATCAGAAGAAGAAGCTTGCAAGATATTAGAAATATCCTTGGACGATGTATCAAGTGATGATACGCATAAAAGAGATTCCCCTGAGGTGGTTGAGGAGATGTCTAGCATATCTAAGAAGATTGAGAACATTGATGAGGAAAAGCTTAAAAGACAATATAGGAAACTTGCAATGAAGTACCATCCTGACAAAAATCCTGAAGGGAGGGAGAAGTTTCTTGCTGTTCAAAAAGCTTATGAGCGCCTTCAGGTATATCTTGAAATATAAATGCCATGAAATCAATAGTTTTCCTTGCATTAAATTTGTTGAATTCATGAGCATTCCCATGAAATCAATAGTGTGACTTTTGGCCCTTTTAAATTTTATGTGTAGTTTCATTAATGGACTGATAATATTTCAATCTGTCAGCAACAGGTTTTGAATCTGTAAAGGACCTGTTTTTGGTTTATGAAGTTCTTAATTTGCTGTTGGGAGAACATTCTATTCTGAGTGTAAACTTGTTTCGCTCTTTTTCTCCTCCTGTTGAGACATTAACATTTCTTTTTAAGGGTTATTAACTGTATTTAAGTCATTGCATCCTCTTTAGCCTTCTGGTATCTGATGAATGTGCGAAGTTCACAGAGTGTGCATATCTTCTCTTGTAGTGATCTGTTTAGCTTATGCATTCATGAAATACTTGTTGAGGTCATAGAGTAACATGCCTGTCTTCAGAGTTAAAGGATGTGATGTGGTAAAGGTTATACAGCACACTGCTTTGCTTTAGAAGCTTTACTATCTTACAATATTATATATATCTTTCTGTTAAACATATTGACCGTATAATTTTGTTTATTTTTTACTCTTTTCTTTTTTTCTGTTTTTTGGCAAAACTTTAACCTGTATGATTGTTTATAGGCCACCATGCAAGGCTTGCAAGGTCCTCAGCCTTGGAGGTTATTGCTTTTATTGAAAGGACAATGCATCTTATACAGACGATATGGAGCTGTACTGGAACCATTTAAATATGCCGGCTATCCCATGCTGCTCAATGCAGTTACCGTAGATGAGGATGATAACAATTTTCTCTCCTCAGATAGAGCTCCTCTTCTTGTTGCGGCTTCAGAGCTTCTGTGGTTGACGTAAATCTCCCTTTGCCTTACCTGTCTTGTTGGTTTTCTTAACTGAGCTCAAAACGTCAAGATATAACGAGCTTAACTTCTTCTGACTATATTCCATTTTTAGGTGCACATCTTCTTCATTGAATGGTGAAGAGCTTGTGAGAGATGATGGGATAAAACTTCTTGCAACTCTTCTTTCCCGCTGCATGTGTGTGGTTCAGCCAACTACGCCTGCAAGTGAACCTTCAGCCATAATAGTCACAAACATGATGCGAACATTTTCTGTTTTGAGTCAGTTTGAGAGTGCCAGGATTGAGATGCTTCAATTTTCTGGATTAGTTCAAGACATTGTGCACTGCACTGAACTTGAGCTTGTTCCTGGAGCTGTTGACGCTGCCCTTCAGACTATTGCTCATGTTTCTGTGTCCTCTAAGTTGCAGGATGCATTGATAAAGGCTGGTGCGCTATGGTAAGTCAGCCATATACTGGGTTATGTTTCTCTCTCTCTGTTTTGGTGTGTGTATCACTCCTAATTGAATTAAATACTGGCTGTCCAGTAGTTAAGATATAAGTGATCCCTTCGGAATAATTTTCTTCACTCTTCTTTTTTTTATTAAGTTGTCTTCAATGCATAAAATATTGGAAATCAAGTAGTTTGAAATCTTTAAATCTTGGCAATATGTTAGATTGATTGATGCTTAGTGACAAAGACTCCTGTTTTGATGATTCAATTAGTTAGCATTTTAGAAATATAAGATCCTTTTCTTTTGAGTTTTGAATCATGACAACCCTTGTATTCACAATCTCAATTTCTTTTTTGTTTTTTTTTTGGTTCCCCAACTGATGTTCTGTTGATGTTCTTTTGGTCTTGAACTCTTCTGCTATTCTGTGAATTACTTCGTAGCACCTTATCTCATAATTATTTTCTAGAATCAAGCATGCTGAAAAATGCCTTAGTTTTTTAATTCTATTTACTGATTGTCTTTGCATAGTTCTCATAATTATTTTCTAGAATCAAGCATGCTGAAAAATATACTAGCAGATTTGTTTGTACAAAGTTTTTGTACTCAGATGTTGTCTATTAAGCTATATGGATTTAGTTAAACTATTGTGCCACACATTTGGGTGCCACGATGGCCTGCAGCATCTATTAGTCCCCCCTGTTTCTGAAACTTCTCCTCTAGGATTACAGTTTCCAAAATTCATCCAACAGCATTTACAAAAAAAAAAAAAAAATGGAAGGAGCAGCTTTGAAGGGACTGTAAATGTTGATATGCATGCATGCAGTTGTAACACCAGCTTGATCAATGGCTATGGCTGGAAGGGTCTATTCGGGTCAATTTGAGTAAAATTCAAAGAGTGTTTCTGGAAGCAAACTGGATCTTTTGGTTGGTTCCATATGATTTACCCCTTTTTAACTTTTTTCCTTCCTTTCCCAGGGTTTGGTTGTGGGGTTGGTGAAGTTAAGGATTGAAGTTGTGCCAGTACTCATTAGTAATAGCTCTCATCACATTTGTCCATTATTCCCTCTTTCTGTTTACTACCCTTGCCTCATCAAGTGAGGCTTCTGCTGTTGGTATCCAAGAGAATATGGGTTTCAATTGGCATCATCTTTGTATTATGTTTTCTTGCTGCTGAAGCCATTCATCTTTCTGTCTGTTGTTGTCTTGAAATGGATTAGGCTGTTAACCTTTTGAAGTGATTCTGATGGTACATATATAAATCTTGTTATTCCTGCATTCATACATCTAATTATCTTCTTATTATGTTTATTTGGTTTGTTTTAGGTACCTTTTCCCATTACTGCTTCAATATGACTCAACTGCTGAAGAATCCAATACAAATGAGTCACATGGTGTTGGTGCTAGTGTTCAAATTGCAAAAAATATGCATGCTTTGCGAGCAGCACAGGCCCTATCTAGGCTTAGTGGTTTGTGTACTGATGGGATTGAAACACCTTATAACGAGGCAGCAGCTGGTGCTCTCAGGGCATTGTTGACTCCTAAGCTTGCAAGTATGTTGAAAGATCAAATACCCAAAGACCTGCTATCCAAATTAAACACTAACTTGGAGTCTCCAGAGGTAAACGTGTACTTATCTGTTCTTGCCTCTTTAGTTGAAGAAATTTCTAGAGAGAATTTGATTTTCTTGTGTGACAGATGGTTTATCTGATGATGGGAAAAATTTGTTTGTCAAAATTACTGGTATATGGAGAGCAAATCTGTTAGATGACCTCATATGTACTTGTATGTTGTTGACAGGTTTTACTAGTTCCTCTTCTATATGTTTGTGGGCTATGACTCCATAGCGTGAAAAATCGGAGGTCAAATGAATCCCTTGATGATTTAAAATGTCTAGGCAGGAAAATATGGACAAAATGGTAGTAACCCCACTTATAGCTTTGAGGAGTAAATTGGAGTAATTATTGAAAATTAGGAGCACACAATGACTTTCTGTAGATTACATGGTATCATTTAATGTTGAGGCTGATATATTTGCTCATTATCTTGCATGCATTTGATGTTTTTCTTTCCTTCACAATAATTCTGTGCATTTAGTGTGGAGAGCAGTGTGTCCATGTTGTGAATGGTTAATCAGATGGGCTTTATTGAGTTGAACCACATAATGTACATTGATATGGTAAGAATCAAAATCTGGATTTCAACTGACAATTGTGCATCGTCTAGGATTCATTGATAATTATTAATCTAAAATCTAAATACTGTGAGCAGTGCGCATATTTGCGTGGTCTAGACCAGGCCTGTGAAATTTAGGTTTAGGAAACTTCCAAATGTTGTCATCTCTATTTTTTTCTTAAATTAACTATTACTGTGGGCCATCTGTGATTGTTCATGCTCCCATTATTCTTTTTCAGACATCAAGGCAGGTGACGTCCCTAGGTTTTTCCATAACTAAATGTGGTGCTCAACAAGATAACTTTACAAAGAGCTACAATTTTATATTTATGACTCATGATGGCTTCAATTGCAGTCATAGATTCAATTGATACTTAGCTACTTCAGTTTCTAGTTAATGACTCATCAGTATATGCATTCAAAAAATGGACTCCGTTAATCAACTTTTCTGCAGTCTGATATTATAAGTACGATTTATATGCAAGTTATGATTAATATTATCCAAAATTTAACTGATTGTGGTTTTAGATTATCTGGAACTCATCAACTCGAGCAGAATTGCTGAAATTTGTGGATGAGCAACGTGCAAGCCAGGGTCCTGATGGCTCATATGACCTGAAAGATTCAAATGGCTTTGTATATAAGGCATTATCAAAGGAACTTTATGTTGGCAATGTTTACTTGAGGGTGTATAACAATCAGCCAGATTTTGAGATCAGTGAACCAGAAGTCTTCTGTGTTGCTCTAATTGATTTCATATCATTTCTTGTGCACAATCATTCTGCTGCAGACTCAGGCATTCAGGATGAAGTTAGCCTTGATGGTTCATCCTCGAAGATGTCTGAAGTCCCAAGCGATTCAACTGATTTATCAGTGAATGAACAGAAAGTTCATGATGATTCTTTGGCCACATCTAATGGGAAAGTGACTGACAAGGAAGATTCTCAACTTATTAAAAACCTCAAGTTTGGTTTGACCTCACTTCAGGTACAGTACTCTTTTGTTCATTTAAGTTTGTTCATTAATTCATCGTTTATGATATTTTATTTTTTCCAATTAGCAGAACATACTGACAAGCAATCCAAATTTGGCATCCATATTTTCTACCAAAGAAAAGCTACTACCCCTTTTCGAATGCTTTTCTGTGCCTGTTGCATCAGAAAGCAACATTCCTCAACTTTGCTTGAGTGTCCTGTCTCTCTTGACTACGTGTGCTTCCTGCTTGGAGGCCATGGTGGCAGATGGATCTAGCCTTCTCCTTTTATTACAAATGCTTCATTATGCTCCAGCTTGTCGTGAGGGGGCTCTTCATGTTCTTTATGCTTTGGCAAGCACACCAGAACTTGCTTGGGCAGCTGCCAAGCATGGTGGAGTTGTTTACATACTTGAACTTCTCTTGCCTTCACAACGTAATGAATTTTTTCTTTTTGCCCTCTTTTTATGCCAACTGTATTTTTGAAAGCCAATGTAATTGTTAATTATCACTGGCAATGTGCAGAAGAAATTCCCTTACAGCAAAGAGCTTCAGCAGCCTCTTTATTGGGGAAGCTTGTCGGGCAGCCAATGCATGGGCCTAGAGTTGCTATAACACTAGCAAGGTTTCTTCCAGATGGCCTCATATCAGTTATTAGAGATGGTCCTGGTGAGGCTGTTGTATCAGCACTTGAACAGACTACAGAGACACCTGAACTTGTATGGACACCAGCAATGGCAACTTCTCTATCTGCACAGATTTCAACTATGGCAGCTGACCTATTCCGTGAACAAATGAAAGGTCGTATTGTTGACTGGGATGTACCTGAGCAGGCATCTGCACAGCAGGAAATGAGAGATGAGCCACAGGTATTGCCTGTTACATGCTCTTGCTAGATTTAACAAGTATTTTGCATTTTCCTTATCTCACATATTCATGGTCATGTAGGTTGGAGGAATCTATGTCAGGCTATTTCTAAAAGATCCCAAATTTCCTCTGAGAAATCCGAAGAGATTCTTGGAGGGACTTCTGGATCAGTATTTATCATCAATTGCCGCCACACATTATGAGACACAAGCTTTTGACCCTGAGCTTCCTCTGCTTCTCTCTGCTGCTTTGGTTTCATTATTGCGGGTACACCCTGGTCTTGCGGACCATGTTGGATATCTAGGTTATGTGCCCAAACTAGTGGCTGCAGTGGCTTTTGAAGGAAGACGAGAAACCATGTCGTCAGAGGAGGTGAAGAATGGCAACTATGAAGCAGATAGAACATATGAATCTATTGATGGATCTTCACAACCTGCACAAACTCCTCAAGAACGTGTTCGCCTTAGTTGTTTGCGTGTTCTGCATCAACTTGCTGCTAGTACTACATGTGCAGAAGCTATGGCTGCAACTAGTGCAGGAACACCTCAGGTATGTCTTGGAATATCTACCCCCCAGTGTTGAGTCGACTCACTTCCACCCCGTACAGATGATCAAAGTAGATGTTTACTTGTTCTAAAACTGACAAATAGTCGATTTTGCAGATAGAACTTGATAGAATGCTCTTGTTCACACAATCAATTTTGAAATTCACATTTGGAAATGGTTGTTCATTTTTTAGGAAGAGTTGTTCTCTCAATCATTAGGCTTGCTTCGGAATTTTTTTACCTCATCCTTTTTGTTTGTTTTGAGAAGGTTCTCTGTTTTTGGTTTAGTTTTAATGCATTGGACAATTTAAAAAATAGGGAATTTTAGAATTGTAGTCAGGTTTTTTTATTTTTTTCATCTACTGAAAATATTCTGTTGATTTGCACGTGTTTCTCTTCGTGTCTGTCCAGGCTTCCATCTGTAGACATGGGTGAATTTGTACCTTACATTGTTAATTATATTTTTCTCTTTGGTCCTTCACTTATCACGTGATCTTGTCAATTGGTTCATTCTTGATAATTTTGAATTCAGGTTGTTCCACTTCTAATGAAAGCTATAGGATGGCAAGGTGGAAGCATTTTAGCTATCGAGACATTAAAGCGTGTTGTGGCTGCTGGAAATCGAGCTAGGGATGCATTGGTAGCACAAGGCCTTAAGTGAGTAACTTTTGATGTCTAGATCAATTAACCAACCTGCTTTTGTGTGTGCATGTTAAACTCAACTTCGTGTGTGATTGGTATGTCAAGTGCATAAAATCCAACCATCAGTTTCGTAAATTGTAAATCCTACAAAACAACAAGTGAATGGTGAATTATAGAAACCTCTGAACTGGTGTATATGTGTTTATGAGAATAGGGTCAACAGCACCTCACTTTCTAGGTAAATTTGTTGAAAGAATATCTAATGGTTGGATCATTGCACTTCCAAGGGCTGAGATTGTATGTAACATGCTTAATTAATGCATGTGGGAAATAACATATGTTATATGCAGTTTGAAATGCATTGATCTACCGTAGATATATGCAACATATTCACTGTTAGCTTGGCCATGCTCAGACGTTGAATAGTTTGTAATCTCTTATCAAAGTTGAACTTGTATCTTCTTTACTTACAATTGCTGATAGAAAGTTTGTGTGCAATGAAGGGTTGGTCTTGTTGAAGTACTTCTTGGCCTTCTTGACTGGAGAGCTGGGGGAAGGAATGGGCTTTGCTCTCAGATGAAGTGGAATGAATCCGAAGCTTCTATTGGCCGAGTGCTAGCAGTTGAGGTTAGAATGTTTAACATCAAAATGGCTTTCAATCATTTTAGTTGGCTTTCTTGGCTTATCCCCTCAGAGAGAAGATTTTATTTTTTCATAATTGTTTCAGTTATTGTAATTGAAATTGAGCAGGCCTTTTAATTCCATTGCTTGTATTGAATGACGCACTTATCATGTTTTCAAGACTTGTCCAATGGCTCAACTTTCAAACATGTCAAGTGCATGAAAATGAAACTGGTTTCATCCTTAACAGGACATTTTCATGTTTTATGGCTTTCCAACTCTTTCCAAGCATGTCTCTGGTTATTCTCAGTTCTTTTTTGTCGTTTGTAGCCTCCTTTTTGAGGACATTCACTATTTTTCACTTACTGGGTTAATTTGTCATGTTTTCATAACAAATATCTTTTTTTACTAGTTAGGGATTGTTTTCTATTCCAATTATTTATTCATTTCTCTTTTCTTCAGACATTTCTTCTTACTATTTGAGAAAGTTTTGAACCTGAAAAGTTAAGAGTAATGCATTTGAAGCAATTTCCATACAATTCTTCAACTCATGGGGTTAAAATCATATGGTTTGATTGTGTTGATCCAGGTTTTGCATGCATTTGCCGCAGAAGGAGCTCATTGCACAAAAGTTCGTGACATATTGACTTCCTCAGATGTAAGTCTCTGACACTTGTTTCTTCTATAATTTCACTTGTTCTCTGTTTAAACTTCAGCTATATGTACCACAATCTTTGTCAGAAGTTACATGTCTAGAGAAATTTCTTTGAATAACTCATTCTAATTATTTTATGATGATCTAGGTTGATAACTAGAATCAACTTAGATGGAGCTTCCTGATTAAAAAGTGGTGATGTCAGACTACTAGAGAAGAATGGAGAGAAAAAAATAGAGAAAGGGGAGAAAGTCTATATCTCTATACTATATCCATCAACGATCTCAAATCTAAAAAAGATGAAAAAAAATTGATGCCTCATATTTATAGTGACCCTAAAGAAAACAGGAAACCATTCTTCTTCCAAAAAGAGAATGAACTTGTTTATGTATTTATAAATACTACCAAAATCTGATTAATCAACTTGGGAAGACAAATCTTACTTTGTTTTAGTAATAAATCCTTCGATGCTAAGACTGAAATATTGGCAAAAAATAAATGGAAGTATGAGCTCTTATTTCTGCATTAACTGCCGGTACAGGTTTTAAACTCCTTATGGAACATAGGTACTCATTTTGGTTGATGAAAAGAAATGCTGGCATTACCAAGATTTTCAATTAATTTTTGTCAAAGTAATTTAAAAAGTGACAAGTATTTCCTTGACCTTCGAAGTAGTTTTAACCTGTTAGCTGCTTATTTCATCCATATGGCAGGTTTGGAGCGCTTATAAAGACCAGAAGCATGATCTTTTCCTCCCTTCAAATGCTCAATCTGCAGCAGCTGGTGTGGCTGGTCTGATTGAGAGTTCCTCATCTCGACTAACTTATGCCCTTACTGCTCCACCCCAATCTTCTCAGGCGAAAGCACCTGCTTCTGATTCAAATGGAACACATGATGACTTTTGATAGTACACAGAAATATTTCATAATGGTCGAGTAAAACTGTTATCCATTACACCTGTATAGTCCTCTGTACAGTTGAATTACCCCATAAAATTTTAATCTTGTTTTGCCCTCATTGTCTACTGGGCTCTTGCAGTTCTCTTAGAGAAATTATTTAAGAAAAGAATCATTCGATTTCCATGTAAAGAGGATGTCCAACCATTTGTAAATTCTGCCTGTTTGTTGCCCTATTTGCCAATAAATAGGTGAGGTGATTTTGTGTGAATTTGTAGCTGCCTACTTTTCTTCTTTATATGTTGCTTTTTGCGAGTTTTATTCTACTTTTCTTCATTATATATTTAGATGTTAGTAAGCCTTGAGTCACAAGCAAATGTTTGTCATTGACCTAAAAAATTAGTCTGTTAAGTAATGATGTTTACCTACTTATATATATATATTAAATGTTTACTTAATTTTTATTCGATGTAGGATATGACATTACGTAATGCTTTTGTCAAGATCTGATTTAGATTTAATAGTCAATCTAGTTTGTATTGTCCTGTCTCCTTGAGATACGAGAATCTATTGTTTATATGACAATTTTTATTGAGATTTAAAATATAGGATTTTTAGAGTTAATTTAGCCCGTTATATTCATTTCACTATTTTTAGAAAATTCACATTTCACGTGGCGTATAGGTTAGGTAGAAGAATAAATATTATTTCTTATTATTGAAAATTGTAAAAATACTCTTTCTTTTATAGATACAATACAACCTACAAAAATAAAAATAAAAGTAAAACTAATTGTAATTATGAAAAAATTATTTATAACTATACACTCTAATAAGATCCTATATTTATAAAAATATATAATTAAATATCCTTAAGAATCAAAAAAATTAATCTATCTAATTTTATTTGTGATTCTCAATACTCCTTCTCAAGTTAGTCAGAAGATGTCATCCATGACTAGTTTATTAACTAAATTATTGTTTCTTTGGCAGACATTTAGTGAGTATGTCTATTGCTTGTTCGGACATAAGAATATAGGGCATGACAATAAGTCAAATTTTGAGTTTTTCTTTAATAAAATGTTTGTCAACTTTAATATGTTTGGTTCTGTCATAAAGTACTGGTGTGCAATTGCAAGAGCAGTTTTGTTATCACAAAAAACCTTTATGGGTAAGAGATTAGTAGCTTTAAGTTCTTCAAGTAATCATTTGGTCCATAAAACTTCACAGATACCATGTGTCACTACTCTAAACTCAGTTTTAACACTACTTTTAGCCATCACATTTATTTTTTACTACGCCAAATTACAAGGTTTCCTCCAACAAAGGTACAAATCTTGAAGTTAATCTTCTGTCCATTACACTCCCTACCCAATTTGCATCAATGAATACTTTAACTTGAAAATGTCCTCTATTTTCAAATAGAATACCTTTTTCTGATATCTCTTTAAATATCTTAAGATTCTATTTACAGCATCTAATTGTCCTTAATTAGGTGAGTGCATGAACTGAATTACCATGTTTACAACAAAAGCAATATAAAGAAGTGTATGTGAGATAAATCAATTTCCTGACTAAGTTTTGGTACCTTTCTTTGTCAATCACCTCTTTTGGTATTGTTAACTGAAATTTGTTATTCTGTTCTACAGGGGTTTCTACTGCTTTACAACCAAGTAGGTCGGTTTCTCTAAGTAGGTCAAGTATATACTTTCTTTGGGAGATAAAAATACCCTTCTTAAATCTAAAAATTTCCATTCCAAGAAAGTATTTTAGAGGACTTAAGTCTTTAGTTTCAAATTCACAAGCTAAGGCTTTCTTCAGTCTATCAAGCTCAAGGTCGTTATCTCCAATCAGAATGATGTCATCCATATAAACTATCAATATTGCCACTTTTCCTTTTTTTTTGAGTGTTTGTAGAACATCATATGATCAGCTTAGCTTTGGACAATCCTTAAAGTTTGACAACTTTTTCAAATCTATCAAACCAAGCCCTAAAAGATTGCTTGAGGCCGTATAGTGACTTTTTCAGTCGATACATTTTTTTTCAAATTTTTCTTTGAAGCCTAACAATAGGTACATAAGTACCTCTTCCTTTAAATCTCATTCAGAAATGCATTCTTTACATCTAACTTTTATAGAGGCCAATTAAGATGTATTGCAAGAGAAAGTAATACTCGAATGGATTTAATCTTTACAACAAGTGCAAATATTTCTTGGTACTCAATTCCATAGGTTTATGTGAAACCTTTAACAAGTCTTATACCTTATATCTCTCAATGATCCCATCAAACTTATATTTGATTATGAAGACCCACTTGTATTCTTTTATCTTCTTCTCATTCAATAGATCAATAATCTCCCAAGTTTTGCTTTTTGCTTTTTGCTTTTTGCTTTTTTGAAGAGCTTTCATTTCCTTGTATAGTGTTGACTTCCACTTCAAGTGTCCTAATGCTTCCTATATAGGTTTAGGTACAAATAAGTGATAAACATTTGTTGTTAAAGCTTTATATTCTTCTGAAAGTCTATGGTATGATAGATATTTAACAATGGGATATTTGGTAAAGTTCTTAACTCCTTTTCAAATAGCAAATGGAACATCAAGATTAAAAAAAAGGTGAAGGAGCAAAATTTGTAAAGACATTACCTAGGATTGGAGAATAAGAGGTGATGATTGACCATGCTCAAGATTGACTGAAAGATTCTCAGTATTAAGATTAAACTTGTGTCTGTTATAAACACGAAGTGTAGGGGTGATAGGTGGTAGAGTTTCTCCCCTTGTTTGTGATACAGATTTACTTGACATAGATAGATTAATATTTGCCTCATTTTTTCTAGTTAAAGTATCTATATCCTAATTTATTTCAAAAAAAAAATAATTGATTTTGGTTCTTGTTGCCAAAATTGATCTTCGTTCACATTCTCCCACTAAAAAGGAGTTTTGGTGTAAAACGGAATTATTTTCAAAAAATTGAACTTCCATACTAACATGAAATTTTTTTACGACTGAAGTAAAATATTTATAGCCTTTTTTATTAGGAGAATATCCTAAAATATATATTTTTTAGCTCGTGAATCAAATTTGAATTGAATATGAGATAGAACATGGACTAACATTATACACCCAAAAAATTTTAAAGGTAGATTATTTATGAGACTTGTATGTGGAAAGGATTTCTTAAAATTTTAGAATGGAGTTTCATAATTCAAAATCCAAATAGGCATTCTATTAATCAAATAGCAACTTGTTAAGATTGCATCTCTCCAAAGATTTTTAGGAACATTTATATGAAACATAAGAGCTCTAAATAGTTCAAGTAAATACTTATTTTTTTGCTCTGCAATTCCATTTTGTTGAGTATCCTTACAAGTCGATTAGTGTAAAATACCCTTTTTTGCACAAAAAAATCATAAACATTTGTTAAAAAATTCTATTCCATTGTCACTTCAAAAAATACTTACTTTAGTTTGAAATTGGTTTTCGACTAGAGAGTAAAAATCTTCAAAGAGTTTTGTAATCTTACTTTTCGAGTTCATTAGGTAAAGCCAGCATAGACATGTATGATCATCGATGAATGTCATAAACCATTTCTTTCTAGTTAAAATAGTAATCTTAAAAGGACTCCAAACATTACTATAAATTATATAAAAAGGTTTGGAAGCACAATATGGATTTATTTTATAAAAATTTCGATGGCGTTTAGCCAAAAAATAAGTTTTACAAACCAAAAAGTTACAGTCTACTCCTTTAAGTAAATCTAGAAATGAATTCTTTAAATAAGAGAAACTAGGATGTTCTAGTCTATTATGCTAAGGTGTTATTTTATCATGAATAAAGTTTGAACGAACACTACCAATAAAATCATTAACTTTTTTATTCTCAACATGGTTATCATCAAAATAGTAGAGATCTTCTATCATTTTAGCATTGCCAATCATCATCCATATGTTCAAATCATGGAATTCATAACAAGAGTTATCAAAAATAACACGATAATTAGAATCCTTAAATAAATGACTCACTGATAAAAGATAACAAGAGAGTTTTGGGACATGAAACAGATTTTAGAATATTTTTTTACAAAAAAAATTTATCCTTGACCAGCTATAAAAGATAAGCTTCCATCTGCAATACGTACTTTTTTATTTCCAAAAAGAGATTCATAAGATATAAACAAATTGGATAAAATTGTTATGTAATGAGAGACACCCAAATTTACGATCCAAGATGCAGTTAACAAAGAGGAATAGACATACATATTAATACTTGTTTAAACCAAAGATGCCACAACGGTACCAGGAGTCGACGAAGCAGATTTCAACAACTGTAGTAGTTGTTCTATTTGTTCTTTCCTAATCTTAGTAACAATTGTAGCATATACTTTGACTATGGCACATTCAAATCATTTTGTTTATCATTCTTCCACTCAACAGGTTTCTAATCAGTAGGTTTCCCATGTAATTTCTAGTAAGATTACGAGTATGTCACGGTTTATTGTAGTAATCACACGCCACTGGGTATTTGGGACGCGATAGACAATAGCAATAGTCCCTATTAATGCTGAGTTTTTGATCTATCTAGTGGTGTATTTTTTTGCCAAGCATGACATTCCTCTTATTTTTTTTCATGTCAAACTTCAAAAAAAAACTTCATCGAGAAAGGGGAAAGGTTTATGACCTATAATCTTGCCTCATACTTCATCAAAAACAACTTGAGCCCAGTCAAAAATTTAAAAATCTATGAGTTTTCCTACTTCTTTTTAAAGTTCTTATAGTTATTAGTATTCTTTCACTCATAATCATCATTGAATAAGTTAAGATTCTGCCACAAACTTTTGAGAATATTGAAATACTTATGATAAAATTCTCACCTTCACGAACTTCCCTCAATTAAAGTTCTAACTCATATACTTGTGATTTATATCCAATATCAAAATACATCAAGGTGAGATTATCTCAAAGGTCTTTGATAGTAGAATAATATATGTAGTTTGAACTTATGTTCTCCTCCATAGAGTTTACTAACTATGGCATTATTATACTGTTTTCGGCATCCCAAACAGCATAGTTAGCATCAATTTTTTTTGGTTTTGTAACATCGCCAATTAGATACTCTATTTTTTTCCTCCTTCTATAAACATTTGAATAGACTTGAATCACCCAAGAAAGTTTTTCTCACTGAGGTAGATTGTAGTGATTTGGACAAAGTTGGAATGTAAAAGTGAAAATGACTCGATCGGTGGTTTAAAAAAGTTAGTGTTGGCAGTAATGGTATGGATTGATTCAATGAATTCTAACATGGCAATAAATACGGAATGGGATTAGTAAAAAAGGGAGAGGAATAAGAAACAAATAGGAGGAATAACATTAAAAAAAAGATAATGAAATAGGCCAATTATGTTGGCTCTGATACCATATAAGCTAGGTGGAAGAAAAAATATTATTTTTTGTTATTGAAGAAGGCAAAAATACTCTACCTTTACCTTTTATAAATATAACACAACCTATAAAAAAATAAAGCTAGTCATAATTATGAAAGGATAATATACAACTCTAATAAGATCCTATATTTATAATATATATATATATATATATATATATATATATATATATACACACAATCAAATATCCTTAAGAATCAAGAAATTTATCTCCCTAATTTGTTTGTGATTCTCAACATAGCAATCTTTATTATGGCGATTTTGGAGACTTACATATGAATGAGAATTCAAATATATTTTAATACCATTTGTCACAAGTTAGGCGTTTGTCATTGATTCAAAAGACTAGCCTTTTAAGTAATACTATTTAGTTGTCCATATAAACTTTAAATTCACCTAATTTCTATTCGACGTAGAACATAATACTTGACATACATAAATAAAAGGGGCAAGAGCAAGAGTGAGACTTCTATGGTCTTGGCTCTATCGTAAAGTTTTTAACCTTTCACTAGATTTTTCAAATTTTTAATCTCCAAATCTTATTATATTTTTAGAATTCAGAAAATGCAAAAAAAAAAAAGGAAAAAAAAGGTTAAATGTAAAAGTAAAGGTTACGAGATTATATAAAAGTTCTCTTTCCATAAGATATATATATATATATATTTGGGTTCTTTGAAAGGGCTTTCTTTAAAATAGACTATGATGTCATGTACATTAACAGCTATTAAGAAGCTAAGAAATGTAAGAAGCAGAAGCGGGGTAGCTGAAGTACATTTACAATTCTCACACGACATCTATTGTATTGTATTATTTTTTCAGAAACTTTCAACGAGGGAGGGAGTTATGCGGACCTAAAGCAGAAAAAGAGGATATCATCGGGAAACGCAAGCTCAATAAATTGAATTTACTTTGGGGGTTTCCCTTTGGAGAGTGGAATACCATTTCTCAAGGCATTCCATAACCAAATGTTATGCCATTTACCTTTCTCCTTGGCCGTTTTTGCGTTCATTGTCAGATTCCTCATTTGCGAAATTATTCATGTTTTCAAATCACTCATGGTTCTTTTGCTTTTTACGTGTAAAATTTGGTCAGTTTATGTGGGGAAGGCTTAGCCATTCACGTGAGCTAGAAAGATAAGGGCGGGAACATCATAAATACCTAACATACTTACCTCTATATATATCAAGGCCAAACACGAGTAAGTTATTTTAAAACAGCCTGAAATAGAGAGGAATAGCAAAATACAACTCCTCAGTAATCCATAAGCTATATACACTAACGTCAAAATATGGGGACACACACAAAAACGATAATGTTTTGCGTTGTAATGACCTCGTTGGCAATGGCACCAATGGCAACTTTGCAAGATGATGAGAAAGAATGCGCTGATCAGCTCACAAGTCTTGCTTCTTGCATTCCGTTTGTCAGTGGCACGGCAAAGAAGCCAACGCCAGAATGCTGCCAAGACACAGCAAAAATGAAGGCCAGCAAGCCCAAGTGCTTGTGTGTTCTCATCAAAGAGAGCACTGATCCTTCTATGGGCCTCCCTATCAATACCACTTTGGCCCTTCAAATGCCTGCTGCTTGCAACATCGATGCCAGTGTCTCCAATTGCCCTTGTAAGAACTTATAAATGCCATGAACTTTACACTTTCTTATCTCGATCTACTTATGGCCTCTTTTTCCATATGGTCATTAATCATTAGCTAGAAAAATATTGCATAACGAGTTCTTGATATAACAACAATATTTTAACAGTTTTAGTTGCTTTGTAACATATGCTGATTATGATATGTATACATATATTGTTTGTTTTATGATGTTTATTTCCAGCAATATTGAACCTGCAACCGGATTCCCCAGATGCAAAGATCTTTAAAGAAGCAGGTCAAGATTCTAACACAACCTCAGCAGCAGATTCTACGCCAACTTCTTCTTCTGGTTCATCAACAACACCGTCTTCTTCCACCGACTCTAGTTCAAACTCAGATTCTAAGGCAACTACAAGCAGCAGTGATGGAGCAAAAATTATGTCATTTGGGACGGCAACTGCAAGTCTCTTGATGATGATGGCCCCGTACGCATTCATTATGTTCATGTGATCAGCTGCCTTTTAGCCATTTGATGCTGACTTATTATGATCATGGAGAGAAAATTAGAGGGTTTATAAGCGAAGGGAAATTTATGCTAGCTTGACCCATTTGCATTTCATAATAACAAATGTAATAATCAGAGATCGATCTTCGATGGATATGAAAAAAGTTTCTTTAAGGCAATTTTACTTGCTTTCGGTTGCTTATTACTTGTGTCTAATGATACATAAAAACAATAAAACAGATGTAGGCTTCGAGCCCACAAATCCGATGGACCTAGGCCACTATGTTCGCAGGCTTAAAATGATAGGGTAGTGGGCCTATGTCTGACACATTGAGGCCCATTGTGCTTAAATTTTATGGGGCCGAGGCCCGCCAGACCTCCCATCTGCCAGTTGCAAAATGTCAAAATGTTAAAGAAGACATCAGCAATTGATATATAACGTATGTTTACATCAAAGTCTCCCGTCCTTGTGATTTTTCATACAGAAATTAGAAATATCCGTCGTCGCCAAATTATGCCATCTTTATGAGTTCCAATTAAAACCATCTCTAATTTCCCTGATTATTAATGTCTACCGAATTTGCAGATGATGATATCTACATGTCTATGACAAAAATGTGACAGCCTTCACGTATTATAATTATAGGGCATTCCTATGAATTACGATGGTCCCTGCGCTGATTCTTTCAATTCAAGTTACATCTATAATTAATTTACAATCACTTGGTTATTTTCATGATCTTACCATGACCCTCTCTTAATATTTGGGTGCTCCAGACCACATAAAAAGTTATGTTAATTAACGGGATAAAGGATATTCTTGCCTTTAAAGTTTAGTCGTAAACAATTTTATTTTATTTAGATTTTAAGTATCTAATTTTATTTTAATTCTTTTAATTTTTTGTTCATTTAATCAAAATAGATTTGATTATAATTTAAATGACCTATTTGTCCACTAACTTAAATATATAATTAATTTAATTTTGATACGTGATAGAATATTATTCATTTATTATCTTTGAAGACACGGCGCAATATCATCTATTTATTTAATATAATTTAATTAAGTGTGGGACATTTAAAAAAATTAGTCGTATAATATTTAATTATTACTTAATTAAATAAATATAACAATACATATTTAAAATATATAATATTATTTTTAGATGAATTATTTTTATTAATTAGTATGATCTATAAATATAATAATCAAATTAAACTAGTACAATTAAAATTCTAAAATTATAATAAATTTTGATAGAAATATTTTTTTAAAATAAAAATAAATTTTAAAAATTGAGTAACCAGTCATTAGTCCGATCGATTGGCAACTATCGCTAATAATGAATGAACTAATGTCAAATTGACCCGAATTTTACATTATTTAACTTAAAATTTTATGATCTACACAATTGTGAGATTTTATTTATTAACGTAACATTAAAAAAAGTGTCAAAAATAAAGAGAATAATGGCAGGCAGCATAATACTGTTGTCAAATGGCGACAAGTAGAGATACACTACCATCACCATCAAATAAATCACCGAGCAAAGACTTTAATGGTGGTGACCGTGTACCTCTACTCATCTTGCTGTTCGACAATAACTTTATAGTAATCTCCACTTTTTTCTTTACTTTTAATATCTCTTTGGTGATTCAATGATGAACAAAAAACTCTTATTATTGCGTATGTATTAATTTTGAGTCAATCAACACTAATTATTATCAACCAACCTACCAATCGATGACGGTGGTGGGGATTGTTGGTATTCGATGACCAATTATTATTTTTTAGACGATGTTGTGACATTGATTTAAATTTAAATGTATAATTGATTAAAATATTCTTATTTTATTTAAATAAATTAAAAAATACTTAATTGATGAGAAATTTGAGTTTTTTAAATATAAATAAAATAAATTCGTCTACTAAGTCAAATTTCAAAGAAAAAAATGTCTTTATTCTTTTTTTTAACGCTATAATATATATAGCTTAGCTTTGGGTCTTGCCTAGACGCATTGACTTATACTTCTACGAATTTATTTATCAATTAACTAGTACACTATTTATATAGCCTAATTCTGGGTCTTGCCTATAATGCCCGTTGAGCTATGCTTCTAAAAATTTATTTATCAATTCATCTAATCTATTAGATGGCACAACAATATACTTTCAAAAGAGAAATATACTTTTCACATAACTGTGAGGCAAAATTAAGACTTGGTATATATAACCTGATTAAATGTCAAAACATAATTAAATAAATTAAAATAGAAATTTATTGACTCTTAACCCAACCATATCCTATAAATTATAGTCCAACTTTGGAATTAATACTAAGTAGATTTTCTTGGATCTCAAATCTACACACGTACTTTCATGCCATCATATCAATTTAAGTAAAGTTCTGCGAAAAGAAAAAAAATATATGGCAAGTAAAATGAACCTCCACTGGATTAATGATTGCTCTGCCTTAATTTGCAACGCATTAATCCACGTAATTAATGATTATCTTCACAATGGAGAAAATAATGGCCTATTTGGAGCCGTTGTCAAACTAATCCAACTTTTAATTTAAATTTTACATTTGGTGTATGTGATTATAATTTATATGAATTTAATTTATCCACTCTCGAGAAAGGCATTTGCAAAAGCCATCCTCTCAAATTGACCAAAACTTTGGCCTTGTCGAGTAAATTGCTCTATATACTAGGTGCAGACGGCCAAATTAATACCATGTTTTTGGCCATTTTAGTAAATTTTGCAAGGATTGACTTGGGTTATTTTAATATAAGATGATGAAATAAAGGACTGATAGCACAAATAAGCTATAAACAAGTAAACAACTCATCAAGCTTTACTTTAGAAAATCAGCCTATATAATATTTCACTAGAACATGTAATGCAACGAGAAAGAGAGGGAGGTGAAGAATACATGCAAAGCAGCCGGAAAACAAGGGATTGTTTAATTTTTAAACTATTTCATATTTAGTTCATACATGAATTTTTTTTTTTAAGTCCCAATCAAACACAATAAGTCTCAATTTGTTAGTGTTAAAAATATTTTTTTAAAATTACATGATATTACAATGTTGATATTTTATCAGACTAAATTACTCATATTATAATTATATTATATTATTAAAAAATTTCAAAAATAATACATACAAATTATATTATTATTAATATTATAATTAAATTATATTATTAAATTTTTTTAAAAAATAATATGTACAACTTTAAAACACATTTCATCAAAATACATTTTATCTGAACTAAAATAATTTTGAACTATATCTAAATTAGAACAATTTTAAAGCACATTTAAATTAGAATACGTTGAGACACATTTCATTTGAACTGTACTACAAAGTTATTAAAAATAATATGTACAATTTTAATACATATAATTTTGTAACACATTTTATAATTAAAATAACTTTGAGCCACGTTCAAATTAAAATACTTCAAAGCACATCTCATTTAAACTGTATTATAAAGTGATTAAAAATAACATATATAATTTTAAATATATTTCACTTTAATTTTAAAAAAAATCACAAAAAATAATAAATAAATCAATTACCTTGAAATTTACCAAGATTTGAACCTTAACTTAATTGAGGAAGCGTGTTTTTATGAAAGCGTGCTTGCCAACGTGGCACTTGGGGTGCCTCAATTTGTCGGTGTTAATTGTGGGAATTAGCATTGCAGCGGTGGAATGAATATGTGCCAAAGCCCACTTCAACACTCCATTTGCTTCACCAAACTTTAACCTAACACCATTTCAGCCCTCTAACCACGGGATCTATGTCTCATTCAGCATCACCATCATCATCATGATGCCACCAACACTTCATTTTCTGTCAATCTGACAACCAGAATTGCCTATTATTCTTAGTTGAGTATTTCAAACTTTACATGTTTATATATATATACATGCATCACATGATTTATACTAAAACAACCAACTGCTTGATTTAATGCAACCGTAACCTATTTTTTTGCACTACAATATCCTTCACCCACATGATAATGATAGTGAAAGTTATGGCTAATGGGTTTGCATACGTTATCTATTAAGTTATTGAATGGAGAGAATTTTGTTCAAAAGAAGATTGGAGGTTGAGATTAATTAACCTCTTTCTGGACATTGAAGACAGAATCTGATTCTGTCTACGAATTGATGCAAATTCTTCAATTGCGTGTTAATTTTGTAGTTGGTTGGTAGTCATGATATTCATTTCCTCCCTCAAAGTTAATAATTTTATTAACTTTTACTTAAATTAAACAAGCGATTTTATTCATTAGCGGTCACTGATTTGATTTTGACACTCACTGTGATGAGCATGGCGCCGACCCCGTTTCAATATCCGAATAATACCTTGAAATGCAATTTGTAATTGAAATTCTTGACATTATACGTATTATACGTATCCGAAGAGGTCAAACCATTTTTGACCACCAAGCATATATATATAATTAAGAATACTACTTTTTAAAAACCTCCTGAATCTTTTGCTAAAACAAAGGGACACAAATATTATTGTCTAAAAAGTAATTTAACATTGAATTTAAAGCTTTATATTATTACTAATATTATAATTAAACTATATTATTAAATTTTTTTAAAAATAATATGTACAATTCTGAAACACATCTCATCGAAATACATTTCATCTGAACTAGAATAATTTTGAGCTATATCTAAATTAGAACAATTTTAAAGCACATTTGAATTAGAATACGTTGAGACACATTTCATTTGAATTGTACCACAAAATCATTAAAATTAATATGTACAATTTTAATACATATAACTTTGTAACACATTTTATTATTAAAATAACTTTGAGCCACATTCAAATTAGAATACTTCAAAGCACATCTCATTTAAACTGTATTATAAAGTGATTAAAAATGATATATATAATTTTAAATATATTTCACTTTAATTTTTAAAAAAATCACAAAAAATAATAAATAAATCAATTACCTTGAAATTTACTAAGATTTGAACCTCAACTTAATTGAGGAAGCGTGTTTTTATGAAGGCGTGCTTACCAACGTGGCACTTGGGGTGCCTCAATTTGTCGGTGTTAATTGTGGGAATTAGCATTGCAGCGGTGGAATGAATATGTGCCAAAGCCCACTTCAACACTCCATTTGCTTCACCAAACTTTAACCTAACACCATTTCAGGCCTCTAAACACGGGATCTATGTCTCATTCACCATCACCATCACCATCACCATCACCATCATCATCATCATCATAAATATTTAAATCTTTATAAATTAGTTATATTATAAATAATAAATAATTAGATTATGAAAGAATTTTTTTTATTATTATTATATTAAGTCAGACTTGGTTCATATTGAGTTTAGACCAAAATCCTATTAAATATAAATTATTAAGTGGTTATATATCGTATTTAATCGATATTGATTCTATATATATATATATATATAAAGAGATATCATTTATTTTTTAAATATAATTATTCTCTATGAATTTAGACTCAAGTCTAATCCTCAAAACAAAATTAAACCAAACAAAATTGAATTTAGACTCAAGCTTATAAAAAGAAACTAAATAATAAAACAAAATTAAATTATAATCTTCATCCACTGGATTTTTTATTTTTACTCTGTTAGAACCAATAGGTCAGATTTTATTCAATTTTTAGAATAATAATTAGGCCTTTCAAGCAACTGGGCTAAATTGCCCATTCTTTAATTCAACAGTAATTAATGTTGGTTCAAGTAAATCAAACATCTCGAAATTAATACATGAGAGAGAGAAAGGAAGTTTTTAATGGTGCATGAAATTATTTATTCACTTAAAATGAAGTTGCATTCAAAAGATCGGTTCTAATTAAGTTTAGACTAGACCCCTCTATCAAATTTAATCAATGTTGATTCAAATAGATCCTTCTTTATTTCATTTATTCGTTGAAAAAACTAATGTCGGTTTGAATAGACCAAAAAATTTTGGTAGAAAAAATAAATGAAAGAAAACCTTTACCAATGCATAAAATTATTTATTCATAAAAATTGAAGTTGTATTTGAAATATTTATTTTTATTGAGTTCAAGTCTAAAATATATTATATTTAAGAATAATGTTATATTTTTTTAAATATTTTTTTAAATTAATATGTCAAATAATTATTGAAGAAAAAATAACATAATTTTTAAAAAATATATTATTTTATTTTATTATCTAATAATTATTTAACACATAATTTAAAATATAAATTTTCAGCTAATATTTAGAGAGTGTGACATTAATTTAAGTTTAAATTATTGAGAGGTATAGCTTTAATAAATGTCCACTTGAATGGATTGAAAAGAAAACAATGAGAAAAAATTCTTTAAATGTAGTTCTTGGTAGTTTGATAGAGTTAAAAAAAGTTGTCAAACATGTGCAAGAATGGTACGTGGCTGTCATTTGTGGGCTACGAATTTCTTTTTTTTGTTTTGAGAAGAGACTGTGATATATTAAAAGCTGCATTATTGTCATAAAAGTCGAGATACATGAGGATCGTAGAGCTTCGTTGATACATGATTTTCAAGAAAATTGGTAGAAAGATATTAGAGATATATTAGAGATTTTTAAAGAGTAATTTTATAAAAATAAATTATATTATGCTTTGAACTTCTCATCCCTTATTTATAATAAGAAGATCTCTAAAGAGAGAGTAATTTTATAAAAAAATAAATTATATTATTCTTTGAACTTCTCATCCCATATTTATAATAAGAAGATCTCATAAGTTGGTTCGATTAATTAAATTTTTTAAATAAAATTTTTGAAAATAAAATTTTTTAAAAAATATTATTGATTATTTGGTAATTAATTAAAAAAATTATTTTAAAATATTAGATCATTTAATTATATTATTAAAAATGCATATCTCTTATTAAATTATTAAAAAATACTTAATAAATTTATATTCAAATTTTAAACAATTTAATATTTTACATACATAAGTTCAAATTTATCATGTATTTTTTTTAAAATTTAATTTCTTAAAACATAATAATCAAGTAAATTAATACATAATAATTAACGAATCAATATAAATTATTATATTTAGTACAAAAATTAAATATAATATAATATTTTTTATTTAAAATACAAAATAATTAATAAAAGATTTTGATAGATTCTTATAAAAATATGATAGTTATAGAGATATGAAAAATTAAAGATATGATATTTTTTTAAATATTAAAAATATGTTAGTTGAATAGAGTTTATTTTTATTAACGGTATACGATGAAAAAAAGAAAATATTATTACGATATATGTGACCTGATACACATATTAAAAAAATTAATTTTTAAAAAGTTCGAAATTTGAGTTTTTACAAATAGAGACAAAATAATTTTTTTAATATTCAAAAATTCTTTTCTAATTGTAAGTAAATGCTATCAAAAAATTTGAAAATAACTTTTAGTATTAAAAAACTCTTTTAACCAATAAAGAAGCTCAATCAAACAAACACTTAATGTAATTACAATATGTACCCTTAATGAGCTTTTCGTGCCTTTAATAAGTTTTTTTACAATTAATTTAAGTAAATTATCATTTTAATAATTTACATGTCCTACAACACGTACTTTTAATTGGACATTTACAAGCTGTAAAGTAACACCATAACTCGTTTTCAAAGGAACCAAAACAAAAATTTCTTTAGGCAGTAAACATTTATACATTTTAATATTTAGAAATTTACCAATTGCATCATAATTTATTGAACTGCATGCATTACTATATATTAATTCTAATAAATTAGTGGCACAATGTCTAACACTAGTAAATAGAGATTTAGTCATTTTTCTTTAAATACTAGATTCACAAACTCGATAAAATTCTATGGTCAGATCAAATATTCGATCATCTTTAACCAGATGGGTTAGATGTCTCATACCTATGTGACCTAATCTCATATGTCATAGTTCTGTATCATTTAAAGTTCTCAAATTACTACTACTACTATGTATATTCATGACATTTTTAGTTGTATCCAAAATATAATACTCATTAATTAAATGATATTCAGCAAATAAAATATCAAACATATCACTGTCAAGTACAGGAATTGAGATAATCTGTTTAATACATGAGGGTACAAAACAACAGTTATGCAATATAATTATTTTATTACAAGAGAGAATTAAGTCAAAATGTCCAATAGCCTTAATCCACAAGAGATCACCATTTTCTATTCAAAGTTGTACCTCTCCTGATTGCAACCATCTAATTTTCTTCATACCTTACAGCACATTATAGATGTGTGAGAAAGAGATACGGTATCTAATACCCAACTTATACTAGTATCAAATACTAAAGAAATGTCAATAATGGGTAAGCATATACATGTGAGAGTCTTCTTCACGGTGGCAAGGTATTTAAGACGGTTCATTTTTCAGTGTCCATCCTTATTGCAGTGGAAGCATTTCCTTTTACTTTTGGTTTCTCTTGTAGCTTAGATATCTGTCGTCGCTGAAGACCCATCTCAAGTGTCTGCTTCACTTTCTTTTTTTTTTCTTCTATTTGAACTTCCAAAAAGCCTTCGAGGTAGAAAATGAAACACCCTAGACATATAGGGTCGTGCACCTTTTACTTATGTCCTCATAAGCTGTCTTAAGTATATTATATAGATTAGCGTAAAGAGGGGTCAAAACTTACATGTTAAAGTTCATGATGAACTATGCAAATGATTCGGGCAGCGACTGAAGAATCAAGCTATTCCCCAAGTTATTATTCAGAGAAATGTCTATACTTTCGAGCCTCTCGATTAATCATATCATCTTAAGGATATGAGGGTTCATTGGCCTCCCATCAAAACGTCTGGCTTGAAAGAGAGTTTTGGCAACCGTATAAATCTCAACCTAGGGTCGGACGCTGATTGACTGCTATAGTGCAAGCTATCGTATCAAGTAATATAGGATTTTTAGTCCAAGTATCAATTCCATAGGGACTATGCAATCTAATTCTATAAATCAAATACTAAAATTGTACCTACTTAACTTTTATTCAGAAAACTAAAATTTGAAATTTATTTAACTAATCTAATTCACTCAATTAACTAAACAAAAACAAAGAGTATAATTCACAAATAAAGATAATCTAGGGTTTTGACTCGTCCCCTAGTATTTCATTGGAATCATTAACCACTCAATTAATCTTTTAATACCAATTGATTGGCTTAGGCACTAATCTCATCACAAGCCTCTGTCGATGATTAAGTGACTATATTACACAATTTAATAATCACCTATATGTCTATGGTAATCAAATCAGAATATAATTCATTAAGATCAAACCTAAATTAGACTATACATGCCACTCAGGTATATGTCTATCCTAGATGGAACTCATAGTTGTTACCCTATAATCATGCATCAAATTATACTAGGCTAAGCACATAAATCCCTCTGTCGAGTTCATCATGGTTCCTCATTCATTCAAAATATTGATTAAGTATAATGAAAGTATTAAACACAAGGTAGAATGAATCAATTGAATGTATCAAGTTCATAAATTAAAAATTAACACAATCCAAATCCATACTAAGTTAACATAGTCTAACCCCAGATAAAAAATTTAGCCTATCACAAAACTAAAAGTATCAAATCAATTCATAAAGATCAATAAGAATAAGAAATAATGATAAAAAAATGAGAAGAAAAACTAATCAAAGTAACTCATTAATGTGCTTCTCCCTCAATCTTGACTTGAAACTTGAATTTTGATCTTGGTTCTTCAATCTTTGGCTTTGATCTTTGATTTTGTATTGTGAATTCTCTCTCTAAATTTTTTCCTCTTTTCTCTCTTTTTTTCCCCTCTCCTTTTAGGGTTTTTTGGCAATTTTTTTATAAGTTTTGCTTCTTCAAATTACTGTTCATGAGTTACTGTAGAAAAATACTGTTCACTGACACGAGCGCTGCAGCGCTCAGCTACTGATCTGGATGCTGCGGCGCTCAGTCAGCGCCAAACCCTGGTGCCCTTTTTGTATTTTGAGCGTAACTTCTTCGTTTGACGTCCGATTCGCCTACCGTTTATTCCTATGCGTTACATTTTTCCATCATGCATCTATTTATGATCAAAAAACACAATTAAATAGTCAAATATTTATGATTTAGAGTAAAATATGAAAGTTGAGTATAAATCATACTAGTGCTTTTATACCCTTATCAAATACCCCCAAATTTAAGACTTTACTCATCCTCAAGCAAAACAAAGAAAAACATTCACAAATTATTCATGACTCAAAAATAAAACTACAAGTAAGCTTCGATTGATTAAACAATCATCATTATAGTCTCAAATTAAGACTATTAAAAATAACACAAAACTCTTCAGAAATTAATAAACAACTTTCAACAATTCTTATACCATTGATAAAGTACTTCATTCTCCCTCGTAAATGATCACTTGTGCGTGTATGTAATAAGTAAGTAATCAGCTAAATAGAATATAGATTTATTCAATATTTAAGAAATACATAAATATGATATCTCGGCATATTTTTAATTATAACACTACTATAAGCTTATTTTTCATACTACTCTCCACTAATGTAGAAATACACATGTCTAAGGATCTATTTAGGATTTTAATTAGCTTGTAATGTAAGGTTAAGGTAAATGTGAGATATAATATATATATATATATAAAGTGCAAATCACACCATTAACACATAGACTTTACTTAAAAACCTCTTGATTCCTTCTCCTCCTTGATTTCTCATCTCTTCCCCTAAACTTATGCTATTTTTATATTTCTTTTAATCACATTTTTTCATAGAATTTCTTATTTTTCTTAAGCTGGGGTATTATACAGTTAAACATTTTTTTTTATATACCTCAAACTTAAAATGATATGCACATTCAAGACTTATTACTTTTTATTGCATTATCCTTCTTTTATATATCCACAACCTTTTTCATTTTAAGAATATTTCTAAATAAACTCAAGGTTTATGATGCTACCGGTAGATTTTAGGATAAGTAAACTCAAAGTCTTTAGGCTTGTAATGTGGTTAAAAAAAAAAAGGTAATTAGGCTCAAACGGGGTGACTATGAATAAATATACATATACGGTAAACTCAAAACATGATAGGCTTCCTCAAATTAAAATAATAACTTTCTTTTCAAAACTAATGAAATAACTCTTACTTTAAAATTATCTCTTGAATTAAGTAAAACAACTCTTTTAATTTATCTTAAAAATAACTAAGCAAACAATTTGCTTAATTATTTGTAAAATTCGGTTGACATGTTAACGAAGCAATTAGTGACAACTAAATTGACATTTCATGCTTGATCAACTTCTTTTGCTTTCAATTGCCATTCTAAATGGCCAATTAAAATTCAACACGAATTGATTTCAATTGCATTTGAATAAAAACAACATAAAACTTACATATGATCAAAGATTGTTGACCTTTTCAAATCATTAAAAACAAGCCACCTCATTTTAACAATTGTATCAAATTCAATACAAATGCTTTTGTTTTGGCCAATTAGATTTTAACATATGGCAAAATCATTATTAATGAAATGAATCAAATTCATTTGATAATAATGGTCGTGTGAATTCAATTTTAAATAAAAAAATTATTTTATTTAAAAAATAATTTATTTTATTAAATTTTTTTATAAATTATTGGCACAATTTGAAGTATACACTTAGTATATTAAAATGTCAAGTCTCATTTGATAAATTTTAAATTTAACACTTAAATATTAGCTACTCCCCAATAGATACTGGAATAAATAAATAAATAATTAATATAATTTAAATAAAATAATAAATATTTTATTTAAATTGTAGTTATATCCATCAATGCCTAATTTAGTACCCATACAAAGTATTGGCAAAATTTGAGAATTGCACTAAGTAGATAAAAGTGTCAAGTCTTACTTGACGCAATTTTAGGTTTAACATTTAAACCTTAACTACTCGCTGAGAGACTCTAAAATAAATTCATATTTTTCAAAAAAAATTTAGGTCGAACAATTTGATTCGTGTGTTCTACCCACGTGCTTAACGAGTACATTTCATATAGTGAAACTCCCTAGGTTCACACTCATTTTTTCTCACAGAATATTTTCGTAAGTCCATAACTGATGCCCTACACATATGTTATGGATAATACAAAATAGCGAGTTAAATCATACAAATTAAGATTAATTTATATTCATACAATCCTTCCGTCATATATATTCTAGAAGAGCGGAGACATAGATCAAAGCCGTCAAGTCCCCTAAAGCTCAACTATAATTTTATCTATTGATTCATATTCCGATAAACAATATTCACAAACTCTTTTGCGATATTGTTTATACCACGGGAAACTCTTTTTCAAGTTTATTGCTTATGGCCATAATGTTGGGATTTGTGCTTACGTGTCATCCCTTTTGTGTATAAATATTTGCTTTATGTTTATACAATTATGATTTCAATATATCACTAATTATTTTATATACAAATATGGTAAGATTCTTGTAACGTTTTAGACATTATATGATTTGAAAGAGTTCAGATCTGATCTAAAGGAGTTTAGATCAGAACTAATAGTTAGTAATGCTAAAATATATAAATGCTAAAAGATAGCACTGATAAGAGTTATCAGGTTATAAGAGTTAGCAAAATCTAAAGAGTTAGAGCCTTATCTGAAATGGGACAAAGACCTAAGAATATATTAGTAATGACGTAGTTGCAATCAGTTGCAAATGGTGCTAAGAAATGTTGTTATGCAAATATGTTCTTAAACTTAATGTTCCTGATCTATCTTCACTAATGCGAGTCTGTTAGTGAAGACCTTAATAAATATAGATCAGTGTATGTCTATATCTGGATAGTTCAGATGGTTAGTCTTAGCAGACCATGAGTTTAGTGGAAACTCGTATAGAGATACAAGTATTCAGTAAGGACTGAATATTGAACAGACTCACAAAGATCTCCAATAGACATCCCATAAAGCCGTCAATGGATGATCTTTCGAGTTGAGTAGTATTCGTGGTCCTTAGACCTGAGTGTCACGGTGGACTTGTGAGTGATCCATCATACTTTGGTTCCACACATGTCAGATACCTTTCATGGTCTGACCGCTGGGTGTCGCTGGGTATGGTCCGATGCTCATGGAGTCCGGTGTGTACA
Source organism: Ailanthus altissimus (assembly GCA_946807835.1). NCBI lineage: Eukaryota > Viridiplantae > Streptophyta > Magnoliopsida > Sapindales > Simaroubaceae > Ailanthus > Ailanthus altissimus. Next base: position 27,758,626 of record OX327689.1, read on the forward strand.
GATATGGGATCCATCAACTCAATTGGGTGAGTAAAATATCATGTAACTCTAAGATTGTATTTCAGAAAGTCTTATGGCCATAAGCAGACATATCAGGGAATTAATTTTATTCTCAAAAAAATAATATCGTAAAAGTGTTTACAAATATTATTTATTGAAATACTAATCTAGAGATAAGTTTATGGTTGAGCACATGGAGACTTGACGGTGTTGATCTATATCTCCGCTCTTCTAGGATATTTATGATGGAAGGATTATACGAATATGTTATAACCTCAACTTGTATGGTCTAATGCGCCGTTTTGTAATATCTGTAACATGTGTGTGGGACATTGTTCACAGACGTGTGAAATAGTTTCATATGACAAATCGGGCATGGACCTAGAGAGTCTCACAATATGAAGTGTACTTGTTGTGCACTGGGGCGGCGAATTGGATTGAACAATTAATCCAACAATTTCCAGCAAAATGAAAAATGTTTCAAGGTTCTTTTTATTATTCACTTGTCAATAATTGAAGGTAAAACACATTATTGGTTTACAAGAGTTGTTAACCAATAAGAAATTGACAAGTGACATAATCTTACTCCATAAATAATTTACCATGTATTTACCTATTTACCTTACTTAGTAAATACATATATGGTAAATATAAATATTCAAAATAGTTTTGAATTATTAATATTTTATATATTAATCAAATTATTATTATTAATTGGAATAAGTGGCAAATACCATTTACTAATGGAGAATGCACTTGTTATTAATAATAAGGAAAGTTTATCACTTAGTAATTCTTAAATGATGCACTAAGGCAGTGGTAAAACCACTTAACATTGATTAAATGCCATTTACTCTCTAGAAATTGATTCAATTGGTTGAATCAAATTGGTGAGTAAAAAATATGATAGATTAATGTTTGTAATGGCAAACATGGTTAAGTGGTGGTGGAGCACTAAGAGAAATCATTCTTTGCACTTAAGAAAGAATTGAAAGAGTTCAATGAGTGCAAGAAAGAGTGAAATTCGTTCAAGGAAAAAGAAAAGAGAATTGAGAGCTTTTCCTAAGTATTTTTCTCAAAGTGTTGAGAGAAAATACGAAGGCTTACCAAGGTTCAACATAAAGAGTTGTAAAGAACAAAAGAAATCTTTTAATTCTTATTATCTCTTGGTAGTAATCATTCATATACACAAATTATTTTAAGTGTTAAAACAATCATTTGTTGGAAATTCAAGGCTGTCATTCTAGCTTCACAATCCCACCGGATTTAGTTGTGAACTAGAATTGTGCAAGGGAACACTTCAAGGTGAGCTCAACAAATTGAAGCTTGGAGTTCTTGAAGAATTGTAAAGCTACCTTCATATCCGGGTAGGTTATTTATTTGTTATTCATTTTATATCATGCATGAAATATATATATGAGATATATATGTACTTGAATGATCATATATGCTTGAATATGTTACACATTGTTTAATATGTATGAATACTTTCGTTACGTATTTAATTTTTGAAATTATATACATCTATACACATCACACACCATATCACAACACATAAGACTTCATGAAATACAACCTTAAAGTATCTAGATATTTAACTCACCCATATGAGCTGACGGATCCCATATCTACACACATCGAACTTTATAAGCATCGGATCATACCTAGCGACACACAACGGTCAGACCATGAAAGGTCTTTGACATATGTGGAACTAAAGTATGGTGGATTACTCACAAGTTCACTGTAGCGCTCAGGTCAAAGGACTACGTACACAACTCAACTCGATATGACCTACCATTGATGACTTCATGGGATGTCTATTGGTCCTCGTTGAGCCTATTCAATATTCACTCCTCATTGAATACCTATATGCCATACAAGCTTCCAGTAAGTCCATGGTCAGGTAAGAACAACCATATAGATCATCTAGATATGGTCATACACTGATCTATAATAAAAAAATTCACCGACAGACCCGCATTGGTGAATTAGATCAGGAACATCGTGTTTGAGAATATAGTGCATAATAACATTTCTTAACACTTATTACAACTACGTTATTACTGATGTACTTCGGCTCTATGTCCCGTTACAAACAAGATCTAACTCTTAAATTTTGCTGACTTTTATAGCTTACTAACTCTTAATAGTGCTAATTGTTAGCAGTTATAATTCTCAGGGTTGCTAACCTTTAGCACTGGTTTAAACACCTTTAGGCTAGATCTGAACTCTCTCAGATCATACAATGTTTGTAACTTTACAAGCACTGAATCATTTATTTAATAAAATTAGTGATTTAATAGAATGTATTATATAAATATTATTAAATAAAATATTCATACAAAATAGGATTGCACATAATCACAAATTCCAACATGAATGATACTATAACATCAATATGATATTTTGAAAATGACAAGAAGTCCACAGAAACTTGATCAATCCATAATAAACAAAGGCCCCACTATGACTCGTTCTTTCTACCATTAATTTTCTAAAGAACCCTAACTTACATTTTAAGGACTCAACTTGACTATGCCATGTAATAGTCTCCAGCAAGAACACTAAATTGGGCTTAAATTGTTCCACATAATTGCGCAACATAAAGATCACTCGGTCATCGCCCAGACCCTGAATGTTCAAACTTAGAAGATTCATGGCGATCAACAGCCCCATTCCTCGAAAGCTGTCGATAACTCTGACTCCTTAACACCGATAGAGTTAGTAAGAAAAGAAGAATCATCAGTAGACGTTGTCATCAACCAACAACCTAAAAACCTTCTTTCCTACGTTGCTTCAATCATTTTTCTTCTTCATATAAAGGGTTATAGCTTTGGATATAGGGCTTTATTTTTAGGTTCCACCCCAATCACTTCGAACCCATTACTTTTCGAAGCTGGTGAGCCAATGCTATTAAGACATCATTTCTTTCTAGAGGTCTTGCTTATAGTAGTAGGTAAACTTAATTGATAGCCATCATCCACTATTTGATGGGTAGTATTTCTAAATATATCTTAGAGTACCAAAGCCACATTATGCTCATTAGCCAACATCCTCTAATAAATTCTCAATAGGTGGAGAGAACTCTGCGTTCATTACGTGAGCACCAACCTCTATCCCTTCCAAAACCTTTGGATTCCTAGTAATACCAGGACTATGTATCATTCCACAACTTTTGAAGACTACAACTATTATGTTTCTATCATTTCGAAAAAAAATTGCCTTCCTTTTTGAAAGAGGAAAATAACTGTCCAACGATATCAGTCTCTGTTAGAGGTTCGACCGCCCTAGTTGATATAGATTTTTCTGTCATTTGGGGTCCTTTGATAGTAACCTTAGTGTTAGGGTCGGTGCTTACGTGCCATCCCTAAATGTATATATACTTGTGTATTTATACAAGTGTACATTCTCATTAAATCGCTAATACCAAGTATATGGTATTATGCATGTAACGTTACAGACATTGTAGATCTGAAGGAGTTCGGATCAAATCTAAAGGGTTTAGATAATGGCTCATAGTTAGCCATACTGAGACATATAATTGCTAAATGTTAACACAACTATGTGTTAGTTGGTTATAATACTCAGCAGATCCAAAAATTGGAGTCTTGTCTGTAATGGGACATAGACTTGGGAATATACTAGTAACTGCATAGTTGCAAGAGTTGCAATCGGGTGCCAGGAAATGCAAGTTGCGCAAGTATGTTCTCGAATAATAGTCCTTGATCTATTTCTACTGATGCGGGTCTATTGGTGGATACTTTTATATATAGATCAGCATATGTCTTATCTGTCGGGTATAGATGGTCGTTTCTGACCGACCATGAGCTTGGAGCTCATATTGACATATGAGTATCCAGTTAGGACTGGATATAGGACAGATTCACGAAGGCCTCCGATAGACATTTAATATAAGCCGTCAACGGAGGGTCCTCTCGAGTTAAGTAGTATACGTGGTCCTTTGACCTAAGTGCCACGGTGGGCTTGTAAGTGATCCACCATACTTTGGTTCCACACATGTCACAGACTTTTCATGGTGTGACCGCTGGGTGTCGCTGGGTATGGTCCGATGCTTATGGAGTCCGGTGCGTACAGATATGGGATCCATCAGCTCCTATATAGAGTTTGATATCCAGATGCTTCGAGACTGTATCTCAGAAAGTCTTGTGGCTACAAGCAATGATCCGGGAAAGAGTTCCGACAGGGTGGAACAATATGGCAAAGGAGTTTGCGCATATTGTTCATTGAGATACAAGTCTGGAGATAAGAAATGGATGAGCACATGGGAATTTGACGGTGATAATCTATATCTCCGCACATCCTGGATATCATGACGGAAGGACTATACGTATGCATTGTAACCTCAGCTTGTATGGTTCAACGTGCTGATTTGTATATCTGTAACGTGTGCGTGGGGCATTGTTCACGGACTCATGAAATAGTTTCATTTGATAAATCGGGCGTATAACCTAGGGAGTCCCGCGATATAGAGTGTACTCATTGTGCACTGGAGCAGCGTGCCGGATTAAATTGTTTAATCCAGCAATATTCAGCGATTTCACGGGAATGCGTGTGTGTCTGTATTTAAGTGTGAAATACAACAATTAGTTAATAAATGTTATTTACTAATTGTATTAGGACACGTAGCATATTGTGGATCCTCAGTTGAGTTTACCTAAGTGTGGAATTTGATGGGACCCACTAAGAGGTAAATTTGATAACTATTTATGAGAAACAAAATAGTCATGACATACTATGATTATTTAATTGTTAAATAATCATTCTCTCTCTCTCTCTCTCTTTTATATTATATAATATATTTATTATTTTATTATTATTATATTATATATATATAAGGAAGCAAAAAAAAAAAACAAGAGAGAAAGAAAGAAATAGAGAGAAAGGAAAGGAAGAAGAGAAGAGAAAGAAAGAAAAAAAAAGAGGAAAAGAATTCTCTCTGCTTTCAATTGGAGTAATTATGAATTGCTCCAAGTTCTCCATTTCTTATTCTTTTGGAGAAAATAATGTAAATTCACTCCTAACCATTTTGGGGATTAAGAGTTAATCCTAGGCTGAATATGGAGCTGCTATTCTAGCTCACCGAATTGGTGACTAGAACTACACGCGAGTTGGTCTCTATGCGGACTCTAAGAAAAATACGTGTATAACGTTACATGTTTGGTGAGTTCTCTAATCTTATTAATATATTAATATGATTAATATATTTATTTATTGTGTTTATTGTAAAATTTATATTTCTGCTGCGTTAGGCAATAGACACAATTGCACATGCATACACCCACGTGCCTAGATCCTATTGCACCAACACTTAAAACTTTACACCCCCTTGCCGTCATTCTTCAATGACTCATTATTCTTCCCAGAATTAAAACTTACAGCCGAAACTAATCTATCTTTCACCCTGTTCTAGTCACCATATTCCAACTTTGCCCAAAATCCCTTTCCAAGATTCTTCTGAGAACATTCGCAAAAAGAATGACCCAGAATTCCACAAGAGTAACATAATTTTGGTAAACGCTTAAAGCAAAGTAGGACAACAACTAACTCTTCCCCTAGTTTAATTTCAATCACCCTAGGGAGAGGCTTAATAATATCCACATTAACTTCAACCCTAAAATACCTCCCCAAATAATGCCCCTTATCCCAGATCCACTTCTTCCACCATTCCCACTAAACCATCGAGACTAGCCCCAACTTGTTTGTTCATACAAACAATAGGAATATGATGGAATTGAACCTAGAAAGACGTTGTGTCAAAACTCATTCTACAATAGTCTCTTATTCAAATCGGCTCTTTTAAAATAATCAACTAACGGCTAAAAGTCCATGGACCTCCTACCAAAACCACTATTTTATCTGTTTCATTATGAAAGCGAAATACAAAAATATTAGTATCAACAGCATCCACATCAAACTTATCAACCATCTGTCAAAGCAGCGGCAACCAACGAACCACAACATCTCTACTTACTCTTCGAGAGGACAGAATTTTTCCGACCAGCGAGCATGCTACATCCCCTTGTACAATATTACCCTGTCCTCCTTCAAGCCGTAATCTAGAAACCTTAAACCCGAAGAGATAATATATTCACACAATTTCGTAGTCTCACCGTGATCCATAATTGCAACAGAAAGATAAAACAAGACAGGAAAAGCTGTTTCTTTAGACGACCAAAGAAAATAGGAACACTACTGCTTTCCTTATAGTTTACACAAGCAGAATGCCAAAGCAAACCTAAGAAAAATATTAGAGAGATTCTAGTGTCTAATTTCTAATGCAAACTGAGGAATTTTAATTCAAAAGCAATATGGCATATATATGCAATGAAAGTGCAACGGAAGAATTTAATGTAAACGATAATTCCTTGATAAAGACCGTGTGCTATGATTGGTTTTCCCGACAGTTCTGAAAATTTGAACAACGAATTAATGCATGATTTTGTTCTAATAATGGATCCAAACAACACGCACCGTGGTTTTGTTCCTGGCAATTACTACATAATTATCACGTAATCACTAATAGCATAAAGCGATTAAGCTATATTATATATGTTGCGGATATCAGGCCATACACTTTAATTTGACACTCCTATGGCATCAACTAAGCTACAACCTTGATACCTCTTTTACTCTATGCGCAGCGAAAAATCATAACTCACACCATAAATAAGAACACATAAGATTAACACACCAATAAAGATAAAGAAAACAAACTAATCACAAGACACAAAATATACGTGATTTGGCCCAAATTACCTACGTCCACAGAGAATCCATGATCCAGCTTCTTACCATTGATATAGATCACTAAGTATCTTTTTACATCATCAATGACCCCACAAGACCCCTTAGTATCTCTCATAGAGACCTCTAAGCATCTACCCTTGATCATTATGACTTCTTAAGACCTCTCAGTATCTCCTCATAAGAGATTTTTACAAGAAACACAAGAATAGCCCGAGCATCTAAGCCAAAAGGATCTATGATATTTCTCTTTTATTCACTCAAAGAACCTAAAGAATAAAAATACCCCCAAAGGTTCTCTTTTATTCACTCAAAGAACCTAAAGAATAAAAATACCCCCAAAGGTTACACCCTAGTGCACCACGCACTTAGTGCCTACCTAGCTCCTCTATTTTCTCTTATGGTTACATCTTGAAACCTTAGATGTTTAATCTTAAACAAAGGTTTACAAGTGTTTATATATGGTGTATTTCGTGCTTACAAACTTTATTCATTGTTGGAGTAAGAATCTACTTGTTTTGAAAGTTTTAAACTTCCCAAAACTTGAAATCCTGAACCAAAACGGACTTTTTCACGCGTTCTAGCGCCGCGGCGCTGGCCCTTCTCTCGCCTAGCGTGACGGCGCTGGCGACCCAGCACTATAGCGCTGATCTTCTGTGTTGAGCACCGCGGCGCTCATCCCTGGGCGCTGCGGCGCTGGAAGCTCTTGCGATTTTTTCATTTCCTTTGCGTCTTTGAGTTTCGGTTCACTTTCCCTTTCGTGTTCCACATGTCCTAGACTTCTCCATACATGTCTCACACATTCTAGACTTCTTGTGACTCTTCACTTTATTATTCATCTCAATTCTTGTTCAACTAAAATTATTAAATCGTCAATTTTTCAACAATATAAATATTGAACTGAAACTCATATCTTGCTGACTCTTAAATTATGGTCGTAAACTTTATTTTAATCATGTAACGTGATTTATTAAGTTACATATTTATCAAAATTATCTGGTACTCCATATTACTAATATTTAAATTAGTTTCTCAGCAAACAATTCGATGTTTTTTAATTTTGTAAAAAAAAAAAGTCTTTAATAAAATTGTTAATGAGTGGCAGGCGGTCCAAGGCCATACCTGTAAAGTGTTAACAAGAGCCCGTGGGAGTGCTGCAAGTTTGACAACATCACCTGATTAAAGATAAAAAGCTTACTTTGTTTACGTTATAACTAACAACCTTTTAGTTCCTTACAAAATTATCCTTCGCAATCTCAAATAATAACGAGAATGCCACTACTCGTGTTTCGCTTCTCGCAGTCTTTCTGTTTCATACGAAGACTAGGCTTTTTAAGTCACCTATAAAAACTGATACGAAAGAAATTGTCAACAAGTCAATCACCGCAAAAGACAAATATTAGTTTACCCACCAACCTTCCTAATAAATAATATTCAATATTCACACTCAACCAATCTCTTTTTGTTATTTATTCGTGGAAGTTTTATCTTTTTATCAAGTTTTTTAAAAAAAACATTATCAGCCGTATACTATATGAATATATTTTAATAATTTAATTTTTTCCTTCCAAAATCAGAGAGTGGAGATAGGAGATAGATATGCTTTCAAACTAAAATTGAGAATAAATCCACTCTATTTTATACCTAATCTCCAGACTGCACTGTTTCAACCAATTTTAAATATATATATATATATAAACATATATTTAAAATTTTTATTTTACTATGCATTTAATATAAAAAATTCTTTTTTTCAAAATAACATACGAATTTCGAAACTATAGGTTACATTTTGTAGATTTTAATAAAAAAAAATTTTAATTATAACCTTAAAATATACAAATAATGTCAAGTTGTTTTTACTTTTTTTTTTTTTCAATTGTGCTCATATTGATATTGCGTCGAGAAATTTCAAATCATATGGTAATATATATATATATATATATATATATATATATATATACACACTAAAAGACTCCTTTGACCATTATATTGTTTTTCCATGTGATTTAAACAGAGAATTCTAAATAGAAACGCATCTTTCACTTTGATTAACGACAATACTTAACTGAGATTTAAGTAATATACATGTACCATTTTTCTTCATTGTCACTATAAAAACTTGTACATACTAAGGGGGATATGAATTACTTGTTATTGAGTTGGCTATATTTAAACATTTTCTTCACAGTTTCAAAATTCGTTGGTCAAACATGAATAGTAAAAACGATTATTACTCTCTAGCTATTAGTTAATGTTTACTTACTTTTAGTGAATTAAAACTGATCAAAACTCTCGTTAAAAATATTTTTTATTTTTTTATTTTTTAAATAATTTGATAATTTTATTTTTGATAATACATAACTTAACAGTTTTACTCCTAAAAAATTAAAAACAAAAGAAAGAGAAAGAAAGACTTTGAAAAAATTTAAATCTTGATCTTAAAGATAAAATTATTCATCTTAACCGCTTGGTCAAACTTAAATTTAATTAACATTTTATAAAAATTAATATATATACCTTATAAACAAATTAGATGAATTGTTATAAATTAAATAAATTTTTGTAATAAAAAATTATAAACAATAATAAATGTAAAATATTTTAATAAATGATATTTTCAATTAAATATGTACAACAAATGACTTAAAAATTAAATTTTAAAAATTTATTGTAAAAATGAATTATTTTATAATTTTTCAAAGGTAATCTAAAATTAAAGTTATTTTCAAGCTCACATGTGAAATTTTATTATTTAATATTAAATAATAAAATAATTTTTCATGAAATTTTTTAATTTAAATTTTAACTTATGAGAATTCATAAAAAAAATTGTAAGTAATAAATATTGATAATATATTCAACTCATAAGAAATTAATTTTTCTAAAATTTTAAATTAAAAAAATTATTACAAATAATGCCAACAATGCTCTCAAATGAATTTTAATTATTACAACTTAAAAAAAATATCATATTAGAAAATATATATTTTTAAATGATAATTGATGGCTACATATGAAAAATAATTTTTGACTTTTGTTTGAAAATTATTTTTTATAATTAATATAATTAGCAATACCTTTTTATTTTTTTCTATTAATTAGAAATTGAGAGGATGTTTATAATTGATTTTTAAAAAATTTATTTTTTTGTAAGTTTATTTGAATTAAATATTATTTAAAATACTCGTGGACTTATTATTTTTTATGAGTTTGAGCACCAAAATTTATTTAACTTATAACTACTAATTCAACTAATTTTATTTACAGGGTATATTTATCAGTCTTCATAAAATAATAATTAAACTTAAAATTGTCAAAGTAGTGAATATTTATAACTTTTATTATTGAGGTCAAGGTTTCAAATCCCTTTAAGCTCATTTTTTTTTCTTTTACCCTCAATTGTTTAATAAAAAAATTATCAAGCCATATATTATTAAAAGTAAAATTGTAAAATAATTTATAAAGTTAAAAGCTCATTTTTTTACTCTCAATTCTTAAGTGACAAAATTGCCAAACCATATATTATCAAGAGAAATTATAAAATCATATAAAAAATTAAAAATAAAAATAAAAATTTATAACCGAGGGTTTGGTCCTCTATAAAAGTGGTTGCTCTTAACTATTGAATGGCAAAAATGACAAGTCATGTATTATTAAATATATAATTATAAAATCATATCAAAAATTAAAAGATAACAAAAATTTCCTAGAGGACGAGAGGGTTTGGTCATTTTTCACACTACATGAGAGTAAGTGGACATTAACCCATACTATAGGAAGATAATAGTCATTTTTCCCACATGAATATATTGTAAATATAAATGTGATTGACATTTTAGAATGGGATATATGTTGAGCTTTATTTGATATAGTTTATTTATTCGTTCTTTTTAGTTCTTATTCTTCTATGTGATTTAAACTTTAATCATAAAGATTAATGAAATCACATGCATTTGCTTATTTTTCGATTCTTTTAACTAATTAATCATTGGACCAAAATTAGTTGAGTTCATAGAATAATGTCTTTTTTCTTTTACTCTCAACTTTTCAATGAAAAAATTGTTAAATCATGTATTATTAAGGGTAAAATTATAAAATCATATAAAAAGTTCAAAGAAAACATAAAATTCTTAATAATAGATATATTTTTGTCTTTTTTTAAACTACATGGGTAAATGGTTGCTCTCAACTCTATAGTAAATTTGTCAAGTTATATATCATCAAGGATAAAATTATAAAATCATGTAAAAAATTAAGAGATAACAAAAAATTTATAACAATATGAAGGTTTTGATCATTCCTAAAACTATAGAGAATAAATGTTTACTCTAAATTCTTCAATAGAAAATTTGTCAAACTATATATTATTATGAGTAGAATTATAAAATCATATAAAAAGTTAAAAGATAATAGAAAATTTTTAATTACAAGGGGGATTTGGTTATTTTTGAAACTATAAGAGGTAAATAGACATTAACCAATATCATATCCCACATGAATATATTGTAAGTATAAATGTGATTGACATGTTAGAATGAGAATATTGAGCTTTAGTTGTTATAGTTTATTTATTTGTTATTTATAGTTCGTTTTCTTCTATGTGATTTAAACTTTAGCCATAAAGATTAATGAAATCACATGCATTTGCCTATTTTCTAATTCTTTTAACTAATTAATCATTGGACCAAAATTAGTCGAGTTCAAAAAATAATGTATTTTTTTTTTACTCTCAACTTTTATGTGACAAAATTGTCAAGACATGTATTATTAAGCTTTATTTGTTATATTTTATTTATTCGTTATTTATAGTTCGTATTCTTCTATGTGATTTAAACTTTAGCCACAAAGATTAATGAAATCACATGCATTTGCCTATTTTCTAATTCTTTTAACTAATTAATCATTGGACCAAAATTAGTCGAGTTCATAGAATAATGTCTTTTTTTTTTTTTACTCTCAACTTTTATGTGACAAAATTGTCGAGACATGTATTATTAAAAGTAAAATTGTAAAATCATATAAAAAGTTAAAAGATAACAAAAAATTCATAACAACATAGATATTTTAGTTATTTTTTTTAACTACAGAGGTAAATGGTTGCTCTCAACTCTATTGTAAAATTGTTAAGCCATGTATTATTTTGGGTGAAATTATAAAATCATGTAAAAAGTTGAGAGGTAACAGCAAATTCTTAATAACATGAAAGTTTTGGTCATTTCTAAAACTCATAAAGAATAAGTGGTTACTCTCAACTCTTTAGTGATAAAATTGTTAAGTCATATATTATTATGAGTAAAATTATAAAATCATGTAAAAATTTAAAATATAATATTAATTTTCTAACTACAGAGGGAATTTGGTAATTTTTTAAATTATAAGGGATAAATGGACATTAACCAATACCATATCCCACAATAATATATTGTAAATATAAGTGTGATTGACATGTTAGAATGAGAATATTGAGCTGTAGTTGTTATAGTTTGTTTATTCGTTATTTGTAGTTCTTATTCTTTTATGTGATTTAAACTTAACCATCAAGATTAATGAAATCACATGCATTTGCCTATTTTCTAATTCTTTTAACTAATTAATCATTGGACCAAAATTAGTTGAGTTCATAGAATAATATTTTTTTTCTTTTACTCTCAACTTTTTGGTGACAAAATTGTCACGCCATGTATTATTAAGAGTAAAATTATAAAATCATGTAAAAAGATAAAAAAATAACACAAAAGTCTTAACAATAGAGATATTTTGGTCATTTTTAAAACTAAAGAGGTAAATGGTTGCTCTTAACTCTATAGTAAAATTATCAAGTCATATATTATTAAAGGTAAAATTATAAAATTATGTAAAAAAATTTAGAGATAACAAAAAATTTCTAACATAGGAATTTTGGTCATTTATAAAACTACAAAAAATAAGTGGTTACTCTTAATTTTTTAATGACAAATTTGTCAAATTATATATTATTAAAGATAAAATTATATAAAAAATTAAAAGATAACATAAATTTTTTAGCCGCGTGGGGGATTTGATTATTTTTTAAATTATAAGGGGTAAATAGACATTAACCAATACCATACCCCACGTGAATATATGGTAAGTATAAATAATTGACATGTTAGAATAAGAATATTGAGTTTTATTTGTTATAGTTAGTTCTTATTCTTTTATGCGATTTAAACTTTAATCATAAAAATTAATAAAATCACACTCATTTGCCTTTTTTTTACTTTTATTTTTTTTCAATAATTAATCATTGTACTAAAATTAATTAAGTTCATAGAATAATGTATTTTCTTTTACTTTCAACTTTTCAATGGCGAAATTGTCAAGTTATATATTATTATAAATAAAATTATAAAAGCTTGTAAAAAGAATATTGAACTTTTATTTATTCGATATTTTTAGTTCTTATTCTTCTATGTAATTTAAACTTTAAGCGTAGAGATGTATGAAATCACATGCATTGCCTAATTTCTGATTCTTTTCACTAATTAATTGTTGACCAAAATTAGTTGATTTGATAGAATAATGTCTTTTTGTACACTATGTGAATAAAATTTAATATTTGTTTTGAAAAAAAACAAAATTATAAACCCGCTAACCAAGTCCACAATCAAAAAGCACCAGCTGGACGTCCAATTTAAAATAATCAATGACTAAAACACAAGAGTTGATAATTGATAGGCCAAATTCAAATTTTGAAAGAAAACAATTATTTCCCTCTAAATTCCACCAATAAATAAAAGAAAATTTAATTCTCTCAATATAGCTCAACACATTACTCATAAAAGTTCTTCAAAAATTAATCACTTATCACTCTAAACAATTTTTTTTCAACACTCCAAATATTTTTCTCAAGAAAATTTCACGCTGTCTTGAGTATTAAAACATTTCAACAGTTTAGGTTTTAACTTTCAAAGAAGTAGATCAAGCATCATAATCAAAAGGAGATTTTTCATAATTTCGAAGTCGATTTACAGCGACTTCGTCAACTAAAAAAATAATATATTTTTTTGTATTCATTCCATGCTTTATAAGAAAAAAAAATTTTAAAATATAATAATAATAATAATAATATATACGTTAAGAATACAAATAAAATCTCATATTATTTATAAATAAAAAAATTATAAATATATAAAATATATAAAATATTTTTATACTTTTAAAATAAATTCCAATAACAAATATAGATATCTCGCGTTCTTCTTATATTTAGTGGAATGTTCCTCCTCCAATTGTTCAACGGGTCTTCGTCAAGATTTTTGGGACTTCTATTAAGTATAGATTTACTTATTAACATTATTATAAAAGTTTCTTCGTGTATTTTTTTTTTCATATTTTAATAAATTTTATGGTATAAGAAAACAAAAATTTGTTATTTTATACACGCCCGTAGTTTAGGCTATAGCTCTCCAAGTTTGATTTGATTTTCAATATAATCATACTCACAGTTTGATTCTTTAAAGATGAGCTAATTAAATGATGTCATAAGCATAACTCTATTAAAAACACCAAAAGAGAAAAACAAAAAAACGTGACTCTTTCAGGTGGCTGAAATTTTTAGCACTTAATGGGAAAGTTTCTGGAAGCCGCCGAGTTGCCATGAAAGAAGAGTAAAAATTGGCGAACATTAATTAATTTTATATCCAACTTATTGTTGGCGAAATTGGGAAGCTTTTTTAAACCCGACAACAAGAGAAGTTCAAATTGAATATCGTCATGCTTCGTCGAGAAGGTGAAAGCAAAGTAAATCAAACCCGAATGTGCTTCATATTTGGTAGACTCAAAAGAATTATATCTATGAGCTAATATTTTTTAAAATATTAAAATACAAATAGAACTAAAAATAAAAAATAAAATAAAATAAAATGTTTGCATACAAAGTAACAAAAGGCTATTTCAGATTAGTGATCAGTTCAGGCGATGATGATTTACGAATTGATCAGAATGTAGCGTTGCATATGGATTCCGCAAATTTCTTAGTTGGCAACAAAAACAACATGGGCTATGGACCCCAACTCATAGCTTATATAATAAGCTTAAGAAGCAATTATTTAAACACAAAATAAGGAATTGGATAAGCCTGAGAGATTATGTCTTTAGATTGAAGTGATTTTTTTTTGTTAAAAAAAGAAGTTAGTTTACTAATGGAGGCCCGAAATCAACTATAATTAAGAAGAAAAAAAAAGAATTAACGGTATTTTGAACCATTTTTGTATGTGGAGATTATATTATCATCAGTATTAAAATAGATTTTGAATGCACATAAATACTCTTATTTGATACAAACAATTAGATTTACATGGATTAAATAGTACAGGCATATTAATTTACAAGTTCCTATCATTTTCACCCAAAACTTCCCAACAATTTTTGTTAGCAATAATGGTGGGCAGGCACAGAAAGTCAAAGTAAGCTATAAAAAAAACAATTAACAAGAAGGGCAGATACGTAAATAAGAGAGGAGAAACGTTCGGGAAATGGAAATTTGAACGGGAGGCGGGAGGGACAGGTCGACACTATATAAAGGGGTCTCAGCCAATCTGTACGCCAGTCACCCACTTAACCGCTGGCCCTAAATCTTCCTTCTCTTTTCTCTCTCTCTCTCTCCTCTCATTCTCTCTTTATTATTATTAATTTCTTTTTTCGATTTTTTGAGAACTTAAAACCGAAACTAGAAGGAATTTAAAAAAAAAAAATTGTTTTACTGACAAGAAGCAAGAGAGAGAGATCGCAAACCCAGAAGCGACTAGAAATTTCTGCTGCAGATCCAAAATGAAGCAATGGCTTCTTCTTTGTTGTTGATTCAGTTTTCCATTTTTGCGTGATTTGCCAGCTAAATCATTCTTCATTATTTATTTTTTGATCGTTAAATTAAGGTACGCAGCTGAAGAGCTGGTTTCGTTTTTGTAATCTGATCTGTTTGTTTTGATTGGAAATGTCAGGCGCTCTGTTTGGTTGCCGGGAAATGAAAATTGAATGGGTTGTTTGTCATTTTGTTGCTTGTCTCGTTGGCTTCTAGAAGCCTTCAGAGATCTAAGATTTAGAAATTTTTTTGGAAAAAAAATAAATCTCGTCGGTTACGTTCTCAGCGAACCAAATCCCGCTTTTGTTTGTGTATTATATATATATATATATATATATATTTATTTATTTTATTTCATTTCTTTGGTTACTCGTTTATTGTAATTGTCATGCTGATCTTCCTTGACAGTCACCAGTTCTTCATGAACTGATGTATCATGCGATTTCTCATCATCTTTTTCGTTGTTGTTCTCAGTTTAGATCTGCTCTGTTTGTTCTTTTTTCATTTTGGAGTTCAATTGTTTATTTTAAGATATGTTGGTCACTGTTGTTGTTGTTTTTTTTAAAATTAAATTGCTCAGATTTTGTGGCTGTTTTTTCGTGATAAGGAAATTAACCAATTTTTGGAAATTTTTTAGTCGATGAGCTTTTTTTTTTCTTAAAAAAATTATTAATGAGCTCCATTTTTAAGAATTTGTGAAATTTGGAAAAGAAACTGTGGAGAAACGGTCAAGATGTTTATGAGGTTCATCGGAAGGTTATGCGTAAGTTTTAACAGAAAACATAACCAACAGAAACTTGGTCAATCGAATTCATAGGAAAGAATATTATTATTTACTTGTGATTATGGGCTTTTCTTAATGCTTCAGTTCTAAGACGTATCTGTTGGTTATTGGATATTTTAGATAACGTGTTCACATCTGATGCCATTCTAATTAAAGTTCTCTATACCAGGATCCGGTGCCCTGATCGGTAGTTCACTGAACAGTCTCAAGATGGTCGCCACAGCTGCTACTTCTGCTTTCTTTCCGATTTCTTCTCAATCCGCAGATTCTGTTTCAAAGACCAACAGTCTTGGCTCTGCTAATCTGGGAGGCATCAGGTCAAAATCCTCTTCCGCCGGTTTGCAGGTGAAGGCTAATGCCCAGGCCCCTCCTAAAATAAACGGTACTGCAGTTGGTTTGACAACGCCAGTGGAAAGCTTGAAGAATGAGAATGGCAACACGCCATCGCCTCCCCCAAGGACTTTTATTAACCAATTACCTGACTGGAGCATGCTCCTTGCTGCCATAACAACCATCTTCCTGGCGGCTGAGAAGCAGTGGATGATGCTTGATTGGAAACCAAGGAGGTCTGACATGCTTATAGATCCATTTGGAATTGGGAGAATTGTTCAAGATGGTCTTATGTTCCGGCAAAATTTCTCAATTAGATCATATGAGATAGGTGCTGATCGTACCGCATCTATAGAGACATTAATGAATCATTTACAGGTACAATCATATATCAAGGCACTTTTGACTTGGTTCTGTTGGAATGATTAGAAATAGCCAAATTATGTTGCAATTTACACAGTCACTCTTGTTCTTTCAGTTTCATAATTCTTTTTGTATGCACATTTGTGGCAGGAAACGGCGCTTAATCATGTTAAGACCGCTGGTCTTCTTGGTGAGGGCTTTGGCTCGACCCCAGAGATGTCCAAAAAGAACTTGATATGGGTGGTTACTCGAATACAGGTTGTGGTAGATCGCTATCCTACATGGTAAGCCTCAACTGAGCAATTAAGTGCAAGTCGAAAACCTTGTCATTTAATCATGTAATTTACTGGTATTTTTGGCTATACTAATTGGGTTGCAATGATGGTTTCTTGTTAACTCCCTTGCAATGCTGTATGCCACAATCCATCTACTGAAATTTATGAGATCTACCTTGTAGCAAAGAATTGGCTTGGTCATGTTGTTTCTGTAAATTTTTCCTAGGATAACGTTGAGATTGGTCCATGGATACAATCCAAAGGCCTGTGCCTTACATTTGAGCTCTTCTAGGAATGATGTATGTCCTATGGCGGTTTATGTAGTTTTGAAGATTACTGTTGTACTTAAAAGTGGATGATCACCTGTTAGATTTTGAAGCATTTACCGTTGATTTACGCCTTTTAGTTTAGGATCGTATATTTGGAAGTCGAAGGATAGTTACTGAAAGCTTTAGGAGCTATTTTTGCATGGTCTAAATTAAATGCTTGGCCGCTATATATGACCTGTTCTAGTTGATGACTATGTATTAGTTTGTGGAGGATTATGATATACGGAAAATCAGGGGTTCATGGGGTTATTTTTGTGTTAATGTTTTTTGAATATTGTAAAGCTGGCTGTCTGGAGCTTATACTTACAGTTTTCTTTTATCTTTTCATCTAAAACCCAAATTTTCTGACCCGTTTCTTGGATCATTGGGATTTTGGGTTATAGCATTTATTCTTTTATTTTATGTATGTGATGGTGTTTTCTGCCATATCCCTCATGTGCCATGATCGCCCCTATTAAGTTTTCTGCTTATCAATGAGTATGTTACTTAATGGGAAAAACAAGAAAAAGAAAAGAAGAAGATTGAATGACTGATCTATGTTGGTCTTGCAGGGGTGATGTAGTCCACGTGGAAACTTGGGTTACTGGATCAGGAAAGAATGGTATGCGGCGTGATTGGCTCATCCGTGACCTTAAGACAGGTGAAACTTTAACAAGAGCCACCAGGTAGGGAATTGTTTGGTGTAACTTCTTACTTCTATTTGGTGTTCTTTTCCTGTTATCCTCTATACAATTGCTTGTTACTGAAAACATACATATGTGAATTTGCATAGCTTACAGGTTCCTAAGGTTTGCGCATATTTGTTTATTGTTTATACTGTTGTTATCTGTGTGGCGAAATCAGAGATGTCTTTTGTTTAATATAATTTTCCTCTTTAGTGATAGCTATTAGATTTAGAAATAGACAAATTTGCTTCTTGGTGGTCAATAGTGATTTTTTCATTTTGGTTGGAATGTTATTGTACTTTTGACTGTATTATTGGTTGTGATTGATTTATTTTTTATGGTGTTTTTGCAGTGTGTGGGTGATGATGAATAAACTGACTAGAAGGTTGTCCAAAATCCCTGACGAAGTTCGAGGGGAAATTGAGCCTTATTTCGTGAATTCTCATCCTGTTGTGGATGAGGATAGCAGGAAATTGCCCAAACTTGACGACAACACTGCTGATTATGTTCTTAGGGGTTTAACTGTAAGTGAGCTCTTTTTGTATATTAAGGGACATATTAATTTATAATCTGTTGTTGCTTACTTGTATCCTTTTCCTTTGTAAACTTTGCAGCCTAGGTGGAGTGATTTGGATGTCAATCAGCATGTTAATAATGTGAAGTACATAGGATGGATCCTTGAGGTAGATTTTCTATTAAAGCATATTTCATTTAATCATTTTCAAGTCTTCCTCTGTGAACACGTTTGCTCTCACCATCATTTTTGCTTTGCTCGATATATGCTTCTCTAGTAGCTTGATATATAAACATGACGTTTGCCAAGTATGAAGATGGTCATCAAAATTAAAATCCTCATTCTGAAAGCTAGTTTAGTTCAGTGCAAGCTGAAGTCATCCTTATTTCTGGAAAAGGTCGAAATTACCAATAAACATGCAAGACATTCAAGTGGCTTACCCTTTTTTATTTTGGGACTTTCAAGAACCAGTTAGGTTTGAATTTCTAACGGTAAAGTTAATAATTAAAACCATAATTAGTATGTACTACAAGAAGAAGTATACATGAATAATTGACACTTCAACTAGCAAGTTAGCTTTAATTTTATTTGATGCTTGTGTTGATGTCTCTGTACTGCATTCCTAGTTTGTATCTTGGAAAAGACTGATGCATCAATTTATCTCATACTTTGGTTGTTCAAAAATCCCTTAGTGGCATCATGAGAAGTCTTCTCTCTAATTTGGGAGAAGGTTGTCAAGTTTAATACATCCAATCCAATCCAATAATATCTAGGAATTTCAGTGCAAGGACAGTTTAATGTAAAATGACATGTCTTTGTGACTGGCAAGTCTAAGGTTATAGCTTCTCAAAAAGCTTCTCAAAACTTTTAGCGTGCTTCAGTTATGCTTTACATTGACTCTACATGGCAGACAAAATACGTTTCAGATCTCTAGCGTAGATATTTAGATTCCATTGGAGAAAACAAAAATTATAGTATTCTGCTTCCATTGTTCATTCTTGGTTCTTATAATGCTAGCAGAATGAATATTGCTGTCTAACTGCTTTCTTTGTTTTTTCATTCTTTTTACTTTTTGAAGTTTCCATTATTCCTTTTTTTCTTTCTTGCTCTAAATGTTATTTATACCTTCTTTCTTCTAATTTTTTGTTTTATCAAAGTTTTTCATGCCTTCTAAACTAGAAGATACTGATGCTTGTTGCAGAGTGCTCCTCAGCCACTCTTGGAGAGTCATGAGCTTGCATCCATGACTTTGGAGTATAGAAGGGAGTGTGGAAGGGACAGTGTGTTGCAATCCCTGACTGCGGTCTCAGGCACTGACATTGGCAATTTGGTGAATTTGGGCAGTGTCGAGTGCCAGCACTTGCTTCGACTAGAGGATGGTGCTGAAATTGTTAGAGGAAGGACAGAGTGGAGGCCAAAAGTTGCCCACAACTTTGGGAATGTTGGTCAGATTCCTGAAGAAAGCCCATAATACCCGAGTTCCTGTGACCGGAGTGGCAATAGTCACATTGCTTCTGTAGCATCCTGCTCGCGATCTTGAATTTATATATGTTTCTTCCTTTTATATTATATATTCCTTATTTGTTTTCAAAAAGGGTGCAAGTTCATTGTAATTAGCCTTTGTTGCGCTCTCCTCAATCTCTACCTTCCAATTCAATTAGAATTCAACTCAGGGGAGGCCATGCAAGATGGGTGGATTTGTTGTATAGACGGACAAGGTTTACCTAAGCTTTGCCTAACAAAGATTATGCTCTGTGGTGGTGTCCATATGTTACACGATATTTAGTTGGACCAGACGTGTATATTTCGTTTTGGCTTTTATTTTTTTTAGTTAGATTGGATAAGAGATAGGCTAGAGGACTTGTGCTTCATCTTTGGCAATAATTATTTTCTAAAATTTGTTCGCTTTATACAGGATCTGCCAGCTTGCATGCCTATCATTCCATTCTCTGGACACGTGAAAATGTGCTTCATGCAGGACTGGCTTTGCTGTCATGGGGCACCTTGCTAATTGCATTTTGATTACTGAATTGCATTAAAGGATCGGGTTTTGCATCATGGGACTAGTTAATTGTCTTTAAAGGGTGCTTCGTATATCTTATATATATGGATAAATACAAGGGAAACTAGAACGTGATCTATCCAAATCCCGGAAGTCTATCTCGATGAAAAAAAACTAAACTAAACATTCATTTACTGGAAGTAATAAATTGTCGTGCTCTACCACGAACACTTGTAGATCCAAGCAAAGACTTGTATTATAAATACAGAATTCAGGCTCCGTGTTCTCCCGTGCTGTCAGTGATGCTATAAAAGCCCATGCTTGTAGATTGTAGGTAACACCGCCTCGTGCAATGTGCATGCACAATGCTTAAAAAATGCAAGACTAATCGCCATTAAATCTCCATGACAGCTTCTCCTATTCCAAACAGAGGATGATACATTGTACTCTTTCTCGTCAAGCTCATATATTGATGATATTCATCGAGTAAATTATGAAATAAAATAAACTAATCCTACATTCATATTCTGACCCCGGCCTTATCCTCACACCGCACATGGGCTATATATCAATTCGGTAAAAACAAAACATTTCTAAATAATAATCCATTTTGTCGCGGTTTAAGTTAAACTATTAAAAATTATTAGCACTTTATACACCCGGTTGCACAACCGGTTTAGGGATAATAACAAAAGAAGCCCCATAATATTTTTGTTTTTTTTGAATATTTATAAAGTTTGTCCATAATTATTAAGTTGATCCTTTATCTGTTGTTTAATTTTATTTAAATTTGAATTTGTCATTTAAATTTTTATTTGAAAGACTTCGAGTTAATCTTATTGAAATGAGTTCATTATTTTTTATAATAATAAATTATATGTATGATCAACATATTATAGGAGTACATAATTTATAGCAAATATATTTAATATATATATATATATATTAATATAGACATAATTGTTCTAAGTGGTCGAATGACAGCAAAAAAAGCAATTCTTTGGTCAATTTCACTAAAGTTTCCAATGTTTTCAAAAACATTTATGTAATCTATTACATACGATATATAAATATATATCTTTTATATTTAGAATTAGAACGCTTCTTTAAATTAATCTTATTAAAATACTCAAAATATTCTTATCATGATAAATTATGACAAGATTACATATTTTATGATAATGATATTTCAATTTCTTTAATACATTTTCATAGGTTAATATGTGTAGATGAATAACATATATTAAAAAAGTGCAAATAAATGAAAAATATATATAAACATAGAAAAATCATATTACACTAAAAATAATATAATAAAATAAATTTACGTAGTAAAAATTAGGTAAAAAAGTAATATATGAGAATATAGATTTACATTTGTTTTAAAAAAAATAGTTGTATTACTGCAACTAATAAAAAACAATATTTTGAGATTTAACCATACAAAATGATATAAAAAGCTTGTTGATTTATTACATAAGTGTTGTTATAATTTTAAAATTCACGTGGTTTAATTTCTTAAAATTAAGAAAAAAAAAATAATGATAATCATTATGAATATTTTTAATAATCGAGGTGGCTAATGATAATATTTGATTAATATTTTAATCAAATTAAAAAATGATATAAGAATAATATTGTGTGTACAAACTAAATTATACAATTTTATTTATACTACTTTACAGAGTATAGTATGATGGATTTAGTTATTATCATTATCTATTTCATTTATTATTTTATATTTATCCTTCCAACAACCATTTTATGCCGCATCATATAGCATGAATGAATTTGTATGATTAATTTATATATGTAGTACTATTGAATATATAATTACGTGATAGTACCATTAATATAATTATTTAAGTAAACAAAAAAAGTTAAATAAGGTGTAAAAAGTATGGAACAATTATTATAAATGTAAAAGAATATCATATAACTCATAAAGTTCATTACTCAAATCGTAAAATACATCGTATGTGTTTAGGAAAAAGTAAAATTATTTAGGATATAAAAACTATAACGTAAAATGAACAAATCGAATTAGTTAATTTACGATAGCTAAGTGTGTGAGATAAACAATAAAAATGATTAATTTATTATGATAATTATTGGGTGCAATTAACAGTTAGAATTATAGTTACAATTACAATTAAAATATAAAATAAAATTGTTATTAAAATTAAAATTATAATGAACAGGATTATATTTAAATTTAGAATTAAAATCTGGGAGATCCCAGACTCACGAATTGAATTTGTGTCAATGAAAAAATGTCATTTGACACTTAGATAAGTTATTATTGTTATTTACGTGGATCTATGAAATTGTGTATTACAAAATAAAAATCGATTATAATTTTAACAATGAAAGTGCAAGTAAAAGCTCTTTAATTCGAGCATGGGGGCTCAGCCAAGTTGGCTGAGCCCCCCAAGGACTCACATCCCTACCTGGGTTCGACCCCCCCTCCCCCCCAGGTGGTGCGGAAATGATGATAAATATTGTAATCCCCCCTTCAAAAAAAAAAAAAAAGCTCTTTAATACTTAAGTTAATCTAATAATATAAAAAATTTTAAAATAAAAAATAAAAATGAAAGAAAATAAAGATCTATAACCTACCTCCCTTTATTGTAGAGCCTCTTTTTTTTATAGGTTTTTATAGAAGTCTAATTAAATCACATCATTAATTTAAGTTCTTCCCCAAATAATAGAGATATTATTATTTTCATATAATTTAAGCCTAAATGATAAGAAGTACATTTATTGGGATGGTGCTTTCGCTTAGATCGAAATTTTTAGGGGAACAACATTAATTATCAATATATTTACAATTTTTATTGCAAATAAAATTATAATTGTAATTTTAATTTTAATTTTAATTTTAATTTTAATTGTTATTAAATTGCAATTACATAAATTTTAATTAATAATTATGATTGCAATTGTAATTAAATTAAATTAAATTAATTATAATAATAATTCTAACTATAATTATAACTACAATTACAATTATAATAATTGAGCCTTGTGTTAATCACAAATTAGAAATTGTGATTGCAATTAATTATAAATCTAATTGTACTTGTAATTATAATAATTTTAGTTAATTATTATAGTAGCATTAATAGAGTAATTAATGTGAGAATATTATGAATTAAATAGATTAATAAGAACAAAATTGGTAAAATATTTCTTGTCAAGGACCAAGTTGTCGTAGCTTAAGTATTGTTTTATATGTCTTCACTTGTAATAAAGATTTTTCTTGTTTTTGCACTATTCATCAACTTATATGTGAGTATATCCCCACAATTTTAGATCAATTGGTGAAAATTATCATATTATCCCAATTTAGTTTGATTTTATTAAGTTTCGACGTGTTATTCCTAGTTTAAATAATTTTCTTTATTTTGACTTGTTCAACATCATATTGTGGATACACAATCATCGCTTTATACATGTCCACACTTATAAGAAAAAGATTCATTTTTTTAATAATTTTTACCAACTAGTATATTCTCACTTTTTATTATTGAATTAGTGAAGATCATCAAATTCCCCTAATTTGATCTTGTTTCTCCCAAGTTTAGATGTGTAGTCCTCAATACAAAAAAAATACTTTTTCCTCCTCTGATTTGATAGACACTATATTGTAGGTACACAATCACTAATTAATGTATATCTCCACTTATATGAAGTTATGAGTTTTTTTTTTAAATTTGTTATTAACTTAAGTGTGAATATGTCCGTACTAATTAATATTTAATAGGGGAAGATTGTCTTATTCTTCTACTTTGGTTTTGTTTTCTCAAGTTTAAATGTGTACTATCAACTCAGATAACACTTTATCCAATTTTTATCTGTTAAACACTAAGTTGTGGGTGTACAGTAAATAATTTATATATGTCCTCATCGTACACGAAATAAATTCTTTTCTTTTGCATCTTTCACTAACTCAATTGAGAGTACATTCTTAAAGTTTACTATTTAATAGTAAAGATAATTATATTCTCTCAATTTGATTTAATTTCCTTAAGTTTCGACTTGTAATCCCCAGTTCAAACGACAAATTCCTCCAATTTAACTTATTATACGCCATGTTAAAGGTGCGTAATCACTATTTTATGCATATCCCCATTTATACTAAAAAGGTTCCATATTTTAGCGATTTTCACCCATTGATATATAACTATATCCCCACTACATATAATTTTACAGTTATTAAGTTATTAGACCTAGTAGTACAACATAAAAGTTAACGTTATTTGTATTTATTGAAGGTGATAATTACAAGTTTTATTTTATTGAAAACATGAAAATATAAATTAGAATTGGTTACATTGTGAAACATGGAAAATATAAATTATAAGTGCTTAGATTTTGACAACAATAAAGCTATTAATATGGGCTATGTTGAGCTAATATTGGGTAGATAGTGATATTTAAAATTAAACATATTAGAGAAGGTGTTGCGTTTCTTACAAAAATAAAATAATAATAATAAAATTTATGAATATAATATCCTACTAAAAAAATCTGACTTGCACTTTCTGTTTTCACCATCTAAGTTTTAGGAGTGCCAGTTTTCATTTTGTTCACATAAGCAGCAAAATTTTGGGTATAGTAATTTATAATGGTTAAACATAGTAATGAATTCGAGTTGTAGATTCATTTCACATGCAACATACATTCATTAATATATTTTATACTAGTTGCCTACAAAAATACAAGCTTCTCATGTTACTTATTTTGAATGAGGAGAAGGCAGCTACCATGTAAGTTTGGATTTATAAAAGTAGAACATTATCGGACAACTTCAACAATCTTGTAGTTATACATACATTGAAACATAATTAATAAGCAAATACATGTGCCCTACTTGATAGTTTCCAAATTTAACAACATTTTTAACCTTATAAATATAATAGTTACAGGAGTATCTTGAAACCATTCTTATACATGGTCACTATTCAAGTTTAGCCCAGCCCAGGCTGATGTTCAAAGCATTTGTAGGTGTTCGCCTATTGGCCTTTCGATGAAGGTGTCACGTTTGGTTGTGTAATCTCTTTTGTTGTAGTATTGGAGTCATTTCCAAGCCCAAGCCGGTCATAATCAGTAGTCCACACTGCCATGGCCTCCTCTGATAGCTCAGCAAACATGTAAAAGTTTTGGCTACTATATTAGAACAACAACCACATTCTTCTATTCTACCTACCCCCTTAGCTTATGTTGGTCAAAACAATCCACCATGTCTTTAACTATATACAACCGCACCCTTTGTGACTTTTAATCAAACACTTTATAAGCGATGTAATATCCACAAGTAGCCTTTTCTTCTTTTCTTTTTTTTTTAACCCTTTCTACTTTTATTATCTCTTCATTTACTACCCTGTATTCCAACTCCAATATTTTTAGTTTCAGCACATAATGAAGCATCAAATTCCCTTCCTTCCAAAAGAATTTGAGTCACTGCTTAAACTGTGTTAGGTAGCATCGGTAGAATTAAAAACTCTTAAATGAAATTGAATCAAACTAGAGATGCGAGTCTGTAACTCTTATCTACTTATATTTTAAACGCAAATTCCTAGCCACTAAGAGCAGCCTGTGTGAAACACAACCACAAAAACTTTTAATCAACCACGATTTTGTAGAAAGATTAAAAAAAAAAATTAAAAATTTCAGATTTAAGAACAATATAAATCATTGAAACAAAGTTAAGGTTTGATAAAAGTGTGAAAGAATATACCGTTATAAGTTGGTGTCCAAGCTGATAGCCTCCATCTAAATTTTCTTATTAACGACAATATAAATCATAGAAATAAATACTCTCCAGAATTTTCCTTCACTTTCAATAAAAAGATCAATAACTTTTGAGCCTTGTATTTTTAAGATATATATTTTGCAACAAAAAAAAAATGTAATATTAAAATCAGATAAATAGCAATTCCTATAAAGTCAATTTACGTGGTTAGAAAGACTTTAAGACCACTACTAGGTGAGGAGAAGAGTTTGGGTCACAAAATTCAATAGGACTGTCTGCTCCAAGCTATAGCTTCTTTCAATTATTCAACCAATAAAAATTTTCCAATATCTAAAATTTTACAAAACAAAAGGATCAATTAAGAATCAATAATACTCAAACACAAGGTCAATAAAATCCAAAAATAATGTAAAAATAGTGAAACTGTGAGTGTAAAAGCTTCAATAATTCAATTTGATTAAAGATATGCCTTATCTCCAAAAGAAAAAAAAAAAAAGATACACTATAACAATTATTAATATATTATGATAATAATTTTGCAGGTCGACGAAGTTGTTTCCAAAATCTAGCAAACAATTAAAAGAGAAAGAAAGTTTGAAAGAGATTTGGGAGAGTACAACTAGGAATTCAAACATGAAAAGGTTATTAATTTATGTTAGGGTATAATTTTAGATTATTTTATGTGAACTAGTGATAGGCTGATATGTAACTTGTTGAAAATAAGATTAAATTATATACGAGATTAGTCACTCAACTCAAATTGAGACCTAACTATTAGACTCGATACAAATTTAAGTTCATTAACCTTCATCATTTAACTTAAAAGGTACATTAGATATGATCTACTTAGAATTTCACATAATTATTTAGTCCTATAATCAAAGGACATGTCAGTATGATTAAATAACCTATCACATCATCATTAGCCCCCTAATTGATGTATACGTTAACAAAGTTTCACACTTATCGTGTTGGTGTACAAGTGATAGTTATAGAGTTAAAATAAGATGTCAACAAAATAACTTAGCAGTCCACATCACAATTGAACCCCGCACTAGTATGTTAGCTCACAGAAACCACATCAGATGACAATTAGTAAGAGAAGATATAAGAAAGTATAAATAGATAGGTGCAATCTTGCAAAGCACTTAATACAGGACCACAAACAATTCTTCTTTATCATAAATGGTACTGCAAAAGCTGTCATCCACTATAGTACCTCATTAAAATAAGATCACATAGAAAATTAGCAAGAGACCAATCCTGAAATGCACGTCATGTTGCCGTATCCACAAAATGGACAAATCAACATATAATTACTGAAGTGGCACTAATATCTACTCTCTACGAGACATGTCAAAATCACTTTAGGATAATAACACTTGCTGAGTAGGATATTTTTAGTATAACAAAAATATTCTCACACTGTAAGTATAACAACTAACTTTAAAGACATAACACTCTTTCTCCACTAAAAAGTCTCTAAGTGGCTCAATGAATTCACATTATTACCTTTATTTTAATTTATATTTTGTAACGTCTCTTTTATATAGTAGATTTTGATAATGTGCTCTACCATTAATATAAGCATTTAGGTCAAACCATGTAGATTTATATGTTGGTTTTCTTTGTGTTGTATTATCTTATTAGTTATTTGCTAGATTGAGTTTAACTTAAAAATCATAAGATTAATATAAATATATGCTTAAGTATAATCACATTTAGACAGCTCATTGATCTTAGCTCTAATTTGAGCTACCCTAGTCATTATGTGAAACCTAAGTATCCTCAGCCTCTTAAATATATTTTAATTTGTACCCTACTTAACTTTGTTTCCCTTAATATCTTCTTTAACCATAAACATGACAGTAGTAGTATTCTCCAACAAAATTAAGCTAAGTTATTCTCTCTAAATAATTTTGTACTCACACTTGAGTTGTGGCAACTTTTATTGAGCTATTATTTTTCCTTAGTAAACAAATCATTATTCATTTGAGTTTAAGAGATGGCTAGGCCTTAGGCCCGTGAGATTACCAAATTTGGGCACAAAGTAATATATATTTTTTTTAAATTTTTAACTTAATTCACCCATCCAATCTGTTAAAAATAAAAAATTACCCACCCCAATAAAAGAGAAATTTATGGAATTAATAAATATAAGATAAATATATTAATTTAAATAAAATCATTGAGATAAAATATTTTAATAAATATATTAACGTAAATTATTACTACTATCTTATTACAAATAAATTATATTAATTTATTCAATTGATAAAAGTTACTAGTAACGTTATAGTAATAAAAGTTAAATGTATATAACATTAATTGGATTATTAATAATTTATTATCTACAATATAACATATATTGTAAATAATTTATTATTAAATTTAACTACAATTGTAAGTGTACTTATAAATAAGGGATAAGGATATCAACAACTCTCCAGTTTGGTGGTTTAGACACTTTAATCCTTAAGAGATCACAAATATTCAACGAGGTTTCAGTTCATTAGTAACTTTCTTAGTAAAGATGCTATCAAAGACATTTTTAGTATTATTATACTTAGCAGTTTAATGCCACATAGCAAAATTTTAAAAATAACTAATTAATTTTTTTTAAAAAGTAAATAGTGACAAAGTTAGTGACACAATTATAACGTTTTAATTCTTTTTAAATTTCGTAATTTATGTCATAGTAATAACGATTTTGCCGAAGTGCTGAAATAATTCGAAAGGTAGGTTTTTTCGATGGCAAGAGTAACAGTGCCTTCGAACAACAAGATGTTAGGCTCTAACTCTATCATCACTTCTATTAGATAGATTATCAAGCGATAACAAGTCATCATCTGTCCTGTCCCACCACAATGAAAGCCGCTTTTTAGATAATTTGTTGACGAGACCTCCATAATTATCATGTAAAATGAGAAATCTATGAGTGATGTAAATGGTATCTGACCAAGCACCGTCACTAATGGTATGCAATATAAACTATTTATTCACAAAATTATTTCTTATTATTATTCTAAAATATTGTTGCGACAAATGATATTTATAATTAAATTTTATTATAATACATCAATTAAATATATAAAATTAAATATTATACTATATTGATAAAATCATTGTAATAAATCAATCAAAAGTATTTATTACAAAAAAAATTATAACCATACAAAATATCAAAAAAATATTAAATACAATAGTAGATTTGATAATAATGATTCTTTTTATTTTTATTTTCTTTCTTACGTTAAACGAATGAATATAATTGTGCCATGTTTTAAAATTTATAAATGTATAAAATTATGGTTAACTTATGATTTATAGGGCAACTAAGTCATTTAAGCAATAAAAGGGTAAGTCATGAAAAATTTATAAGTACATTTACTATTCTATTTAAATTTAATAATATTTATTTGAAAATTGTGATATAAAATTAACAGTAGTGTTACGTAATAATTATTTTTATTAATATAACAATAATAATATAGTGCTAATAATTTTATCTCAATTAACATATATTTATCTTAAATTTTTTAATTTTATAAAGGGGATATTATTTATAATATTTGGATCTAAATGGGCATATTTCATATTTAACCAAACAGAAGAGGGGCTTTTGATATTTTCATCTACCTTTTCATTCCGTTAACCGGTTTTTGTGACAATGAATGCTCGGCCGTTGGATATCATTCCATGCTATCTAACGGACAAGATGTTTGACTGTACAGCACAGTCGGATGTTCCGTAGTCAATCCCTGTTCGAAGGCACTAATCTGGCAGCAGTTAGTTCAAAACCTCACGTGTGCCCAACCGCACCTGATTACGGGTGAAGTGTCCAAAATCCAAACGTCCATCTGAAAAGCCGCGTGCGGCAGCCGGTTTTGCGGTCATATAAGTAACGTGATGTTGACACTTGGATTATTTTGTTGATCAAGAAAAGGGTTTTTGATTCGTTGAATCTGAAAGAGACACGTAGTCGACATTCCGGCAAATGTCACATGCGTGTCGGCTCTCAAGGAGATCCAGTTCTTCAGGTTGACTTTGAATCTTCTAACATCTTTTGTCACCAACCAAAACTTTTCTCACCTTTGCCCTCGTCGGTCAAATCAAAATGCAAAGCTCTGACTGTGAGCCTGTGACTGTTTGAAGTGCTTGGGTAGAAACAGCTGATTCTGCAGCTATTTATGATCTTGAATTTATGTTTATATTTTTGAAAATGTGAAGAAATTATTTTTCGTTACATTTGATGTAAGAGAAGGGACTAATATCATGTTCACCTACTCGTAAATTTCTTACCCAACTTGTTCATCTAAGATTCAACAAAGAGCTCCTAATAATTATATATAGTCCAATCATTCTAATTTAAATCGTATTTATTTCTTTTAGCTATTACGTTTGTAATCATATTACTATACTTACCTCCATGCTAATAAAATAGTATTTAAGCTTAGTGATTTCTCTGTATATCTCATAATTTAATAAGCACGATTAAATGGTGGTCTGAATTTGGAGATGGCTGATATTTGATTGAATGAATGGACAAGTGGCCCAAACTTCTAAGCTACTATCTGACAGCGTGCTTTCTACATGCACCCAATCCAACTTCTGGGTCTCATCCCCCACGTGGGCTCTCTTAATTGGACCACATTTATATAAATACTATACATACACCCCCAACATTCGCTCATTACAACAAGCACACAGTAGCTAACGGGCAGAAGCAGTCGGTCAAACGCAAAACATTTGAATTTGATGCAAGCAAAGCAATGTCACAGGACACCGCCACAGAGTCGCCGGACAGTGATGTCACCAGCAGCATGAATTTTGAAGACACAGAACTAACCTTGGGATTACCCGGCGAGGGTCGTTCACCGGCTGTAACCGAAGGAATAACAAAGAACTGCGCTAAACGAGGGTTTATCGAGACCGTTGTTCTTAACCTTGGAAGCTCTCACAGCAGCAAGTCATGTGACAATTACGAAAGCCGGGTCTCCGGTACCGGAAAATTCCCTGCTTCCAAGTAAGTGTGCTAGTCGGCTATCCACAATATATTATTGCATTTGTTAATATGCTGATATGCATGTCTTACGAATCAATATTTGTAATTAATATTAATTAAAGGGTTGTCTTATATTTCACTTCTAGTCAATTTGGTAACATTTTGAACGCAAAAAAATCTCTTGTAGAAAAAGAAACCAGAAGCACCCATTTTGATGTTATTATTATTGAAAAACAGAATTTCATTTGCATATTTATAAGGTTTAGTAAATACGTTGGTGGTTTGTTAGGGCACAAGTTATTGGATGGCCACCGGTGAGATCATTCAGAAAGGAGGCATTAGAGAGCAGGTGTAGTAAGCTTGTAAAGGTAGCTGTTGATGGAGCTCCTTACCTTCGCAAAGTAGACCTGGAAATGTACAGTAGCTATGAAGAGCTATTTATGGCTTTAGAGAAAATGTTTTCCTGCTCTATCACTCTTCTGGGTAAGCATACATGTAATGTGTTTGTTTGCATAGTAAATTGTAATAAAGTTGGTACAGTTTTGAAGCATATTATATAATATTATACCATATATACTTGTGTTTAATTAGGTAATTTAATGGAGGAAAATAGCAAGCTAATGGGTGGGGTGAAGAGAATGGAATATATGCCTACATATGAAGACAAGGACGATGATTGGATGTTAGTTGGAGATGTTCCTTGGAAGTAAGTTGGTTTACTAAAACTTATGGGCCTCCTAATTAATTATTCTGTATATTTTTAACTTTTTCTCTACCATATCTTACTGCTTTATTATGCTCTTCTCTTTGTTTTTTCTCCCGAAATTTTTATTCTGATTATAAGGGTACGTTTAATTAAATTTTTTAAATAGAAATTTTAAAAGTATAATATTTGAAAGTAGAGTTTTTATTTATTTATTTAAAGTTATTGATTATTTAATTTTTAATTAAAAATTCTTTTAGATCATTTGGTTATATATGATTAAAAGTATTTATTTATTATTAAATTATTAAAAAAGATATTTAATGCATAGTAATTAGTATATTAAATAAATTATTGTATTTAATATAAAAATAAAAAAATAAAATACAACGTACCTAAATAATCTTGTAAAGATATGATTGTTACAAAGATATAATGATATGGGTTTTAACAAAATATTAAAATCATATTAGTTGAATAGAGTTTATTTTTATTAAGAGTTTGTTATGAAATTAAGAAATTATTAGTAAGATACATGTGTCAATATATAAATATTTAAAATAAAAACTCAAAAACTTAATTATTAAAAACTTAAATTTTGACTTTTTTTTAAATCTCTAAAAACTTTTCTTCAATTGCGATTAAATGACATTAATTTTTTTTAAAAAAAAGCTCTTTGAACCAATAGTAAAACTTAACTAAACATACACTAAAAGTTTAATATTTTCCTCTTGATTACTATTAATTACCTTAAGACGTTTAGTAGTGTAGTTCATTAATTTTTGTTATTGGCATCATATCTTTAATTGGGATATATAAAGCTGGATTCATTACACAAACCCTTAATGTTTTATTTACTTTCAATTCATTTGTAAATGATAGAATGTTCATGGAATCATGCAAGCGGATCCGACTGAAGAAAAGCTCGGAGGCTATAGAGTTTGGTAATTGCTCCTCCCTAGTTATTGAGTCCTTACAGTTTATTAATTTGACAGAAAAATTTCCATTCTCCGTTGAAAATTCTTTCTTTTGTCTTAAAAAAAAATAATTATTGAATTGTTAAATTTGATGTTTATGCAGCTCTAAGGACTCCATCAAATTGCTAAAGAAGTTGATAAATCAAATATTCAGAGATCCATGAATATTGAAACTAGCATGTACAGTGATGGATCCCCTCATTTTCAGGGCACAGGAATGAGTGAGTGAATGAAAAAAAAGATGAATAAGAGAGAACCCTACTTGTGCTCTCTCTCTCTTTTTTTTTTTTTATAAAAAAAGAAACAATTTCTTCCTTCCTTTTTCTTTTTCTTGGTCTTGTGAAACCTATTTGTAATTATTGTTTGTCTCACAAAAGTGTGCTTCGATAATCACTATGTTTGCCTCTTCTTTTGAATCTTTTTAATTTAATGGGCACTAATCTGCAATGATAAAAAAAATGCTAAACACAACTGCCCATCTCAATGCATGCCATGCCAAGTTTTACGACAAATAAATTACTGGAAGTTGTACCTTTTTTCGAGAATTAGCTCAACAACTTGAGATTTACATATTAATATTGCTAAAATATGGCAATGGCATCATTACCAGCAATCAATACATCAAAAGAATCAAACATTTGGTTGTAGAGAGGAAAAAAATGAAAAAGCAAAAAAAGAAAAAGAAGTTAAGAAGCAAAAGCTTGGCCCATAAACACTCAAATAAAAGCATTGATATTAACAGCTTGGAAATGCTTGCATTTGTCCTTAATTAATCACTATTATAGTATTAATTTTTTTATAAAAAAAAAATATTAATAGGCTTCTCTTCTCGGATCCGTAACCCGGAAACTGCTAATGTAGCCTTCAAAAATATGCCGCCTTTTTGATACAAAAACACAATTCAAGTCTTTAAAATTAACTTACACGGACGCCAAATAAGTCATATGGCAAATAACATCGGAGACTCAGAGCAATCTCCAGTCAGACTCAGACTTGATAAACATATTAAGAAAGATGACTAATGACTTGTATTGCAATTAAAAAGGTCATTTTTCATATTAACATCAGAGGAGAAAGAGGAATGAGAGAGAAAAATAGTTTTATTTTTTCTTCAAGAGTTGTATCTTTTCTTACTTTCACTCTTACAGTAACACTGTTAATTTACTGCTCTATAATTTAATTGATTTGATTTGATTTTGACAGATCAAAAAGTTAAAAAAATTTTCACTGCTGACCATATTTTGAGGAAAATTATTATTTTTTTATCTTAGTTAAAATGTTTAAATTTTAATAATAAAAATATATAATATTTTTTTCATTTTATTTTTATTTGTATAATTTGTAAATATATATATTTAATTTATTATCATTAATTAATTTAATAAATAAATTTAATTAAAAATTTATTTTATAAAAAATAATCAAAAATAATTCTTTACATAAAAAAATTAAAATCATTGAAGTACGAGTGTTAGTTGCCGCTTGTCTTGGCAAAGCGTATTTTTTTTGTTTTTTTAATTATAAATTAATTAAAAATTTTAATTAATAAAATAAATGTGTGTTTCTTTTTTAAGTTATAAATGATATAATAATATTTAAATAATGTAAGTAAATATTATTAAAATTAAAAAGGAAAAAAATTTAATTTATTTTTATAAAAATTTAATTTTCAATTATTTAATTTTGTAATTAAAAGAAAAAAAAGACATACTAAATTGATGCGCACGCATTAGTTTGGTTTTTATGATTTTTTTATAAATAAAATAAATAATTAAAAGTAAATTAAAAAACAAACTTGTAATAAAAAAATAAAAAATATTTTTTCTTTTAATTTTAATAATATATTTTTTTAAAATTATTATATATTTTATAATTTTTAAAAAAACATACATTATTTTTTAATTTATTTATAACAAAAAAAAATGGTGGCCAGTGCACTTTGTCTTGGCAGAGGGCGCTTTACCAAACTTGCCATGTTTAACTGAGACTGGAAAAATGGAAATTCAAATCAGATCTAAATCAACTAAACCAAAGAGAATCTGAACATTATTGGAAAAACACAGGGACCCAAAAACTGTATCATTGAAACAACTTTTTCATATATTATTATTATTGTTACCAATATTATAACTTTTTTACCCCTCTCGTCTCACCTGCTGGGGCTGTACCTGTACCTGCAACTGCAAATTCTCAGAAAATGCCACACCTCTTATTCTCTTGTATCGAGGAACCTCTCTTCTTCTTTCATGGAGATCCATCAGAATCCTCTCCAAAAGCCCACAAATAAAAATGCCCTCTTAATTCAAAATATCTCTTCAACATTAACTATGAGTTCCTTTTTGTCCCATCTTTTATAGCTAAAGATATCTCTCACTTCTCTTCACAGTATTATCCTTTGACAGTTCCAAGAAAGAACAGGTTTTTACTCTCGTTAACTGCTTTAGTTTTGCTTCAGTGCAAAAAGTTTCATTTGTGTTTACGGTATTAAATGCTGTGATACATACCATGTACTTATCAGTGTATATACTATAGTTTTGTTAAAAAAAAGTGGATGCCAATGGTAGTTGAGATCTGGGGTTTGCTCATTTGGCTCATGTTTTGTAATTTGGCTTAGATCCTCGGTAAATTTGCTGTCTTGCTCTAATTATGGACCCAGATCTATGATTCTAGTTCACCAATTCTTTATTTTGTGGCCGAACTCAGTGTTTGATTTCATATTTTAGATCATTGTTGATAGTAATCCCCTGTTTCCTTCTCTTTTTTTATAACAAAAAATGTATGATGACTGTTTGTTGAATTTCCTCTTGAATTTTTCTATTATCTATATATCTGCTGTAACCTTGATCTGGGTTGTTGTCCTTTCTTGCTTTATTGAATTGCTTGCAAATGTTTATACTCTTTGGTTCGTTGTATCTGGATGGAAATCAAAACCAAGTAATGTAGTATTGCTGGTAAACGGGGTTGCTTTCTTGTGGTTGTGAGATTGTCACAAAAGCTCAATATTTAAACTTAGATAAGGATCAATAATAAACTATATTTACAATTTCTTAACCCTGAACGGTGTCTTGTTTTATATTATCGTTTTTTTTCAATGTAATTGTTTTGACCATGCTCCTTTCATGTCTTCTTGTTGCCTTTGTCATTTTTTCTAACTTTACCTGAGTTTTAAAACTATTTTGTATCTTCATATTGCATTTGTTTTGATAAAATTACCTTGATCTATGGCACATTATATGCACTGAATGCTCATATATACAGATATGGTGTCTTGAAATTAATAATCCAGCTCTTCGATGAAACTTTTGCTGTTAAAGAATTTCAGCTTCAATCCCTTTATGTGCAATTGAACCATCATGTTGAATGCCTTGAGTGGATTTTTCTTGCTTAAATGCTATGACTGATAAACAAATCTTTTACTAGTGTATTGCTACAACACCCTTCCCCTCCCATTTTTAATTCTTTGTGTATTCAGAGCATCACTGTTGTCTGTGATCCAGGGTTTTCTCATCTGAAGATTGTTGCTTTCCCACCATGCTAAAGCAAATTCTTAGCAAACTTCCTCGGAAGTCCCCAAAATCTGACCACCTAGATTCAGCTGAGGTTAGTTCTGGCAACAATAGTTCTAATGTCAGCAATGGTATCCAAGGTACAAATGGTGGAAATAGTCTTGCAAGTCGACTGAGTGTTGTTAAACGAGTCTCTTCAGCTGTTTTTCCTGCAAGCATCATGGCTGGGGTGGAAGCCGTGGAGCCCCATCTATCTTTCAAAGATGTTTCAAATACACAGAAGCAGAATCTATTTGTCAGTAAGTTAAATCTTTGCTGTGAGGCTTCTGATTTCAGCGATCCAGATAAGAATGCTGTAGGACAAGATCTTAAATATCAAACATTGGTAGAGCTTGCTGATTTTGTTTCTTCTGGTTCCGCAAAGTTCACTGAACCAGCAATTGCTGCAATGTGTAAAATGTGTTCAATTAATCTTTTCAGAGTTTTTCCACCTAAATGCCGTTCTAATGGTACTGGTGGTGAAACTGAAGATGAAGAACCGATGTTTGATCCTGCTTGGTCACATTTGCAAATTGTGTATGATTTACTCCTTCGGTTTGTCAGTTATAGTTCTCTGGATGTAAAGGTGGCAAAAAAGTATGTAGACGATTTATTTGTTTTGAGATTACTTGACGTCTTTGATTCAGAGGACCCAAGAGAAAGAGACTGCTTGAAAACAATTTTGCACAGAATTTATGGGAAATTCATGGTGCACCGGCAGTTTATCCGACAATCAGTTAGCAATATCATCTATCATTTTGTTTTTGAAACTGAACGACATAATGGAATTGCTGAGCTGTTGGAAATTTTTGGGAGTATTATTAGTGGGTTTGCCTTGCCATTGAAGGAAGAGCACAAAACGTTTTTATGCAGGGCTCTGATTCCGTTACACAAGCCAAAATCGGTGGGTACTTATCATCAACAATTAACATATGGTGTTGTACAGTTTATAGATAAGGATCCAAAATTGGCCACTACTGTGATTAGGGGACTGTTGAAGTACTGGCCAGTGACAAATAGTCAGAAAGAGCTGATGTTTATAAGCGAGTTAGAAGAGGTTTTGGAAATGACTAGCATGGTTGAGTTCCAAAAGATAATGGTCCCACTTTTTCGGCGCATAGGATGCTGCCTCAATAGCTCTCATTACCAGGTATAGTTTCCTCTTTATTAGCATCTTTATTACCTATGAGTCGGTTAAAATAGTTAATTCCATTTTTTCATTCCCTTCCATTGAAGTTCTGGTCTTTTACTGATTAAGAACTTCAAGCTATAGGGTTATCTCCTCAGCTTTTGTTTCTTATCGCATGTTGAATCTTTCGTATCTGTTAAAACAACTTCCAATTAGGATATATTTCCTGGTTTTACTTAAAGACAAATTCTGACCACTTGCATATGTGGAGAAAATAGGCTGATAACTCATATGATTGTATGACCCAAAGTGACAGATCCTCGTAATTTAAGTTATAAAGATGGTTAAACCTCTCTAATTTTTATATGATAGTCATTTTTGCGAGCTGTTTATGGGATAGATTTCATTTGCTAACTTCTCTTTGGGCTTCAGTGACAAAGAATTTCAGGACACCACTTTCTTTTTCTTATTAGTTTAAACTGGGAAGCGTTTGGCGCTTAGTTTGAATATCCTGATTTTATCTTTTGAATTTTTGTATAGAATGATTATATTGCTCTTCTTTTGGCTTTGAGTTGATAGTTTTCTTTTGTACAGTTTTTGAGGTTCTGCCCACGGTGATCCTAGTTTTTGTGGACAGCTTGTTCATTTTGTAACTCCTACTATATTTTAATCTAATTCAGGTTTCATTTCTTATCCAAGAAAAAAATATGGTTAAACCTCTTCAAGAAACTGTTCATGCTTCTTTAGGCTTGATGCGTGCCGGAAGAACTTCCTTACATGCTTTTTTAGAGTACACAAATTTGTGAAATCTCTGATGCAAATAATCCAAATTTTCAGCAATTAGCTGATTTTGACATTTCTGTGACCTTATCATCTTCTCCCTGTTAATTCTGTTACTTTTTTATGGTCAAATGTAGGAAAAATATTAAAAAAAAATGAAACTGATCAACAATTATGAAATTTGCTACTGTGATTATAGAAATTCAAAATATAGTTGAGCTGTTTAGGTATGTGTCTGCTTTGCGTATTGTCTCAAACACTTAAATACTTGGGGAATATTAATGTGTTTTAAGCTGTTAATTAGAAGTGATGGGTAGTTATGTCTGAAGAATAAAAGTTATTTTGACAGTAATTATTCGGTATTATTTTCAGGTGGCTGAACGAGCTCACTTGCTATGGAACAACGAGCATGTCCTTAATCTTATCACCCCTAACCGGCAGGTGATTGTGCCTCTAGTCTTCTCAGCTCTTGAGCGGAACACCCGGAATCACTGGAACCAAGCAGTACTTAACCTGACACGAAATGTTAAAAAGATGTTCAGTGAAATGGATGAAGAGCTAGTGCTAGCTTGCCAACAGAAGTTAGAGGAAGAAAATTCTGTATCGAGTGTGGCTGCTGAAAAGCGGAAATTGACATGGGAACGCCTGGAAACTGCAGCTAACTTCCAGCCCTCTGCTGATTGTATTATGGCACCATTAAAACCAGCCACATGCTCTGTTGCTTGTAATTGCTAAAACAAACATGTCATTGAGCTCTGATTGCAGAAATTGGAGTTGGTTGTTGAATTTGGCCATATTTAGGGATGCCAATAGAGTTTGTATCCATGCTAAGATGTTGTGTTGAGTATTAGTGGTGGTGCTGATATGATAAAAGGTTTATTTGGCCGGGCAGTGTTTTGTGTATTGACGTCTCTTTATATCATCATATCCAAAGCTGTTTGTTTTTGCTCATTTTCTTATTTCCCCTTAAAGGAGTTGTTTTTACCCTCCTGGCTAAGAATATGGAGATACTGGTTTCTGTCCCAAGAATAGCAAGAGGATATTCAGAGCAAGTGTTGTTGCGCAATGGCATGTTAAAAATGCATAGCTAGGCTTGAAGTCCAGAAATCATGGAGCTGCTTTCTGCTGGGTAGTTAGATCTCTGTATTTGGGACAATGGAAAGAGCCGAGCTTCTCATCCTAATTCTAATTTTCAAATTTAATCTCCGGTAGCCAATTACTGGAATAAAGCATATAACCTACCAGCTGGTATATATATAATCATTACCAATATTTTGGCGTTGGGGTCTGCCAGAATTCAGCTCAGATGGGAGATGAGGTTTTTGTGGCATGGTTAGAAAATGTAGCCAATGGTAAGACAGTCTGCCCTTTCTTACACACCAATACACGCAAGAAAATTGAACGAACTTGCATTTCACAATAATATTAATGGGAGTAATTCACCGCGTAGGCATTGGAATTTGGAGGTCGTTTCATCATCACCTACGTAGATGTTTAATCATAACAAATAATTCTAGTACACAAAATTGTCCAGTTAACGCCAGCTATCCACCCACTACAAAACCAAAATAATAGTAATAATAAAAAAATATAATGACAATTGTAGCACGTAACATGTGATTCATGTAAAGATTATCTGGGCGTACGAGTGAATGTCAACATGGAAATATAGACAATAAGGAATTAACCCAACGAAGAAGAAATCTCGGTAAAATGCTAAAGAATTAAGAACCAACTACCCAATTTCCTTAACTTGTCGCCTCCTACATAATATCGCCCATTTCTTTTTGTTTTTTTCTGTGTTGGTCTTGTCGTCTCTTGTCTTGAGGTTCTCTCTCTCTCTCTGACTATTGCTTCTTTAAACCTCGTAAATAAGTTATTAGGAGGAATATTTCAGGAGAAAAGTAGAGAATGCATGCACCGCCAGGTTATCAAGAAATGCCATACACATATTATGATCATGTCCGCAGCCGCCAT
The DNA here is from genome assembly GCA_946807835.1 of Ailanthus altissimus. Taxonomy (NCBI): domain Eukaryota; kingdom Viridiplantae; phylum Streptophyta; class Magnoliopsida; order Sapindales; family Simaroubaceae; genus Ailanthus; species Ailanthus altissimus. Next base: position 27,799,354 of record OX327689.1, read on the forward strand.
GAACATAGGGGCCTCCTTTACGCTTGGTCTGTCTCACCCTTTTCTTGCTACAATTATTACCCTTTGTTTTTCTCTTTACTTATTTATTATTATTATTATATTGGTATTTGTACAGACAGATCTTTAATTTACTCTGTGAGAGGATTGGAGAATTCTGTTATCTTGTTTTTGTTGCTGTCCAAGAATTTATTTTGATTATAATTTGTTTAAAATTTTCAATTATTAACAATAACTGAAGTAATACAAGATATTGTTGTTTGTTTCAAGCGCAGTTTGTTCGCGTTGTGTTGCTGTTTCTGCTGCTTTGAGACCTGCGAGTGTTGCTTAGAAATGCTTTGTTGCTGCTGCCCGTAAATCAAGTGTCATCCTCTGATGATCAAGCTTAATACTCAAACAATGACTTGACTGGCTTCGATGCTAATCAGTCTTTTCTTTTACCCACTGTGTAATATCAAATGGAAACATGAAATGAGTAAATAAACATGTAATATTGGGGTGAATATATTTCCGCCTTTGATTCTGTACTATGATTTTAGTTTTACCATCCAAAATAGAATGATTATAATCTATTTACCCACTGTGTTTCCATTTGATAATGTCTAATTTGTCATATTACTAGGACGATGCTCATAATATTTGAGAAAATCGATTCAGGTTTAGTTTAACACCAGGCTGATCTAATCATTGCGGTCTTAAAACTTGAAATCATAGGTTACTGTTTGATGGTGGTAGAATCACAATACTTCATTTCATGTTTCCAAGCCTTCATTTTCAAGTAATTAACAGTTAATACTGCAATCAAATAAACACAAACTGCAAAATGTAACGGACTTCCCCCTCTAAATTTCACAACTTCACATCCCACTCCCCATCTTGTTGGTAGTGTTGCTGACTTGCTGTCATTTCCAAGTAAAGAGGAACAAAAAAGCAAAAGGGCTCAAAATTTAATTTAATCAGCTACATAAATTTAGCTTTACTTGACTGATGATGAGGCTTACCCTATGCATTTCTTTTGCCTAGGTAATAACAACCTTGAGATCATTATTTCTAAACGTTTTTCCTATTTTAATAAAGGGGGTTAGTCTACCAGGAATGATTAATCCTACAGTACACTCGTGGTACCATACACTCCAACTTTTCCTTTACATGTTGCAAGTTTTTTTTACACACCTCAACTTTTCTTGTTACGTACTACAATATAACTAGGGCGGGACAAAACGAGATCGGGATGAGTTTCAGACGAATCCAACCGGTTTTGTGTTCTAACTGAACCATAATTTGAAATACGTGTTTTGATTCGAACTGGGGCTAGATGCATCGAAAGATGAGACGATTTTCGGACATTGGCCTCTTTTAACCTATGTCCTTAATTAATTCAATTTTATATTTTTATTTCAAAATTTTTGGATTTATTTGTGAGTCCTATTTTTAATTACTTCAAATTTATATTTTTAAAGTAAATTTTAATAATTTTTATTTTATTAATATTAATTATAATTCCAATTCCAATTCTAATTTTTATTATTAAGTGTTGCAATTCTAATTTCAATTTTAATTATGTTAAATATTATAATTTTAGTTTCAATTTTAATTTTTATTACGTTAAATGTTATAATTTCAAATTGAAAATCTAATTTCAATTTCAATTACATTAAATATTATAATTTCAAATCACAAATTCAAATTCAATTATGTTAAATGTTATAATTTTGATTTTAATTCTAATTTCAATTACGTTAAATGTTATAATTTAAATCTAATTTTAATTTCACTTACGTTAAATATTATAATTTTGATTCTAATTCTAATTCTAATTTTGTTAAATATTATAATCCAATTCTAATTTTAATTTCAACTACGTTAAATATTATAATTATAAATTTAATTACGTTAAGTATAATTTCAAATTTAATTTCAATTTCAATTAAGTTAAATGTTATAATTTTAAATCTAATTTAATATTATTAGTTTAATTAGTCTTTAATATCAATTTACTTAAATAAAGTCGTGAATACAAATTAAGATAAAATGTTTAAAAAAAGCTTATAATTTATTAATTAACTTGTAAATTTATAAATTTATAAAAATTACGTTAAATTAGCTTATAATTTATTAATTAACTAATAAAACTTTTAATTATTTAAAAAAAGTCATTTTGGATCCAAGACAAGGACCTAGTTTAAAACAGAAAATATTTAAAATAAGATCAGGACATTTGAGTTCCACATTTTAGGATTCGAACATATTTTAAAAATTTTTGGTCAAAACACTTTGGATGAGTTAAAACGAACCGGGACATTTGCTACCCCGAATTTATAATGCAAAAGTTGAGACATGTAATGAAAAGCTTGGAGCACGTAAGCAAAGAGTTGATGAACAGCCCCATACAGTGAATATCCGGTAAGCTGTCATGCTTCATAACCATGTATTTACCGTATTCCCTCAACCACATGCAGTATTGTTTGTCTTTGATCTAACAAACAAAACTCCAAATGCTATAATGTCAGCTCAATAAATTTCTATTCATACATAAAAAGGGGGATATATTTTTGTAGTGTTGGCACAAATTTTATTACAACAATGCATAATCTGAACTATCTCCATCTCAAATTTGGGCTGCTTCAGTTGTAGTTATGGTTTCAAAAAATGTATGTGCAAGCAATAGATGTCAGCAATGTCGTCAGCATAATCGATACAAAGTTCACCGCGTTGTTGTCTAGAATAGTAAGACCAGAAATTTTTTTCACTGTTGGTCCTGGTTTCCCAACAACCTGCAACAATGATAAGAGATCCGTAAGCTAAGCTTAGAATTTCTAACTATATACAAGCTATTAGCCATGATGTTGTTATGCTAGTCATATAAGGCTAGCATGGAGAGAGGGGTATAATCTTGATAAAATTTTCACCTTATTGCGGACGGAGCAGAATCCACTGAATTGAAGGGTTGCTCCCAACAGAGAGTCTATCAGACTTCCACATAATCCTGCCATGGCAGAGAGGGGTATAACCAATAACTGCTTCAGAGCTATATCAGGTGTACATTTTGTAGTCAGAAATCCAAAGAGAACAAACGTCAGTCCAATGACACCGCCAGCTGCTGCAGCTGCCAGGAGGCCTGCTTTTGTCACACCACCATTTGTGCCCCTCCGAACAGGCTGACAACAATGTAGGAAACAAATTAGATACAGGACTTCCTAAAACTAAGTAGCATGTAAGTTTCCTTTCGTTCTGAATACTGAGTGGTCTGTTTCATATATAAAGAAAAAGAAAACTAATGATTAACAATTTAGGACAAAAGATTGGGCCTTGGGGAAACACAACACGAGTGAAGTTAATAAGGTGAATGCACGAGGATTCCAAGATCATCCGGATAGCCCTTTGACGCAAATGATTTTATGTTATGTTCTGGCATGCACCTTAGCTGAAACTCCATCTTCAAGCATTAGCACCATACACATGGCTGATAGAACTTTTAATAACTGAAACCTTTTTCTTTTAAAAAAAATAAGAGTACTAGAAGCAGACACATTTAACAAGAAATAATAATGGATCACTGCCCCACAGAGCACCATGCCGCCTCTGGCAACAAGAAGACATGACCTGACTGAATAAGAGGAAATGGATGAAGGTAAAACAATATATCACTGAGTTTAACAAACGCATGAAAGGGTCAGATAATATCCACCTTGAAGTTTGTGATTAACCGAGGCTGCTCGTCACTAAGTACCCCAAGCTCCGAAGACCAAGTGTCCCCATTGCAGCAGCAATAGTGACCTAAAATACCGCCAATGAGGGCGGTCACAAGAGATGACTCTTTCGAGTCCAAACACATGTCCTGCCATCCAGTCAATTTCCAAACAATTACAATGAAAACTGTTGCAATGCCACTATTCGATAGAACTTGTATCCTGAAAAACAAGAAATTCGAAATACCCCATCAATGATTCACTGCAACCTCACTATCCCAGATACACAAAGATTGCTATAATTTAACAGTGTGTGAATTGCACCACATATGCCAACATAATCTCAAAATTACACAATATATGTCCCATATCTCAAAATTATATAGATATCTTAAGAGAACAAGTGAAAAGATCATTTTTACTATTAATGAAATTGACACTATTAAATACTATTAGACTTACATGACAAAACAAAACCTTTAGTTAGTAGGTTCTGTGTATTCTAGTAAATCAACAACCTGTGAATAGTATCCCATTGTGAACAGTTTCACCGTCGATGTTTGTTGATTGAAAACCATCATTAGTGGCAGATTGATTTAAAATATACAACATTTAACTCAAAATTTCGTAATCTATACAATGGTAAAGTTGTTTTCTTTAATGGAACATTAGAAATGAACTAAAAAATAGAGAGAAGATGGCACCCTCTATAGAACTAACACTCACATAGTGATAAGTGGTGGTGCACCACCACTACCATTGGCATCGCCAACCATCATTCTATCCAACAGTGGTAGCCGTGCACCACCACTCGCCACCATGTGAGTAGTGGTTCTATGAAGGTCATCGCTTTCTCTCCACTTTTTGGCTCATCTTCGTGTTTCATTGACAAAAATAACTCTACAATTACATAAATCATGAAATTATTAGTAAAATGATGTGTACTCTAGATCAATCCGCCATTGGTGATGGTTTTCGATTGGCAAGAGATGGCGAAACTGTTCACTAACAATACTTTTCACTGTTCATGATTAAGTTGCACATCATTTGTTTATAATTTTATTTTATTTTGTACAAGATTTCGTTTAATATGTCTTGTAACGTTTTGTACTGTTAATTTATTAGTGAATTGATTCTATTTTTTTTATAATACTTCATTTTATATAGTCTTGTTGTAAGAATGTGTGATGACATGAGTATAAGTACATATTTAAAATTATAATACGCAATAAAAGTATATTTTATACATATTCACTCAACCAATACATTAAATTCATGTATCACATACATGTACACATATAACTATTATACAAAAATTATAAATGAAGAACACTTATTAAAAATGAAGGTAGCCGTCTAAATTTGTATGTGTTCTAATATTCATGGATTTTGCATTTTATATATTTTATTGAAAATGGACACTATATCCACTTAATAATCTTTCAATAAAATAAGTGTCTTTTGATTATAAAATGCTTAATACATTAAGCATTAATAATGCTAATGTTTTTATAATAAGGTGAGTGGTGCATTATCATTCATCAATTTATCTTTATATTATAAAATACTAATCATATTAAGCATTAAGAATTTTTTAATAAAGTAAGTGATGCATTTAAATTTATCACTTTATCTTTGTATTATAAAATGCCAAAAGAAATAAGCTTTAAGCATTTTTAATCAAGTAAATGATGGTCATGTAAGTGAATCACTCATAAGTCCATCACAACGCTCCGGTTTAAGGACCACAAATGCTATTATTATTCAACAAGTTGGTCATAACTTGTTGATCATAAAATCTTAATTATTGTAGTATTTTTTTCACAAAACTTGTAAAAGTCTTTATCTTCGAACCATTCACTATCATAAACAATTGACATGCAAATGATGTGCATTGATCTAAAAAAAGTACAATTAAAATACAACCTAATTATTTAACAAATTATTGTTAACTACGACACAAAAATCATGCATCAAATATAAGCACATGTTAAATTAAGTTTCACATAAATGAAAAATAAAATTATTATACGACTCTTATGATACCATATATTCTTAGAGTTTGGTACAAAACTATTTAATAAATTATAATACACTATAATACCTTAGATGATAGTATAATACCATTACAAGACTAGATAAGGCCATGTATACAAAGTCTTGTACAAAGTGAAATTAATTAGATTGACTTAGATGACAGTGCAAGACTCAAATAAGACTATATAACGTTAAGTCTTCTAACAAAATAAAAAATAATTATCGACTTTAAGGACTATCCTAAAATCAGGATAACACTTAAATCTAATTAGTCAAGTAGTCATACTGATCTCGGCAATAACATTAATAGATTCTATATAATCCTCTATACATGTATCTAGTAAAGTCATTAACATATAATTATTAAGACTAATCTTTGACATTGGAACTAATGCAATTTGGACGTGTCCGATGTGGAGGTTCGGATAGCCTAACTTAACATAATGACTTAAGCTATGTTTGCTTAACAATTTTATATTAAAATAATTTAATAAAAAATTCACATTGATTTCTTTGGTTTTCCAAATTTAAATTCAAATGGTCATTTAAACTTATAGATGGTGTTTGTATTGATACGAGGAAGTTTTTAATTACTAAAATCTTCTTGTCAAGTTGTGTTGAAAAATTGGTGATTCAACAATTTTGATTGGACAAGAATTGAGATGAATACTAAAGTGAAGAGTTACAAGAAGTCTAGAACGTGTGGAATACGTATGAAGAAGTTTAGGACGTATGAGACACGAAGAGGGAAGCGAAATGGAACTCAAAGACATGAAGGAAGCAAGAAAACGCAGGATAGGTGTACAGGACTGAGCACTGCAGCGCCCAGGACAGTAACCCAGCGCCGCAATGCCCAGGGACGAGCGCCGCAGCGCCAGACGCGTTAGAATTCCGTTTTTCTTTGGGATTTCTAGTTTTGGAAAGTTTTGGATTTCCAAAACAAGTGGACTCTTACTCCAACAAAGAATAGGGTTAGTAGGCACGAAACACACCCTATATAAACACTTGTAAACCTTTGATTTCAGATTAAGCATTAAGAGAGGGGAAGAACTGGATAGACACTAAGTGTTTATGTGAGCTAGGGTGGAACCATTGTTTAGGTAATCATTATTCTTGGTAGAGTAAGGGTTTACTAAACGTTTAGATACTTTTGAGGGTTCTTCATTAAGTTTTCCTTATAAAATCTCTAGGGAGTTATAATAAGAGAGGTTAGGATTCTTGGATCTACCGTGGACGTAGGCAATTGACCGAACCACGTAAGATTGTGTTATGCTATTTTGTTGTTTGTTTTGGATTCTTGTTATTTTTACTTGATTGACAAGTTATTTCACTGCGCAAGAAAGTTAAGATTTTAGGCTGAATCTTGAGTTCTTCGCTTCAACATAACCTCGAGAGAGAGAGGAAACATTCGCTTCAACATAACCTCGAAAGGGAGAATGACGTTTCCTCCCTCAACAAGTTGTTTCAAGATTTAGATCAGAATAAACATCTATATTTTCTCGTGGTCCGGTTTAGAAATTACTTTAAATATTTAATTAAATAACCCAATTTAAGTTATATTAATTATGTTGGAACTGCAGATGCAGGTTCACTGAATTTTCTCTCAGATTGGCAAATGAATGTTCAATTATAAATCAATATCACAATCATGAAATAATTGGATGTTGAGAAGAAAAATTGAAATAAAGAGGCTATTATTTCGTTACAAAGAAAAAAGAAGTCACCAATTTCTTTGTCCGCCTTCCTTAAATTCAGCGTCCACGCGTCGCTTCTTGTCCTCGCCAACCTTAGTAAGCTTCGATGAAGTGAAAAAGAAGACGAGTAATAGAGCTCCAAACCTTAAAGATCAGAGCATAATCACATGTTATGCATAAATATAATAACTCCGAAACAATGCAAATTTAGAAAAATAATAATAACAAAGGGAGAGACCTGCTTCCAGCGGCAAGGTGGATTGTCATAACAAGGAAGCCGGAGACAGCGCCGGACAAATCGAGAGATTTTCTTCTGTAAGATCTGATCGCGATTAGAGAAGAGATTAAGACAGCGGTTAACGGGTGGACCAGAGTTTTTTCCATTTTTTTTATCCCTGTAAGAGCGAGTGGGATAGATTCCGGGCGCACTGCAAGCAACTCATGGTTGTGTAACGGAAAAATATGATCAGGTGATTCATTTTTGGTTTTTCTTTCATTTTTATTAAATTATTGCCGTCAAAATTTGATACTCGCTTCCCTTTTTTATGAAAACAGAAAAAACCAAAGAAACCAACTCTGTAGTAGCAAAGATAATGTTATGCGTAGCCCCACTCAGAAAATTTGAATGTTTCGCTTTTCTTTTTTTGGATTAATTAAGATTAGCACGTATTATTAATTTTAGGATATTTTCACCGTTAGACAGCAGTTTAAGAACTTAGAAAACATATTGTTTTTAATATTCAGAATTAAATTTTAAAATAAGAAGTAGATTGAAAATTTAAAAAAAAAAATAGAAGAAAATTTGTGGTGTAATGGTGATGGTTTTTGAATTTTAATTGCGCAGTAAAAATTGGCTGGTTAAAATCATTAACCATGAAAGAACAAGCCACGACTTTCGTAAACAGAAAAAATAATAATACATGCCACGTGTTTCAATTGTAAGGTTTGTTTATATTTAAAAATCAAGGAAATGGCAGTACAATGGCGACCGGGGGCACCTGGAATTGCTCGCAAAGGCGTCATTACTAACAAGTTGGGATGATTAGATTAACAATCAAAAGTCACAATTGACGGGAATATGTCCTGCATCACCCTAGTCCATGTCCATCATAGATTCAATTAATCTAACTACGATCACACAACCCCTCCACGTCTACTGAATTTGGTCGGATCAATTCATCTTCTTCACCAACCAAAAGCAGTAACGCTAGTTCAGCTGTTGCATATTTTCATAGTCAATCAGAGATTCAATTTCTTCATCTTCTGTGCCTACTTGGCTTTCTCCACCAACCAGGTGAGGCAGATTCAACTAAGATTTCAGTTCAGTATAATAAATTCACAGCCTTCACTGGAGACGCTTCTTTCCAGTTAGCTTTCATTAAACTTAATTCCGATGTATTCGGCATAGTAGCATGCCAAGAGTTAATACAGTTCAACTGTATTAGTTTGTGTGCCACTACTGCCATCCATAAACTCCCAGATTTGCTTAGCATAATTTATTGCCTCCAAAGCCATGTAACCGAAAACAAAGCAAAACATAACTGTCAAAATGTACAACAAAGTTTTTCAACAATTAAATTCTTGTTCAGAACCAAAAAAAAATACGGCAACAGATGGCAATGATTTGAGCCACGCTAGTAAAAGCATGCATCAATGTACATAAATGGGAAAATTTTCCTTCCGATATAAAGATGTAAAAGTACAATCCGGCATAATGACATCAAATTTGACAACTGACACAAATAGACTGCAAATTTGCAGCTTCAATATAACTATATGATATACTTGAGCGAGTAATACAATGAAAAGCTATAAGAAGAAAAGTATCTGGATACATGAAGCAAATATTAATATAAATAGTGCAAGAGAGAGGAGCTAAAAGATTAACCAAATCTACCTCTACCCCTTCCTCTTCCCCCACCTCTCCCTCTCCCTCTCCCCCTCCCCTTTCCCCTTCCTCTGCCTCTGCTTTCCGTAGCATGAACTCTATCATTTTCTCTTTCATAACTGAACATGTTCATTCTAATATTCTCTGCCTCGGAGTCATGCATTCCCCTTTGTACCTGAACAAGTAGAAAAATGATGATATCACACATTGTAAGCTAAAAAATATAACAACAACAGACAAAGACAAAAGAATTAAGACATGAGAATCTTCAAAATCAAGTTGGTTCTGAAGCTGCCATGCAAGATCCTCATCGTTACTAGTATCTGGAAGCTCATTTTTAACATAAGGCTTTCCCCCAGCTTTTCCTTTTTCCCACTCATCAAGGGTGAAAACTGCTGGCTCATCTTGCCTTCCCTTCCCCCTATTTTTTCGACCTCTAGAGTGTCGATCATCTCGACTAGGGTTGCTCATTTTTTGGAGGAGTTTCTGAGAAGCCGCTTGATTTTGAATGGGAAAAGATTCGATGACTGCCAGAAATAAAAGAAAAGATGAACACATTATAGCAACACAAACTTAAAACCAGACAAACTTCTGAAAACAAACAAAGAAGATCCATCCATTTTGTCTTAATCCAAAGATCGATGATGGATGTATAGGGTACATTCACCTCACAAACTGATTTCTGATCTCAAGACATTACTTAATCACATAAATACATGAGCACTGATGAATCCATGTATGTTAATATAAAAGGAAATACAGAAATTCGGCTCCCTTGCCGTCCTTACAAGTATCAGAAATGACCCTCTCTTATCCATAGATGACATATTCCAAATATTCCAAATAAATAAATAAGCCCAATTCCGATTACCTGTGTTCTCTCCACACTACAGAACAGGCAGAGCATTAAAATTACAATGTGAATTGTGGAGGTACTATGACATCATTTAAAGAGAAATGTTACAGTTAAAGTTAGAATGAATTTGCACCTTCTTTTGGTCTTGTTTGTGAGCTGCTAGGCTTTTCTTCAGTTCTATCTTCAAGGGATGCCATTTTCGGACCAGTAACCGAGTTATTTGTTTTCAAATCACTGGTCTGCTGCCCACTGTTTAGCCCGACTTCAGTGTTTTCAATGGTTTCCACAGCATTTGGCTCACTGGTCTTCAATGCAGGCTTGGAGTCATCTGCAAATCATCATCTTTTGTTCATTGCATGTGCTATGTAGTTTGCAATGAAGATGCAAATAACAGTTATGGAGAACTGATTGTCATTACTGACACAAGAGAATCCATCTGGATAAATCTAACAAATAATTGCCCAACCAAGAATCTATAACTTTGTATTCTTGCACTACACGCTACCCAACCATGCTTCTAAGAGGCGCTTACAATATTAGTAGAGAAAAAAAAAACCAATCACAACAGAAGAAACTAAAAACGTCATTTATGTGGCAATAGTTAATCACAGCCTAAAATAGCAAAAGACACTAAATTCAAAATATTGATAAAAGCATAAGATACCATGATAAAATCTGCCATGTTGAGCAAACTGATGCGAAGGTGCCCCAATCTGCAACTTCACAAATGGAGGACCTCCACCATCACTTTCCTGTGACGGCCTTAAAGATGAACGGGACAAAAGAGAATATTTTTTATTCATCTGCCATTCTTCATGAAGTGATTGCACAACACCTCCTAGTACAGCAATCACATTTTGATTCAAACATACTATACCACTATGCACTGGAACTTTATTTTCCAAACGGACCTGCCAATCAAGATTCAGCAATATAAAGAAAAATAATATTTACATGCAGAGTAGATTTCTCATTTGAGTTGTAACTTAAGCACCATTACGAAAAGGACAAAAAAAGAAGCAATTCTACGAATTAAATGAAAAAAATCTCTGGGGTGATACAACAACTTCTGCATCATGATAATCTACAAATCAAGTAAAAAGGTTTATTGGATTGCAACAACTTTCATTAAAAGAAAATGTGAGAAAAAGAGAATTTATGATCTCTCAATAAAAATAGCAAGCTAGATGAAGGGAGCATACCTTAGTACCAGGAACTACATCATTAGGAATAGATGGTATATGAGAGTACTCTATCGCAGTTATGTCAGTATATCCATCCGTAAGTATTAACTTTAGCAGACGATCACTGCTTGAATTTCCAGAAAATTCCTGAATGCTGCTCCTAGATATGTCCCTCACTGAAGATATCTGATTAATACAGTCATAAGATTTAAAATATATTCAAAAGAGACCAGCCAAACGGAAACAAATATAATTGTTTTTTTTACTTTAAAAAAATTACCACTTCATTGATTGGGCAACACTCTAACATTCAGTAACTCAGAATATACAAAATAAAAGCATGATCATCGGCTGATGTGGCCGTCATATGTCACACATCTATATTCCCCGAAGCAATCCATATAACTGAAGATTGACACATAGCAACCACATACCTAAACATAAAGTTAGGAATTTTTATTATTTAATGTACCCATTTGCGTGTGTGTGTGTGTGTATATATATAGCTGGTTGAAATTAAACAAAATAAACAAAGCCCGTAAACTAAGTTCATTACTAATTTAGCCCTATTAACTTCAATTAAATTTTTTATGGTTTCTAGCATCTTGTAGTGCATTCTAAAGTAACAATATACTATGTAAAATACCACACCAAAAAAAAAGTAAATAAATAAAACAAAACAAAATAAAATAAATCGTTTTTTACTTGAAGAGAAAGAGAGATTGCCTGGAGGACTTTGGGGCCTTGGATGTGAGAGAGCTTGCGGTTCGGGTCGGGCAAGGACTTGCCTCCGATGGATCTAAGGTCCATACTAAGCAGCTCCTGTTCAACTGAATCCGCCAACTTAAGCGTGTCCCCGTCATCGACCAAAGCGGAGTTTATTAGAATTATGGCTTGAACTTGCTGTATGTCACCGAAGCACCAACCTCTGGATCTTAGGGTTTCGATGATTGCCTCTGTTGAAGAATCCAAGCACTCCTCCATTTTCACGACGTTTTAGGTTTTAGCGCCTATTTTCGTGAATTTTAATTGATTTCGGGTGATATTTATTTATATTTTAGACGTAGTTGGGCCTGTTGCAACCCAATCGTGGGAGTTTGAGTTCTAGCCTTTTATAATGTACCTAATAAATTCTCGGCCCAGCCAAGCTGTGTGTTCAGTCTTCAACCTTTTTTCTCTTTGACATATTCAAATTATTTATTATATATCTTAAGTTTTTAAATATTTATATAAAATAAAAATATTTAGACATGAATGATAAAATTTAAAAACCGTACCGAACAATTAGATGCACCACAACCCAACCTTCGCTTTCAGTAGTTACCTATTTTCTATTGATTATTATTATCTTGTGTTGGCCTTTTGTTTTCTTTGATTTTTTGGCTCGTTGTTTAAATTGATGATTAGAGTTATAATTGTAATTGTACCAAACCACGCAATATCTTCTGGTAGGCTAATGAATGAACAGCCTTTTTTTTTATATCTACGAGTCCCAAATATAGTCCAGGATGGTAAGATCTCCCTGCCCATCGGTGCATTTACTTGGTTTTAGCTGTTTCTACTCCAATTGGCAATTAGCAATTACATTATATATTGGATTAATTAATTAATTTTGATTTACAGCGGATTTAATTATAATCATACTGTTATTTTCTTTAACTATTTTAAAATACAAAATATCTTTATATTTATATTTATTTATAATTAAATAATTAAAATATCTTTAAAAGTTGATGGCACTTTCATCATTCGAATTATATAAAAAAAATGGTAATGCAAATAAGATTAGAGTCGTCGTTGAAGTATAATTTTGTGTAAATCTAAGAGATGACAGCGTTAATACTTACAAAATTTGGGATATTAACATTGTCACTCCTTTAAATTTTAAAGGAGTGTTAATATTATCACCCTTTTAAATTAGCACGAATTCTATTTTGATAATAATTTTAATTTAATTATATTATCATTTTATTTATTTAATTGAGAAGAAAAAATTATTTTTATGACTATATTTTTTATTATCACATAAATGATTAAAATATTTTTTAAAAATAAAGGTATTTTTATTTTTTTAATTAAGTAAAGAGGTGATAATATAATTAAAATTATAATTATAATTTATGCTAAACTTAGGGGGTGACAATGTTAATATCCACAAAATTTTGGCAAAAACACTACTATATCTCGATTAGATGTCAGTCCCACTCCTTTTACTTGTTTGCTTACAGTTAATAAAAACAATCAAATAAATGAATAATCATTTTGTTTTTGTTTCGCTTTTTACTTACACGTTTTTTACGTGATGACATATTTAATGCACCTGTACAGCTCATAAGCTAAATCCGTAATTTGGACCAACACATTTTTCAAAAACTAAAAAGCATACCTAAAATTTTAGACTGGCACCGATATTTATTACAACTTAATGAAAGGTGGGTTCTATTATTCCACTTGTACCAATTTATGTTTAGCTATACAAATGATTTCAAAACTTTATGTACTACTACTACTGCTACGTGGGGTCTCTTATGTTAATTACACATTAAAAACTTATCCAACCCATTCCACAAGGAAGGGACTCGTTTCGTCCAATGAGAACCCAAATGGTTATTTTCGCGAACAAAATTGGATAAAATGTGTTGGTACCAAGAATATCAAAATAATAATAATAATAATAAAAATAAAACAAAATTATTATAAAAGTACATAATTATAATTTTAATCAACCTCACATGCACAGCTCTTTTTTTTTTAATATTGATTTATTTTAAAAATTATGTCACATTTCAACTCAAATACAAATTTAATAAATTTTAAATATATATAAATAAGTATATAATATTATTTAATAAATTAATTTTTTAAATTGATGACAAATACTTAAACCTGTGACATATAAATTCATAAATACATCACATTTTTAATCAGCGTATAATATTTTGTATTTATAAATTTTTTTTATCTGCTTATTTGTTTGTTTGATTTTATTCATCAGACAGTCTAAAAAGGATAAGACAACACTCGTTCGGACAATGAAAATAAAAAATTGCCTGGCTCAACATTTGGGATTCATTTTTGAACAAAACGACTGATGAGTCATCGTCGTGACGCAGCAATGTCACAATTTCAACCTAGTAAATGAAATACGAGTACCATTTTTTATGATTAAATTAAGCTCTGATTTTAGAATTTTTTTTAATATATAAATAATCATAATTGATATATTATATATATATATATATATATATATCATTAAGAGGTACATGTATATATGTAGCTGGAACTAAATTATGCAGCAATTAAGTGCGTTATTAAATGAACAATCAGTTTCTCTCGAAGCATTAAAAGTCCAAAATATTTGTTGAACGCGATAACGAAAAGTAATAAGCTTCTCTGGTATGTGAAAACTCGAAAATGATGGGTCTGTGGTTGGTTTTCAATTACTCGCTGGACAAAGTTGATAATTTCTTGGAATCAATTATCTGCTTATGACGTGTATATATATATATATATAAATTACGTCGGTTTTCTGGTAGAAAAAAACTATTAGTTTTGGTCGGGTCGGTTATTTTTATATGTTAAAGAAAAATAAATAAATTTTAAAATGAGAAAAATTATAAATTTATAAGAAGTTATTATATTTTTATTGGTACGAGATTTTTTGAGTAAAATTTAAGAATAAAATTATGAGAGTTTAAGTTAAAAATAAATAATATTATATTAATATAGAGATATATGCGGTTTATTAGATTCTTAACAGTGGTATCAGAGTCATGCCTCGGAGTTGCCATGTGGTGGTGAGTCAGTACATGTCCATGACTTACAATGGATCCATGTTGTGCTTTATGGATAGGCGCTGTTATGCTTCAGGCTTTACGTACATACGTTGTTATGCTTCGGGCTTCATAAGGCTTGTGCAGCTAATGCGGTAATACGAAGTTGACCTGATAGAGTGAGCTCTCAATAATAGATGGTACTCATGTGCTTTATATAAAGCGTGAGCGGTCAATGCGATGAAGATGAGTAGCAGACTATTAGGGGAGCAGATGAATATTGTTTGAAGGAAAATTAAGTGATTTTTTGTTCGAGAGAGGGATTGTTAAGGAAAAATAAACAAAGTCCCACATTGGCTAGAAATGGGGAGGATCATGGGTTATACAGAGTTAACCATATCTCCATTAATGTGAGTCATTTTGAGTAGAGTTCAAGAGCAAAATCACGAGGAGGTCCAAAGTGGACAATATCATACCAATATGGAGATATGTGTAGTTTATTGAACTCCTAACAAATATGTATTTAAGTGGAGCTAATCTATTTAACTTCTGCATTAAGTCAACTTATTTGACTTGTGCATAAGTGGTGGTGGTTGAGTCAATTTGTTTGACTTGTGCATAAATAATGGTGGTTAAACCAATTTATTTGACTTGTGCATAAGTGGTAGTAGTTGAACTAATTTATTTGACTTAAACATAAAGAAAAATAAATTGATGCATGTGACACCGAAATTGACAAATACTTTTTTGCATTGTAAAATCTTATAAATAAGTTTTTTTGGGGATGGGATTCTAAAGGGAGACACCAAAATATAACACCATTGTGACACAGAAAATGTCAATGAAGAGCAATGGAAGTAAGAAGAAAAAATGAGAGTGTGAAAGAAAAATAAAAGGTTTATTTTTATTTTTCTCATCTTGTAATCTCTTGGTTCTAACTGGAGATTTATAATGTAACTATCATTAGGATAGTGGAAAATACTTGTGAATCGGAAGTTAGTATTTTCTTGTAGTAAACTCAATTTGGTGGGTAAATGGTGAAAGTTTATGTAATTGTAACTATTTTTATATAGTAAATTTTGTCTTTGATAGCTTGTGGATGTATGCTGGATTTGAGCCGAACCATATAAATTCTTGTATTGTTGTTTTTATTTTTTATTTTTTTCTGTACTATTTGATATTTTTTGTAAAGGTGGATCCAAGGCGGAGAATAAGAAATCTCGATTTAATAATTGTGAGATATCCCTTGAGTATTTTTCTCAACAAGTGGTATCAAAGCGGGTAGTTCGTTGATGCATCTTGAAGATTCTTGTGTGATAGTGTGAATATGTATAATACTATTCACGTATATAAGACTGTTCACATATATAGAAATGCACAAAGCAAAAATGTCAGCAGTAAACTTTGAGGTGAAGAAATATGACAGGAGAATTAATTTTGGCTTGTGGCAAGAACAAGTCAAAGATGTGTTAATTCAACATAGATTTCATAAAGGTTTGAAAGGCTTCAAGAAAAAATGTCTCAAAGGTGGAGCGATTTTGGCTAATAGCTCTAAGTCTAAAGTTAATAGTATAATATATGATAAAGAGTTCCTCTAAGAGTGACATTTGCATCCTTATAGCATGACCACTAGTTGCTATGAAAGATGATGTGTTACTGTTAGTAGGTCTACGAATTTGCACACGGGCATTGATTTTGTATTTATGCAAAGTGTGTGGTGGAATGTTGTCGATAACTGAAGACCTCTTAGGAAAAGCCAAATGTGGGAGTTGCATCATAATTCTTTAGCAAATTATTAGACAAAAACCGAACGAAAATTGAATTCTAAGTGTCTGTACTTTTATGGTGGAGCATAATTCTCTGTGTAGAGAATGTCAATAATATTTTAGCATCTTGGTAGAAAGGATATAAGAATCATAGTAAGTGGGTTGAAATAGTAAAATTTCATTCATGAGTGATTGTGATTGTAAAAGACAAAGTTAATATATTTGTCTCCCACGTGGAGATTGTTGGTATTTAAGACAAATATGTATTTAGGTAGAACCAATTTATTTGACTTTTAAATAAAAGCGTTTAAACCAATTTATTTGACTTGTGCATAAGTGGTGGTGGTAGAGTCAACTTATTTGACTTAAACATGAAGAAAAAAAAATTAGTACATGTGGCATCGTAATTGGCAAAGACTTTTTTTACATTGTAAAAACTTATAAATAAATTCATTTGGAGATAAAATTTTATAGGGGAACACCAAAATGTAACACCATTGTGACACAAAAAGTGCCAAGAAAGAGAAACGGAAGAAATAAGATAAATGAGAATGTGAAAAGAAAAATAAAAGTTTGTTTTTATTTTTCTCATTTTGTAATCTCTTGGTTCTAATTGGGAATTTATAATATAACAATCATTAGGATAGTAAAAAATACTTATGAATTCGGAGTTAATGTTCTCTTGTAGTAGGTTCGGTTTGATGATAAACGGTGAAAGTCTATATAATTGTAATTATTTTTATGTAATGAATTTTATCTTTGATAACCTGTGGACATAGGTTGGATTTGAGCCGAATCACATAAATTTTTATGATGTTGTTCTATTCTTTTTTAATTTTTTTATACTATTTAATAATTTTTATAAAAATAAATTCAGGATAAAAAATAAAAAATCTCAATTTAATTAATTGTGAGTTCTCCTGTAAGAATTTTTCTCAACATTATACAATAAGCATAAATTTTGGATGTCAATTTTTTAGATGGGACGAACATGTGATGCGAAGAAGGCCACCACCCTTTGCCCTACCGGTTTCAAGTTCTCTTTCCCTAGAGGCAAATTTGTCTGTTAGATTAATACAGGAATGTTTTAATGATAGTTATGGTAAAATTATTTGTACTCATTAGATTAATAATTAAATATCGTCATTCTTATTTCTCTTATTTGATTCAATGATTTAAATTACTTTTAGTATTATACTAAAATTTTAATTTTAATATCATAGAATAATCATTTAAAAACCAACTAATTTTAATCCCCACCATCATTGTTAAAGCCACACTAATTATATGTTTTGAATTTAGGACTAATATAATTTTAATAATTACCACCATTATCAAAGTTTATATATATATATATATATTCAATTTGAAGATTTTACAAAATTTAGGAGAAAATTCAATTATCTTATACTTAAATATTTGGAATACGCTATAAAAAAAATATCAAGTTTGATTATTTTGATAGATATTTGATTGTAACTAAAAGTAGACGTTTAATTGCAATGTAATTATTGGCTGAAAAATTTAGTTTGAGGGGGTTTATTTTGAAGGAACGAGCTTGGGCCGAAATAAAACTTTGGATCCAATTATTTTTACTTTTCTAAAAAAAGACATTGTTACGATTTCGTTGGTGATTGTTTCGGCGAAAATTTCACGATGCCTAAGTCAATGATTACGCAAAATGAATAATATTTGAATACCTATACGAGAAAGAAAGAATGTCATTATTTTCACCATTCTTGTGTCTTTATTTTATAATTAAATTCTATGTGAGTTAACTTCAAAGATTGTGGACGAAAAGTTAGGGCACCCCTTCCTTGATTGGCAACATACTTGAGGTGATTGAGATCATGAGATCGTGACCACTTATCTTATAGGTATTATGTCCTAAAGATGATGGCCGATTACCTTGGGGGTTGACGTGCATTGACTTGGACCCAAGATTATTGGAATATTTATTAAATAAAGGGGATTCATATATTGGATGTGGTGGATGTTCATTATCACGAGATCAGACTTTACTCGGATGTGTTTGGTTATAAAAAACTCGAACATCATGTAAAGAATGAACCTAAACTGTTACCTATTGCTTGGGTCGATTCCTGAAGGGGCCTAAGCCCATTATTTTGGGCTGACATCAAGGAGGGGCCTTCGTGGGAAAACAATAATAATAATAAAATGCTAATTTTAAAAAAATTACCCTATTATTTTTTAATGTCATTTTTTAAATAAATTAATGGCTAGAGTAATTTTATTTTGTAAAATAAAGAATTGGCATGCATCCTTACCTTCAATTTGAAGATCATGAATCTGAATCCCTTTTTCTATATCTAAAAAAAATGTTTTTTAAAAACAAATTCAAAATTGTGGAGAAAGAAATTCCAACCAACCCACAACATATGAAACACAAAAATCAAACAATTTGCACATAAAATTCCAGACAATTTTCAATAATTAAAAAACAGAAGCATCGCTGGCGTGGGAGGCTGGCAATCGGCAAAAGGTCGTCGATACTTGGAATTTGGAAACCATTTCTACTCGTCCGGTGCTTAGACAGTGACGTTCAACGCTAGCCCATGACTCTTCTAACCATTCCAATCACCCAACGGTAATAATAAGATATCTTCATATAGAACAAAACAGTAAAAAAGAAATTAATCCCACTTTCCCAACCGTTTTAATTCAAATCACAAACATATTACACGTCCACTCGCCATGCCCCGAACTGTACTCACTACCTTCAATACTCATCACACACGTTCGAAATTCGACAACGTGTCAGTTTTTAAAAGCGAGTGAAATTATCAATAAACAAGATAGCGAGTGGGAAAGTGAAAGAAACCCGCGAATTTTGTCTTTCCCGCGGCTATTAATGAACTTTAACGTAAACGAGAAATGAGAGAGAGGAGAGAAACAACACCGCTCGTAGCACATACTGTAAAGATTAAAACAAACAAATACCTGTTAGATAGCGAAGGGAGATAAGCAACCAATTAACCAAAGACTTACAAAGATAGAAGAGGAAAAAGAAAAAGAAAAAAAATAAAGAAAACAAAACAGCATTAAATCATTAATGCAGAGCTCAACTACCAACCTTGAATGCAAGAAGAAATAGCACTGGCACCAGTACTAGTGGTTCACATGCAATCTTTTACATTCAAAGCCTACTTAAGTTAGTTGCTTCTTTCTCTCTCTGTAGTACTGTGTTAGATCCGATGTGGAACTCGGCGGAAAATGTCTTCTCGAGGACGTCGTCGTTTAGGGAGGAGGGAGAGGACGAGGAGGCGCTAAGGTGGGCGGCGCTTGAGCGGCTGCCGACGTATGCTCGAGCTCGCCGTGGCATTTTCAAGAATGTGGTCGGTGATGCTAAGGAGATCGATGTGAGTGAGCTGGAGGCGCAGGAGCAACGGCTCGTGTTGGACCGGTTGGTCAACTCCGTTGAAGACGATCCCGAGCGGTTCTTTGATCGCATGAGAAAGAGATGCGAGGCGTAATGATTTATTCAGTTGTTTCGTTGATAAATTTATCTATTTTTTTCTTGACATTTGAAATTTTTGGTTGGTTTTTTCATTGATTGAATTTTGTGTTAAATTCTTTCTAGAAATACAAACAATGACGAAACTACTGCTATCGTTTCGTGTGGTTTCCAAATAGTACATTTTTTTTTCTTTTTAAATGAAAATAGTTTTTTCCTTTTTCCTTTTTCCTTTTCCTTTAGTTGATAATTCAATTTCGTAAATATAGGGAACAATATTTGTGGTTTTTTATTCTCAATTTTTTATTTATTTAAAAAATGTCGAGAATACCTTAAAGTAGCTTTGAGTTTAACAACAATTTTGGAAATAATTGTTTTTTCTGTTTTTTTTTCAATTCCATTTTAATAATTTAGAAATCAAAATTCTATTTTAAAATTTTGTTGGTATTTGTAAAGCAGAAAATAAGTTTAGCGCCTTCCAATTTTGCAGCTATACATTTTTATGTTGGTAAAACATGAATAATGTACGTGAAGTTGCAAATGAAGGGTTTTTAACGCTTATTATATAATTCTTCGGATTGAAAAGAAGTATGGAATAGTTTGTTACTTAAGAGAACTAAAATTTGCTCTCAATTGAGAGTGATCTCAATATTTGGTTACGTTTTTTGTTTTGATTTTTGCAATTTGTGCGACATAACAGAGTAGATTTGGAGTTTCCAAAGATTGAGGTTCGATTTCAGAACTTGACAGTTGAATCTTTTGTCCACCTGGGAAGTAGAGCTTTACCAACCATTCCCAATTTTATTTTTAACATGACTGAGGTAAAATAATAACAATAAACCCTTTTGTTTTTTTTGGCTATAAATTGACTTCATTCTAATTTGCTTGTTTGAATGTTTTTTCAGGCTCTTTTGAGGCAGTTGCGGATATACAGGGGAAATAGAAGCAAGTTGACCATTTTAGATGATGTTACTGGGATTATTAGACCTTCAAGGTATCTTTTGAATTTGAATCATAACCCTGTGGGGTAAATACTTGGCCAGGTTTACGTGTGTTTGATAAGGAATGAGTGTTATTTGGTAGATTGACACTACTACTGGGTCCTCCGAGCTCCGGAAAGACAACTGTATTGCTGGCTCTTGCTGGACGCCTCGGACATCATTTACAGGTAATAAGAATTTGATTTTCTTGAAGGATGCTGGACATGTTCTAATATCAGTATTCCTGCTATTGGATTCTTATTAGAATCCTAGCTTTGAATTTGGTAGGAATGACATAACAAGTTTCTTGGAGAAAAGGATTTAGCTTTGCATGATGAATTACTCCATGTTCACCCATTTTCTGTCGTCTGTACTTGTCTGTTATAGTGAATGGGAACTGATAACAGAATGGTGGCATATAAAAGGTTGCTGATGGAGCTATGCCTTATAACTAGTTTACTTCATGCCCATTTTGGGCACTTGCATGATTTGCATCTATGAATCAACGTTATGAAGATTTATTTAAATAATTAAATCATAGAAAGTCATCCAATTGCACACATTTGCCAG
Source organism: Ailanthus altissimus (assembly GCA_946807835.1). Lineage (NCBI taxonomy): Eukaryota > Viridiplantae > Streptophyta > Magnoliopsida > Sapindales > Simaroubaceae > Ailanthus > Ailanthus altissimus. The sequence continues at coordinate 27,821,263 of OX327689.1, forward strand.
CATTTCCTTTATTGCACCGTACGTTGGTTATAATGCTTTCTCTACCTTGAATGCTTTGAAGATGTCAGGGAAAATTACATATAATGGACATGGTCTTAATGAGTTTGTTCCTCAAAGGACGTCCGCATATGTTAGTCAACAGGATTGGCATTTGGCAGAGATGACAGTCAGGGAGACTCTTGATTTTTCCGGACAATGTCAAGGCGTTGGATCCAAATATGGTAAGCATAAAAATCATTTCTGTGTGAACAATGCTCCCCTAGTTGCTGACTAGTGAATTCTGGAAAAAGATATGATGGTTGAACTTTCAAGGAGAGAAAAGATTGCTGGGATAAAACCTGACGAAGATCTTGATATATTTATGAAGGTACTTGTAAGATGAATAATTTTCTTTTCTGAAAATAGATAACTGTTCTTAAGAGTTTCACAATGTTATATATTTTGCTTGCAGTCCTTAGCATTGGGAGGACAGGAGACTAGTCTCGTGGTGGAGTACATCATGAAGGTACTCTTTAGATGTTGGTTACTCTTAGATTCATGTGTTACTTATGTGTGATTATGGCCCTTAAACACCCCTAGCTTGGCACTTTACTAACACACTTCAAGAATGACTGAAGTTGGATTTACTAAGGATTGGTCCATCTCTCATGTTGGATAATCTGTTAGTCCTTTGAATTTGCTCTAAAATGCATATGTTCCTTAAACTGTAGGATTAGCGTCAGAATGTATCTTTTAAGTAACTGTTGAATTTCATTTGCAAAACATCTGAAGCACTGATGTTTATCTGACAAAGATTTTAGGGTTGGACACATGTGCTGACACATTGGTAGGAGACGAGATGCTTAAAGGGATCTCTGGAGGCCAGAAGAAGCGGCTTACAACAGGTGGAAGCAATGTAGTTTACTATTTATTGGGTGCTAAAATGCCTTTGGCTTAATCATTCTGACTTAGCACTTACTTGATTTCAGGTGAATTATTGGTTGGTCCAGCTAGAGTGCTGTTCATGGATGAAATATCAAATGGTCTTGATGCTGCAACTACTTATCAAATCATCAAATATCTTAAGCATTCTACACGTGCGCTTGATGGGACCACTATCATTTCTCTGCTTCAACCTGCTCCTGAGACCTACGAGTTGTTTGATGATGTTATGCTTTTGTGTGAGGGCCAGATTGTTTACCAGGGACCACGTGATTCTGTTCTTGATTTCTTTGTATCTATGGGATTTAGTTGTCCCAAAAGAAAGAATGTTGCAGACTTCTTGCAAGAAGTAAGTAGTTGAGAATTTGGACGTGAATTCCTGCTCTTTTATGAGGTAGTTTTGCTAAAAAATTTTGAACTCAGGTTACATCAAAGAAGGACCAAGAGCAATACTGGTCCAATGCATACCATCCATACCGATATATACCTCCAGGAAAGTTTGCTGAAGCTTTTCAGTCATATCAAACTGGGAAGAATTTGTCTGAGGAACTGGCTGTCCCTTTTGATAGACATTATAATCATCCAGCAGCCTTGTCAACTTCTCAATATGGTGAAAAGAGGAGTGAACTTCTCAAAACCAGCCTTAACTGGCAATTGCTACTGATGAAACGGAATTCATTTATTTACATTTTCAAATTTATTCAGGTAATTGTGCTAAATCTGTTAATTTGGTAATTGACTGACGTTTATATTTGCTAGCAAAAGCTGGTTAGTAATTGATTCACATTGGTCTGAGAGACCATTTTGTTAATCTTTCATTATTTTTATGTGGCAATTATCAATTTGATGGAAGTGCTTTCTATAATGCTAGTGCTGATATCTGTCTATTCTGTACATTCTCCAGCTTCTTATTGTTGCCTTAATAACGATGACTGTTTTTGTCCGGACAACAATGCATCATAAGACCATTGACGATGGTAGCTTGTACCTTGGGGCACTTTACTTCTCCATGGTTATTATTCTCTTTAATGGCTTTACTGAGGTTTCCATGTTGGTGGCCAAGCTCCCAATACTTTACAAGCATAGAGACTTGCACTTTTATCCCAGTTGGGTTTATACACTTCCTTCTTGGGCCTTGAGTATTCCAACTTCACTCATAGAGTCTGGTTTCTGGGTGGCTATTACATACTATGTCATTGGATATGATCCTAACATTACTGGGTACGTATTATGCTTTTGAGTTCAGTATAATCTTGTGATGGTTGGAATGGAATGGCTATAATTTTAGTCCTAAATTGCAGATGTTTCCGGCAGTTTTTGTTATATTTCCTTCTGCACCAGATGTCTATAGGCCTTTTCCGTGTAATTGGATCCTTGGGCAGAAATATGATTGTTGCCAATACCTTTGGATCTTTTGCTATGCTGGTGGTCATGGCTCTAGGAGGATTCATCATTTCAAGAGGTAAAACTTGCCATTTTGTAATGTGTAAATGGTTAATTACTGATGTCATTGTATATTTTCATTCAGTTCTTTGTATCATTGTGACAGATCGTATACCAAAGTGGTGGATTTGGGGTTACTGGGTTTCTCCTTTGATGTATGCCCAAAATGCAGCTTCGGTGAATGAATTTCTTGGGCATTCTTGGGATAAGGTATCATTGTATAATATTTGCTAAGAAGATCATGTAATTATTTATGCATCTTGATAAATTGTTTTCTTCATCTATCAACATGGGTTCTGGTATTGTATATAGAAAAGATTGTATTAGTAATATAGCTATTGAATGGCATCTTGTAGTGCGTGCTTGAATACCTCTTAGCGTGTTCAACTTCTATTATTGTTTCAACAGCTTGTCATGGTTTCATATAATTCCCTTGTTACTCCCATCACCTGCACTGGCTAGAGCTACTTTAGCCAGTGAAGACGCTGCACATTGAGATGTATGTGGTTTACTATTAAGCTCTCATAAATATGAAAGATAAGTACATTTAACACTTCTAAAAAAAAAGTACATTTAACTAATTTAAAACAGAGACATGGGTCCTAACATGGTACTTTAACTCCAATACCATGTTAGTGAAAATTAAGCTTTTAGTTCAAGCGATTGGTTTCACTAACATGATGCATTGTACCTTTCTCATCAGCCTGATTGAAGTCTTGTGCCTTTATGCTTACTTCTGATACCCGTGCACCTGAAAAGGTCCTTCAGACATTTTTTTCTTCAATTTACTCGTTAACGCAGTAGACAAAGTTTACACATTAGTGCTACTCCAATGTTATGCTAATATTAATTAAGTTTGAGTTCTGAATTCTTTAATTTATGTTGAAACTCATTCGCATGTTCCCTTATATGTAGAAAGCTGGGAATTCTAACCTTACGTTGGGAGAGGCCTTACTGAGAGAACACAGTTTGTATACAGAAAGCTACTGGTATTGGATTGGTGTTGGTGCTATGCTAGGATATGCAGTTTTATTTAATATTCTCTTCACATTCTTCTTGAGCTACCTTAATCGTGAGTCATATCATTCTGTACTTGGTCCGTTAAACTAAACTCCTTTTTTGCTTCTGCTTATGAAGAAACTAATCAAAGGTACTTGAATTATGTCATGCTTTTACTACTTCTACAGCTTTGGGAAAGCAACAGGCTGTTGTCTCCAAGGAAGAGCTACAAGAGAGAGACAGGAGAAGGAAAGGCGAAAATGTTGTTATTGAACTGAGAGAGTACTTGCAGCATTCAGGCTCGATAAGTGGTATGTAAAACACATTCATATTGACTTTTTCCTTTCTGTTCTTTATTCTTGTGTATAATGTAAGGAAACAAGTCTTATGTTTTTGTTTATCTCAACTGGTAGGAAAATATTTCAAGCAGAGAGGCATGGTTCTGCCATTTCAACCCCTTTCCATGGCCTTTAGCTATGTCAATTACTTTGTGGATGTACCTGTGGTGTGTATATGGTTTCCATTGGCATTGGGTACTTATTTTGGTAAATATTTTAAATATTTATTATTCTCATCCAAGTATCTCCTCAGGAATTGAAGGAAGAAGGGGTATTAGAAGATAGATTGCAGTTATTGGTCAATATCACCGGGGCATTCAGACCTGGTGTGCTTACAGCATTGGTAGGAGTAAGTGGTGCTGGTAAAACCACACTCATGGATGTTTTAGCAGGTCGAAAAACTGGTGGGATCATAGAAGGGAACATATATATATCTGGTTATCCCAAAAGGCAGGAAACTTTTGCTAGAATTTCAGGTTACTGTGAGCAGAATGACATTCATTCGCCTGGCTTGACTATTCTGGAATCACTTCTCTTCTCTGCTTGGCTGCGGTTACCATCAGATGTTAACTTGGAGACACAAAAGGCAATAATAATACATTTTTCTTGTTTTAAATATCTTTGCAAAGATAACTAATTCATTGAAATTTTCAGACATTTGTTGAGGAAGTGATGGAACTTGTGGAGCTGACATCTTTAAGTGGGGCATTGGTTGGTCTACCGGGAATTGATGGTTTGTCAACCGAGCAACGTAAAAGATTGACAATTGCTGTTGAACTAGTTGCCAACCCTTCTATAGTGTTCATGGATGAGCCTACATCAGGGTTGGATGCAAGAGCTGCAGCAATAGTGATGAGAACTGTGAGAAATATTGTAAATACTGGGCGAACAATTGTGTGCACGATCCATCAACCCAGTATAGACATTTTTGAATCCTTTGATGAGGTATTTTCTCTTAGAGCTTTGGTAGGGATCTTATTTAACGAGGTTTCTTTTCCTGACACGTTAAATATCAGGACTTAGATGTGCTTATGAATAGGCAACATTGCTTTTGTTTTTGTCCCTGCAGCTGTTGTGGCCGACACATAGTTTGCCTGATTCTCTTAAATAAATTTGTGCTGCAGTTAAATGGATGGAAAGTTTATAGAGATTAATTTTATCTGTACACTTAAATCCTTTTGAAATCTTTTTATTTCATTGATTGTCTCCCAAATTCCTAATCTTGCCTGTCTTTGCAGCTTTTGTTTATGAAGCGTGGAGGAGAACTCATATATGCTGGTCCACTTGGTTCCAAGTCTTGTGAGCTCATCAAGTATTTTGAGGTTGCATTGTGCACGTTTAAAGCTTCTACAATATTTGATCATTGGGTACTTCCTGGTTAAATCCATCATAATGTTGTTCAAATTCATTTTATCGGTCTACCTCTCTTTTATCTATAGGCAGTTGAAGGAGTGCCAAAGATCAAGCCCGGGTATAACCCTGCTGCGTGGATGCTTGATGTTACTTCCCTAGCTGAAGAAAATCGTCTGGGTGTGGACTTTGCGGAGATTTACAGAAGATCAAACTTATTTCAGTATGTGCATGTTCTCTGGAAATTTGCTATAACATACAACTATTTTATTTACATATTTTCTTTTACATATTTCCTTTATCTGACAGTTGTCTTTCTATGCTTTAGATACAACAGGGAGTTGGTTGAGAATCTAAGCAAGCCAAGTCCAAATTCAAAAGAACTGAATTTCCCAACTAAGTATTCTCAGTCGTTTTATGACCAGTTTTTAGCTTGCCTTTGGAAGCAAAATCTATCTTATTGGCGGAACCCACAATATACAGCAGTTCGGTTCTTCTACACTGTTATCATTTCATTAATGCTTGGATCAATATGTTGGAAATTTGGCGCAAAAACGTATGTATTTGAACTTTTCCTTTCAAATATCTTACAATAACTTTGACTGCCTAAATCTTTCTGAGATCTTTTATACCTGGACATGTTTGGAAATTAGTTAGTACTGTGTAATTTCCATGTGCATTTCTTTGTGAGGCCAAAAGTTTGCAATATTAAGTATTTGATTGACAGTTACTATTTCTTTCTCCCATTTATTTGGTCCCCTTGGTGGCAGATGGGTATTTTCAACCCATGAATTTAAGATGTCAAAAGTTTCTTATCTTTCACATATGGATTCATTTTACCCATTTTCATTCCTCCAGTCTTGCTATAACGTAGTCTTCTTTCCACTGGACATACATCTCTACCACTAAATTCTCTGTGACATTTGAATGCTTCATACAGGGAGAACCAACAAGATTTATTTAATGCCATGGGATCCATGTATCTGGCGGTTCTGTTCATTGGAATTACCAATGCCTCTGCTGCTCAACCTGTTGTTTCTGTCGAAAGATTTGTTTCATATAGAGAGAGAGCTGCTGGGATGTATTCAGCTATACCTTTTGCTTTTGCTCAGGTCTACCTTCCAAGTTTCTTTCCTTTCCCCTACATTTCTTTATCCAAGGACTCCATGCTAAAAAACTCCACTAATATTCTTCTTTCTTTCTGTCTTCAGGTTGTTATTGAGTTACCTTACGTGTTTGCACAGGCAGTTATTTACTGCTCAATTTTCTACTCCATGGCCTCATTTGAGTGGACTGCTGTTAAGTTTCTATTGTACATATTTTTTATGTATTTTACCATGCTATACTTCACCTATTATGGTATGATGACAACTGCCGTCACACCTAATCATAATGTGGCTGCCATCATTGCTGCTCCATTTTACATGCTCTGGAACCTTTTCAGTGGCTTTATGATTGCTCGTAAGGTAACAAATCTATAATTTTTCTTTTTTTCTTTAGCATTATAATTTTTTGCTTATTAAAATAACCAGACAGCATGTTCTTGCAAGTTCCTGCTGTCTTAACTTGTACTGCAGTATGCATTGCTATCTAATAACTTTTCTGACGCGGCTGAATGGAAGATTGTTTTAGCTTTTTATGCCCTTAGACAGGTAGTTTGAATTATATTTATTACCTGCTTGGCTGATATAATTGGCCAAGATCCATTAGATAAGTGATCAATCTGCTAATAAGAACTTATTCCCTATACTTTCCATGAACATTTTCTCAATCAAGAGTACTATTGCTTCTAAAAGGTTTGTATCGTGAGTGATTTGCACTTACTTAAGATTGTCATATTATTTTATCATCTTGAACATTAAACTTGGGTCATTGTAGCGTTACTCTTTTAGTTATGCATCATAATTAAGCTGTAAAAATATAGCATACTAGAAACTTAGTGAATAAAACACTTGTACATCAGAATATGCAATCGTGGGATCTACTTTACTTCATTTAAGTGTTCTCTCTTTCTTGCATACATCTACAGTAATGTGCAACACTTATTTTTCAGAGAATGCCCGTTTACTGGAGATGGTATTATTGGGCAAACCCTATAGCATGGAGTCTGTACGGCCTACTGACTTCACAGTTTGGCGATGATGATAAACTGGTGATCCTCTCAGATGGATCTAAATCGGTTCCTGTAAGACAGTTACTGAAGGAGGTGTTTGGGTTTAGGCATGATTTCTTGGGTATAGCTGGTACTATGGTGGTTGCTTTCGCCGTATTTTTTGCATTCATATTCGCATTTGCAATAAAAGCCTTCAAATTCCAAAAGAGATGATAAGGTGGATTATGAGATCATCAATTTGTCTGAGTTGTCGCAAGCATGCATGGGAAATTGACAAGTCTACCTGTTTCCTCTAGAAGAGAATGGGAGGCTTGAAATTTGTACAGCAGTATTGGTATTGTAGAGTGAAGATAAAAAGTAAGTTAAGTTGGAATTTTTGAAATATTTATTGAAGTGTAAAACAATAATAGTTATTTGATTCAGAAGTGTAATTTTCAAGATATATATACATAGTACTTAGCAATGTTTGTAATTTGTAAACTCTCACTCACTTTATTGGCTTACAAGAATTATTTCCACTTATGATTGAAGTGTTTAAAATGTAAGGCCAATGCATGTGCCCAATCTCTACTTCTGAATTGTTTCTATTTTTCAAAGACATAAATTTCTCAATGTGCTTTCCGATTAATGATTGCTCATATGGCTTACACATACCGTAAATAGGAGGAAGTTTGTGTTAATTTATCACGGGCACCACAGTTGAGCATTTCATGTATCTATGAGCTGGAGCATCTTTGCGTGGACTTGGGTCAATATTGAATTTACTTGATCCTTCATTTATAGCTTGGTTTCAAGAGACTGTTGATTGAGAATTTGAACACTGGAGTCCAAAGCTGACATCGTTTACTACATGTAATTGTCTGTAGTTGCTGCTATTTTTTCAGCAGCTAAATAAACAACTTAATGATGGTAAAAATCTTCCGGTGACTGCTCAAGATCATGCGTTAACTATTTGTAGTGTTGTCGTGCATATGGACGTTGCAAGGATACTTTATTTTTATTTTTTTCCTTGCATGCATGAGCAGAGTACTATGCAGAATATTTAATTAGTGAATTAACATTTCTATATTTATCAGAAAAGGAATAGTATTTCTCCATTAGGAAAAATTAGTAGGATTGAAGTACTTAATTGGATGTTCTAATTTTCAGAAAGCTTCAAGGAGTTGAAGGTTAGAAGCAGATAACTTGCGGGGATGTGGATTCTAGCTAAGCTAAGTTGGAATGGATACAATTTTATTTTTTTCAGCAAGGTAAAGACAAAATTAACATTCAATTCCTTATTACAGTTGCTGCACACGCGTATCTATCAGATAGTATCTGAACACGTACAGTGACAATGAAGACAAGAGTCAAGAAAAGGGTTCTGCTACAGCTGCTACTACCAGTTAAGTTATAAACAAGACGCAAAAGTCAAGAGCTCTCTCTCCCATCAGTTCAAACAAAGAGACAACGTTCAAGAAAAGACCTCTCCTTCTCTCTCTCTTACTTCTTCTGATGATCATCTGCTAATATTACAACAACACTACTAAGCTACAAATTAAAGCACCTCAATTGTCACATATCGCAATCAATATTCATCTCCAAACCAAAGACTTTAAACCAGCCGTAAAATTAAAGCAAAACTATGAACTCAGTATCCGAATCCTTCAAAAACAACCCTATTCACCTCAAACATATCGTTCCATTAGACTTTAAAACAGCCCTAAAATTACCCGACTCCCACACTTGGACCAACCTCCCTGATCACCAGTCGGATGATCCGTTAACCCACGAAGCCGTGCCGGCCATTGACCTGGCCAACCCCCAGGCGATCACACTCATGCGACAAGCATGTGAGAAATGGGGTGCATTTCAAGTCACCAACCATGGCATTCCTATTAAACTCCTTAATGAAATTGAGTTCCAGACCAAGAGATTATTTGCACTGCCGGCAAATCAGAAATTAAAAGCTGTGCGGTCGCCGGAGGACTTCACCGGATACGGCCTGCCTCGCATCTCCACCTTTTTCTCTAAGCTCATGTGGGCTGAAGGGTTCACCATTATGGGGTCTCCTGCTGATCATGCTCGTCATCTTTGGCCACATGACTATATCAATTTCTGGTACGTGCCTAAACATAATACGCTTTGCATTTGCTTGTCCCCTGTGTTTTAGTATTTGATGATCAAGATCTACATCGCTCGTGTTACATTCTACGAAGATAACCTTTTATCTTATTGTCGAATATCATTAGCAAATTTAGCATAAAAATACTTAAGTCGCGTCTTTTAAGAGATATGATAACAGTAATACTATATAGTTATATTTTAAATTATATATTAAATAATAATGTGTAAAATAATTATTGAATGGTAAAATAATATAATAAATAATTTTAAATTTTAAATTATTTTATTATTTAATAATTATTTAATATATTATTATTTAAATATAACTTAAAATATGTAATATTATTTTATAATAAGGGTATTCTCACTCGCATCATTTATAACATTGCGTAACGTAATTAAATTAGTTTTATAAAGTAGAAATAGAAATAATATTACACGTTAAAAATTTAGATGCGAGTAGTTTTAGCTAGGGGTGGGCAAATCCGGTTCGGTTCGGTTTTTAGTGTGAACCGAAAACCGAACCGAGCCGGTCGGTTTTTGAAAAATAAAACCGAAAATCGAACTGAAAAATCAAAAACCGAACCGAACCGAACCGGTTCGGTTCGGCTCGGTTCGGGTTTTGGTTTTTCGGTTCGGTTTGGGTCGGTTCGGTTCGGTTTTATAATTTTTTTAATTTTTTTTAATTTTTTTTTAATTTTTTTTAATTTTTTTTATTTTTATTTTTTAATTTTTTTTTAAATTCGGTTTTTTCGGTTCGGTTCTCGGTTCGGCCTTCCAAACCGAAAACCGAACCGAATTTTTCGGTTTTTAAAATAAAAAACCGAAAACCGAACCGACCAAGAGAAAAACCGAACCGAACCGACCAATTCGGTTCGGTTTTTCGGGTCCGGTTCGGTTTTTCGATTTTTTGCCCACCCCTAATTTTAGCTGTTTGCTCGAAGAATCTGACAAATGGGCGTAAGAGGTGGCTGGTGACACATGGCTTGGCGACAGAGCAACAAGCTGGACAATAAATTAGCCGCCATGGCTCTGTACTGTTTTGTCAGTAAGTGGTAGGTAATGATAAGGAGTGCCGTGTCATTTTGGTAAGAAAATTGGGGGTATTATGATGATTACAAAATCTTTCGTTACTATCTAAGGAATGAGGTGGCGGAATGTGACAAGTTTAGAACTAAGAAAGATATACGCGTGCTCAAAGGGCAGCCAAAATTCATGTAAATTAAAATGATAGGCAGGTAAACAGAGAAGTGCATGCACCATGCATTTCTCTTTCACGTAGTATACAACATACATAGCTCGAAACCTAACCCAACGCGATTATGAATCTGTAGAAGGTGATAATCTAGTTACGCCTGATATTTGACTTCATTTAAAATGAATTAAATACTAGAGGAGGTGCACAGAATATTGCACCGAAAAGTACTCGAACTTCTTTTAGTAAGAGATACGTATTTCAAAATAATATTCTTCTTAAATCAGCAGCTATTACTAGACTTGTCGAATCAAGCTGGAAAATGTTAGATCTTATACGATATCAAAACGTTAAAAATCTTGATAATGTTAAATTTTTTAAATTATATTTTAAAAAGTGATATGTTAAGTAATTATTAAATAATAAATAAAATAGTATTAATTTTAAAATTATTTATTATACTTAATAATTATTTAATATATTATTTTTTAAGATCAAAATTTGAGATGTTTAGAGTAAAATAATTTCTTTTATAAATATTTAATATAGTATTTATAAAGTGTTGAGTTATATCTGTGATTTATTATCGATTTCTAACGTTAGGCTTGTTTCACGGGGATGCTAGATGTTATTATTAATGCGCATTCATAAGAGTAGTATTCAGCCAACAGTTTCTGATTGACGAGTCAATCAACGTCTCCCAACTCAAGTGTATATAATTGAATCCCTAGTCAACAGATAAAAGGAAGTAATTAGGAACCTTTGCGAACCTTTTTACGCTGTACCTCACTTCGTATATAGCCACGTTATCACCCTATGCACGTCTCATAGACTCTACGTAAATTAATTGATAGAAGATTAGGAGATAACTCTAAGCAGTGAGCATATCCTCTGCAAACAAGGACATCGACAAAATGGATTTGGACATTATTCAGTACATAGAAGTTTGTTTCTCATCCCATTATGAAAATTATATCTTGAGTCACTTTGCCTTTTGATTCAACTCAATATCATCTCTTTGATCCAAATCCACGTTATTTCATCGTCATCAAAACGTAATTCTGATGTCATCCTAATGTAGGATGTGTTAGACGTGTACTTAACTTTTAAATTGGCCACAAAGATCAGACTTGCGTATATAATATATCGTTTCGAATCTATCGAAAAGATTCATGCTTTACCTCATTGCTTATGGCTATGGGTCCTTTAGATTGAACCCAAATTCTGTCATTTAAATTTTAAAAAACGTGTGATCAAATTTGGTCAATTCATTTTTTTTTTAAATTTTCTAGTGATTTTAGGAATTTTACTTTTTACTAGAAACTCATAGAAGGTTGTCATTTTTTTTTTATTATTATCTTCACTTTGGTTTATTATATGAAAATAATGTGAATTTTCCCATTTTTGTAAATTCGTCGATTTAGCGTAGGTATAAAAGCGAACATGAGAATCCTAGTTTATTATTCTGTTGCAATAATCCTAATCAAACTTTATTTCAAAGAATTTGTGTTCTTTATCTTGCTTTCATTTCGTCAAAGTGGTATTAAAGTAGGTTTTGCTTGTCTCTTATAACACGCGATGGTTCGAGTGGCAGCTAGTCTTTTGGCCATGACCAAGGGTAGAAGGCCTTTATCGAGGCTGTGGTTTAAGCAAAAGTTCAACTACTCATAGATAATGTTATTCGACAACTGAACAAATTGGAGGTGGGCAGTAATAGAAGTGATGGTCATAGTGGTGTATAACTTTTCGGCTACGTGACTACGAATCAAAATCCTATGATTGATAACAGAAACCCTAACAAATTAAAAGTATGAAGAACAAGAGGCAAGGAAGAAGGGGGCTTTATTGATCCTAGAACTAATAATAACCCTAGCAGGAGGCGACAACATTAGGGTTACTAATTGATGCACTAATAATGGAGCAATTTATATATATTGATGCCAAAGTTAACTTTGAACTGTCGGTATTTGAGGGTAGTTTGCATTCGAAAGATTTTCTAAATTGGTTAAATAGAGGTTGAGAGTTATTTTCAGTTAGTGGTGTGTTTAACGAAATATAGGATGGTTAAATGGGTGGCCATGAAATTGAAAGGTGTATCTTTAGCAAGGTGTTGTTAGGTGCAAAGTAGATGGAGGGTTTGAGGGAAAAGATCTGATTCAAATGGTAAAAAGGTTGTGTTAATTCCTTTCGCAGAAAAAATTAAGGTAAAGAAAAATTCTAAGTAGGGGGAAGTTTATTAATAGTTTTTGAGAGCTACATGACGAAGATTGTGAGGGATGCATATGGATGACTATGAATTAGAAAGTCAAAGAGTGAGCCAATAATAGAAGGGGTTCAACCAATATTGGATGAATTCGCTGATTTAACACTTGAACAGATGTCAGGCGGGTTATACCAATGAGGGAATTTCAATATCATATTGATTTTGTGTTCACTGTTCAACGTCATATCATATTGATATGAAGTTCAATGTCATGCTACGCGAGACGTGGATCTCTGGTGGTGGAAAAAATATGCAAGAAATATATACGGAAATTTTTTTATAATTAATTAAATTGAAATTTTTTAATATTTTTAAATCTATCTTTATAAAAAAAATATTAAATAGTATTAAAAAATAAAATAATAAAATAACAATAACAACAACACAAAAATGTATGTAATTTGACTTAAATTCAATCTATGACTATAAGTATAAAAAAAAATTATTTTATAAAAATAATTACAATTATATAAAATTTCACCGAGCCTATTACAAAATAACATTAAATCAAAATTATAAGTATTTTTTATTACCTTAATAATAATTACACTATAAATCACTAGTTAGACACAAGAGTTTACAAGATTAAAAATAAATAAATAAATATTTTTTTTTCTTACACTCTCACTTTTCTTTCACTCTTCCATTACTTTTTTTTTTTTAATATTTTTAGTGTCAGAATGGTATAGCATTTTGGTATCCTCCCAAAATCTCATCTCCAAAGAAACTTATTTATAAACTTTTACAATGCAAAAAGTTTTTACCAATTTTGGTGTCACATTTGTCAATTTTTTTTCTTAATGTTTAAGTCAAATAAATTGGCTCAATAACCTTTTATGTATAAGTCAAATAAATTGATTCAACCACCACCACTTATGTACAAGTAAAATAAATTGGTTCAACTACTACTTATGCAAAAGTTAAATAAATTGGCTCTCAACTACTACTTATGCACAAGTCAAATAAATTGGCTTAACCATTTTCATGTATAAGTCAAATAAATTAGCTCCACCTAAATACATATTTGTCTCTAATATAACAATAGGTACTATAGATTAAGTGAATTTTAAAAATCTTGTGTTTTGAACTTTAATAGAGATTGTTACGTAGATAATGAGTTCTTATGTTTCAAAAAGATGGATAATGTTGACTCTTGAGTTTAGGCTAGATCATGATAAAGGCATCACGTAATTAAGCAGAGGATAATGTCACATCCCACATCAAATAGAAATTAGTGAATATTATATATATATAGTAAATAAAATTACTTAACAAGCTAGTTTTTTGAGTCAATAACAAATGTCCGACCCGTAATACTATGTATTGCAGTTACAAATGATTATAATATTTATGTTGAGTATTATGTGCGTGCGCGTCATGCTATAGATAAATGTGTGTATTTTAAATAATTTAAATATCGTTTGTCTCATATGCTACACAGTGAAAATATAGCACACATAATCTTATTACTCTAATGAGATTAAAAGACTTATTTTTAAAATATACTTTAAATAATTTTAATTAAAAATATAAACTTTTTAAAATTAAACTGATAACTTTTTTTAAAAAAATAAGTTGAAACAACACATTCTTTGGATTCAATTTTATATCTCAAATAATATTATTATTAAAGTTAACACTAAACTCTTAAAGCTAAAGTAATCATTTTTTTTTACTTTCATTCCTTTCTCTTGCCACACACATATATAGACAAAGGTTGCCTTTCAATCACCCACTAAAAATAATTTAATTGTTATTTGTTCAAATAACTAAATAAATATATTGTTTAATCAAAATACTTATTTGGTGGCACAATAAAAAAGCAATTGGTTGCTAATAGAAACGGACGTCTTACTTCACAATTTGAACCAAATTAAATTTGAAACTTCAATTGCATTTCATGGCCAATAAAAATGCAACACTTATCTTTTGTTTCATCCAACGAACACAGAATAAATGGCAATCATTTGATTCATCAATTTAAACATTTCATTTGATTAACGGTGGAATGGGAAATTAAAATAATAATTATTTTATTTAAAATATTTATTTATTAATATTTAATTTAGTACCTATATAAATTATTAATATAATTTAAAGTATATATTAGGTAAATTAAAATGATAAGTCTCATTTAACACAATTTTAAGTTTAACATTTAAACTTTAACTATTCTCTGAAAAATCTTAAAATAAATAAATAATAGATTAATTTTATTTAAATAAAATAATAATTTTTTATTTAAATGGTAACTATATCTACCGATATCAAATTTAATACCATATAAATTATTGGTACAATTTGAGATATACACTAGATAGAATAAATTTTAAGTCTCACTTGACACAAATTTTAAGTTTAACATTTAAATTTTAATTACTCTCCGAGATACCCTGAAATAAATAAATAACTAATTAATTTAATTTAATTAAAATTATAATTATTTCATTTAAATGATAGTTATATCTATCAATGCCAAATTTAGTATCTATACAAATTATTAGCACAATTTAAAGTATACACTAGGTAAATTAAAATGTCAAGTCTCACTTGACACAATTTTATGTCTAATATTTAAACCTTAACTACTCTCCGAGGGACTCTGAAATAAATTAATATTTTTTGAAAATTTTTCAGATCGAACAATTCAATCCAATGCGCTATTTACGTGCTCAACGAGTACACTTCATATAATTAGACTCCTTAAGTTCACACTCATTTTGTCTCACAGAATATTTCTGTAAGTTCATAACCGATGCCCCACGTACATACGTTATGAATAATACAAAATGTCCAGTTGAACTATATAAGTTGAGGTTAATTCATATTCGTACAATTCTTCCGCCATATATATCTTGAAAGAGCGGAGACATAGATAAACACCGTCAAGTCTCCTATTGCTCAACTATAAATTTATCTCTTCGATTTGTATTCCGATAAATAATATTCGTAACCTCTTTTGCAATATTATTTATACCATGAGAAACTCTTTGCTGGGTTTAGTGCCACTTCCTGAAATATAACCTTAGAGTATCTAGATATTTAACTAACTCATATGAGCTGACGGATCCCATATCTACATTAACCCATATGAGCTGACGAATCTCATATCTACACTCACAGGACTCAATGAGCATCGAACTATACCTAACAACACCCAACGGTCAAACTATAAAAGGTCTCCGACATGTGTGGAGCTTAAGTATAGTTGATCACTCACAAGCTCACTGTGGTGCGTAGGTTTTAGGACCATGAATACTACTCAACTTGAGAAGACTCTTCACTAACAGATTTATGGAATATCTATTGGAGATCTTCATTGAGTCTGTTCAGTATCCAATCCTTATTGAATACCTATATATCTATACGAGCTTTCACTAAACTCGTGGTTTACTAAGATTAACCATATAAATTATTTAAATATAAACATACACTGATCTACATAAATCGATTCCATTCGACAGACCCTGCATCAATGAAAATATATTAGGAACAAACATTTCGATAATATATTTACACAATAACATTTCTTAGCAATAGTTGCAACTCTTTACAACTATATCATTGCAAGCATATTCTTAGGTCTCTATTATATTTTAGACAAAGTTCTAACTCCTTAAAATTGATCTGAACTCATTCATATCAATACAATGCTTGAAATATTACAAGTATCTTACTTTATAAGAAATAATTAACGATTAATAAAATATTTATTTATTACAAAAATATAAAATTATAATATTCATATAAAATTAGAATGACAGATGAACACAAATTCTAATAATTTTAATGTTGTTAATTTGTACGAGTATGATGAAAATGAGTCATTGTCCTTCAAATTCAACTTTATTACGAGTTTGTTACCAAACGTGGGGACTAATGAGCACCAAACTTTAAAAAAATTTAAAAAATTATAACTTGTGCTACAAGTGTTAAAATTGTGCATATAACATATCATTTCAAATACATTAATGAGTTATAGGCTTTATCGTAATGCTAGGATATAAAGCCTTTTGAATCAAGCTCAAATTCTATCATTTAAACTCTCAAAATGTGGCAATTTCTTAATTCTAAATCATGGGTTTGGAATAAGGAATAGGCTCTCTTGAAGAAAAAGAGAGAAACAGTAAACCCTAAGGAAAAGGGAGAAAAAAACTCCTTCGTTCGCTTGCCCGCCCCCCTTCTCCGGTAGCCCAAAAAATCACCCCCACCCCTCTTGATTTGCCTCCTCTTATTGCCGTTTTATTTTATCTTCTTTTTATTTTCTCCATGTTTTTATTTTCGGCAGCCTCGTCAGCTTTTTAACAGGTTCAACTGCTTCAACCATTAAGGTGGAGTTGCTCCATCGAGCATAACAGAGCCGGTAACTCACTGACGGTTTGTGCTCGTCCTTGCCAGCCCGTAGATGGTCGTCTTTGAGCCCTCGTCAGCAGTGGAGATCTTTCAATTTCTAGTGGATTGGATAGCCTCCGGTGACCCTGCTCGTTGGACGCCGCTGTACCTTCAAGCTTTGGCCGGCTGTTTTTTTCAGTTCCCACCGGAACCTACGGGCCGTTTTCTGTAGTTCTCCACCAAAATTCACTGGCCGTTTTTGCCACCATCTCGTTGCGTGCAGCCGCCCACCACCCTCGACATCGAAACTTGAGTTTCAATCGCCGCTCCCCTCCCCCGAGGGATCACTGCCACCGTCGTCAAGAGCTATTTCTACCGGTGGTGCCAAAATTTTGGCCACCATTTTAGGAATTTTAGGTGTTGATCCTGAGTTTGGTGTTGTTTTGAATACTATCTTTCGATGTATTTGCCTATTTGATTGGATAGTGAATATATCTCTCATTCCTACGTGAATTTTTTTCTTTTTTACTCCCTATTTTTAGGATTGTATTTCTCCATTTTTAGGAAGGATTTTCTTCGCCTTTTAAGGATTAGTCTCCCTCTCACTATTAAAAATAGATGAGGTTAGGCCATAAACAATATTTAAAAATTTATCATTTAATCCTGTAATTTCCATGATTTTTTTATCAAAAGCGCTATAAGATTAATAAAAGAGGATTTATACTAGTGTTAGTGTATGAGTATGCCCTAATAATTCACGTTTTCCACAACACTCTTATCTCGTTTTATGTACATATTATATGTCGCCGATTCATCCGTGTGCATATATCACGAGTGCTGACACTATGCAACCCCTTTAGTTGATTGATGGGAGAAGTTGTAGTGAAGTGATCAAATCCAAAATTACATTAATCAATGAATGTATTATAATTTTTTTAAATATTTTTCATACAATGCAGCAATGTAATGGTGGAGTACCAACAGGAATTGAAAGAACTGACTGAGAGAATACTTGGGCTCATGTTAAAGTCATTGGGCTTAACCCAAGAAGACATTAAATGGTTCAAGCCCAAAAAGGGATGCAAAAATCCACAGGCCGTGCTTCAACTAAACTCGTACCCGGTCTGTCCGGACCCGGACCGAGCCATGGGCTTAGCACCTCATACTGACTCATCACTCCTCACATTGGTGTATCAAAGCAACACCAATGGCCTCCAAGTCTTAAGAGAAAATATTGGGTGGGTCCCAGTGCATGCAATCACCAGTGCACTTGTGGTTTTTGTTGGCGATTTGACGCACATTATTTGCAATGGTCGGTTCAAGACTGCATTGCATCGTGCGCTTGTGAACAAGACACGCCACCGTATTTCAACAGCGTACTTCTACGGCCCACCAAGAGATGTCAAGATTTCACCATCGTTGAAGCTGACTGATGCTGATCATCCGATTTTGTATCGGCCTGTGACATGGAATGAGTATCTTGACGCTAAGGCAACACATTTCAGCAAAGCCCTTGAATTGATTAGATATGATCTATTAAGTTGTGTTGCCAACACATGAAAATGAAAATGAAAACGAAAACGAACAGTTTCTTTTCTTTCATGATGTAGATTAGTTGTACACATTTTCTTCGGCCGGTGCTGTAATGGCAGCCTCCTCCAAGCTAGGAAATGGGCTTGTATAACAGCACTAGGAAGGATAAATAGAGAACAAGTTAAATGCACGACCGAAGAAATTGAAACAATCATCATAACGGGGTAAAATAAGATTCGTATCTTCTCAACTTTACTGCAGTGTTGAGTCTCACCATTACAGGTTACAGTATTTTCCTGACTAACAAAATTTGTACAAAAGCTATTATATGTATGATTACCAATCCACAGTGTTTCATACAGGAGTATCACTGTAATTCTACTGATTTGAATCAGGTTGTCTATCCAGAACACAAGTTGGCTTTGAAACAAAAACATTTTAAGACTTTTTGGTGGGCTTAGTACAATATAGAAACCCTAAGATTTTTCTACTAGACTAACTGTTATAAACAATCAGCAAAACATCTGTCAGAAAGCTAGTAACTTGACTTTAAATACATGTGTTGATAAGGTGTGATGTCAGGAATACCCAGAAACAGTGAAGTTACTTCCAGATCTTTACGCACTTGTCATGACTAGCCGAAGCTACCAAACCATTAACATTCGATACTGCCAAGGAAGATACAAGTTTGTCATGTGCATTCATAGTCAATGTCTTGTTCTCCGTCATGTTCCAGAGCTCCAGAGTCTACAGAAACCCCAACATCAAAAACAAAAGTCTATCAGCAGCTTGAGATACAGACTAGTCAGTTCTTACTCCAATGTGATGAGATCAGTTTCTCTAAATAAATGAATCTCTAATGTATATATTCTTACTAAAAGACACTTTATGGTTGGAAAAAGAGATGCATTAAAACTTCAGTTTTAAACACGTATAATTTACAGGTCCAAAAACACACTCATGCATGCACACACAAATACAAACTCTTACCAAGTATGCAAGCATGTGCACTTACGTAAAACACAAGATGCTGGGAAATTCAGAAAAACTATTAAATTGAAAGGAAAAGCTTAAAGGCTATGACTTGCCTCGTAACAGCCAATAACCAACAGAGAAGTGAACGTTGGATGGAAAACACAAGTATGAAATTTGTTGCCAATACAGCTCAACTCATGAATGCAGTCCCCTTTGTTACCGGAACCAACATTCCACACTCTGACTAAGTCGTCACTCACCGATGCCAGATACTCACCAGAAGGGTCCCAGCACACAGAATGAACTTGGTTTTTATGACCCTGTGGTGACAGTTACAGACAACAAAAGGTAAAAGTATTCATTCAAGCGCAAAAATATATTGTCCCAGTGACTACCATGCTTAGAATCAAACATAGTTATTAGCCGACAAAGGCCACGGCCAAGGCCAATTCAAAAATCATCAAATACTCGAACCAACCTGTAATTTAAGTCTGCAAACTTGGGTCTCTACATCAACTATGGATATAAAATTCTCTGCAGCAGCAGCAAGTATCCTTCCAAGACGAGGTTGAAACCTTAGCTGAGTTGCACCACCCTGACACTGAAAAGGGATTCAAAAAAATTACTTGAAGAGAAAAAAATGATTAAAGATAGAATCCTGTATAACTCTCCTTCGAAGATGATTGACATCAAATCTGATACCTTGAAAACTCCAGCACAACTACCATTGTTGATACTCCAATATCGTATCTCATTATTGTTATCACAAGAACAGAGAAGGTCCTCTTTACTAGGGTGGAAATCCAGAGACATGACAGTTGTGGAATGCCCCGTAAAAGTACGAAGTGAATAACCAGGCTGCAAAGCAGAATCATCTATCTGTCATTCAATCACATTCAAAGAGCTGGAGGGTCGTAATGAGACAACAAAAAAAAAAAAAGATCTCGTCCCAAGTATCAAGAATAAGTTATCCAACTCCCCTCGTGGCCAAAGCTCCATTTTTCTATAAAAATTGTACTACTAGTAGCTTAAGTTCTCTGTTGGAATTGATTCCCATTCATATAAGTTAAAGAATAAAGGGCAATAATGATGATCACAAATTAAGATGTCAAAAAAAGCAGATTGTACTGATATAATGTAGAATGCAAAACTAGATGTAGAAAAGAAGTCATTGCACAAAAAGAGACATTATCATTTTTTTGGGAGACGAAGATAAAAAATATATAACATGGCAACAATCACATAAGTCAATACATAATTAATCAAGATCATGTTTGAGGTATAATTCCCTAATGGAAAATTAATATCTAACAAGTGAAAACATGTGTACTGACATTTTCTGTATCCCAAACCCTGACGGTTCTATCAGCTGAGGATGTAGCCAGCCTTGACATGCTTGGACTGAAACGGACATCAGTAATCCATTGAGTATGTTCTTCAAGTGTAGACTTAACTGCGAAAGACTCTGTGCACCATAATATGGCCTGCACCGCCAAATGATCAACACAAACAATTAACATGGTCATTCCAGCAAGTAAAAGTTATTATTAGAAAGCACAAAAGTTCCCCTGCATTGCTCCCGTACAACCATTAAGTGAAACATCTAAGAAACAATTTAATAAAGATCCTCAACTACCATTGTTACCTTTTTATCATGCCCACCAGTGGCAAGCAGCTTTCCATCCGATGAGAAGTGGCAACTTTCAACTTTACTGTTACTTGCAGGAACAAGCCGGATCTCCGAAAATGTGAAGCCTGATGTTACAGCAGAATTTTCAAGCTCACACTCACTGACAATTATGCAAAAATCCCAACTGTAATTTTGTTAGATTACCCTACCCCAACCCACCCATTTTTGTGAGCATGACAAGGTACATCGCGAATGTAAGAAGTCAGCATTAACCATACCTTTACTGACTTCTGAACTCTGACCAACCCGATCTCTGGCGTCACCATCATCAGGAGATAAGAATGACTCAACGTTATCATCCAGGGATCCCTCATCAACAAAATGGTCCATATCAGCCTGCATAATTACTCCGTTACCCACTATCAAATGGAATGCCAATGACAACTCGGTGAAAGTAATATATAACTTTTTACAAGAGACACCAAATGGAAGTAAGAAGAATTGAGTTTCTAAACCTCTATAAGCTTACTTTTCTTCTACTAGTGCTTCAGCAACAAGTCAGGACCCAACAATAAGACCTGATCTTTTAAGCAGGTCATTATTTGATTTGACTTAGTAGTTCGCAGTTATACTTAACAATCTTTGGATAGTAAAGTAATCTTCATCCCACACTTACTTTGGAGGACAAAGATGACAAAAGACATCATCTTGAACTGCACTGAAACTTATTTAATAATAGCTTATTCAGGAAAGCCTTCGTGTTTTCTCAATTTTACTCACTACATCAAAGAATCTAAATGGTGTGGATAAGGATGACCAGATGGTATGTATCCAATCAAATGATCCCAAATGAAAATAACACAAGGGGAAGACAAAGAAATAAGAAAAGGTTGCTCACCAACTGATTTGGCACTGATGTGAGTGAACCCAAACCATCAGAGCCAAACATAAGCAAAGACTTAGAGGAGCCAGTATTTTGCTGCAAAGAAGGCCTTGAGATCATGTCTCCTGGTGTGTGAGTAGAAGGCGATGAGGGTGAACTTGGGGTTGGTCCAGTGGTGTTTGCAGTTCCTGAGCTATTGGCAGGACCCGCAGATGACACTGGTTGCTTTCTCTTTCGCCCAATTTGATTTTTTGGTGCCTTAAACAAACAAAGAAAACTTGTTAGGAATACTTAACCAGATTATCATCTTGACATGTCAATCAAATCCACTGACATATTCTGCATATGCAAATCATGTCAGACTTGGGATATATCAGGACTGAAGATTGAAGCAAAAATAAACAATAGTAACAATTCCTAAGCAAAACTTAGACAGAAAATACAATGCACATGCCAATAAAGGGTGCAGATAAAAGACAGAAAATGTTTTAAAACAAGAAAGATAATCAGTTATGTAAACTATGAGCCCAGAAGTGAGAAGATGTAAACCTGCTCATTTCCTTGAAAGGTGTTTGACATGCTACCATCCATTGTTATGCTGCCTGCAGCAGTCATTTTATCTTGCTGCTGGAGGAGAGGGTTTGAATTCTGAGACTGCTGACTTGAAAGTGGATGCTGTGGATAGTGCTGAATCTGTTGGTTGCTGTGCAGCTGTTGCTGCTGCAACTGAGTAGTGGACAACTGTATGTAAGCATATACTTCCAGAAAGCTAGAAAGCCTTAAGAACTATGATGGCTAAATCAAACACTGAAAATGTTAATCAACTCTGAGTAATTGATACCTTAATTAGTATATCAGCATCTCCACGAGGCAACGCAGGGTAATTAGCTTGCATGGCTGATCCAACATTTGAAACTACATCACCAACAGAATTTAGCGGACCATCCTTAACAAGGCCCATATTGCGGTTATTAAGAAGCATTCTCAGTTTTCTGCTTTCCATATCATTGGCAGATGGAGAAGTCAAGTTCTGCTGTGCTTGAAGCATAAGTTGTTGTTGTAACTGAAGTTGATTGAAGGGCTGAGAGGATTGCATCAAAGACTTCTTCTGCAGTAATCCAGATCGAAGCTGATCTAGCCCCTAATGAATGTGAAGATGCTGTAAGAAAAGAAGCTCCAATATGCACATCTAATGATACTACATATACTATATCTGAACGGCCAGATCACATACAAATGTCAAAGGGTTAGTTTTATTTTTTTTGCATGGCAACGGCAATGCTTATCAAATCTTAATTACAGAAGAAAAGGAGAACAACAAAAAATCCATGCTCTAGTGTACTAGTTATGTTATAATTCATGTTGAGAAGTACATATAACAAGTCCATCACTTTGTTTCTAATTTGAATCATGTTTAACCATATGTTCCCTTTAATAAGATACGTTATTGACTGATTTTCAACAAATACAGGTTTATTTCAAACTGTAGCTTAAATGTTAACATAAAAGTCCTAGAAGAATTCAAACAAATAAAGCAATTTTTTCTTGCTAGACTTTGCAACAGTGTTCCTGTCTGACATTTGAATAGCCTAATCCTTACCGTTAAAGGCCATCCTTTCAGAGTCACATTACCACCACCTTGATTTGATCCTGAAAGAAAAAAAAGTAAAGAGCCAAAAATGAAGATACCAAAAGCCTAAAATGTGAAACAAAACCTTTTAAAAAACCAATTTACCTTTTGGGTTCAAATGCCAATGGCCAGAATCACAAAGCTAAACCATGATTTTCATTTAATCATTGAATGATATGAAATGACAAATATATTCTCTACTCAAAAATCTAACTAGAAGGCAAATACCAAGTGCTGATACTTCCAAAGCAGGACCCGAAGTGGAGTGACATAAATATAATTTCTAACAACTCACAATTATAAGTCACAAGTTTACAATCGTCAGCCAAAGAGTTTCATCTATTGAGATTTTATAATCCAATTAAGACACCCATAACTGTACCTTCAAAAACAGATTCCTGGATTATGGATATCTTCAGCACAGAAGGAGATCGAACACTAAACAATTATTTTCGACGAAAATAATTGGAAAAACGACAAAAGTAAAATTCTAGAACCCAGTCATAAGCATGGAAAAATCAACAAGTAACTATCAATGCAAGGAGAAAGACAATAAGTACCATGAACTCCAACCACTGATCCATCTGGACCAGCTGCTCTAGGATTAATCATAGGATTCATCTCGCTCTTTATTTCCTGCTTCAACATACAAGAAATATTGGCATTAAATCTGAAACATAAATTATTAAGAGGAAGGCAGAGGCAAAGAAGAATAAACATTTACCTGTGAGGACAATAGAGGTTGCTGATTCCGGCTTTGAACTGGCTGACTACCTCCAGGTGTACCATGCAATGTTTGCCTGCAAATGAGGAGCTCAGCTTATATAAAATCACACATCAATGGCCAACCAAAGCAAGAAGCAGGTCAATATGTAACTAACAAACTTAACCACAGAAATAAAGATATCAAGTGAAGAAATACCCTGAAGGCTGGCCACTCGTTGCAGTTGCTTTCAGGAAAGTGGCATGATTGGGATCTAAAAGCTGGCCCATATTGTCACCCAACCTTGGCTGAAAAAATTAAAAAATGTCAGAAGGGGCGAGTAAAGGGAATCCAAAATATAGATCAGTCTGTATATTTAGTACCTTCATAGCAGTATCATCCAAGGAATCCCTCTGAAGTGGAAGCTTTAGTCGATCCTCATACATTTTTGTTGCCAATGCATTTGCAGTTGCAGAGCTCTGCCTCATGAGAGGGTCGCTGCCAGTGCCATTTAGAAGCTGGTTACCGTCTCTTCTCTG
The DNA here is from genome assembly GCA_946807835.1 of Ailanthus altissimus. Taxonomy (NCBI): domain Eukaryota; kingdom Viridiplantae; phylum Streptophyta; class Magnoliopsida; order Sapindales; family Simaroubaceae; genus Ailanthus; species Ailanthus altissimus. The sequence goes on from OX327689.1 coordinate 27,846,216, forward strand.
CTGCTGATTCTGCTGCTGCTGCTGCTGCTGTTGTTGTTGCTGTTGCTGAGCATGCCTCTGCAATATGAGCTGCTGCATCTGCATTTGCTGCTGCTGCTGCTGCTGCTGCTGCTGCTGCTGAGGTTTTTGATGCAGTTGCTGCTGCTGTTGCAGCTCCCTAGCTTTATTGAGTTGAGTCTGCCACTCCCAGAATTTTTAAGTAGCAACATCATATAAGTTACACTCCACAAAGAAATCATGAAGACTGGGATAATGTACTGCCTTTATCATGAATGCTGAGACTTCACTAATTCTCATGAAAATTCTTAGTAATGTTCATAAGTTAGACTACCAACAATCTTTCGAACTAAAAATAAAAATAAAAACCTGAAAATATATTTTTTAAGCCTCTAGAATGAAGTCTTGAAGGTTCTTGTGACACAATATTAAGGCCAAAACAAACTAGTTTAGCTCAACCAAGACTTGCCAGATAGGTGAATATAAATAAAGCAGTGAGTGAACTAAGGAGGACCCAAATGGAATAGCATTATTTAGAAGCAAGCCCTGCAGCTCGTGCATTTTTAGAACTAGAATCAAATTTCTCTTCCTAGATTATGATGTTCTTAATGAACATGTAGTTGGAGAGTGTTAAACCAGGAAATTTGGCCAAATGTGGAGATAAAAAGCAAGCAAGAAGGAGAAATTTCTACAAAGTTAATCCCAAAGAGAAGAAGAGAAAAACTCAACCAACCTCAATGTAGGATGCAGCAGCCTCAGAGTGCTTCTCATTTGTCCTAGCTATAAATATATCCCAGAAAACAGACCACCACTCAAACAAAAAACCACCAGGTGCATCAATAGCTGGAGCACATGAAAACACAAAACCAAAAATTTTAAGTTGCAAAGATATGAATAAAATGGCGATATGTAGAAAATCTGTCTTCCTTGGCCTTGGCAATCCTACCTACGGGATCTGTAGATACTTTTCCTTCAGCTTGAAATGCCTTTGCAGAAGCATGTAATTTTCTCTTCATAAGGTAATCATATATATACACATCCAACCTATGGACCAAAGAAAAAAAAAATATCACCAGCCAAATTGAGGATAAGCAAATAATAGGGGAACAAAATCGAAAAGACATTGTGAAAGCAGCACCAAATAGGCAGTGGAAGAAAATACAACTGAAAATCACTCCCAAAAAACAACAAAATGCTGTCAGTATGGCAATTTCATCTTCTTCAACAACGACATCAGAAACCAAAATCAATTATGGGATAAGCAAATAATACAAAACATGAAGAGCGAGCAGAGCCATTTCTAGAAGAACATACAAGTAATAGTATCCTAAAGCAACAAAGGCAAAAAAAATTAAAATTTTAAGCAAAAACTCAGCTTCAAAACCCAAAATTCTACACAAACCAGTATCTAATAAACAAACAAACAACAGAAAGGCCCAAACCAGCAACCATTTTCTAAAAAAAAATGAGAACTTTATCAACAACAAACAAGAAAAAACAGAGACAAGAGCTGGGCAATGATAACAAAACACAAATCCCACAAAAACGAAAAGAAAAAAACTGAACATCCCATTTCAGAAAACAAGAAAACATTTGTACCCATCAAAATATAAAAAACATTAAAACTAAAACCCTAGAACATTAAAACCAAAACCCAACAAATGTAATTAATAATTAACAAAACCAAAACAGAAATGAAATAGCTTAACCTGTTGAATACTTACATTTTATCGGCTTCCCAGCTGTTCTGCGACATGATTATTGTCCCGGTTTAAAAGTAAACAAACACAAGACGTTTTAAAGCTGAGAGGAATTAAGAATGTCGAGAGTAAAAATTCTCGTTTGGTAGAATCTTAGAACATGCTCTGTGGGTATTGTGGAGATTAGGTTTGATGATTAATAAAATATTATTTTACTTCCAGTTGAAGACTTCTGACTTGTGTTTAATATTTTTTAATTATGTTCTCCACTTGGTTCTTCTCTCTCTCTTTCTATTCTTGTTCTCTGTTGGTTTTAAAGCACAGGGAAGCCTGCAAAATGGTGTTGCTTTGAACTCTGTTTTGTAGTCGGTTGCTTATTTAGAAATCAGAACAAGTTCATGGTCAAATTTAATTAAGGAAAAATTTCAAAGCCCTTTCTTTGAAAAGATAATGAAATTGTCCAAACATTCTCTTCGAATATTTTTATTTTGTTGTCTTGTCCCGTTTACTTTTACTTGGGTTCAAAAGCAAATATTTGTAGCCCCAAGTAATTATTGGAACTTTGGTCCATGTACATGTATGGCACTATGGACATCATAAGACCTTTTTATATTTTGGTAAATTTGGATGATAAAAATTTAAGATTCGAGCCCTTTTTTAGAAACTGAACGTATGTTCTAGATCATAAACATTTAATCATTTAATCTTCAGAATTTCCATTCCAATCAGTAAGAACATTGACCAACTTTACAAATTTAATATGATTTTAAAGTTAATACACACATATATAGAGAGAGAGAATTAGTCATTCAAAATAAAGAGCCTGTTTTATCATACGGGTGTCACAATATCAGTCGTCGCATGTTTTTGTGGAACAAAAAACACAAATATATGTTAGCTCCTGGTTTTAAAAAAAGAAAACAAACAAACAAACAAAGAAACAAATTCATTAACTTTCTTATAACACAAGTTTAATTGAAGGCTCCTTTTCTTTGTATTGAGGTCCAATTCAGTTGAGGTGGCAGAGGCTAGAAGCATGACGAAGCCTATTTCCATTTAATGTAATACAAATTTTCTTTTCGAATCTCGATAGAAATTAATTTTTGGCCGTGATAATTGAAGTTACTCGAATAAAGAGACTCACGAAAATTATTTTCTCACCTTTGCTTATTTTTAAAATTATGTAAATGCATCATTTTCTTACCAAAAAAAATATTTTAACATTTAAATTAGTATTCACTCACAAAAAAAAACTTATTTGTGTAAGAAGTATTACAGAGGCAATCTAGAGAGTGGTGTTAAATATTATGAGTTCATTAAAATAGAACTGAATCAATTGAAATTAATGAATGATAATACAAATATATCATTTATTTATAGTGTATATGCTTAAATTCATATCCAAGTAAGCATGTATTAATTATAGCATTTAGATGTTCTTTGTGGAGTTTAACATAGATTTTAATTTTTTTCAATTAAAACTCATAAATAAATAAAAATTATAATTTGATATGCACCAAATTTCTCATGAAAACTCTTATTTGTTAGTGAGATCTGTGGACTAGTAAGTTATGTTACTTGGTAATTAGGATGAAATCAAATCTCTAAGCTCATAATTTTTGTGAGCTTCATTAATTTTAAATTTTAGGCTTGTATTATTTTTTTTTTATTGGGCCACTGATAAGGGCAAATTTGTCATATATTTTCTCATGTTTTTATTATTGATATTTTATGATTTTATGAGAATAGATGGCTATTTATGTGCATTATTGTTATTTATAGGGACTTGAACGAAATTTAAAGAAAGAACACAAAAGGAGCGAAAACAGGGACTAAAATGCAAAGTTTTCAAATTATGAGTCCAGCGCCCTCGCGCCACAAGTATTTTCGCCCCAGCGCTGCAATAGTGATCGAAATAAGAAAAACGTCATGCTTAAGTCGCGTCTAGCGCTCCAGCGCCTAAGAGTCACCGCGCCAGCGACGTTACAGAGCCCCAGCGCTATCAACATACCGCGCTAGCGGTGAAGCCGTTTTCATGCAGTGCCCCAGCGCCGAGATCCCACCGCTCCAGCGGTAATAGCTTTTTTACGCGTCGCCCCAGCGACAGATGCATAGCGCGCCAGCGGTAGTGCGAGTCCTAGTCCGACGAGAATTGAGATTTTCAAGCTCATATCGATCCCTATATAAAGCCACTCGTTCCTAACCTTCAAGAAGAATCCAAGACGACCCAAGAGCACCAAGAATACAGAGCACAAGTCTTGGAGAGCAATAGGAGCTTAATTGAAGCAACTTTAGAGAGAGATACAAGACGTTCTTCGGCATCAAGAGTTCCTAGGCAGCGCAATTAAGAGCAATTCGACGTCTATATCGGTTTGCTAATAATTGTATCATGATTTATAATTATTTTTACGGCTGTTCTCTTGTAGCCATGAGCTAAACTTATTTTCTATGATTAATATTTGAACTCAATATGTGTGCTTAATTGCCATATCCTTTAGTATTTAATAAACTTAGTCATTTATTATTTAAATTACTTGTGTTTAATGCTTCAATATATCTGGCCAATATATGGTGAATGAGTTGGTAATATTTTGATAAACTCGGAAGAGGAATCAATATATTTAGACCTAGGTAATTTGATGCATGATTGTAGAGTAACATTCAATGTTGCATATGCAAGTTTCAATTTAGGATAGGAATATACCTAATTGGCATGTATGATCAATAAGACCTAATCTTAATGAATCTTAGTTTATTACAAGTACCATAGGAATATAGGTATTTGGTAAATTAAGGTATACTTGCATGACCTTGGAAGAGGCTTGTGAATACATTAGTGTCTTGATCAATAATAAAGACTAAGTGAGTTAAATATTAGAGGATTAATCATTAAAAAGCATATTGAGGGATAATATTAATCCTAGGTTTTCTCTATGTTGTTATCTTTAAATCTCATTGCATTGTGTTTTTACTTTTATATTTTCTACATTCATTCTTGAATTTTTATTTTTCTGAATAATTATTAGGAAGACATAATTTTAGTAATTGGTTAATAAGAAGAAATTATCCCTGTGGGTTCGACATCCGACTAATTAGTCTCTTTATTACTTGCATACGATAGTGTATACTTGCACTTAATTTATGATATAGAAATATCGCATCAGCCACTTTTCTCAAAAAGTGAGAAAGGCTTAAAAATAAGCATGTGCTTATTGGGTTATTTAATAATAAGTCCAATGGATGTTTCTTCGTAAGTGAAGATGTATGTCTCTTATACACATTTCTTTACTTTCTAATCAATAAGTATTACGTGTTTGAAAATAAAAAAATCTCGCATATTTTTTTTAATATGACTACTCTAAATAAGAGATATCCAATCATGGTGACGTTTCACTTCTTCTGGCGGATGTGTAAGTAAGTAAATTTAAAAATGATTAAAACTTTTTAATAGAAAAACACAAAAATCCCTTTTTTTCTCTTTCATTTTCGTGTCTAACTTTTGAAAATGAGGAAAGAATAAAATTTTATTGTTCTATCTCTACTTCTCATTGTTGCAATCTTCAAGAATCTTTATATTTCTAAAAAAATTACATTAGAAAATACTTCGAAAATGGGTAGAAGTCTCAACTCCTTCCTAATAGAAGAATTAAAAACCACCTGTTAGATCCATGGAGGAATAAATGTTCGGTTTCTCCTTACTGGTTACCCTCATAGAGAACCCAGAACAATACAGCTCGGAGAATTACCTTTATTTTGAGAGCATCTTCTATACTTTTGATCCCCACTTCCCATAATCAGTCTAGAACCTCTGCATGTAATTGGCTTATCACCCTTATAAATACATCCAAATATTTCATTTACTCCAAGATATTGCCATCATGAATCATATGATACAACCTCGCATTAATACGACATATTCTTAACTTATAACCTAAAATTTAACTATTTTTTATTTCTAAGGGTGAGAAAAGGTTGTTCAATGATTTTGAAGACAAGAGAGCCAAAGTTGAAAAGAGTGCCAATGTGATTACTAGTGTATGGAAGTAGTCATGTCTCCCTTATAAGGTTAATACTTCATTTGAAGTTTATAGTTGAAAAACCATTATTACTTTCCCTTTCATCCTAAGAACGAAAATGTTCCTAAGGAAGTACTTCTGAAAGGAATCGATTTCACACAAGCATCTGCACACAATAGAGATGTTGCAGAGGAATGTTGGGTTCCCAATGGTGCGCCATCTCCCTTGCGTCCTCACCATAGAGGATGAGATCTGGACATTGATTCCTTCGAACCTAAGTATCACGGTGGATGCTCTGCCTTTTTGATTTTAGACACTCTCGAAATCACATCCTATATGCCTATTTTTCTTAGACAGGGTTCTTCGTCATTATCAGTGAGTTCCAAAAAAACTACTTTCTTCCACTTTGTTATCATTTTTTTATGGCTACTAACTTTGAACCTTTTTACACAATTGCAATCGAGGGAACTGTTCGAGATTCTACAGAAGATGAGATTTTAGAATTTACCTTAGCCAATGCTTTTAAGGGTATTGATAGCTTCCTTAGTAAGGTGAGAAGCCCGAGGGCAACTTTAATGAAGCTCTTTAGCTAGCCCTTCCAAATCCAGAGGTTTTAGATAAAGGTACCTTGTCTGATGCTCCTAGATCGTCAGTTGTGGATCATGTCTCCTTCATGGATCCCTTTTTTCGAGCATGTCCTACAGCAATTGAAGTGTATATTCCTTCACCTATAGAAACTCATAGTTCCAGTAGCGAAAATGGTTGTTCCTCCGGTTGCATCTACTCGCGCAGAGGAAGGTAAGAAATTTTTTTTGATTTATTTTTTGGTCCATTCATTTATCGTATATGATATTATTTGGTACCTTTTGTTGTCTTGCAGTTCTCCAAGCCTTAGTAAAAGAGCTTTCAGATATATTGTCCAATGTTCTGTTGCAAAAGGCCAAGACAATAAGAGACCTAAATGATGTAAAGAAAATGGGCTAAAAACGTACTCAGAATTGTAAAAGCTTTCTATTCCTTGAAGAGGTCAAGAATCGAGTCTCTTATTGATGTTTCTAGAAGTGAAAAGGTTCTCTCAACCTCAATGGGTCAATGAAACTAAGCCTCCTAAAGCCCCTAAGGTCATATCGGAGATTCTTGAAGTCATATTGGAGACTGTTGTTTATGAGGTGGTTCCAACTATTGGGTCAAGGAAGGTTCCTCTAGATGGATTGAGAGGGTTCATACTTTTAAGGCATTTCCTTCCGGACCTGCTTTGGAATCTTTTGTTCCTCTTATAAGTTTTTTTTTTTGTTGCAACTTATGAGTTTATTTTTACTTCTTGATTTTTTATACTTATACTAACTCTTGTAGGTTATATTTTTGCAGAGGATCTAATTGAAATAGAAAGTGACTTTGAGGGTTTTGTCCCTCTCTCTATAAAAGAATTAGAGAGAGAGTGTGTGTGGAAAGATCATAGGGTACTGGTGCTGGATGAAAGGAATACTCTAATAAAATGTATTCTTCTTCTTATTCACCTCTGCATCATTCACGAAGGAAGGAGAATGACTTCACTCCCCAATTCAAGAAGAGTAGGGATGAGGATATGGTATGACATTTTACCATTTTAATGATGGAGGGAGAGAGTGTTATGACCATTCTAGGGAGGCTAATTACCTATGCTGATATGGTTTTGATCCCCATAATAACTAGGAGAGATTATGAGCAAAATAGTTCTTCTATGATCATGGTAAGGTGTTATTGATTTTGTTTTTATTTTTTTACTACAAGGTATTACTTTCTAACCTTGTTTCCTTTTTTTTTTTTTACAAGTGTTGTAGGATTACTTCTACATGAAAAAAGCTTACAAAGATAAACTCCAAACTTCTTAGCACTGAGTGAAAATTGAAAGGGCAATTGGAGATGTAAATCAAGGAGAAAGTATTTTTGCACAGACATAACTTCATATTGGATGCTAATCCTAAAAGGATGAAGAGGAGAACTAGTAATTGAGGGCCAATGTTGTGGATGTACAGACAGTTGTCGAGCTATGATAAACTGTTAAGTGGTTGAATTGAGAGCTTAAAGAGGCCAAACGAGCAAACAAGGATCTTCGAGAGAGAGGTATAATGTGTAAGCTTCATTGAGGGCTGATAAGAAGAGAGTAAAATGGAGAGTCTCAGAAGTGGAAGGATGTTTTAGAAGCTGAAGTGGCAGAGTTGAGGCAAGGGAATGATACTCTATAGAGTATTGTCTGGCAGCTCTAAGAACAGGTATCAATAGCTAATGTGGAGCTTCAAAATAAGAATGACAAGCTGAGGGAGGCTGCCAATCAGGTTGATATGGATACAAAACTACTAAAAGCCACAAAAGTGCAAACAACGATGTTAGAATATGTAGTAGAGAAGTAGAGAACTACAATGGAAAAGTCTTAATAAGTTGTTGTTACTATTCAATCTCAAGTGGAAACCTCTAAAAGTCTATGGAATAAGAAGCTAGATATTGCCAATGATATGTTTAGCCATAAAGATCGGGTAACATCTGCTCAGAGCTCCAGGCATGGCTTTCGATCTAGATGTGACCCTGTTGCGTACCGAAAGTTTCCTAAAGATTTTAACGCAGCATGTGGGTGGTACAAAGGTTGGTTTGTAACGCACTTTGATGACTTGCCTTAAAAAATCAATTATGATTTTATTGGCGAGGGAACCTTGGAAGCAGATCCATATGTTATAGAGCTTCCAAAATAATCTTCAGATGATAATGCTTGATTCTTCTATACTTTGAAAATTTTGTATATTTGTAACAAGTTTGTAATTTGATGATTATTAATGAAAGCAATATTTGTGTAATTGACAAGTGTTACTTTCTGTATACATTACTTCCTATGATGAACTTTATTGTATATGTGCTAAAGTGTAAAATTTCTGAACAAGTATTACTTTCAAACATTATGATAAAATATGATATTTAAATTATCTAAAATAAGATTAAGTGATACTTCATGTTTTTGTCCCGACCATTCTAGTACCTTAGTTCTAGTGATAAGTTTTATTAATCATAACTTGAGATGTTACTGTTGAAGGATTATTATGCTTCCAAGTGTAATGGCTAGTTATCTAGAAAGCTTTTGTTGGAAACTTTTGATGTACTTGGGAATTTCTAATGTTTTGCATTTGGCTAGGGATGTATTTTTGGATTTTGTGTTTTCAACAAATAAAGACTTTAGTGATATTTGTGCTTTATATGAGAGAAGACTTTTCTTCCAGTTTAAGGAAGGTTTTTTGAATTATGCGTCTTCAGTGAAAATTAGAGGGCTTTTTTTCAATATTGTGCTTCTCGTAAAAGAAGATTTCTTATAAAGAAATTCTTTTCAAATTCTTTGCCTGGTGAAAATCAGAGGACTTTTTTGATATTATGCTTACTGTTTAAGGGAACTCTTTGTGATATTATGCTTCCTTTTTTTAGGGAAGTCTTTGTAATATGGTGCTTTTTTTTTCAAGAAAGTCTTTGTGATATGGTACTTCTTTTTTCATGAAAGGAAGGCCGGTAAGGGCACGTCCATTCCTCAAAATGGTGTTGCGATGTGAATATTAGAGACATGAATTTTCGAAAAGCTTGTTAGTTTTATTGAAATTTGAATAATATCATGAGATTGAAATAGTATATGACACGTAAAATGTTTTCAACTTTGAGATGTTTCAGAGGGTTAGGATAGGTTCTTCTTCTGTGGTTTGAATAAAAAAGGATCCACTTTCTAATTTCTTGATGATTTTGTACTTAATTCCTATATTTCGGCCATCTTTTTAGCATTCCATTCTTTGTTAATATCGAATACTTCCTTTAGAATTAGGTTACCCTTGTTGATTTTCCTTCTTCGAACTTGGTTGTTGTACTGCTTTTTCATTCATTTCTTGTAAATTATGTTGTGGATTGTTAAGATATCTTGAGCTTCGTCGAAAAGGTCCTTTAGTAAAAAAAGTGTAATAACCATTTATCCAACACTGAAAAAAATAAATATTTATATATATGTATAATATTCATATTTTATTTGTATGTGCATGATATTTAATTTATGTATTATTATTAGTATTGTTTGTATAGATTAAGGACATACTATTAGTATTTAGTTTATTTGCAAGACTTTAGATTTATTTTAAGGACCAAATTGTAATACTTTAAAAATTTTAGGGGTTAATTTGTAAATATTAAAAGTTAGCCTCTTAGTATAAAAAATACACATTTTAAACCATAATTTACTCATTTTTGGGTCGAGCCACCCTTTTAGAGAGAGAAAAGAGAGAAATAGAGGAGAGAGAAAGAGAAGAAGAAGAAGAAAAATAAGAAGAAATTCGAATTTGGAGTTTTAAGAGGTATATCACAACTATTTATTAATTTATTGGTGTTAATTAAGTTAATTCCTTTAAGTTTTGATTTTTAAAAAAATGAAAAATTGAGAATTTAATGTGAATTTTGTAAGATATATTGAGAATTGATAATGATTATGTAGATAGCTTGATAAATCATGATGAATTACAGAATTTCTACTTGATAGTCTCTTGATTCGAAAATTTTATAAATTGTTGTGATTCGATTTTGATTTTGAATTTTGAGACTATGAAACTAGACATGTATAGAATCATTTGAGACTTTGAATCGATTGAAAATTCTAGAAATTGAATTTGTAGTAAATTTACCAAAATAACCCTAAAATTCTAGAAATTTCCTGTGTTAACAGCATGATACAGTGACAAATAATTTTTGATCTACTGAATGATCTTTAAGAATTACGAATTTTTGGAATATGATAAATTTATATATCTAATATGATATAGTCAAAATTAAGAATTTATATCAATGTGGTTAAATTGTTATGATTTTCTAAAGCGTATCAGCTTATTGCAGTATTTGATTTACAGATTTTTAAAGTTATGGAATAAAATAAATTTAAAATACTTTTGGCAGAGATTTTGAAGTGAAATATTTATCATGAATTGGAATATGTGTCAAGATTAATTCTATGGTGGTTTTATAATTTTTGAGTTAGTATATGATTTTATAAAATTAGGAGACCGAATACTGTTTAGTAAATATCTTGATCCCGCCAGAATAATAGTTTGGATTTGATGGTGTTTATGAAATGGATTGTGTAGGAATTATGATATAATATTCATTATAAGAATGATATATAAGTCAAGAATGATATATTCTGATTTTGGAGTAATTGGACATCATTTGATGTATAAGAAAATTTTGTTAAGTGTAAATGGTCAGAATGACAGGTTCTGAAAAATCAAGTAATTACACCAATTCGATGTGATAAGTGCAATATGTGTAATTTTGTAAGCTATTTAAAGTATTTTGTGTGAATTTTGAGGCTTATATAAGGATTAATTTCCATTGATAGGTTAAGGAGAATTAATCCTTGTAACCGAAAGTGCTAAGAGGTAAGTATACTAGACTTTTACTGAAATCTCAATAAGTATAATAATTGTCTATGTATGATTTTGTAAATGTGCTTAGAAATATGTTTATGTTATGCCAAAGTATATTTGATATGAAATATGAAAGACATGTGTTTATGAATGTGAGTATTAACATTGAGCATAGACATACATGTGTTTATGAAAGTGAGCTTTCAAAATGAAATGTATTTAACAAAGAAAGCTTTTGAAGCGAAAAAATGTCCATGAGATACGTTTTGTGTTTTGAGGATGTTTGAACTCACTATTTACTTAGTAGGCCCCTTATGTGATTTGTGGAGCCTTTATGTGTGGTCTTTCCTTCGGAATTGATATATATTATGTGTTCTGTATGTAGGGAGGATCCTATTGGTACCTAAAGGAAGATTGAATCATCACATTCGTGTGATGGCGTATTGGTGCATGTGAGAGGACTCACCGATGATCAGGGTGAAGGTTTGGCTCTTACCTTCAGGCATGAGCATTATATATGTGTAATTTAAACCTCACTTGTATTATTCCTCTCATATGGTATATCACATACGAGTGACATTTGGCTCATTATGTGATATGTGATATGAAAGTCCTACTAAGTAGTAGTTGAGTGATGATATTCCTATTATATATTTTGAAAGAATGTGTAAGCGCTTACTTGACATGTGATTTGATAAGATTATGATTTTGATTTATCACAGCATATCATACACATTCATTGTGTACATATATGTATTTGTATTTTGATATATGAAAAATTAGTATGCTTACTGAGTTTCATATTCATTATAGTTTATGGTGATTTTAAGTAAATAAGGTACATGTGTGCTTAGCGAATTTGGCAAGGCTTCTGCTGCCCCTTGGGTTCCCTAAGTTGCTAGGTTGTTAAGTGTTTCATTTGTGAACACATAGTTTAAAATATTTGATTTGTCCTTATCGAATAAATACTTATGTGTTATTTTATTAGGTGTAGTTGTATTTGGTTTATATTTCACCAAGTATGGTCATGGGTTGATTTTGCATTAAACTTACTAATAATTCGATAAGGATTCTTATGTTGAATTCAAGTTTGAAATTATGCAATATTAATTATGAGTGCACATTATTAAATAAGTATAAGTTATGTCATGTATCAAATTTTTTAAGTTTAGGGCGTGACAAATAGTGCTTCATTGTTTAGTTTTAATCGCACTAATTGGTCTTCAAAATAGAAATGAAAGCTTCTATAGGAAATACATCTTCCATTTCGTATACTAAAACATAAGGTGAAGTTCCTGTTAATATATTTTTTTATCGTTTTGTATGCCTAAAGGATTCTAAAAGTTCTTTTGGCCATATGCTTTTCTCCATTCCAATCATTTCTTTAACATGGTAAATATGGTTTGATTTATGACTTCATCTTGTCTGTTACCCTGGCGATAGCTACGGAAAGAGAATCTATGTTGAATCTTGAACTTGTTGCAAAAGGAAGTGATGATTGAGCTAACAAATTACTTCTCATTGTTAGAGACTAGCACTTATGGCATCCCGTATCTTATGATAATATCCTGCCATGTGAATTTCTTGACTTATGCTTTGGTGATGTTGTTGTAAGCCTCCACCTCTACCCATTTCGTAAATTAATATGTAGCTAAGAGTACGAAGTGCTTCCCTTTGACCGCAAGAGGTAGAGGTCCTACAATATCCATCTCCTACTGTATAAAGGGCCTGAAGCTGAAAACTGTGTTTAAATCTCTGGTTGGTAGATATATGTGTGTGACATATTTTTGACACTTTTCACATGTCTTCATGTATTTTAATGCATCCTTTTTTTTTTTATAGAAGGTCAAAAGTACCTCTGTTTCATGGTTTTGTGAGTGAGGATTCTTTTATTTAAGTGGTTCTCACACATCTCTTTGTGAATCTTTTAGTATCTTTTTTTCGTTGTTGTCAACTAGTATTGAGTCGAAAAAATATTTTTTTGCGCCAACAAGTTTTGAATTTATTTTGTTGCGAGAATCAGCACGTTGGGTTTCGTCTTATTGGGCTTAAAGGTTAAAATCTTGATCTTCCTCTCTCTGTTGATGATAGTTAAACACCTGCAAGACACTTGAAACTATTGTTAAGACCTCGCCGAGGTGGGCTTCAGCGAAAACTCTTTAATACTTAAGTTAGAAAAATGTTGTTTTAGTGAGGTTGGGAGATCAATAAGAAAAAAGTTAAAAAAATATGTTCAATGCAAAAAAACGTTGAGATCGGAATTAAGAATTCAATGCCAGAAGAACTCTCTCATCTATTGTGGTTTTTTTATCTATTTATAGCATCAGTCTTCAAGGAATATTCTTTGTGCTTATCTTCACCGGTATTGTGGTTAAGTTAGGTAAATCTTGCTAATTTTGAGTTATCCTGATCTATTAGCGTGATTTAAGGGATCCTTTCCTAAAAGGCATCATAGTTCTTTTTCTTCTATAATTCTAGTCCATTTGTAATGTTGGTTTCCTTTTTAGACTCGTTTTAATATTAAGCTTGATTGCTTTCTACTCGACTCGGTAGTGGTCTGGCTATACATCTTTGTCTCAGTGATTCGACATCTCTTACCGAGCTGGTCTCTTTATAACGTACTTCATTATTGGTGGTCTAAGTCTTGTTTCTATTCCCGCAGTAGTACCTGATCGAAATGTATAAGGTGTTCGGCATGTAGTTGACCTAGTACTTACACCAAACCGACTTCTTTGTCCTATTCCTCTTAGTCATGTGGGGGTTTCTGATCCTGATTGGCTCGGTCAAGAGTATGCAGGAGTAATATGCATACATCTTTAGCTGAGCCTGATTCAAGCGACCGAGTAAGTTCTTCATTAAAAATCTATACTTAAGCCTGATTTTGACATCTTTCTAGTAGCCATTGCTATTTTGAACTTAAGCCATTGAAATTGACCCACAAAAGGCTTCATTCGAAAAGCTAAACTTCTTAGGCCCGTAAGAATTAGGCTTCATGATTATTTTTGGGGAACAACTTTTTTAATAATAATAATAAACCAAAATAGTAATGATAATATTTATTTTTCATCACTAAAGAACTCTATTTGATGTTGGGAACGGTGGAAAGTAATTTCTGAAGATACGGAGTTGGCGGCGGCTGCTAATTGCTATTTGCTAAAGCCTCCTCAAAAGTATTTATTTGGTTTACTTTTCTTCTTTTCTTTGTAGTCACTATCAGGATAAGGAGATCCTTGTTCGTTTTCTATTCTTTATACATTTGACAGCTGCACGGTGAGATAAGATACGTCCATGATTAATTAAAGGGTGGTATTTAGATTTGAGTGAAACAACAATGATGGTGCTGACCAGAAGCTTAGATCCTCTTGCAAAATCTTATTTGTTTCGATTAAGAAAGAATAATGAATGATAATATATGGGTGGTATTGGTTTTATGGTCACAGTAACAATGGGATTATTAACAAAGATTTCAGTGTTAGGGGCTGGGTTTGAACGTATATCAGAATATATTTTTGTTCATCCTACCATACGGTTCGTTGTTGATGTTGTGCTATATATTCTACTCAGCAAGAAACTGAAACGACAGTAAGTGAAAGTGGAGTATAGCTGTAATTTTAATTTTAGTACCTGTAGCTGTGGCTGTAGCTGGCCTTGGGAAACTGAGTTTTGAGTCTTGAGTCTGAGGCTGAGGCCTACTTGCAAAGCTGCCGCAAAAGTTGAGGAAATTAAATGAAAGAAGGTTAGGATGCTTTAACCTATAGGTAATCAGACGGATATTTCAAATTTTATTTTCCTTTTTCAGTGACCTGCAGTGCAATCTGAAGCTGCGACTGCTAGATTAAGTGAAACTAAAATGGCATGCAGGCAGAAGCAGGTGGCCATGTGATGAATGAAGCTTTGGAAGAGAGAAAAGAAAAACGAGAAAAAAAAACTGAATAAAAATGAGATTTGGCTTGGGAATCAAGACAAACTCCTATTCAGATAAGGACATTCAAGTCCTCTGCAGCAAGAAATAACGT
The DNA here is from genome assembly GCA_946807835.1 of Ailanthus altissimus. Taxonomy (NCBI): domain Eukaryota; kingdom Viridiplantae; phylum Streptophyta; class Magnoliopsida; order Sapindales; family Simaroubaceae; genus Ailanthus; species Ailanthus altissimus. Next base: position 27,861,356 of record OX327689.1, read on the forward strand.
TCCAAGATTTAAAAAAAAAAGAGAAAAAGTGAGAGGCACTTAAATTTTTTTTTTTCAATAGAATAAAAAATATGTATTGTCTACTGGTTTAGGGCCGCTGAATTAATAAGCAGACAGCTATAAGTACGGAAAAATGAACCAGATATAAAAGCCCAAAGAATGAAGAAGCTTAACAAAGTTGTACAATCTAGCGTCCTTCAATCTTCTATTATTTCTCCAAATTTCATGGAAAAAGTGTAGGATTAACTACTTGAATCCAACGTTTTCTTTTTCCCTTGAAACTAAACAAAAACATACCATATCTCACAGCCAAACAAAGATCCTAAGCTCGTGACTGAAGATCCTAAACTAGAACGAAGAGAAATTCTCTAGGACTAGAAACACTCAAGAGAAAATGATGAAGGCAAAGAATTTCATTGTTTGAAGTCATCCTTGTCATCTACAGGGATCGGCTTGTTCCTCCAAAAGACAGCAAGAGCACTCCCCCCAAGCTGCAAGTGATTAATGGCAGTAAGATGTACGAGTAGAAAATTTTGCAATAGAAGAACTAAAACTTCAAGTAATAAGAGCCATACCGCCATACAAACAACGCTAACAGCAGATGGGACAGCAACAAGGGGATTTGTAAAATGTTTCTGGGCAAGTAAGAATCCAAGTGCAGAGCTCTGCAGGCACAAACAAAGAATAAACAACCTATGGAGCACAGTAATTTATTTGGTGAAAAACAGAGTTTTGAGTCATAAGATGATAGTTTATTCAGTTGGTAAGATACAAACTCCTTGCACCCAGTTGCTTGCCCACATGGCCAAACCTGCGCACCCTCTAGCCTTGGTCAAGGGTTCAAGCCCTGGTAGAAGCTCAAGGCACTGTAAATATTTTCCTCTTCTTATGAGAATGGGAGGTGTGGGTCCAAATGTGCGCAAGTGTTAAGTGATGTGTATAGTCCCAATTGATGTATTGTTATATAGCTAATATTTGATGGAATATTAGTATTAAAAAAAAAGATACAGAGAAGCTTCTCCCGTTGTGGAAGTGTGGATCCAGGCATGCGCAAGTATTAAGTGATGTATGGTCCAAAAAAAAAGAAGATACAAAGAAGCTCCTCCCGTTGTAAAGGTGTGGGTCCGAGAGTACGCAAGTGTTAAGTGATATATGGTCCCAGTTAATGTATTGTTATATAGCAAATATTTGATGGAATATCAATATTAAAAAAAAAAAAGATACAGACTCTTTACAGCTCTCAAAAGAACACGTGTATATATAATCATCCCTAACATTCAATTAATAAATGGAGGATTGTAGCTGCTCTTCCTCTGTCTCTAAGAATGCACATGGAAATTTAAGGCAACAGGAACCAAAAAATAACAAATCATTTCTGATTTATGCATAGGCATATATAATACACCTTCCTAATTGAACATCATTTTTATCTTGGCACATTGCTACTCAAGAGGGGAGTCTTTTTTAGGGGCGGGCACCGGTTCAATTTAGAGTTCGGTTCGAGTTCAATTTGATTTATTTGAAACCGATCGGTTCGGTTTTGATTCGGTTTGGTCTTAACGGGTAGAACTGATCGGTTCAGGTTTTGATTCGGTTCAGACCCGAACCGAATCGAAACAGGCTCTGTCCACTCCTACTTTTTTTGTTTATTTAATTTGAGAGGTCCAGTTAGAAGATGAGGCCATTAAAGTTGGTCAAATAGAACTTATGGCATGCACATTTTTAAAAAAAACAAGGAAAATGTTTCAATTTTGCATTTGAAACTTCAATCTTCTCCACTCTAAAACTTGTCTAAGCTATTTTTACTTAACAAAAACCTGTAGGCATTAAGAACAGCCAAACAGTTCCTTCTGTATTTTCCTGCAAAATAATTCTACATTTCTTTGACATGCCTTATTTTTTTTCTGCTCAGAAACAGAAGAAAATATTTACTAACATTGTTCAGGTGACCACTTGCATAATCTGGTGTAAAGGAAACAATATAATAAATACATACCTGCATCCCACATTCAATCGATATGGTACGAGAAGTGGATTCACCAAATGATATTTTTGAAATGCAATAACCAAGAGCAAATGCAGCAACATGTAGGAGTGCCACTGGCAAAATGAGTTGTGCACCTTGAGTTTTCAAGACCTCTGAAACTTGCCCAATCTTTAAAGTAGAAATTTAAAATTAGTTCTTTTCAGGTTGAGCTAGTATCAGAGAAATTCAGACATGGTATGCTATAATTATGACAATGCTTCACTCTGAAGTTTGAGAACTTACAGGACTTGCACAAAGTAAGGTGGTAAGAATAACTCCAATTAAGGGTGTCACACTGATAATTTTCGAAGTGAACATGGGGAAGAATTCGTTTAACAACACTGGCACATAAAGCAGCAATTAAAGTTAAATTATTTATAACAGGATGCTTTACAGATTGTGAATAACTATTATGAGGTTTAGAGAAATGTTGAATCCCTGCATTTAAACGGATGCGAAACTCAATTGGTTACCTCCTACAACTGTTGGTACTAACACAACTTGAAAAGTGCTGATAGCTAGCCCCTGCAAATACAATGTATATGATGCCAGAACGAGCATAAAAATTTCAAGGATTAAATATTACAAAATTATAGACCCTGAACCAACTTACTGCAGCATCAACTGGAACAAGCTGACCAGCAAGAAGCTTAGTTAGAAGTGGAGTCATGACTATTGCTCCAATAGTTGAACACCTACAGAAATTCCACATAAGATTCAAGACACTTGAGAGTTGCAAGCTCTTAATATGCTACAGGAACAAGTATAAAAGTAACATTATGCCAATTGTTGTTAATAAACTTTCACGGAAGAGCCACAATCACAATTGCCAGATATCCCTATAAATAAAAGTCAGTTGGGCATAGTTATGTGCTCAAGCTAGAAAAAAGACAGAAATCACCGCAACCAGGTTCATGAATTTGCACATAATGAATATTCTCTACTCCTTGCATTTCAAGCATAGAAGACAATAGAGAGAATTTCCTTCTCAGATTAGAATGTCAATTTGATGTTTAAAAACAGAGAGAATTTCCTTCTCAGCTTAGGATGTCAACTTCATATTTAAAAACATAGTGTAGAGTGTTTCTTTTTATCTCTCGTCGAAGTTTAAGAAGCCATATCTTTTGAACAAACGTGAGGTGATTATTTGTACTTGACTACTCCACATAGATGCCACATTTTCATCTCCCAAGTACTGCATCTGATATTGAGACAATTCTAATGGCTAAGTTGTTCATAAAAATTGACATAACCAGGCCCTACTCAATCCCTGAAATTCTCTACACCGTTTTCCTCTTCCATCCCTTTCATTGCCAGAGGATGCATGCACAAACACAAATGTGAGAGTTTGCTTGCTTGCGAAAAATTGCACAACCAAAGCTTATATCTACCAATTAAGATACAACAACAGCTTCTGCACTAGAGTAAGTATATGCACTTAATTCAAACTGTAGCAAATATCTTTCAGAGACTGCTAAATCCAAAAACAGGACTGAATGCATGAATGTGAATAAAGCGTACGTTGTCATAAGAACAGAGAGTGCTACATTTCCCTTAGATATATAGGTAGCAACATTCGAAGCCTGACCACCAGGGCAGCATGAGACCAAAATTAGACCAGTTGCAAGGGGGGCAGAAAGTTTTAAGGTCTGAAAATGAAAGATAAATGTGTTAGCAGTCACAAATTGAACCCGGTTACTGTATGCCTCATGAATAAGCAGAAATCAGTGAGCATTCTGAAGGCAGAAATCAGTGAGCATTCTGAAGAGTCATCTATGATTAAAATATGGAAGCGAACATACCATTGCTAGAACAAAGCCTAACATGGGTTTGATTAAATACTGAGCAAGAAATCCTACACCAACCTGCAATATTCACCGCGAAAACAAATCAAATGAATTGTCTTTCTCAAATAAAAGTCTTGTAACTTCTATTTTGAAACATTTGTTTCTTACAGTCCATGGATTCCGCAAACATCTTCTGAAATCTTCAAATGTCAATGTCAATCCCATTGAAAGCATAAGAAAACCCAGGCCAACAGTGAAAAGATCTGTCTCCAACCAAGTTACCTATAGGAAGAACTCAATAACCAACTAATTAAGCAGGAGTTTGTTCATAACTAATCACAGAAACACGAGGAGACAATCAATTACCGCAGCTGGCTTGTAGATTCCAATAATGGTACCCAATATGACCTGTCCAAAATAGAGTCACAAGGATTATGCAACAGAAGTGTTGTCAAGGACAGACTGGATTCAATAAAGTGCACTAGCAGAAAGAAAGACATACCCACACAGGGAAAAGAGTTGTCAAAGTTTCAATTATTCTCTCATACTGGCTCATCCCACTGGAAGAGTTACCGGGAATGTCTCCGGATACATTAGTTGCTGCCTTGCACAAAACTTGGAGGTTCCTAAATATCATAGTTAGATCATTCTACTTGTGAGTTGAGAACATAAAGCAAGGTTATGCACCAATAACATTGGTTTAACAAAAGTAACAATACTCAAGAGAGGAACCTAAGCATTAATGTTCAAGTCAAACAAAGGTCCAGTGTTCCCACTAACAGGTACCTCATAGTAGAGGAGGGTTAGATGGATAGATTAAAGGAATATCCTACTTTATATGACAGTCAAACAAACTTCTTATCTGAACAGCAACTATATAATGTCAAAGATAAAAACAGAAAGCAATAATAGAATCTTCTGCAGCTTTTACTTGGCAAAAGGAAGCTTTTATTCCCTTGTTTAAGGGTAGAAATCTAGGATCAAGCCATGCTCTTTTAGTCTACTCTATTACTAATCAAAACACCATGATAATATATTCCACCATTTGCTAAAACAAACTATATAGAATTCCTTCGTGATTTCTACATCAACAAGAGTTTCTCATAGCCACTTCGGTATGATCACATCGCTCAAGCATGTGATTTTAAGAAAAATAAATAAATGCTCAAACTCCTTACAAAAAGAACCCCGTTTCGGCCAAAAATACTATTAATCAAGCACTTAGTTTAAAAAAAATACCGTGAATCTTGAATGATCGAGTGAGGGGCTCCAAGAGCAAGAATGGGATTCCATGGCTTACTCTGGACTGCCAAACGTTTTCCATTCGCGGGCACAGACAGCACACCTCTTAGATCTGAAAATTCAAATTACCACCAAAGAAGAGTCAACACTGATCTGAGCACAGAATTGAACACTTGAGATACAAGACACAACGAGCAACGAGGCAAAAAAGCGTGAACCCATGTAGTAAATAACCAAACAAACACTGCCCATATAGCCAAAAACGGAAACAAGCAAAAAGAAACATACCCAGATGAGCTTCCACTCTCCAGGCCGAAATTAGAGTGGAGTTTCTTCTACGGATAGCGTCAGAAGCATGTAACTTAGTACAGTCTTTAACAATAAATCTAGTGCTCGTGGAGGCCATTAGGAACAATACTAAAAGAATTAGATTAAAGAAAGAAAAAAGGAAACTACATAGGTGTGAGCTGAGCTTAAAACGGGAAAATGGACAAAGTGAAGAAAATTTCAAGATGATAATGTTACAAATTAGCTGCAAAAAGACAGAAGTGGTAAGACGTTAAAATTAAAAATTATATTATATTAAAATTTAATGTTAAAATTTTAAAAAATATATTTATTTTAAAAAGTAAATTATATAAAAAAAAATTGTAATTTGAGGGCCTAAACCCCTACGTAAGTCCGCCTACAGGAGGATTATGGTTAGCTCCGAAAAGACGGGGGTTTTGGATATTTAGTGGGTCGTGGAAACTGATGAACCACACAAACCATCGTAATGGCTGATCCATGCCAGATGTTATGGTTACCTTACCAACTCAACTCAAGTCTTTTTTAGCTATTCATACTGTTGCACTGCACTAAGTCCAATTGTTTTGTTGGCGACTTGGCATGTGATTGATGTTTATTAACTTTGTGATTACATGCATCCAGCGTCCACCATTTTAATAGGAAGCTTTGTTAAAAGTTAAGAGACTAATAATCCCTTGTCAACATTTGTTGACTGAGAATTGCACGAGGTTTTAACATACCATCTGAACTAAATTATGATAAATAAATAAAATTGTAACACTTAATTTATTCGTAAGAATTTAATGGGTTATTCAGGCTTAGTTCTTTTTATGGATGCAATTTAAAATAAATTATTTCAACGAATTAGATGAGGGTAAAAATATTTGAGCCTCCATAATAAAGCACAAAAAAAATATTGAGGAGAATTCGAATGATAACATATGTCATTATTCAGTATCACTATTAGAAGATAGGTTAATCACTTGCTACATTAACATGAGGCCTACCAATAAATGTCACGCCAATAATATTTAAATTCTACTACATTATCATGAGGTTCTCCTCAATAGTCAACAGAAAGTATGTCAAATAATTATAGAACCGGATAATAAGATATGATAAGAGAAATTTTTAAATAGTCAATGGTAAGTCTTTACATTGGTGTGCACAGGCTCGTGTCCCTTGCTGACGTATAAGTCATTAAAGGTGGATAAAATAAATTGAAAATTGAAAAATTGAATCGGATCGAATCAAATCAATCGATTCGGTTCGATTTTTATTTAAAAAAATAATAATTTTTTAAATTGAAAAACCAAAAAAAAACTGGTCGGTTTCAGTTCGGTTTTATTATTGGAAAACAAAAAAAAATCGGTCGATTTTGGTTCGGTTTTATTATAAACCGAAACCGAACCAGAAAAATCGAATTTTTAATTATTTATATATTTTTTGTAATGTTAATATAAAAATTAGTTTTACATGTCTAATAATAAAATGGTGCTTTAACTTAGATGGCAGTGTAACTCTAACTTATCTTTAATGTTTATGATTCAAATTTCTTTGTTGGCGTTTCGATTTTTTAATTATATTAATATTTAAAACTAATATATAAAAATTTGGGGTCTGAAGTTCAACACTTGGTGGCAACTTTTTATTATTATTATAATTTAAATTGTAATATAACAAAAAAATAAATGTGTTTTCAAAAACAAAAGAGACGTCGCCGATTTGGCAAACTAGCTTTCAATTTATATGTGTTGATTTCAAGTTTAACTTCATTTAAAATTTGATTTTTATTAGTTATTATAATAAAAAAAAAATAGGATGCACTTTATACTAACAAATATCATTAGCTCAATTGGTCTAATGTTGATAATTCTTTCCACCAAGTCACAGGTTCAATCCAAATTCTAGTATATTGGATTTTTTTTTTTAAGTTAAACCGAAAAAGTCAAATCGAACCGAATAGAAAAAAAATCAGTTTGGTTCGATTCGATTTTTATCTTTAAAAAAACTAATTTTTTTTTATTCTTTAAAAAATTAAACCGATTGAACTGAACCATGCCCAGCCTTATAGGTCATGAGTTGTTTATAGTTGTTGAATAGGTCTAATATTGAATCTGCTGACTTTAAAGAAGACAAAGCCTGCTAATACTTCAATACTCCTAGGTTCACTTACTCGGGTTGACTACTCTAAAAGCGACCAATCACTAACATACATAGTACTTAAAATGTTATAGGAGATCTAATTAACTTCTTGTCCTCTCTTAGCAAGTTCTCCAAGATGCCTATCATAATATGAACGATTCTTTAATTATGTTTCACCATATGTTGCCCTCAAAGGGTAATCTTCAAGCTAGCACTTTCTAAACTTAAGTTTTATCTTTAGTTTTTGAATGTAGTGGAAAAAAAACTCGAAATCACAATAATTCTAATAAGAGAAACTCTCCTCCTTCCTTATAAAAAAATTCTTCATTTTTTTTAAGTTTTATCTTTAGTTTTTGAATGTAGTGAAAAGAAAACTCGAAATCACAATAATTTTAATAAGAGAAACTCTCCTCCTTCTTTATAAAAAAATTCTTCATTTTTTTTAAGGACAAAAACTCTAGGGACATAACTACCATTAAGTCATCATCCAACTTGAGTGTCTGAGGGCAGTCGTCGGCCACCTCACTAATGCCTGCCACTGACCTCATGTTTCTTGTGTTCTTAGGTTCCCTTAATTCACTTAACTTGTAGCCTAATTCTCCTAACTTGCGACTTATCTCTAATTCGATTCTTATTTAGTCTCAGTCTCAACATTACCAAATCGAAGTCCAAGTTCAGCCATTTAACACTAGAAAAGCCCAGTAACTCCGACTTCTCTTACTCATCATAACATTTGTGTTTGATCCCTTAATCGAAAATCACATCCAAACAAAAAACTATTTTTTTTCTTTTGGCAATCTTGTTGAATATTTGCAATGTTATAAAAAATGCAAAATTATAATTTAATGTGAAAATATTTACATATTAATATTATTTGAATGAAGAAATGTAAATTTAGAATTTTGATATTAGTCGAGATGTATGATTAAAATAATTTTATTTATTTTTTTAATATTTTAACTACAATTCAAATCTTTGGTTTGATTTTCGATTGATACTGCGTAGTTACTAGAAGTTTGGTAATTTATATTCTTTATACCATGAGAAAGAAATTTCAATTAAGTGAATGATTGATTTTTGAGTAAATATATACTTAAATAAAAAAATTCGGTAATATATTATATCGATTTTTGAACCATTGATCGTTCAATGTATAAAAATTCACAAATAATTTATGAATATTAGTTAATTTAATTAGTAAAAAGTGCAAAACTCTATTTACACCAATATTTATAGAAATTTGGTTTATATTTATTGTAATAAAAAAAGTTTTAAAAATTCACAAATAATTTATTAAGAATAACATAAATCAATCTCAAAAAAAGAAAATACAAGAAATTTTTAATTTTTAATTAATATTTTTTATATATTAATAGTAATGTTTTTCAAAATAACAAAAATTATTATTTACCTAGTACTGACGTTACATTTTTTATTTCGTTGGATTTTAAAGTTTTTGTGATAGACTTCTTTCCAATCAAGTTACTTATTTATAACTAATTAAATATACAATTACCTGTTTCACATTTCGCACCCATCGAATTATCAAACTTTTCTTTAAACATACAAAACAAACAATATACAAGAATTTGATGCTATTTAAAAAAAAGAGAAAAAACAGTTTTTATTTTTTAAGGAGGAACAAGCTGTTCTGGGCTCTAGCCCATATAATTCCAGCAGTGGTGTCATCATGGAGCAGAGACAAGGCCTTGCTTGCGTGGGCTTAACAACCTGATGAGGCTTCGAGAACAACCCCTGACACTGATTTGAAATTCCCAGTTTCAGAATCTTATTTTGTTACTTTTGAGTTTCTTTAAAAATTCTCAATAACAACACTCTTTATCTTTTTTTTTTCTTCTTGCCTATAAACTCTATAGAGTAAAGAATAAAATTGTCATCCTAAAAAAAATATATATATATATATTTTAACGCTTAAGTAAATATTTAATTAAAAAAAATAAAAAGTGAGAATATCTCTAAGACAAACAAGAGGATAATTAAATGCTCTTAAAGAATATTTTAAGACTCTAGATAATTGAATATAGTTGATTCAATAAACAATAAGAAAAACACTGTATTTATATAGTGGTGAAATTTAAGGGTGGACAAAATTTGGTTTTGGTTCCATTCAGTTTCATATAAATGAAATTGATTGAATTTAGCGTAAGAAATCAATTGATTTGGTTCGGTTCGATTTTTAATTTTTTTAAAAATTTTAATTTATTTTAAGTGTATTTTTTTTTAAAAATCAATACTTATCAGTCCTAAATAAATAAAATTGACAAAAAATCAAACCGATTGATGTCTATCCTTAGTAAAATCAAATTCAAAATAGGATTTATATGTGTGAAAGTATACATAATGCAAAGTAAATAGAAAAATAAAGTTAAATTAAAATTAATAATGATAAAATAAGTCTTAATACAATTATTTGATACGAATTCATCATACTTTAAGTAAATAGAGACAGAAGTAAATTGATATCATTAATAAATAAGTCAAATTTATGTTACTAATTTATTAATCATATTAAATATATATTTAAATTTTATCATTCATAAATTCATTTAAAACATATTATTATTTAACTTACTGTTAATTTTTACATTTCAATCAATTTTTTTACTTTTTAATTTCAAAAAGTAAAGTTTTCATTTCCATTCCAATAATTTTGTATTCATTCTCCACTCCTCCAGTCCCACCACACGTTCTCTTTCTCTCTTTATTTTTATTTTATTACAAATTTAAGATCATTTTGATTTCATTTTTCCTACCATTTCATCTTCGACTCTTGTGCCTCTACCTCTCTCTCGGTCTTTTAACATTTTCTTCTAATTGTTATATGATGACTTTTCAGATCATAGATGATCGGCATCGGTTGCTCCTTCTGATCAAAACAAAGATTACATTTTTAAGTGCTTATTGGGTTCTTGTATTTTATTTATATAGATAAAAAACTATATGATTTTTTTCTTCATCTTTAATCTTTGTTTGTAATTTTAGATTAGCTTGGTATAATAAGATTTTAAGCAGCCATTATTTCTTAAACTGGATCATTCAGTTTGCTTATATTGTATGTAACGCTTTTATTTGATACTTTTTCTCGATGATGATGATGGGTTTCATTTATTTTTAATTTTGTTATCATATTTTGTCTTTGGTGATATATTAAAATCTCAAAGGAGACCTAAATCTATTAGCTTTTAATATTTTTCTTCCGTTGTAATATATAGTTATTGTTCATAATAATTATATGATCGAAGGTGACTTTTTTTTTATTAGGCCAAGTTATCAACTTGCTAGGATACTTAGAGATTTTCTTATTATATTTATATGATGATCATATTTTTTTGTTGTTAAAAGAGAATAAATTCAAGAGTGTTATTGTTGACTTAAATGTGTTTAATCGTATTAAATAAATTAAATATTTAACATAAACAAATCAAATTAAATATTTATTATTCATTTAAATAAATATAATCGTAAACGAATCAAATCATATATAATTATATAAACGAATTGAAATTGATTAATTTATTTAAATGTGACTAATCGTATCATATCTTGTAATCTACATTTTAAATGAATTGAATTTGAGTGTTAAGTGCTTGATTTATTAAGGTAAACGAATCGTATACGAATATAATAAAAATTTGTTAATATTTTATAATGATGTAATATGAATACAATTCGTTTACACGAATTATCACATTTAATTATAATTCTTAATCATACTTAAACTCATAAATTATAATTGAAAAGGAGAAGAAATTACATTTTAAATCTGTATTCTAATTTTTACATATTTACTTACTTGTTTAGTAAAAATAAGGTTAATCATTTTAAATTATATTTTAAAAAATGATATATTAAGTAAATATTAAATATAATATATATATTTTAAAATTTATATTATTTTATTACTTAATATTTATTTAACATATTACTTTTTAAAATATAATTTAAAATTCGTAACATTGATCACGTTACTTGTTTAAGAAATAGTAACATTGATTACGTTACTTGTTTAAGAAATAGCCGTGAGTCATTGGTGCAGTTTTATTTATTCGGACAAAAAATCATAGTCCGGGCCTCCGACAATATTGAGTCGAGTGCAAGAATATGTCAAGCCCGAATTTATTGCTCCTTAAAGCCAACATCCGTAAGAGAGCATACTCTGACTTTTAAGTGGTAGGGGCTGATTGGGCGTTGTTAATAATAGGCCAACAATGCCCCAACAATTTTAAAACTACTGAACAATGCAATATTGGCGATTTTCTTGCGAGTTTCACTCCATCGTTTTATTCTGCCGCAAGATACGTACATGCACGGCAGCTCTTGCCTCGGCCCCTTCAAAATTATTCGATCGTTGTTTAATTAATCTCCACCAAGTGAGAGTACTTGTTATACGATCATCTTTAATTCAAAAGTTCTAGCCATTGCCTTCTCTTCTTTTGATACAATATTGATCCATCGATCGAGCCGTCTCTTTCCCCACACCTCATCATTTAAATGGAAATTACTTTCATCAGTTCGTAATCCAACTTCTTCTGAATGTATTGTTGTGAACTATATGACAACTAGGTACTGAAACACTTACCCCTGCTTTTTTCTGACTAGCTTGCTATTGATAAATGATAACAAACATAATGAACCTCGAGAGTCAGAATGACAATGACAATATAAGATGCTTTAGAAAGAAAAAAAAAAACTAGTAATAAAGCCATTTATATGAAATGTTCCATCTTGACCACATGGAAAAAAGTGCTCTCCCACATTTTCTCTAAGCCTCTTGCTGGTTATGGCATTGTTGTAACTTGTAAGCTTTGGTTTTGCGGTTGACAATCTGCAGGGCCTCGTCTCATCTGCTGTTTCTCTGGCTTTATTTTCTTTTTTTTCCCAGGCTTTATTTTTGTGGTTGTATGTTTAGTTTTGAGCTTGTTGTAGGAACACAACTACTAACAAGATGTACGTGCTTTTCAGGTTTTTGAAATACCGGTGGCCTCTCAAGACTCTTTAGATAGTCATGATATTGTCGTTTGAGAAGATCATTATTTAAAAATTGGTGATTCAACAATTTTAGTTGGACAAGAATTGAGATGAATATCAAAGTGGAGAGTTACAAGAAGTCTAAAACGTGTGGAACACGTATGAAAAAATTTAGGACGTATGAAACATGAAGGGGGAAGTAAAACGAGACTTGAAGACGCGAAGAAAATAAAGAAATCGCGAGGGAGCTTCCAGCGCTGCGGCGCTCAACACAGAAGCATAGCGCCGCAGTGATGGGCGCGAGTAAGGCCAGCGCCGCGGCACCAGAACGCTTGAAAAAGTCCGTTTTGGTTCGAGATTACTAGTTTTGGAAAGTTTTAAACTTCCAAAACAAGTGAACTCTTACTCCAACAAAAAATAGGGTTTGTAAGCACGAAATACACCCTATATAAACACTTATAAACTATTTATTTAAGATTAAGCATCTAAGGTTTCAATATGTAACCATAAGAGATAATAGAGGAGTTAGATAGGCACTAAGTGCGTGGTGCATTAGGGTGTAACATTTGGAGGTGTTTTCTTCTTTAGGTTCTTTGAGTAAATAAAAGAGAAACAGTATAGATCCTTTTGGCTTAGATGCTCGGGCTATTCTTATGTTCCTTGTAAAAATCTCTTATGAGGAGATACTGAGAGGTCTTAAGGAGTCATGATGATCAATGGTAGATGTTTAGAGGTCTCTATGGGAGATACTAAAGGGTCTTGTGGGATCATTGATGATGTAAGAAGATACTTAGTGATCTATTTCAATAATAAGAAGCTGGATCATGGATCCTTCGTAAATGTAGGCAATTTGAGCCGAAACACGTATATCTTGTGTCTTGTGATTGATTTGTTTTTTTTATCTTTATTGGTGTGTTAATCTTATGTGTTCTTATTTATGCTGTGAGTTATGATTTTTTGCTGCACATAAAGTAAAAGAAGTATCAAAGTTGTGACTTAATTGATGTCATAAAAATGTCTAATTTAAGTGTATGACTTGATATCCGCAACAACTATAATGAAGATATTATTTTTTTTCTCCTAAAAAAGTGTACATAATTGGGGAAAAACTTTTTTCAAGCACATAGTTTGTTTTAATTAGCAGATCCAACAGTAATTAGATGAATTTGGTCGAGAATTTTAGGAGTTGGACGTGACAAGGTGTCCTATGTTTGCTAAAATTTGTCTATAACATTGCCAATAACAGCCACAAAAAAAGCTAAAAAATTGATTTCATGAATAGCTTAAGGCCTTAAAACTGTTTAAAACTCCATTGGGACCGACACCTGAACCCATTTAGAATGATGAGTATATGTTGACAGGACTATGATTGTAGGCTTGTAGCAAGAAAACTTTAGGGCCGAAAAACAAAATTTAATTAGGGCCCTAATTCTACATAATTATAAGCTAAACCCATCTTCAATTTGGGGACTTGTGTTGAGTGACCCAACAAAAGTAGTCCTCGGTCTACTGGTTAATGTGAGCATGAAATGTTTGGTAGGGAAGTAAAATGAGTTATGTTATTGGTAGATCTAGTCCTAGGTTTTATTTTTTCACAAAACTAAGAATTGATGGGCAATGGGGTCTCAATTTTGGGACCATATGGGTCAATGGCTCTTAGCTAATAGTCTTTTTTTACATGGCTTCATAAATCATAATAGGTTTGGGATCGTGGACCACTATTTCGTCTAAATTTGGTATATAAGAACAACAAAATTTAAGTTTTTATTTTGAATTTTGCTCAATTTAAATTCAGATTCTTAAGAATTTTCAAAACTTTGATTGCGCACGAATTTTTTCAAGTGCGAGTGGGGTTGAATTCTAATGTGTTGGATTAGAATGTTCGAAATCTAAATTTTTACTTAGATTTTTAATTTTACCATTTGACCATCTTTATCTCTCTTATCCACTCTTTTTTTTTTTTTTTTTTTTCTCTCTCTTCACTTGAGATATTAATCAATTATAATTCACAATCAAATTCCCAAAATCATTAACAAAATATAATAAGCTAAAAAAATTGATGCAGGTTCACGCCGATTAGTGAGTTTTGATTGAAGATTTTGTAATGGGGTTATTATTATGCACTGGCATTGCATATTTCCAATGTGCAGGATCCTTAAATCACTTGATAATTTGTGGATCAAGAGCCTCTTAACTTTTTTTTTAAAAAACAATTATTTAATTAAAGTAAATGAATATCTACCTAAACCACAATAAAAGGGCACAAATATACAATACTAAAAACAAATGATTGAAGAAAAATAAGATAATTTCACTGAAATCAACAATTAACAAAGCCTTAGATACAGACAAACATTAAAGCACCCAAAATAATGCAAACCAAATAGAACCACCCAACTTTCATCATATCACTTTCCATCACTTAAAACTAAATGAAATATGGATTAATTTCTTAAAAATATGTGGTTGGGAGCTGTTTATGGGTGCTTGGGGCAATGAAGAAGACTAAGTAGACGATGGTTATTGGTTGGGTTCTCAGCTTCGGTGGCAGTGCCGCGTTTGGAGACTGAGACGAGAGCAGACAGTAGAGCCCGAAACTGAGAGTCAAGAGATGATGCTAGCTGACGAAACATGGCAAAGAAGAAAAGAGTGATTCAATTTGATTGAATCATTAAGTTCTCGACCAAGTTAATTCGGATTAAAATAAAAATTCGGACTAAAAAAAACACAACCCACATTTAAATAAAGTTTGAATTTTTCAAAATTTTTTCCGAATTTTTTCACATCTAAATCAATAAATCATAATAGTCACGGTAAGAATATTGATTAAAAATTATCATAATATAATTTGGGGTTCAAAGTCAAGGGCGTAAGGTGCGCACGGATTGAAGACGAACTCGAAAAATGAAGAAGGGCGCACCAGGCGCGGGCACCGCGACGACTAGGCGTGGGCGTCGCAGCGCCCAAAACAGAACCTGAGCGCCGCAGCGCCCGGATGCCAGCGCCGCAACGCTAAGCAGAAAGCGCGCTAGCTCCGTGGTGACGAGAGCCCAGCGCCACGGCGCTGGAGATAGGAACAGTGTCCCGAAATTAGGAAATTTTCTAATTTCGTCTCCCACTTGCTCCAAGACTCCCTAATACGACTCCCACACGTATAGGGTAAACTTAGGACGTCCTAAAGACTATATAAAAGCTATCAATTAGCTTGTAAACACATATTTGTGATCAATTAATAATTTTGACAATCTTTATGATAAACAAGAGATTTTAATGATTTTTTGTGAAAGAAAATTCTTAAAGTGAAAGAGAGAGTTTTTTTTTGTGATCTTTCTTATAAAAAAAAGTATACTGCCTTGAAATTTATAATAAGAGAAGAGTGCGATCTTAATCCGCTGTGGTCGTAAGTAAATTGCTGAACTACGTAATTCTTTGTGTGTTCTTCTTCTACCTCTTTATTTATTTATTTTTTAATAATTTATTCTATATTATTATATTACTTAAGTAAATTATTTTATTTGTTTATATACTTTCGCTTCAACAATCATGTGAAGCGTGGGGCTCTAATATATTAAACGGCAAAATGAAAAAGAGTGAAGAAGGATTACATTTCATTTTGCTCAAATTGTTATTATTGTCTCTTATGACCTTAATCAACCTGTAGAGATCATGTTCCTGTTTTGCACATATACCCAATTAGCGAGTTGAAGAGCTACGAATAAGATTATTATTTATTGTGGGAACCTAGACTTCAACCGTTGTTCGTAGATAGGTTTTGAATAATTTGCAAAATCATAATCAAACACCCAACTGCCTACCAACCCGAAATATAAATTTTGCAGCCAAACTCGTAATTCTCAGTCCAATTGTAAAATTTATAGAGTTAGTCTATTCACTTTAGTACCATCAATTATCGTATGTGCTCAAAATCTTATTTGGTGGCGCAATTTTCTACTTATAATTATAGAGTCTTTGACATCTAGTACAGGGAAATTCTTAACTTAACATCTTTACTTTTTTTTTTTATAAAAAAATTTATATTTATAAATTTTATATCTTAATTGATATTAAAATACAAATTTGTATGTATGAAAACTCTCGTTTTACAAACAATTTTAAGTTCATTTGAAGTTGTGAACATGTAATCGGGTTCAAGAGCTTTTATGCAAAAGGGTGTTTGAAACATTTAAATTAATTTTTTTTCCAAAATCATCAATTACAATAATACAAAATTTTTGCACACTCATTCTCGTAGCGTAGGAAATTAGTTTACAAGAAAAAATATTGGAGATTTTATTAGAAGGGATTTTACTCGTTTGTAAATCTTTTAAGCAATTAAAGAGATGTGACTTGGAGTCAAGCTCTTAATTGTGATAAAATGTAGAACAAATTGATTGATTCCAAATCAGACACAAGCAAACACCCGTTTGGTAGTAATTATGGGGTTGGTAATAGACATGCATAATCACAGGGTGTCTATCGCCAATTTGATCTTGCTAAACTTGTGTCTGATGAATGATTGGGTAGGGTCCATTTCTAGTTGTTAAAAAAAATGATCATTTTTCTGCATTCTCAGACCTTTACTCTTAAGGGTTCTAAAGCTAAATCTCATGATATGTTTTCCCATATGACCAAAATTATTGAACAATAAGACACTTTTTTGTTTATGTGTCCTAATTTTTAGTTGTAAGTAATAAAAAAAAAATGAAAAGAAGAAGAGAGATCATTTTGTGCCATATGGAAGCATCATCACGAAAAGAGCAACAGTTGCAGTAAGTGATAAGCTGCTTGTGCTTGGACTGGGTCCAGCATGCATTATTCTTCATACCAACTAATTAATCAAAAGCGGATTTAAAAAAAAAAAAAGAGAAGAAAAGCTCTCAACTTAAATAGTAGCCGCCGCTCTTCTAGATTCGTAAGTCGGAGAGGGGTTCCTGTCTCCTCTCCGATGAACCCTCAACACTAATTAGTTTAAGACTTATGTTTCTCAAATTTTTTACTTGTTTTATACATGTTTTTTAAGGTTTCTATTTTGTTTCTTCCCGATTTTCTCTCCTCCCTCCGATGGCCACTCGGTAATGATCTGGTCGAGAAGTCGCGATGCCGCTGTGCCGTCACACAAGGCCGATGCATTGGTGCGCGCCTCTTACCTTCACATCCTCTGGCGTAGTCCACAGTTTCTATTACTGTGTAGATGCATTCTTCCTCAGTTTTACGGCTTACTCCTCAACCAGCATTCACCTAGGTCCGGCTGACATCGTGTTTCCTTGCCGCCCCATCCCCCTCAGCGGCCAAGATGCATGACACATCGCCCATGGATACCATACCAAGTTGGATCCTAGTCTTGAGTTGTTTGCTGACTCGACACCATTGTTGGATTTTTTTCCCATACCCCTTAGCTCTGGTTCTAAACCCACTGTTACTGTTTTAGTCATAAGCTCCGCCGCTGATCATTTATTGAAGTTATATAATATGGTTGTTTGATTTTTGTGTTGTGTACAGTAGTGGGCTAAGTTTGGTTGCATTTGACTGTATTATAATAGGGGTATTTTTGTAAGTTTATTTAGGTAGTTTTTTTTTTCTATGTGAGCTAGCCTTCCTCTTCGTGAGGTTAAATTCCTCTTATGCGAGAGTTGAATTTTTTTATTTGTAATCAGATAAATATCCTCTATAGGATTAGTCTCGTTTTGAGATCTTGTTATATCTCTGTAGTTGAAGAAATAGGTTCAGACAAATTATAAAAAATTTATATTATTTATATAAAGTGTCCTGAGTTTAATATATATCAATAACTTTATCATATAATATTATGAGTTATTTATAATATTACATTTAAATTTAAAAAAAAAACTAATGGGCTAATCATGGTGAATAACATAATTCCAATATCTATATTATTTTTAAAAGGCATAATTGGAATAATACACAGTGCCATACTCATATGCTTCCAAACTCCACCAATTACATAAACATTAAAAAGAAATCCCAAATGCTCACATCATATCATTCATATTTGCTGCAACTAATAAAAAGAAACCAAAAAGTGGGAATGACATTTTAACAAACAATACTTGCATATTAATTAATTCCTATTATTCGAAGAAAGGAAATATCAATAGAATATTGAAAGGCACGCTCTAAACACACACAGGTGTCAATGGTCGGGTCGCATACATGAAAACCCTAGTCCGACTTTACAGCTCTCTTTAGTCTTTACTTTAATTTAATCAGTCGTACAGTTCATGTTATGTCAATAAGGAATTATAAATGATTCATAAGAATAAAACATAAAGTAAACAATTAATCAAGTTTTTTTCCTTCTGTAATCTGTAATCTGTAATCTGTAATCACTCACTCCCCACTTCCACTTAGCTAGCTATTGCTTAGCTTTGTCTTAGTTTTAGTCTTACTCTTACCGCTCTGGCTCTGTGCCAAGTAAATAAATCGTCAGCTATCTGCAGTCTGCTAGTGCTCCCTCCCTACACTACAATCCCCAGGCTAAGCTCTTGGCTCTAGCCAGTTCCAGAGCCATCCTCTTTTTGCCACATGTCATCAACAATTCCTTTTTTTCTTAATGAATCAGTCAAACCTGTGATTTTGCCACTGTAATCACCTACGTCCATTTCCAGATTTTATATCCATCAAACACTTTTGAAACAGTAAAATACTTAAAACGGATCACAAATTTCAGGACCGTCTGATTATTAGCCGCTACAATTTTCATGGATACGGTATACATACATTGCAATAACCTACCGGATCTTGCCCGTTTCATCTCTATAAAATCTACTTAAAACATTCAATCCCACTCTCCTTAATGAGCGCGTGCTTCAGACTCACGTTCGTTCTGTCTAGAAATACAGCTTCAACAGAGTGGCACGCTCTGTTGAGCGCGTAATATCGATTAGGAAAAAGCCGTTGCTTTTTGTGAAATTTACTGCAGCATAAAAATAAGAAAAACAAAAAACGTTAGCGCTGATGCCAGCTCGACTGGTTCTGTTTTTTTTACTCAGCTTTATTTTTACCTTTTAGGAGCCTTGTGTTCGAGTACCTAATACCATCTCCATTGCAATACAAAACCCCTCTCTCTCACTCGCTCGCTCATTTCAGTTTCATCCACTAAAACCTAACTCTTTATTTTTCTCTCACTTACATGGAGTCTCATCGGAAAACTACTTTTTTGAGTTTTGTACGAAACAGCTTTCGCAACCTGCCAATCAAAACCGCCGCATAAAAAAAGAACCCGCATTACTTTCGTTTTTTTTCTTTTGTGGTTTAGGGAACTGAGATCAAAATGGGAGTGTTTTTCGACTCGAGGTGTGTAATTGTGTCGTTATTTTGTATTCTGTTACTGAGCGGCGGTGGGCGGGTTGTGAACTCGGAGCCGACTCAAGACAAGCAAGCTCTCCTTGCTTTTCTCTCAAAAACCCCACACGCGAATCGCGTGCAATGGAACGCCTCCGTCTCGGCCTGCAGTTGGGTCGGAGTCGAGTGCGATGCGAACAGTTCGTTTGTCTATAGCCTTCGTCTACCGGGGGTTGGCCTCGTGGGTCCGATTCCGCCCAATACAATAGGGAAACTGACTCAGCTCCGAGTTCTCAGTCTCCGCTCAAATCGCCTCTCCGGTGAGATCCCCTCAGATTTCTCCAATCTAACTCTCCTCCGCAGTCTCTATTTACAAAATAACCAGTTGTCTGGTGGGTTCCCAGTGAGTCTGACTAGAATGACTCGGTTGACTCGACTCGACATCTCGACCAACAATTTTACCGGCAACATCCCGTTTGCTATCAACAATTTGACCCACTTATCGGGTCTATTCTTAGAGAACAATAAGTTCTCAGGTAATCTTCCCAGCATCAACCCGGCCAATTTGGTTGACTTCAATGTCTCAAACAACAATCTCAACGGTTCAATCCCTGCGAGACTATCGAAATTCCCTGCATCAGCATTCACCGGAAACTTAGATCTATGTGGTGGCCCATTGCCACCCTGTAACCCATTTTTTCCGTCACCAGCTCCGTCACCGTCACTAACCCCTCCGATAATTACATCTCATAAAAAAACTAAAAAACTCTCGACAGGGGCCATTGTCGGTATCGCAGTCGGCGCTGCAGTCTTTCTTCTTCTGCTGCTATTAATTCTCTTCCTTTGTCTTTCAAAACGACGTCGTCGCCAGCCGGGGAAAACGCCGAAACCCGTCGCGGCGGCAACAACACGCGCGGTGGCGACGGAGGCGGGGACTTCGTCATCAAAAGATGACATCACTGGTGGGTCAGCTGACGCCGAGAGGAACAAGCTGGTGTTCTTCGGAGGTGGGATTTATAGCTTTGATTTGGAAGATTTACTGAGGGCTTCGGCAGAGGTTTTGGGGAAAGGAAGCGTGGGGACGAGTTACAAGGCGGTGCTGGAAGAGGGGACGACGGTGGTGGTGAAGAGGCTTAAAGAAGTGGCTGTGAGTAAACGAGAATTCGAGATGCAAATGGAAGTTTTGGGGAAGATTAAGCACGACAATGTTCTTCCTTTGAGGGCCTTTTACTATTCTAAAGATGAGAAGTTGCTTGTTTATGATTTCATGCCCGCCGGTAGCTTATCTGCTCTTCTTCACGGTACGCCACTCTTGTTTTTACTGTTTTTATTTTTATTTTAAATGTTACTGTTTTGAGTTGCAAGGATCAAAATCAATGCCGAAGCAGTTGCTTTTTTCAAAACCAGCGGACCTAGTTTTGCTTCGTGTTTGTTTTTTTTGTATGTTTGTCTTTTGACTGTAATGGAGTTCCACCTGTTTGGATTTTTTTAATTTTTTATATATTTTTTGTTTTAATAATTTATTTGGGGAACGAATGGTTTGATCATATAGTGGGCATTTCATTATCGGAAAATTCTTCCCCGTGGAAACAATAGAAAAAAAATGACCCGTAGTTCTCTAACCAGCGCAGGATGGCGGACATTCCTCTGTTCAGTTCCTTCCTTCTCTGTGCAAACATTCTTAGTGTGTCAACTACGCACATGTAGCACGTACTGAATGTCGTTTTTATCTGTGTTTACCCTTTTGCCACTTACATTGTCAACACACTCCGATGATCAACTATGGCGCCACCGACATCATTATAATAAATCTTTCATTAAAAGATATTATCATACCTTTTCCTTTTCTTTATTTGGGTGTTACTTTATCTAATTATAATTAAACTACATTTTCCATTAACAAATTATGTTTTCTTAACCCTTACGCGCTTATTGATGACCACTGTCAGTGAAATCATGCAGTATTATTTTATTTTATTATTGTTGATGTTGTTTACGTTTTTGTCTGGCTGAATTTACATGGTGTTGATAACCGGAAGTTGCGGTAATTTGTTGTAAACAGGGAGCAGAGGGTCGGGGCGCACTCCATTAGACTGGGACAACCGGATAAAAATAGCAGTAAGTGCGGCGAGGGGCCTGGCTTATCTCCACGTGTCAGGAAAAGTTGTCCATGGCAACATAAAATCCTGCAACATCCTACTCCGACCCGACCATGATGTATGCATTTCGGATTTCGGACTCGACCCGCTGTTTGGCTCCACAGCCGCACCTAATCGGATCGCAGGATATCGAGCTCCTGAAGTAGTTGAGACCCGCAAGGTCACATTCAAATCCGACGTGTACAGTTTCGGTGTATTGCTATTAGAGCTATTAACTGGGAAAGCACCTAATCAAGCTTCGTTGGGCGAGGAAGGCATTGATTTACCCAGGTGGGTCCATTCCGTGGTTCGTGAGGAATGGACGGCTGAGGTTTTTGATGTAGAGTTGATGAGGTATCACAACATTGAAGAGGAAATGGTGCAGTTGTTGCAAATTGCTATGGCTTGTGTATCTACGTTACCTGATCAAAGACCGGCCATGCAAGAGGTGGTACGCATGATTGAGGATATGAACAGAGGCGAGACTGATGATGCCTTACGGTCGTCTGACGATCCTTCGAAAGGGTCAGACGGTCAAACGCCTCCCACTGAATCACGGACTCCACCTAGAGCTGTCACACCTTAAAAACATCTCGTGAGGAATCCGATAAGCAAAAGTGTTTCCAAACAACGATGTCGTGGGGGGGGGGGGGGTGGGTTTGGGGTTCCTTGAACTGTGCACAAGTGCGTAAGTAACAGTGTTGAAGAAGTGCGCAGCTGATTGGGGAATTAAGGGGGTGGCCTCTTGTGTTTTTTTTTTTTAAATTTAATTTTTTTTTGTTTTGTTTTTATTTTGCAATGATTTTTACAGGTGCATAGGGGGGATTTGAATTGTTTATGAGAGGTGAAGTGGGGAGTTCTATGAACTGATTGGAATTGACCAATGATGGATTTAGTTGGATTTTTATTTATAATTCTTTCTTTCTATACGAGTCGTTTTGAGCTAAACAATCTCTGTATCTGTCTCTCTTAACACATGGGTTTTCTTCTTTTTCTTTTTGTTTTAATTAGTTGATTATCCTTTATTTGCATTTGCATCTGCATCTGCATCCAACTGCTAATTGAAAAAAAAAAAAAATTCACTGAAAATTCCAACCACTTGTTTTGTTCTTGTATTGCGCCAAAACATTTTTGTTTTGTTCTTCATTATTTATTAATTATTTAATGATTTCATCAATTCTAGATTAAGGGTCTGGCAGTGCCAGAGTGTTTGAAAGCACTTAAACTTGCCTGGTTCATTCAATTCACTGTGTCCACATGGGATAAGATATGATCATATGACCCAATCTACTATTGATGTATAATTTATGTTACAACCGAGTGCATGATTTTTAAAATTTTTTTTATTCTTGTAACAGCTCACTCGGTCACATGATAAAAAATCAAGCTCCCAGCCGGAATAGGCGGTAAGTAGTTTGCTAAATGTGGACCATTGGGTGGGGTTGACCAATTATATAGTATTGAGTATTGTCAATACACATGGTAAATGATCATTGAAGGGTAGATTTGAGATTTTAATGGGTTGAGTTTGTCCGTTTATGAAGCCAAGTGAAGGAGCAGGGTGGGGAACAGGCTGGCCGGCTTATACTTTTTTTTTTCTAACTGACATTCATAGAAAGGAGAGCAGTGTCTTTTTGACCCAGACATTCTGTCAGCCGTTGATGCACGCAACTCCTGGATCCCACCCTTTCTTTGTCTCAATTATATTTGAATAATTCTACGTTTTCAATACGACATTTCAAAATTTTTTTTGTCTCGTAATTAAGTAATTATTGATCGATTATAATGTATTTTAAAATTTACTATTTTTACCGTTAAATAATTATTTAATATAAAATACTATTTAAAAAAATAGTATTACTGTTATATTTAGGGCCATGCAATAAACCTCTGAGTCGATCACGTTGGTGAATAATCCTTTTAAAACTATAATTTTTTTTTTTCGAATTTGATATTTTAAAATTAAGAGTACATCTAATTTTGTGTTTTGTATGTAATAAAATATTTTAAGAAGGCAATGCTTATTAGACCAAAAAAAAAAAAAGAAGAAAAAATGGTGAAAATATTATATGATGTTGTCAACTATTTCAGTAGAAACATAAATCACTTTTATTAAATATGTTTTTATCATTTTTACTTTTTAAAAACATTAAATTTTTTTAACTAAATACTCCGGGTTTCAATCAGCTGTAACTATAATTTTTAATTCAGTGCCAATCAGTTTATGGGCTCAGTAATTTGATGTTAATATTTTGGAGTATTAACACTGTCACCCTTGATGTTAACATAAATTACAGTTTTATGACAGTTCTAGTTGTAATTACACTGTCACATCTCTAATTAATTGAAAAGGCAAAAATACTCTTACTTTATAAGTACATTTGGTAGCAGAGAGTATTTTTATCTTTTCATTATATAGAGGGGATGACAGTATAATTACAACCAAAGACTCCATCAAACTGTAGTTTATGCTAACCTCAGGGAGTGACAGTGTTAATACCCCTAATATTTTTAATGTTAAAAGTATTGACTCCATCAAACTGTAATTTATGCCAACCTCAGGGGTGACAATGTTAATACCCCTAATATTTTTAATGTTAAAAATATTGAGTTTGATTTGAATTAAAAGAAAAGTTGATTTGTATTATAAATTTGACACTGATTTATAATAAATTTAATTTGATAATGATTGGTAATGGATTTAATACGAATTTAACTTAAATTATGAATTTTAATATTGAAAGGAATACGTTAAAAAAAAATAATTGTCTTATCACACGCTAAAGAATTGCATTTACACAATGATACAAGTGTATAAGATGTTAAAAAGGAAGAACCATGACAGTTCCAAATAGAAATGGCCTATTGCTCAAAATTTGTCACGTGGATACTCTGATAATCAATGGAGGCATGTGCCTCGTTGGGCTAATCACAATTTGGTGCTTTGGTGCACTAAAGCGGACACTAACAAAACTTTTGGTCGGACTAAAAATTGACTCGTTTTTTTTAAAAGATGAAATTGACTGTATGTTGTTTTGCCCTTTACTTGCCTTTGTATATATATTTTTTTTTGCATTGGCAACTTCGAGAAGATCCCTTGTGTTTTTTTTTTTTGAATGTTTTTATAATTATAGAAGGAGGAGGAATTCAAACCGACCTCAAGTCAGAAAAATATACTTATAAAAGAGTGCTTTGTTATTTTGACAAGTCTCTATGTACAATCCCTTGCATTCTTGTCTACTCATAATCGTTTAACTTAAATCTTGATTGCTTGCACATTAATCGTATTATCTTTGCACCTTAATTAATCACTTTCTATATGAAAGTTCTGATAATTTGATAGATATGGACAATACAACTACCTGCTTTCTATGTAGGTTCAAGTTCTTGGTGACAATGATAATAATTATAATAGCTAGCTGCTTAAGCCCAATTTGTGAAATGGCCATGAGAAGAAGCAAAAGGTTATAAACTCTAATTGGGAGAGATCATCTGCAATTGATGCCAGGGTTTAGAAACTGGGGAGTGATGTATAGTAATAATATATATGGAGGTGACACCGAAGAAAAAGATTGCATGTATGATTATTAACACTGAAAAGTTAATGATGCTACAAGCATCGTGGGGAAGCAGAAGCACATTACTCGTTATTGGAGATTACTTGAAAAGTATTTGTGTTGGTCATAAAAGTGGATAATCTCTTTCTCTTTTTATCTAATCAAAGGCAAAGTATGGCATTGGATGCTTCAATCCATACTTGAAGAATCAGGGTAAATTCTTTCGTAGTCCTGCCCACTTACAGTTCACCTAATTTTACGCTCAACTTCTGATTACTTTTATGAGTGAAAACTTGATCGCGTCACACTTACTGTTGACAAATTTCTTTTCCCCATGCAGTTTACCTAATTTTTTTAACCAGCAGAATTTAAGATGACTTACAGATTTCTGCAGAAGAAAAGAAGAAAGAAAAGCAAAAAACCTTTATAAGACTTGGCAAATACTTGCAAGTTACCACAATGTGCGACTGATACACATTTTCTTCTCAGTTTCTGCTGAACAAAACATAAGAAAATTGTTAACTTGTATTTTTATACATCTTTACTTCTTCTTCCTGTATATGGCTTCAATGATCAAATCCAGATTAGGTCTTTGGTGGGTTTGATAGATAATCCACTAAAATGGTCAATGTGTTTATTGAGGCAAAAACTTGACGTTCGAGTTTGAAGAGTGATCCCCAAGCAATTGTACAATGGTCCTCATTTCAAACCAAACAAACAGAGAAAGGGGAAATATAGGTGAATGATGTGTGACGTGATAATGCATGTTTTGATCATAAACTTTGAGTGAAACTAAAGACACAGTTTCTTGCCTTTTACGTTTATATTTTTAATACACGAGGGAAAAACATATAACCCATTTGATTTTGAGGTGGCCTTTTTCTGATAATTAAGAACTTTTCCAATTATCTTAATCATCTTTAGCGTTGAATTTAAATTTCTAATGAAACTATCCTATTCTATTCCATTCCATGTTAGTTGGATAAGTTAATACGGCAGAAACCCTTTTGGGTTATCAAAAACTTTTTTCAAAGATGTAGATTAATCTTGGGTTGAAGAATCCAGCCATTTTAGATTGGCGTAATTGATGTTATCTTTCA
This sequence comes from Ailanthus altissimus, assembly GCA_946807835.1. Taxonomy (NCBI): domain Eukaryota; kingdom Viridiplantae; phylum Streptophyta; class Magnoliopsida; order Sapindales; family Simaroubaceae; genus Ailanthus; species Ailanthus altissimus. Next base: position 27,887,930 of record OX327689.1, read on the forward strand.
GAAATCACATCAACAGCAATGTACTGATATTTACTAATGATAATCAATGCCGGGGAGAAAATAATTAAGAACAAAATGGCGCTCGATTAAGAAAGTGACTTCTCGTAAGTTTGGTAATACCCTTCCTTAGAAATAAGTTTAACTTAATGATCATCCACAAAGGGCAGTTGATTTTATAAATACTTTCTTAGAATTTTTGAAAAATATCAACTCAAGACTTAAAACAATCAAAATTAATTAAATAAGACAAACAAATACAATCAATAACAAATTTATAATGGTTTGGTTTAAAGTAAACCTACATTCACTTTATTGAATTTAATCAACTCACTCAAATGCACTAATGAAGAATTTCTTACAACAAGAACACATAAATTGAATCAATTACATAGATCACACTTAAATTCCCTTTTTAAGAAAGTGAATCTTAGAAGTATAATACTAACACAATGATCTGTTGATTTACTCTCTCTTAAAACAATCAAAATTAATTAAATAAGACAAACAAATACAATCAATAACAAATTTATAATGGTTTGGTTTAAAGTAAACCTACATTCACTTTATTAAACTTAATTAACTTACTTAAATGCACTAATGAAGAACTTCTTACAACAAGAACACATAAATTGAATCAATTACATAGATCACACTTAAATTCCCTTTTCAAAAAAGTGAATCTTGGAAGCATAACACTAACACAATGATCTGTTGATTTACTCTCTCTTAATTCCCATCTAAAACTTCTAGCTCTCTGTGGCTATCACTTGCTCTCTCTAACTCAATATCTCAACTCAAAAGATCTTCCCCCTTTATATAAGAATTGAATCGAACCTCCGAGAGTTAAACTCAAAACAAAAACGATAATTCAAGAAGTTGTTAAGGGCGAAAAAATTTGTTAATTATTTAAATTCATTAAATTCTTTAAAAACGATGTCACATGGAATTAGAAATATTTATTGATTTGCCATTAGTGAAACGACATGTTTTGGTACTTCTAATATGCTTAGAAAATTATTACTTTAGTCATTTTGTATTCTTTGATTTACTCTGGAAGCAAATTTATTATTATCCCAATCCTTTTAGTTTCTCTAATTTATTTTGGAACCAATAATACTTATTTCTTTTTACAAATCTATTTTTGGTTTCAAATTAATTTGGTTTTTCCTTATGCATTTGGTAAGTCTTTCTTAATTAGCTTGGATTACTTCTATTTAACCTTTATCAATGTACAATGAACTTAAACACACTTTAAACTTATTCACTAATAGTACCTTCGTCCCTAGATTAATAAAATTATCCACAATGCTTATCTTCTCCATCTTTACTTTCCTATTAGAAACCATCTCTCTGATACAGTGGTATTTTATATAACATACTTAGATCTATCATGAAATACTAGGTTTTTACAAAGATGAATGATTGATTGATTATCCAAATACACTGTTACCACTCATATGATTAGATTAAGTTCATGAACTATTCTTTGTAAAAATACAACTTCCTTACAAGCTTTTGTTGTAGCTATATACTCAACCTCAGTACTTGAGAGTGTAATTACTAGTTGCAGTTGTGCCTTCTAATTAACATAATCCACATAAAGAGTAAAAGTAGTAGGATGTCAATGATCTTCTCTGGTTCTTGTCATCAACAAAGTCTAAGTCCACATATCCTATTAACTCCATGTTTGTCTTCCTAGTCCAAACATGAACACAAAATTTAATATACCTTAATATTCACTTGATATCTAACTAATGTTCTTTACTATGGTTTGCTATATACCTATTAAGAATACTTATTGAGTGTGCCAAATCAAGCCTTGTATATATCATTGAGTACATAATTGACTTTATTGCATTTTGATAAGGTACCTTGAACATTTGCTTTCTTTCTTTCTTAGTAGATAAACAATACTAAAGTGAAAATTAGAAATGACCTGCTGATGGTAATTTCACTAGTTTACATTGGCTCATTCCAAAATTTTTAATTACTTTCTTTAAATAGCTTTTTTAGATTAGTTGCAACCTTCCTTTACTTCTATCTCAGATGATTTCCATGTCAAGCACCTTCCTTGCTTTCTCAAGATCCTTTATATGAAATTTAGCGTTAAGCATTTCTTTAATCCTCTGAATTTCAACTAGACTCTTACTTGTTAGTAGCATGTTATCTACATACATTAACAAATACATTGAATTTGTTTTTGTAACTCTTTTGAAGTAGAGATATGAATCATAACTGCTCTTATTGAATTCAATGTTGGTGACATAAGTATCAAACTTTTTATTCTACTAACTTGGTGACTGCCTAAGTTTATAAAGAGACTTCTTCAATTGACGGACCAAACCTTATTGACTAGTGTCTTCAAATCCCTCAACGTGTCTCATATAAATCACCTCTTCTTATTTTTTATATTAAGAAATGCAGTCTTTACATCTTAAAAATTTTTAGAGATAGGGTAGGCAACCCAAAAGGGGATGTAAATTGGGTATTTAAAAAATAATAAAATAATTTATGCAATTACTAATAATATAAATAAACTAAAATACAAGTAATTACAGTAAATAAGAGAGTTAGGAAAGAGAAAGCTAACACCGGATGTTTACGTGGTTCGTCCCTTATCTCAACTTACTCCTAGGCCTCGAAACTAACCATGCATGAAGATTCCATTGGTTTGGTTTATCTTCCAAAACTCTTTAATTAACTTCCTAGGTGTTAATCAAACATTTATAAATTGGCTTTTCTAGGTACTAATTAAACCTTAATTATTTTCTCATGTACTAATCAAACCCTCACAGTAGGTTAGCTTTACTGGGTACCAACTAGACTCTTACAAAGATTAATTTGGGTTCAATTAAATCCTTACAATTTAAACTTTCTTAAAGAGTAGATACAACAATTTGAACACAAATATGAATATTTCTTTTCTTTTAAATTGATATGAAGATTATAAAATGCTTAACTTGTTGTTGTTGAGTTTGAATGAGGCTTGTATTTATGATATGAAGAAACTCGCCTTTTTTCAACGTTGCTATAGTTCAGCTACAGTGATTTGACTGTTACAACCGTTAACACAGTAACTAGCCATTGCACAGTAATTTAACCATTATAGAACAGTTTATTGCTACAAGACTGTGCTACAGTATGCACTACAGTGACAATTTTTTTTGAAACATTTACATTTTAGTCAATTTCCTATAACTTTCAAAACGTTTAGCTTTAGACTATAAATAATATTTTTTTTTATTGTTTGGAATCATCAAAATCTTCAAATTCATCTAAGCCAACAATCTCCCCTTTTTTATGATGACAAATTAATAATGTAGGTAATATCTTCTATCTGTAAAATATATCTCCCCTTTCAATTTGTGCTCCCCCTACATTTATATTTTTATCAAACTTTTTCACTAAAATATAAGTGCACGTGTTAAGCAGTTTAAAAATAAATCATATATTAAATTGCATACACATATTTTTCCCCCTTTGGTATCATAAAAAAATAATGATATAATCATAGCCATATAAAAAATAAATTCACATATTGTAAATATAATTTTTACAATGTTTCCCGTAAGTGTATTACACATAAATAATTTTCTTTTTAATACATGAATCAAGGTATGATATAGTTAAGACAAATACAAAATTAAATACATGCATCACAAATTTTCATAAAGATTAAGAACAAATTTTTTTTATGCTAAAAATTTCTTACATATCTTGATGTTCATACCTATAAAATAAATTCAAATTATGTATTTTAGTATCAAATATTTCTTGGGCCCTCTAATTTTAGCAATTGTTCCTTTTGGAACCCAAATTTATTTTCCTCCAAAATTTTTAATAGGACAATTAAAAACCTTGTGTCTAATTTTATTACAATAATGACAAAATGAATAAGGATCACATTTTAAGTAGGATTTAATTTTTGTTTGTTTTAGTATTGGTTTAGATCTTAAATTTTATTTGTCAAAAATACATGTTTTAGCACAAATCATATCTTTAAAATTATTTTTTTCTAATCGTAAATTTAAAACAATTTCATTTAAGTCATGAGCGTTCTTTTATAAGATTTTCTTTTTCATCATTTAAAATTTGATTATCTTTTTGTAACTCATCAATTTTCGGTTTTAGACATTTAAGACTTTTAATTTCTTCTTGCAACAATTTTTTTCTTTATTCAATTTCTTTTTCATAGTTTTTGTTTCTTCAATAAATTGTAAATAATGCTCTTCAATAAAAGGTTCATCATTACTTACCTCATTATCGGATTTGTCATTGTTGATAGCCATAAGTGCAAGATTTTTTTATTTCTCCTTTATCATCTTCTGACGAATAATAATCCCATGTTGAAGTTGATGCCATTATTGCTCTCTTCTTAGTTGCATTTTTCTTATATAACGCTTCTAATGCATGCCAAATTGAATATGCGGAATTGTAATGGCAAATTTTACTGAACATATCTTTATTTAATGTACAAAATAAATGGTTGAAGGCTTTTGCATTTAAAAAAATATTTTTAAAATCCCCTTTATTCCACTCATGTTTAAGTTTAGGAATAAGCTTTTCTTTTTTTCATAGGCATGTGAGTACCATTTTAAACAGTAATTCAAATATCATAATTGAAGGCTTGCAAATAGTTCTCATCTTAATTTTTTAATAGTTATAGTCATTTCCATCACAGAACGGAGGTTTAGTAGTGGATTGGCCTTCATGTATACTAGGTTTACTAATGGTTGCCATAGAACACTCTAAGATGATTAAGTTTTTTTTAGAGTACGAAACTATGATACCAATTAAAAATTCTAGAGATAGGGTAGGCAACCCAAGAGGGGATGTGAATTGAGTATTTAAAAAATAATAAATAATTTATGCAATTACTACTAATATAAATAAACTAAAACATAAATAATTGCAGTAAATAAGAGAGTTGGGAAAGAGAAATTTAACACCGGATGTTTACGTGGTTCGACCCTTATCCCAACTTACGTCTATACCTTGAAGCTAATTGTGCTTGATGATTCCACTGGTTCACTCTATCTAAAATTTTTTAATTAACTTCCTATGTGTTAATTAAACATTTATAAATTGGATTTCTTAGGTACCAATCAAACCGTAATTAGTTTTCTAAGTACTAATTAAACCTTGATTAGTTTCTCAGATACTAATCAAACCTTTACAGTAGGTTGGCTTTACTGGGTACTAACTAGACCCTTACGAAGATTGATTTGAGTTCAATTAAACCCTTACAATTTAAACTCTCTTAAAGAGGATATACAATAATTTTGACATAAATATAGATATTTCTTTTCTTCTAAAATGATATGAAGATTATAGAATACTTCACTTGTTGTTGTTGAGCTTGAATAAGGGTTGTATTTATAGAGATGGATAAACTAGCCATTTTTCACTGTTGCTACAGTATCTTGTTTGTTGTTACAATATTCTACCTATTGCTACAGTTCAACTATAGTGATTTGATCATTACAACAGTTAACATAGTAATTAACCGTTGCATAATAATTTAACCATTATAAAATAGTGCCGTTGCTACATGACTGTGCTACAGTGACAAAAAGTTTTGACATATTTATATTTTAGTCAATTTCCTATAACTTTTAAAACTTTGCACTTTAGTCCATAAATACTAATTTTTTCTATTGTTTGAAATCTTCAAAAATTTCAAAGTCATATAGGCCAACACATCCAATAGTGTAGTTCCCAATTGAAATGAGTGGCAATAGAAAGTACCACTCTGATTGTAGTGTACTTTACAACTTGAGAGAATATCTCAGTGTAATCAATCCCTTCTCTTTATGAGAAGCTCTTGGTCATAAGTTTTACTTTGAATTTAGATGGCTCTTCTGAAGTGGTTCATTCCTTTATCTTGAATATCCACTTGAAATCTATAGCCTTTTGATTTTTTGGTTTGGATACTAGAATTCAAGTTTAATTCTTAAGTAGAGAATTCATTTCTTTTTCCATGGCAGCCTGCCATTATTTTTTATACTTCCCATTAATTGCTTATTGATAGGTTTTTAATTTTGGTTCCTCTATTTCCTGTGTAGTCCATAGAGTAAAAACAATTAAATTATAAGAGGTAAATTTACTAGATAATTTTACTTGTCTTCTTTGCATGTCCTTTATCAGTTAGTAATGTGATAGTTTATGATTAGTTTGAGGCTGTGGTCTGCTTCTGGTTCATCTTGTATGTAATTCTTAGAAGGAGTTCGAGGCTGTAACTTTACCTCAATGTGAGATCCCTCCACTTTACTTTGAGTTCTCTCTGACTCATTTGGTTATGCATGGTCCTGTTTCATAGTTAAACAAAGCATATCATTTTTATTAAATAATACAATCCTATTGATATAATTTTAATCCCATATGATTCTCTCAACCAAAGTTTGTATCCATTGGTTCCCTTCAAATATCCAAGGAATACACACTTTTGAGATCTTGGTTATATTTTACTAGTATTTCGATATGCATAAGCTACACATCCAAATACTCTAATATGCTTATAACTTGGAGGCTTTCTTGACCATAGTTCCTTAGGTGTCTTGTAGTTCAACATACTTGAGGAGCTTTTATTGATTAGATAGCAAACAAAACTTGCTGCTTCTCTCTAAAAGTGTTTTGATATACCAGAGCTAAGGATTATGCATCTAATCTTGTATAGGATAGTTTTATTCACCCTTTCAATAATTCCATTTTATTGAGGGGTGAACTTTACTGTCTAATTGCCTCAAAATTATTAAAAATCGAGTGTGTGACATACAAGTGTATACGTAATTTTAAAATTACTATACGCAGCAAAAACATGTTAAAAAATACACCAAATTTAATAAATTTAACCATATATATCACATATATGTTCAAGTATAACTATTAAACAATAATTTATACATGATGAACAATTGTGTATAAAAAATAAAAATTTAAAGAACACTTACCTAATGAAGGTAGCTTTACAAAATTTTCAAGTCCTCCAACAATCCAATTGAAGAGCTCACCTTGAAGTGAATTGTTGAACAATTCTAGTTCATAACGATTCAGTGGGATTATGGAACTAGAACAATTCTAGGCCCTAGCGCTGCAGTGCCAGATGCTGGGCTCCTTAGTGCTACGAGAATAAGCGCTCAAGGACAGATTCTGGAATTTACGCCGCAGTGCCACGCGCTGAACATTGCAGCACTGGAGTTGTGACCTCCAGAGCTGCAGTGCCAGAAGTTAGCACCAGGGGATATGCCCCCGGTGCTGCCATACAGTGGGCCTAGCACCGCGGCGTTGATGACACTCACTCTAATTATATTTAAATTATTTAAAATACTATTTTAATAATGTGAGGGTTTATGAGATACAATGATAAGAGTTATTAGGTTGTATTATAAACCGGTATCATTATTTTTGTATAGGTAAATACAATGGGAGCTCTATTGGTGGGGTTGGTTGTGGTTACACAGAAATTAATGTTTGATTGAGAATTACCTCCTCATAAGATGAGGGATTAAGTCTTTGTGATACTAAAAAAAAAGAGTAAAAAATCTCTCTTTAATCAGATTGATCAATAATACATTATGAGATAGTGTTTTATCATTGAATCGTCTTGTCAATACGGTGTTAGCTGTATTATATTGGTTTTTCCTTAGATTGCTACAGTGTGCGGGTAGTACCGGTAGCATATATTTAAAAATTGACAAGTTAATTTGGAATACACTTACCTTAGATCGCTACAGTATACAGATAATGTGTATTTAGAATCAAGAGTAGGAGTTTCATGAGATGCAATTGATAAGAGTTGTTTACATATTAGGTTTACAAAGGCCTAGATCGCTACAGTGTGCGGCCCGAGTAAAATACTAATAGGGTCCACTTCCCGTTGTATAGTTTAAAATAGTTTAAACTGTTGTTATCTCGTTTTGAGAGATTAGAGGGATTATGTAAAATAATGGGAGGGTATTTTAAATTAAAAAATGTATGAATATTATACCCATGATTTAAAATGTATTATTAGCGATTTAATAATAATTTCTACTAACATCTCATAATATTATTTTATTTGACTTGTGTAAGTTAGGATGACATCTTCAAATTCATTGGTGCGTATACTGGATGCACACCAACTCAAAGGTGTCGAGAATTTCTCTGACTGGTACATGAATTTCAAAATTGTTCTGAATTCAGAAAGACTGGGATGTGTTATTGACCAAAAGATGCCCAGAGGTGTTTTTGAGAATGCTACCAAGGAAGAAAAAGTGACATATCAGAAATAGTTGGATGACGATTTAAAAGTTAAATCGTACATCCTCACCTCAATGTTCACTAAGTTGCAGAGGGAGCATATCTACATGGACAATGCCAGCAACATTATGCTCCATCTCAAGAAGCTCTTTGATGACTGACCCCAAATTAAGAACTATAGGATCGCCAAAGCGCTGTTTCAGGCAAAGCTCCCTGAGGGCAATCTAGTGAGTCCTTATGTTCTCAAGATGATAGGATTAATCGAGAGGCTTGAGTCCATAGACATCTCTTTGAGTAATAACCTGGGGAACAGTTTGATTCTCCAGTCGCTGCCTGGGTCATTTGCACAGTTTATCATAAACTTCAATATGTAAGGAATGACCCCTTACTTATGCTGATCTTCACAATATGCTGAAGACAGCAGATGAGGACATGAATAAAGGAGGCTCAGCCCTCTTTATTCATGATGCTTCATCTTCGACCCCGAGGGCTTCTGGGAAGTCTAAAGGGAAGAAGAAAAGAAAGGTGAGGCATACACCCAAGATGGGTCCTCAGTGGTGATAGATATCCAAACCATTGGAGAAGCCGAAAGCGAAAAATAAATGCTTTCATTGCGGTGATAATGGGCATTGAAAATGCATTTGCCCAAAATACCTTACCATTGTGAAGAAGACTCCCTTAGGTATTATCTTTCATATTATTAACATTGTTTTAGAATTTAGTACTAGTATTGGCCGGGTATTAGATACCGCAAGTCCTTCTCACATCTGTAATATATTACAGGGTCTGAAGGAAGTTAGATTGTTACAGCCGGGAGAGGTACAACTTCGAGTAGGAAATGGTGATCTCCTACGGGTCAAGGCTGTAGGATAGTATGATTTGATTCTCCCTTGTAATAAAACTGTTATACTTTATAACTGTTATTTTGTGCCTGCTATGATCAGATAGATTATCTATCTTCTTGTACTTGACAGTGAAGGGTATCATATGTATATTAAGAACTGTTCTTTATATTTATGTGATATGTTTGAGTTCTTTATATTTATGTGATATGTTTGAGTTCTTTATATTTATGTGATATGTTTGATGTTTTATTAGCTAAGTGTCAGTTAATTAATGTGCATTATATTTTGGATACAACGAGAAATGTTATGAATGTAGAGGTTAGAATTAGTAATAGTGCACAAGCTTTAAATGATACTGAATTGTGGCACTTGAGATTAGGTCATATAAGTGTGAGACGCCTAACTCGTTTGGTTAAGGATGATCGGATACCTGATCTGACCATAAAACCTTACCCAATTTATGAATATTGTATTTAAGGGAAAATAACTAAATCTTTATACACTGATGTTGGATATCGTGCCACTGATTTATTGAAACTAATACACAGTGACGTATGCGATCTAATGAATCACGCTGCAATGGATACTTTGTTACATTTATCGATAATTTATCACGATACGGGTATGTGTTTCTTATGAAACATAAGTCAAAAACCTTTGAAAAATTCAAAGAGTTCAAACTTGAGGTAGGGAAACAAACCGGGATGTATATCAAATGCCTTTGATCAGATCAAGGAGGTGAGTGCATGAACAATGAATTCTTGATTATTTAAAGGAGAATGAGATTCTAGCTTAGTATAGTCTTCCAGGTACTCCTCAATATAATGATGTGTTAAAGAGGAGGAATAAGACTTTATTGGATATGGTTCAATCGTTGATGAGCTTCACCGATCTACTTGAATATCTTTAGGGTTATACTCTGGAAACTGCTGCTCATATATTGAATAGAGTTCTATCTAAATTTGTTCCAATCACTTTACATGAGATGTTGAATGGAAAGAAACCAAGTCTTAAATACGATAAGATTTGGGATTGTCCTGCTTACGTAAAAGTTACGCAACAGGATAAACTTGCACTCAGGGGGTATAAGTATTGGTTCGTTAGGTATCCTAAGAATTCAATGGGATACTAATTCTATAATCTCGAAGAGCGAAATGTGTTTGTTTTTTGATATGCCACTTTTTTTTAAAAAGAGTTTTTAATGGATCGTGAAGATTGTAGAAAGATTGTTCTTGATGAAGACAATCATAACGAACATGAAATCGAGATGGAACCTCAAAATTAATCGAGCGGTATACCTTTAACACACCCTTTACGCAGGTCTAAAAGGATATCCAGGCCACATACTAGGTATAGTCAGATGCCTAAAGGTGCACTGAGAGTTTTCTTAGTGGAATAAAATGATCCTTTAACCTATAAGGATGCGATGTTAGACATCGACTTGGGAAAATGGCAAAAAGTCATAAAATTCAAAATTGACTCAATTCATCACAATCAAGTCTGGAACTTGGTTGAACTTCCTGAAGAAATAGTTTCTATCGGTTGTAAATGGATTTACAAGTGAAAGTATGGGCCCAATGAAAAGGTAGAGACCTTCAAAATTTGACTGGTTGCAAAAGGTTATTCTCAACGATCTATGATCGATTATAAGGAAACTTTTGCACTAGTAGCGATGTTGAAGTCAATACGAATTTTATTGGTTATTGCTGCATATTATAACAATGAGATTTGGAAGATGGATGTAAAGACGGCATTCTTGAATGAATATCTTGAGGAAGAGATATACATAGAACAACCTGAACGTATTGCATCTAGCCAATCCATACGTCTAGTGTGCAAACTGAAGAAGTCAATTTATAGGCTTAAGCAGGATTCTCAGAGTTGGAACCATTGTTTTGATGAGGTAATCAAAGGATATAGTTTCATAAAAAATGATGAAGAATCATGTGTGTATAAAAATGGTCAGTTAGAGTGTAATAACCAGTATCCACGACTGGTAAGAATAAATGTTTATAAATGTATAAATATACGTATTTTATTTGTATGTTGGTTACTTGATTTATATATTGTTATTAGTAGTGTTTGTATAGGTTAAGGTGATACTATTAGCATTGGGTTTAATTGCAAGACTTTAAATTTATTTTAGGGACCAAATTGTAATACTTTGAAAGTTTTGGTGGTAAATTTGTAAATACCAAAAATTAGCCACTTAGTATAAAAATACACTTTTAAAAACCCTAATTCTCTCATTTTGGTCGAGCTACCCATTTTAAGAGAGAGAAGAGAGAAATAGAGGAGAGAGAAAGAGGAGAAGAAGAAGAAAAAGAAGAAGAAATTGGAAATTTGAATTTCAAGAGGTTTATCATACGTATTTCTCAATTTATTGGTATTAATTAAGTTAATTCCTTTAAGTTTTGATTTCTGAAAATATGTATAATTGAAGATTTGTTGTGTATTTCGTAAGATCATATGAGAATTGATGATGATCTATAAGATAGTTTGATAAATTATGATGAATTATGGAATTTCTGCTGGATAACCTCTTGATCTAGGAATTTTATAAATTATTGTAATTCGATTCTGGTTTTGAATTTTGAGTATATAAAATTAGACATGTTAAGGATCATCTGAGACTTTGAATCGATTGAAAATTCTGGAAATTGAATTTATAGTGAATTTACCAAAATGACCCTGACATTCTGGAAATTTCCTGTGTAAACAGTATAGTACAGTGAAAAATAATTTTTGTCCTACTGAATGATCTTCAAAAATTATGAATTTGTGGAATATGATAAGTTTATATGTATAATATGATATACTCAGAATTGAGAATTTAGATCAATGTGGTTGAAGTGTTATGAATTTCTAAAGTGTATCAGCTCATTGTAATATTTGATTAATAGATTTTTAAAGTTATAGAATAAAATAGTTTTAAAATACTTTTGGCAGTGATTTGGAAGTGAAATATTTATCATGGACTTAGATATGTGTTAAGAGTAATTATGTGGTAGTTTTATAATTTTTGAGTTAGTATATGATTTTATAAAATTAGGAGATTGAATACTGTTCAGTAAGTATCTTGATCCTGTCAGGTTTGTAGTTTGGATTCGATGGTGTGTATGGAATGAATTGTGTAGGAACTTTGATATAATATTCATATATAAGAAGGATATATGAGTCAAGAATGGTATATTCTGATTTTGGAGTAATTGGACATCATTTGATGTATTAGAAATTTTTGTTAAGTGTAAGTGGTCAGAATGACAGGTTTTGAGAAACCAAATATTTAGACCAATTTGATGTGATAAATGCATTGTGTATAATTTTGTAAGCTATTTAAAGTATTTTGTGTGAATTGTGAGGCTTATGAAAGGATTAATCTCCATTGATAGGTTAAGGAGATTTAAGCCTTGTAGCTGAAAGTGTTAAGAGGTAAGTATACTAGACTTTTTACTGAAATCACAATAAACATAGTAATTGTTTTGTATGATTTTGCAAATGGGGTTAAGAATATGTTTATGTTATGTCAAAGTATATTTTGATATGAAATGTGAATATATGTTTCTGAATGTGAGCATTGACATTGAGCATGGACATACATGTGTTTTTGTAAGTGAGCTTTCAAAATAAGATGTGTTTAATAAAGAAAGCTTTTGAAGTGTAATATGTCCATGAGAAATATTTTGTGATTTGAGGGTACTTGAACTCACTGTTAACTTAGTAGGCATTTTATGTGATTTGTGGAGCCTTTATGTGTGGCATTTCCTTCAGGATTGGTATATGTTATGTGTTCCGTATGTAGGGAGGATCCTATTGGTACCTAAAGGAAGTGTGAGTCATCACATTCGTGTGGTGGCGTATTGGTACATGTGAGAGGACTCACCGATGATCAGGGTGAGGGTTTGTCTTTTACCTTCGGGCATAAGCGTTATATATGTGTGATTTAAAGACCTCACTTGTACTATTCCTCTCATACGGTATGTCACCTACGAGTGACATTTGGCTCATTATGTGATATGTGATATGTAAGTCCTACTAAGTAGTAGTTGAGTGATGGTATTCCTATTATGTGTTTTGAAAGAATGTGTAAGCGCTTACATGATATGTGATTTGATAATATTATGATTTTGATTGATCACAGCATATCATACATATGCATTGTGTACATATATGTATTTGTATTTGATATATGAAAAATTAGTATGCTTACTGAGTTTTATACTCATTATAGTTTATGGTGATTTCAGGTAAATAAGGTGCATGTGTGCTTAGCGGATTTGGCAAGGCTTCTGCTGTTTCTTGGGTTCCCTAAGTTGTTAGGTTACCGAGTGTTTCATTTGGGGACACGTGGGATATGATATTTGATTTGTCCCTATTGAATAAATACTTATGTATTATTTCATTGTGTGTGGATTGGATTTGGTTTAAGTTTTATAAAGTGTGGTTATTGGATGATTTTAAGTAAGAATTTGCAATGGATATATTCTGGGCTCCCGGTAACAAAGTTGCTACTGGTGACGTAGTAGAGTGTTAATCTCTGAGAAAACTCTGCGTATCTCCGGTTTAATAATTGTCCCAGTCATAATTCAATTGCTATAATTCTGAAAGAAATTGAAATGAATGTTTAAATATTGTCAAGAGAAGTTTATATTTATATGTTAGGTTATGGTTGATTTTAGTGTTGAACTTACTAGCAACTTGCTAAGGATTTCTGTGTTGAATGAAAGTTGAAAATTTTGTGTAATATTATTTATGAGTGCACATGCAGTGAATGAATGTAAGTGATGTCGTGTGTCGGATCTTTTGGGTCTGGGGCGTGATAGCTTTTAGTGGTATTATTAATTGGTATTATTAATATTATTATTAATAAGTATTATTGAATGAATGTAAGTGATGTCGTGTGTCAGATCTTTTGGGTCTGGGGCGTGACATAGAGCATGATTGTCTTCTTAATTCTTTACGTGGATGACATACTGATTATTGGGAATGATATCGGTATGTTACAATCAATCAATAGTTATCTAAACAAAAACATCTCCATGAAGGACTTGGGAGAGACTTCCTATATACTGGGTATAAAGCTTTATAGAGATAGAGTTAGGAAGCTAATAGGACTCTCGCAATCATCATACATCGATAGTGTCTTTGAAAGGTACAATTTTACTAACTGTAAGATAACTAATGTACCTTTCAGACATGTCATTCATCTTTCGAGGATAATGTCTTCTTAGATGGAAGATGAAAGAGTTAGAATGTCTAAGATGCTATATGCATTAACTGTAGGCAACCTGATGTATGCTATGATGTGCACGAGATCTGATATCAGCATGGTTATAAGTGTTACTAGCTGATATCAATCTGATCTAGGTGATAGACATTGGATGACAGTCAAACATGCTCTTAAATACCTTAAGGGTACAAAGGACAAGTTTCTCATTTATGGAGAAAATGATTTGCAGGTTAGGGGATACACATATTCAAACTTTCAGTCTGATCCAGATGATAGAAAGTCTATATCTGGATATGTATTTATCCTCAACGATGCTGCAGTGAGTTAGAAGAACACAAAAAAAGATCTATAACTGATTCAACAATTGAAGCGGAATATATTGTAGCCTTTGAGGCAGCAAAGTAAGTAGCATAGATAGGTAAGTTTATCGCCGAGCTCAGGATTATCCCAAGCTCAATGGATTCTATCCTTTTATTCTGCAACAACAACGAAGCTATTGCATAAGCAGAAGAGCCAAGAGTGTACCAGAGATCTAAACATGTGGAGAGGAAATACCACATAATTAGAGAAATCTTAGCTAGGGGATTTGTAATAATTTATAGAGTTGACTCTGTAAATAATGTAGTAGACCCACTGACTAAGGCCTTAACTCCAAAGGTGTTTGAGAAACACGTGGAGTCTATAGGTATAAGATACCACTATGAATTGCACTAGAGCAAGTGGGAGTTTATTAAAATTTGTGCTCACGTACCATTCCATTGTTGTATGAATATTTTATTTTGTAATATTTATACAGTTCATTATTTATTAAATCACTAATTACTATTATTAAATGGTTCAATACTTGTGACGCTACAGACATTATATGATCTACAAAAGTTCAGATTTGGTCTAAAGAAGTTTAGATTAATGTAAAGAGTTAGCATCACTGAAAATTATAAATGCTAAACAGTTAGTATGTTATATTAATTAGTGAAGTCTAAAAGTTAGAATCTTGTCTGTGATGGTACAAAGACCTGAGAATACATTAGTAATAACATAGTTGTAAGAGTTGCAATAGGTGCTAAGAAATGTTATTATTTAAGTATATTCTCAAATTATATGTTTCTGATCTTAATTCACCAATGCAGGTCTATCGATGGAATCCTTTTACATAGACTAATGTATACTATACCTAAATAGTTGTTCTTAGCTAACCATGGACTTATTAGAAGTTTGTATAGCATATAAGTGTTCAGTAAGGACTGAATACTAAATAAACTCAATGAGGACCCAATAGACATCCTATGAAGCCATCAATGGAAGGTCATCTCGAGTTAAGTAGTATACGTGGTCCTTTGACCTAAGTACCACAGTGGGCTTATAAGTGTTCCATCATACTTTAGTTCCACAAATGTCACAGACCTTTCATGGTGTGACTGCTGGGTGTCGCTGGGTATGATCCGATGCTTATGGAGTCCGGTGTGTATAGATATGGAATTTGTCAGCTCATATGGATAAGTTAATATATCCAGATGCTCAGAGACTATATCTTAAAAAATCTTATAGTCATAAGAAACAAACCCAGAAAAAGAGTTTCCTACAGGGTTAAACAATATTGTAAAAGTATTTGCATATATTATTTTTTAAGATACGTGTCTGGAGATAAGTTTATAGATGAGCACATAGGGATTTGACGGTAGTGATCTATATCACTACTATTCCAAGATATGATTTTGCGGAAGGATTATAAGTATGCACTATGACCTCAACTTGTATGGTCTACTACACTGATTTGTAATATCCGTAAAGTGTACGTGGGGCATTAATCTCGGACTCACAGAATAGTTCTATTTGAAAAATCAGGAGTGGACCTAGAGAGTCCTGCAATATAAAGTGTACTCGTTATGCACTAGGGCAACGTACCAGATTAAATAGTTCGATCCAGAAAATTCTAGCAGACCAGATATTTACTTTGGTTTCCCTTCGGTCGTGCACGTGTTAAGACTTAAGAGTTAAGTACATAATTAGTTAACAATTAGTTGTTGACCAATAGAATGTTGACATATGGCACATGTGGGACAATTAATGTTTGATTTAGAAATTACCAAAATAACATTATTTGTTGGACAAATAATATCATTATATTATTCATTAAAATATTTATTGTATAAAATAATAATAATATATGATATTATTATTTAAATTGAAATCAAACAATTAATTTTTTTATTTAAATTAGCATGTGTTTCTATTATGATTTAATATGATTAAATTATTTATTTAATAATAATTAAATGATAAGATAAGTATAAATGAATGACATTTGTTAATGGTAGGCCTTAAGATGTTTCTTAATAATGAGAAAGTATTTTCTCATTTAGCATAAATTAA
The DNA here is from genome assembly GCA_946807835.1 of Ailanthus altissimus. Taxonomy (NCBI): domain Eukaryota; kingdom Viridiplantae; phylum Streptophyta; class Magnoliopsida; order Sapindales; family Simaroubaceae; genus Ailanthus; species Ailanthus altissimus. The sequence continues at coordinate 27,904,616 of OX327689.1, forward strand.
GGATAAGTTCATTTAAATAATTTTTTATTTTGTTTTGTTTTCATTTGACTTATTGTAAATAATAATAAACAAAAACTAATGGCAAATATAATGAATGCCATTAGGTGAGAAAATGAAAGATAATAATAAATAAAACACTAATGGCAAACATAATGGATGCCATTGAGTGAAAAAATAAAAGAAAATAATAAACAAATAAAAGAATAATTAATTACTCAATTAATCATAAAAAATTAGTGCAAGGGGTTAAGAGAGTGAGAGAAGTAAATTCTCTCATGTGTTGAGAGCACAAAAACATAACTCTTTTATTTTTCCTCTTCTATTTTGGTCACCAATATTATAATGTAGAAATAAGGATTCAAGAGTTGAATCCTTTGCTGGAATAGTTGTTATTCTAGCTTCTCAAGCCCACCGTATTGAGGATCTAGAATTGTGAACGAGTTACTTCAAGGCGGGTACTCCGGTTCGACAATATACCAAAGGCTTGACAAGGTACTATTTCTCAATCTTGAAGTATTTTACATTTATGAGAAAACATGTAAAGTTTATTTGTTTTTATCATTATGAAATTTGTATTCCGCTCATCCGCTGTACATGTATATATGTGATACGTATGCTATCTTTGAATGATAGACACAAACCCACATGTATACACCCTAGGTTTAAAATTACTCACACCTCCATTATATATATCATGGAAGAGTAGAGATATAGATCATCACCGTTAAATCTCTATTTGCTCAACCATCAACTTATCTCTAGATTTATATTTTCTTAAACAATATCCACAAACACGTTTGTATTATTGTTTATCCCTTCGGAATAATTTTTTTTTTGAGGTTTATACTTGTGGCCACAAGACTTTCTGAAATACAATCTTGGAGCATTAGGATATACAACCCACTCATATGAGCTGATGGATCCTATATCTATGTATACCGGATTTCATGAGCATCGAACCATACCCAACGATACACAGCTGTTAAACCATAAAAGGTCTCTGATATGTGTGGAACTAAAGTATGGTAGATCACTCACAAGCCTACCGTGGCACTCAAGTCAAAGGACCACAAATACTACTCAACTCAGAAGACCTTCCATTGACAGCTTTATAAGATGTCTCTTGGAGGTCTTTGTGAGTTTGTTCAATATCCAGTCCTCACTGAATACCTGTATGTCTATACGAGCTTCCTAAGCTCATAGTTTGCTAAGACTAGTCATCTGAACCATCCAGATATAGACATACACTAATCTATATTAATGAGTTCCACTGATAGACCTGCATCGATGAAATTAGATTAAAAATATCATGTTTGAGAACATACTTGCATAATAACATTTCTTAGCACCATCTGTAAATTTTTGCAGCTATATCATTATTAATATATTCTAAGGTCATTGTCCCATTTCAGACAAGACTCTAACTATTTATATTTCGCTAATTTTATTAATCTACTAGCTCTTAGCACCACTAACTCTTAGTACTTTTAACTATTTATGTTGCTAACTCTTAACACTTATCTAAATTCCTTTAGACCATATCTGAACTTCTTCATACCATACAATATCTCAAATGTTACAAGCATCTTACTATTTATTATAAATAATATTAACAATTTTATTAGAAATGATAATTGTATAAATACCATCATTAAATATTTATACATAATGGGATGACACGTAAACACAAATCCCAATAAAAATGCCACATTCTTTACAATAGCCATTAAACATTTTATTATAAATTTTCAAGATATTATCAGTTCTTAGTATTTTAAGTTTCTTAATAGTTTGATTTTCAACTTGAAATTTCAATTCTTGAACTTATTAAAAGCTTCATCTTTATGTTTGAGAAGAAATAGCCATACTTTTTTGAGTAATCATCAATTGAGGATAGAAAATAATTATTTCTACAATGAGTTACTATATTTATTGGTCCTCATAAGTTAGCATGGATGTATTCTAGAACTTTATCAGCCTTATAATTGTTCGTGCTAAAGTTAAGCCTGTGTTATTTTTCCAATATATCATATTTATAAAATTCCAACCAAACCAGTTTTTCATTCCCAATGAGAACTTGTTTCCCTAGTTGCAGTAAGCTTGGTTCCCTTATGTGGCCTAATTTTCTATGCCACAATTTAGTATCATTGTACTCTGTATGAGCAATAACAACAATATTGTTGGAGTACTGTGCATCGGGTAATTATGAGCATTTTTTTTATTTTTATTACATGTCTCACATGCAATAATGCATAGCAAAATTAATATACATAATACTATCTCATAACACTTACAAGATTAGAAAACTCACCATTGAAACGTGTTTTAATAAATTTAGTTAGGGATGTGGTAGGCTTTCTCAAGCTAGATTAGTAGCCTTCCTCTCAGAATAGAAAATGAAGCAACATTTGCTTCAGAGACTATCTTTCAGACAACGTGACTTTTGCCTTTTGTTTTGTTAACACTTTAACAAAACAATTTAATTCATGATTGAACAAAAAAAATCACATCATAATTCTCGGCCATCTCTTATTTGTAGTACAAAGTAGCCATTTCATTAAGCCAATGAAAACAAGCAACTTGCCACTTATCAAATGGCGACTAAGCAAATAATTTACTTAGTCAATAGCCATGATTCGGTTGGCAACAGGAGAAGAAAATTAGTGGCAAGTTAATTGGCACCTCTTGCTTATTTTTATTGCTTTTAATTTCAATTGCTATTCTCAATAGCCAATTAGGAATGAACAAATGACAAATACTTTGTTTTGATTTGAATTGCCAAATAAATGGTCAATTAAATCTAAACAAATGGCAACTGTTTATGATTAAATGAATCAAATTCATTTGATATCTTAATGGTCGAATGCATTTAATTTTAAATGAAGTAACAATTATTTTATTTAAATGATAGCTATATCTACCAATGTTCTATTTAGTACCCTTACAAAATATTGGTACAATATGAGGTATACACTAGATAGATTAAAGTGTCAAGTCTTACTTGGCACAATATCTGGTTTAACACTTAAACCCTAGTTACTCACCGAGAGACCTCGAAATAAATGAATGACCGAATTCTTATTTCTATATTAGCTAAGCGTAAGTGCACACTATCGTATCAAGTAATATATTATTTTAAGTTTAGATATCGATCCCACAGGGACTATGCGATCTAATTCTATAAATCAACAACTAAAATTGTACTTACTTAACTTTTATTCAGAAAAATAAAATTTGAAATTTATTTAACTAATCTAATTCTATCAATCAACTTAAACAAAAGTAAAGAGTAGAATTCACAAATAAAGATAATCTAGGATTTTGACTCGTCCCCTAGTATTTCATTAGACCCATTAGCCACTTAGTTAATCCCTTAATATCAATTGATTGGCTTAGACACTAATTTCATCACAAACCTCTGTCGATGGTCAAGTGGCTATATTACATATTTTAACAATTACCTATATGTCTATGGTAATCAAATCAGAATGTAATTCATTAAGATCAAGTCTAAATTAGACCATACATGCCACCTAGGTATATGTCTATCCTAAATGGAACTCATAGTTGTTACCCTATGATCATGCATCAAACTATCCTAGGCTAAACACATGAATCCCTCTGTCGAGTTCATCATGGTTCCTCAATCATTCAAAATATTGATCAGGTATAATGAAAGCATTAAACACAAGATAGAATGAATTAATTGAATAATCAAGTTCATAAACTAAAAATTAACACAATCCAAATCCATACTAGGTTCACATAATCTAACCCTAGATGAATAATTTAGCCCATCACAAAATCATAAGTATCAAACTAATTCATAAAGATCAACAAGAACAAGAATATAATGATAAAGATAGAGAAGAAAAACTAATCAAAGTGACTCCTTGATGTGCTTCTCCCTCAATCTTGACTTGAAACTTGAATCTTGATCTTGATTCTTCAATCTTTGGCTTTGATCTTTGATTTTGTATTGTGAATTCTCTTTAAGTATTTTTTTGCCTCTTTTCTTCTCCTCTCCTAGGGTTTTTAGCCTTTTATTTATAAGCTTTTGTCTTCAAATTACTATTCACGAGTTAATGTAGCAATACTATTCATGCATTACCAGCCTTGGTACCCATTTCGTATTTTGAGCGTAACTTCTTCGTTTGACGTCTGATTCGCCTCTCGTTTATTCCTATGCGTTACATTTTTCATTGTGTATTTATTTATGATTAGAAGAAACAATTAAATAGCCAAACATTTATGATTAAGAGAAAAAAAATCAAAATTTAGGTACAAATTATACTATTAATTTTACGCCCCTATCACTCACGGTCTGCTAAGATTAACCATCTGGACCATCCAGATATAGATATACACTGATCTATATAAATCGGTTCCACCCGACAGACCCTGTATCGATAAAAATAGATTTGGAACATTTAGTTCGAGAATGTACTTGCATAATGACATTTTCTAGCAACACTTTGCAATTATGTCATTGCCAATATATTCTCAGTCTTTGTCCTATTTTAGACAAGACTCTAACTCTTTAGATATCTCTAACTCTTACAACCTACTAACTTTTAACAGTACTAACTTCTAGCAATTATAACTTTCAGCATTGCTAACTCTTAGTCTTGGTCTAAACTCCTTTAGACTTATTCTGAACTCTTTCAGATCAATAAAATGTCTAAAATGTTACAAGTATGTTACCATATATATTTAATAGTAATGATACTATTCAAAAAATTTATTATATACATATAAAACAATTAAAATTCATACAATATTGGAATGACACATAAGCACCATCTCTAACAAATATATCATATGACAATACTTCATTGTAAAATAAGATCAACTTGTTTAGTTCCCCTTATCATAAACATAGAACCATTGCTTATCTTCAGTTGTTTATTCTTAATTTTACAAGTATATCATGATTCATCTAAAACCTCTAATGATATTATGTTCTTCAATTCAGAAGCATGTCTCACATCCATTCAATCATGCAACTCTATGATAATTGTACTTATCTCAATCACCTTGTATGAATTATTATTTTTTAGTAGTAGCTTACCTCCTTTATATTATTCATATGTATCAAACTAGTCCTTATTAGGATTTATAAGGTAGGTATATCTAGAATCCAGGGCGTAATTTTTAAAATTCTTCTTTATTGAAACTATGAGAGCATCAGGCTATTATACCCATCCATCACATGCTACTGCTGCATCTTCACTTTCAAAGTCTTTTTGTTTAAGCTTCTTGAGTCTTTCATAGCAATTTGTTTTCTAGATTACCTTCATTCCATATAAAAAACATTTTTAATTACTATTATTAGATTTGGATATTGATTTTCCTTTTAACTTTTCCCTTGAAAGAATTCATCTTTTCAAGTTCTATCATTTATATATAGATTATCACCATTTTTTTTCCTCTTTACCTTGATCTCTTATTCCCTAGATCTAAGTACAATGAGACAATAATCCAATGTAAGGGTGTTTTTGTCATATTTAATTGTATTTTTGACTTTCCTATAGGTATTAGAAAGAGAATTTAAGAGAATAACAGTTTTCATTACTATTTGTCAAATTAATACAAATTCTTTTAAATTCATCTAAGTTTTCCTTAAAAATTTTTGAAGGGTTTATTTTGAAGCCAAACAATCTTTCTTTTAGAAGGATTTTGTTTGATAGAGACTTGGAAATATAGAGTGATTCCAGCTTATCTCAAAGGCCTTTTGCTATTGTTTCTTCATTGACTTGCCTTAGTACATTATCAGCCAATTATAGAATAATTATGCTATAGTTAGTTTCATCAATCTCAATTCTTTGTCATTTTGTCATTGAGATGTTTGCTTCTTTAGGATCTAGTAGTGCCTTGGCCACTTTCTATTAATCCAACAGGGCCTTCATCTTCTTTTACTAAAGGCCAAAATCCCTAAGGCCATTGAACTTCTCTACCTTAAATTTAGTTGTTGCCATTTTAAATCTTGATCAAGAACCTGAGTCTTTATTTGAGAAAGGGATTTTCTTGAACTTAGTTCTGATGCTACTGTTGGAAAATAACAACCCAAGACTTAAAATAATCAAGATCAATCAAACAAGATAAACAAACACAATAAAAAATAAATTTATAGTGGTTCGATTTAATATGAACCTACATTCACTTTACTGACCTTCATCAAATATACTAATGAAGAATGTTTTACAACAAGAATACATAAATTGAATCAATTACACATATCAAACCCAAATCTCCTCTTTAAGAAAGTGGATCTTGGAAGCCCAACACTAACATAATGCTCTCTTAGTTTACTCTCTCTAAGACTCTCTCTGTTTCACTCTAAAACTTCTAACTCTTTGTGGCTATTATCGGCTCTCATTGGCTTAGTATATCAACTCAGAAGAGCTTTTCCCCTTTATATAGAAGCTGAATCAAACCTTTAAGAGTCAAGCCTAGAACAAAATGATAATTCAAGAAATTGTTAAACGAAAAAAATTAGTTAGCTCTTCAAATTCATTAAAGACTTTAAAAATAGCGTTGCATGAACTGATAATATTTTTTAAATTGCCATTAGCAAAATGATGCGTTTTGGTGCTTCCTGATCTGCTTAGGAAATTATTACTTTAGTCCTTCTATGTTCTTTGAAATACTTTAGAAGTAAAATTAATTATCATCCCAATCCTTCCAATTTTCTCAAATTATTTTGAAATTAATAATACTTACTTTCTTTAATAGGAACACATGTAACTTCTCTTTCAATGTAAACTTACAACTTACAACCTTTATGTTTTTTGCTTCTTCAAGAAAAAAATGCACCTTGTTATGGTGGTATCTGAACAAAGGCTTTTCACATGCCATTCTACCTTCATGGGAAATTACTTAGTTCTGCAAAAGGAGTCATTTTAGTCATATTTTATTTGAAGATATTGCTTTATCTGTATATAATATTATTATTTTAAATAATATTTTGCTTTTAAATGTCACATCTACATCACTCGTGAAGATGAGTTTGGGATAACTTATAAGGTTTGACCTCTTTTAACTAAGTAGACACATTTTGGATGAATGACGCTTATGTGAAGTCTAAAAGTAAATCCATGAGGGTGAAAGATGCATACGTAAAGCCTAAAGCAAATAATATTTACTTGGTTATTGGTCCATATGTTACAAATGGTATTAGAGTTGGACCTACCTTACAGTATGAGCCAGTGATCTTACGGTTTAAGCAATAAATAATGCATACATACTGTGTGACCTTTGAGGTCTAACCCACGTAGGCTAGCTATGTGTCCATAAGGGCCTAGCGTAAATGAGGCAGTGTGTCTTTTAAGGGGGTAGATTATAACACCCAATATCTAAAATTCTTAAGACTATAGATAGTAAGGCCAAGATGAATTAGGTGATGGTTATGTGCTAGAATCCTATATTGTCTGGTTAGATAAAATTAAGTTTTTGGGTTACATATGTAAAGCTCATTCTCAAGCAGTATGAGGTCTTTCAGGGAGACTCAAGAACAAAATCATGCAGACCCAAACTTAAAATAGATAATATTATACTATGTAAGAGTGAGTCGTTATAAATAATATTAAAGGGGCGGGGGGTTACAACTCGATGTGTGGATTAGCTGACCCTTATACGAATATAAGGTCTCAAAGAAAGAGAGATTGCCACATCTCACATTGCTTATGAAGATAAGCTTAGGATAACTTATAAGGCTTTGCCTTTTCTAACTAAGTAAATGTGTTTTGAGTGAAAGACGCTTGTGTGAAGTCTAAAAGCAAATCTGCGAGAGTAAAAGATACATATGTGAAGACTAAAACAAATAATATCTACTTGGTTTTTAGGCTTAGGTGTTACATTAAAAATAAGCAGTGTTAGTTTTATAGTATTATGTAATCTCTATAAACAAGAAAAATATCAATCTCCTCCATTAAATGTTTTCATCATAATGTTTAAATTGAATTTGAAATCATTTTCTTGCTCCAGCAATTTATATCTTTCAATGAATTTCTGTATGTGTAGTTGTAAGAGTTAATTGAACCTTATTGGAATTTGGTGATTTAAAATCAAGGTTGAGAACAATTTTGAGTTGGAAACTAATAAAGAGTCAACACGAGGGTGAGTACACATTAAATGTATGAGAAAAAGAGCGAAACAGAAAGCTGAAAGTAGGGAGGAGCACGAAAGCACAAGTGGAGACATTCTCAAGTGTGAGTGTAGTAACCAGTATCCATAACCGGTAAGAATATGTATATTTATATATATAAATATACGTATTTTATTTGCATGTGGGTGATCCTTGATTTATATATTATTATTATTAGTGTTTTTATAGGTTAAGGATATACTATTAGTATTGGGTTTATTTGCAAGACTTTGGAATTATTTTAGGGACCAAATTGTTATACTTTGAAAGTTTTGGGGGTGAATTCGTAAATACCAAAAATTAACCACTTAGTATAAAAATACACTTTTAAAAACCCTAATTCTCTCATTTTGGTCGAGCTACCCATTTTTAGAGAGAGAAGAGAGAAATAAAGGAGAGAGAAAGAGAAGAAGAAGAAGAAAAAGAAGAAGAAATTGGAATTTTGGATCTTTAGAGGTATATCACAACTAATTATCAACTTATTGGTGTTAATTAAGTTAATTTCTTTAAGTTTTGATTTCTGGAAATATGTATAATTAAGGATTTGATGTGTATTTCGTTTGATGTTGTGAGAATTGATGATGATCTATAAGATAGTTTGATAAATCATGATGAATTATGGAATTTCTGCTGGATAACCTCTTGATCTAGGAATTTTATAAATTGTTGTGATTCGATTCTGGTTTTGAATTTTGAGTATATGAAATTAGACATGTTTAGGATCATCTGAGACTTTGAATCGACTAAAAATCTCGGAAATTGAATTTGTAGTGAATTTACCAAAATGACCCTGGAATTCTGGAAATTTCCTGTGTAAACAGTATGATACAGTGGAAAATAATTTTTGACCTGCTAAATGATCTTTAAAAATTATGAATTTGTGGAATATGATAATTTTATATGTCTAATATGATATACTCGGAATTGAGAATTTGGATCAATGTGGTTGAAGTGTTATGAATTTCTAAAGTCTATCAGCTCATTGTAGTATTTGATTAACAGATTTTTAAAGTTATGAAATAAAATAGTTTTAAAATACTTTTGGCAGTTATTTGGAAGCCAAATATTTATCATAGACTGAAATATGTGTCAAGAGTAATTATGCGGTAGTTTTATAATTTTTGAGTTAGTATATGATTTTATAAAATTGGGAGATTGAATACTGTTCAGTAAGTATCTTGATCCTGTCAGGTTTGTAGTTTGGATTCGATGGTGTGTATGGAATGGATTGTGTAGGAATTTTGATATAATATTCATATATAAGAAGTATATATGAGTCAAGAATGATATATTCTGATTTCGGAGTAATTAGACATCATTTGATGTATTAGAAATTTTGTTAAGTGTAAGTGGTCAGAATGACAGGTTTTGAGAAACCAAATATTTAGACCAATTTGATGTGATAAATGCATTGTGTATAATTTTGTAAGCTATTTAAAGTATTTTGTGTGAATTGTGAGGCTTATGAAAGGATTAATCTCCATTGATAGGTTAAGGAGATTTAAGCCTTGTAGCTGAAAGTGTTAAGAGGTAAGTATACTAGACTTACTACTGGAATCACAATAAACATAATAATTGTTTTGTATGATTTTGTAAATGGGGTTAAGAATATGTTTATGATATGTCAAAGTATATTTTGATATGAAATGTGAATATATGTTTATGAATGTGAGCATTGACATTGAGCATGGACATACATTTGTTTTTGAAAGTGAGCTTTCCAAAATAAGATGCGTTTAACAAAGAAAGCTTTTGAAGTGTAATATGTCCATGAGAAATATTTTGTGATTTGAGGGTACTTGAACTCACTGTTAACTTAGTAGGCATTTTATGTGATTTGTGGAGCCTTTATGTGTTGCCTTTCCTTCGGGATTGGTATATGTTATGTGTTCCGTATGTAGGGAGGATCCTATTGGTACCTAAAGGAAGAGTGAGTCATCACATTCGTGTGGTGGCGTATTGGTACATGTGAGAGGACTCACCGATGATCAGGGTGAGGGTTTGGCTTTTACCTTCGGGCATAAGCGTTATATATGTGTGATTTAAAGACCTCACTTGTACTATTCCTCTCATACGGTATGTCACCTACGAGTGACATTTGGCTCATTATGTGATATGTGATATGTAAGTCCTACTAAGTAGTAGTCGAGTAATGGTATTCCTATTATGTGTTTTGAAAGAATGTGTAAGCGCTTACATGATATGTGATTTGATAAGATTATGATTTTGATTGATCACAGCATATCATACATATGCATTGTGTACATATATGTATTTGTATTTGATATATGAAAAATTAGTATGCTTACTGAGTTTTATACTCATTATAGTTTATGGTGATTTCAGGTAAATAAGGTGCATGTGTGCTTAGCGGATTTGGCAAGGCTTCTGCTGTTCCTTGGGTTCCCTAAGTTGCTAGGTTGTTGTGTGTTTCATTTGGGGACACGTGGGATAGGATATTTGGTTTGTCCCTATTGAATAAATACTTATGTATTATTTCATTGTGTGTGGATTGGATTTGGTTTAAGTTTTATAAAGTGTGGTTATTGGATGATTTTAAGTAAGAATTTGCAATGGATATATTCTGGGCTCCCGGTAACAAAGTTGCTACTGGTGACGTAGTAGAGTGTTAATCTCTGAGAAAACTCTGCGTATCTCCGGTTTAATAATTGTCCCAGTCATAATTCAATTGCTATAATTCTGAAAGAAATTGAAATGAATGTTTAAATATTGTCAAGAGAAGTTTATATTTATATGTTAGGTTATGGTTGATTTTAGTGTTGAACTTACTAGCAACTTGCTAAGGATTTCTGTGTTGAATGAAAGTTGAAAATTTTGTGTAATATTATTTATGAGTGCACATGCAGTGAATGAATGTAAGTGATGTCGTGTGTCGGATCTTTTGGGTCTGGGGCGTGACAGCTTTTATTGGTATCAGAGCTAAGATATGATTCTGTAGACTTTTAAGTGTCGAGTCAAGGGAACCGAGCAGATGCCAAATCCTTAGGATTGTATTTGTAGCTTTGTTGTGTAAAAGTTTGACATATTCCTTAAATTTTGTATGATTTTGCGAAGATGACACAGTATCCAAGAGCTGCTAAGATTGTTGTTGTTGTGGATAATGGTACCTTGTGGATCTTAATGTTACCATTTAGATTTTCTTTTAAGTTATGACTAATATGCTTAGTAAGAGTGATGTTGAATATCTTATAATGATAATTTGCATGTGATAGAGCAAATTGAGATAATTTTCTCAATGACAAAATATAGAGAAGTAGAGTATTGAAGACATCAATTGAAACAACTTTTATTGAAAAGGAAAACAACAACACAACAACAATAGCAGCAACAAAAATACAATAGAGGCTACGGAGTGAGATTTAAGTCTATTTTGCGTTTCTTCTGACTGTCATGAGTAGACCAATCTAACTGATGCAATGTTGGATTAGACAGAGGAATAAAAGACTGCAATTGATCAATCAGTTGATCAACAGTTGGAGCTGAAATAAGAATCCGTCGTGCTAGAAGTGGGATGAATTGTGTTCCCGCTGCATAGTCAAGAAAAGATATCAACCCGTCGTAAAAACCATTAACATTTAACAAACCAATGGGTTTTTGGTGGATTTGTAATTGTGCCCATGAGACAATTTGAAAAATTTCCTCCAAGGTCCCGAAACCTCCTGGTAGAGCTATGAAAGCATCCGCATGCCTAAGCATTTGAGCCATTCGCTCGTGCATAGATGAGACTTGTAACTCATCCCCAATTGTTTTTCCTACAACATTTTCAATAGCTAGAGGTTTTGGAATGATACCCAAAACTCGACTACCTTTATTGTGTGCAGCTTTTGCCACAGACCCCATTAACCCTCGGTTACCTCCTCCATATACTAAATGTATATTTCGCTCAGCTAATACCTTACCAAGATTTTCTGCAACTTTTGTAAACTCTTCAGTATTCCCAGGGTTGGATCCACAAAAGACACAAATTTTTGTGAATCGACGAGCTGAGGTTTCCTCCATTGTTATGCTCACCCTAATCTTTGAATATTTTTGAGTTTGTATAAGGATGCAATAATAATGTATTTATAGAGAAACAAATTGATAATAGCTGTGGAGCATATGTGTAAGTATGTTCAAGTATATATTTTTCTCGATTCTTGTGAGGTAAAAAAAAAAAAAGAGAATGAGTTTTACTTTATCATTTTATAAGGGACAATAGGTCGCAAAATCTTGAATAAATATATGTTGATATGTAAGTGTGATAAAAAAAAATTGTGTCGGAAGTGTGATAAGTTAGGTAAGATAATTAAGAAAAGCCAATAAAGGCCTATTTCATGGATTTAGGGACTTAGCCATTTTGGCACTAATGGTCGACAATACATCAATGACTTGAAGACTTTTTGAGCTAACAATTGGACTTTGGACATGAGGCCAAATTAACTTTATTAATTACAAAGATTTTGTGGTCTTAACATTAATTTTTGGCCGATAGATTAAAAGCAGATATGAAGAAAGATAAAGCACACTTGACATAAAGATAAAGCAGTAATCAGTCTCTCTTTGATGTGATAGAGCAACACGGATCTAGTTTCTGTGAAAATAGAAACAGCAATGTAGGTCAAAATGAGTCTCCTTGGTCGCTTTCATCTGTGTCGTATCCGTGAGAAAGGAACTTATGGAGTTGTTGTTCCCATACATTGAATGAGGGCTCTGGCGGAGTGGAATGTGGGTCTACCATATCTTGATCTTCTCCAGGTGAGCTGGTCTGGATGAGGGATGTGCTGGCTTCCTCTTGGATTTGGGTGTCGGTTGGATAAGGTTGGGAGTCTTGAAAGAGGGATAAGTCAAGATTGGGTTGGTGTTGGTCAAGTTCTGTCGGGATAACTGGCTGAGATTGGGTAGGTTCTGTCGGGACAGTTAGCTGAGGCCATTGGTGAAGGTTATCCATTGCTTGTCTGTATCTGGCATAATAAGTCATGTTTGGGATATGGTGATGATGAGTAGAGTAATCTGTATTTCTGAGATGTGAAAGATGATATTTTTGTCTTTGTTGGAATTTGAGTATATTGGCAAAATTCAGGTCTTCTGTAAAGTCAGCTTCAACTTGTTCCCAAGGTGCAGCATCTTCTGGGGAAATCCAAACAGACGGAGGAATTATTTGATTTTCCTGAGCAAGAATTCTTTCAAGTTCTCTCTTTTGCTGAATTACTTCTTCAGGCCAGAGCTTAATTGATCCCTTTAGTGAAAGGGTAAATGTGAAGTAATCCTTAACAGTGGGGTAATAATGAATCTCGTGATCTGAAATAATCATACCCTTCCGTTGGAGAAGTAAGACTGACCAAAGATGTTGTCTGGGGACTGCAGCATTTGTGTTGTTTGCAATCATGTATTGAAATTTAGTTATCCACCATGTCTTTGGGTAAAACCATTGGAGAAAAATCAGGGCTGGATGATCTTCATCACATTTTTCTAATTTTTGGAGGGTTCTAAGTAATGGGAATTCTATGGCGATTGTATACAGATCCAACAGGTACCATAACAAGTAAAGGACAGGTTTGGACCATTGGGAAAATGGGAAAAAAGAGTGCAGGTGAAAGAAAGGGTATTCTAAGTTGAACAAAGGGCCACCAAGAACTGTGAGGCCGTGTTCTTGTACTGCTAAGATGGCGTAGTGTCTGATGAATTCTTTGGCACGGGAATGGAGTGTTCTGGTTTTGATTAGGTCTGGAAATTGTGGTGGAGAAAAAGGAACAGGAGGAGTTATGATAATGGGATTCATTATGAAGATGGTAAGAAGGTTGGTTTTATTTATTGCTAGAAAAGTGATTATGAGGTTTAGGCTATTTATAGAGTTTTATGAAAGAAAATCAATAATCGTTTTGTCCTTTCCTTTTACGTGGATGACGTTAAAGGAATAGTTAAAAGAATCATATTTGCCATCGCAGTAATTGTGCTAGTAGAATCTTTTCTATTTGAAATCGAGCATATTAGAAAAAGCAGACATGTCAATCTCAATGAGAAAATGATGTCCAATAAGGTGGACTATTTTGTTTTTAAGAGTTAAAGTAAGAGATATAATGTTAAGATCTATAGTTTAAGAATCAGTTGAACTAAAGGTCTTTTTATTGAAGTTGATTTTTGATCGTTTAAGATAATGCTTTCAATATTCTGATTTGAATGACAACTTAGTTGCGTAGAAATACTACATTTTTTTTTTGAATGATATCAAGGTAGTGAATGATATTATGACGTATGAGTATATGTTGAAGGGATTAAAATTTTTAAAGGAGTTAAGAATTTTATGTAAGAGATTAGTATGGGTATTCTACATCTATGTTATTCTTTAATGAATGAAAGGTGAAGTGTATAGATACCCATTAAATATTGAACGAATGGGAAAAAAAGAATAAAAATATGTGTGTATAATTTTATAAGTCCATAATGTGTGTCATATGTTTATTTTATGGATATATGTTTCGTACTCCTCTCGTATACTCAGCTATGAGCCAACTTAGAGATAATCTAACATATGAATGAGTATTTATTAGGATTTTGGACCACAATGAGCAAATCCTATATACAATGAAGATTGCTTTGTAAATGTTTTATGAATAAACTATACAGTTGAAAAGGAAAATTGAGAATGAGAAGAAGAAATGAGATCTAAGTATCCTCATCTATGTGCTTAAGTTATGAATTTCGAGGACGAAATTCTTATAAGGAGGGGAGAATTGTAGTAACCAGTATCCATAACCGGTAAGAATATGTATATTTATATATATAAATATACGTATTTTATTTGCATGTGGGTGATCCTTGATTTATATATTATTATTATTAGTGTTTTTATAGGTTAAGGATATACTATTAGTATTGGGTTTATTTGCAAGACTTTGGAATTATTTTAGGGACCAAATTGTTATACTTTGAAAGTTTTGGGGGTGAATTCGTAAATACCAAAAATTAACCACTTAGTATAAAAATACACTTTTAAAAACCCTAATTCTCTCATTTTGGTCGAGCTACCCATTTTTAGAGAGAGAAGAGAGAAATAAAGGAGAGAGAAAGAGAAGAAGAAGAAGAAAAAGAAGAAGAAATTGGAATTTTGGATCTTTAGAGGTATATCACAACTAATTATCAACTTATTGGTGTTAATTAAGTTAATTTCTTTAAGTTTTGATTTCTGGAAATATGTATAATTAAGGATTTGATGTGTATTTCGTTTGATGTTGTGAGAATTGATGATGATCTATAAGATAGTTTGATAAATCATGATGAATTATGGAATTTCTGCTGGATAACCTCTTGATCTAGGAATTTTATAAATTGTTGTGATTCGATTCTGGTTTTGAATTTTGAGTATATGAAATTAGACATGTTTAGGATCATCTGAGACTTTGAATCGACTAAAAATCTCGGAAATTGAATTTGTAGTGAATTTACCAAAATGACCCTGGAATTCTGGAAATTTCCTGTGTAAACAGTATGATACAGTGGAAAATAATTTTTGACCTGCTAAATGATCTTTAAAAATTATGAATTTGTGGAATATGATAATTTTATATGTCTAATATGATATACTCGGAATTGAGAATTTGGATCAATGTGGTTGAAGTGTTATGAATTTCTAAAGTCTATCAGCTCATTGTAGTATTTGATTAACAGATTTTTAAAGTTATGAAATAAAATAGTTTTAAAATACTTTTGGCAGTTATTTGGAAGCCAAATATTTATCATAGACTGAAATATGTGTCAAGAGTAATTATGCGGTAGTTTTATAATTTTTGAGTTAGTATATGATTTTATAAAATTGGGAGATTGAATACTGTTCAGTAAGTATCTTGATCCTGTCAGGTTTGTAGTTTGGATTCGATGGTGTGTATGGAATGGATTGTGTAGGAATTTTGATATAATATTCATATATAAGAAGTATATATGAGTCAAGAATGATATATTCTGATTTCGGAGTAATTAGACATCATTTGATGTATTAGAAATTTTGTTAAGTGTAAGTGGTCAGAATGACAGGTTTTGAGAAACCAAATATTTAGACCAATTTGATGTGATAAATGCATTGTGTATAATTTTGTAAGCTATTTAAAGTATTTTGTGTGAATTGTGAGGCTTATGAAAGGATTAATCTCCATTGATAGGTTAAGGAGATTTAAGCCTTGTAGCTGAAAGTGTTAAGAGGTAAGTATACTAGACTTACTACTGGAATCACAATAAACATAATAATTGTTTTGTATGATTTTGTAAATGGGGTTAAGAATATGTTTATGATATGTCAAAGTATATTTTGATATGAAATGTGAATATATGTTTATGAATGTGAGCATTGACATTGAGCATGGACATACATTTGTTTTTGAAAGTGAGCTTTCCAAAATAAGATGCGTTTAACAAAGAAAGCTTTTGAAGTGTAATATGTCCATGAGAAATATTTTGTGATTTGAGGGTACTTGAACTCACTGTTAACTTAGTAGGCATTTTATGTGATTTGTGGAGCCTTTATGTGTTGCCTTTCCTTCGGGATTGGTATATGTTATGTGTTCCGTATGTAGGGAGGATCCTATTGGTACCTAAAGGAAGAGTGAGTCATCACATTCGTGTGGTGGCGTATTGGTACATGTGAGAGGACTCACCGATGATCAGGGTGAGGGTTTGGCTTTTACCTTCGGGCATAAGCGTTATATATGTGTGATTTAAAGACCTCACTTGTACTATTCCTCTCATACGGTATGTCACCTACGAGTGACATTTGGCTCATTATGTGATATGTGATATGTAAGTCCTACTAAGTAGTAGTCGAGTAATGGTATTCCTATTATGTGTTTTGAAAGAATGTGTAAGCGCTTACATGATATGTGATTTGATAAGATTATGATTTTGATTGATCACAGCATATCATACATATGCATTGTGTACATATATGTATTTGTATTTGATATATGAAAAATTAGTATGCTTACTGAGTTTTATACTCATTATAGTTTATGGTGATTTCAGGTAAATAAGGTGCATGTGTGCTTAGCGGATTTGGCAAGGCTTCTGCTGTTCCTTGGGTTCCCTAAGTTGCTAGGTTGTTGTGTGTTTCATTTGGGGACACGTGGGATAGGATATTTGGTTTGTCCCTATTGAATAAATACTTATGTATTATTTCATTGTGTGTGGATTGGATTTGGTTTAAGTTTTATAAAGTGTGGTTATTGGATGATTTTAAGTAAGAATTTGCAATGGATATATTCTGGGCTCCCGGTAACAAAGTTGCTACTGGTGACGTAGTAGAGTGTTAATCTCTGAGAAAACTCTGCGTATCTCCGGTTTAATAATTGTCCCAGTCATAATTCAATTGCTATAATTCTGAAAGAAATTGAAATGAATGTTTAAATATTGTCAAGAGAAGTTTATATTTATATGTTAGGTTATGGTTGATTTTAGTGTTGAACTTACTAGCAACTTGCTAAGGATTTCTGTGTTGAATGAAAGTTGAAAATTTTGTGTAATATTATTTATGAGTGCACATGCAGTGAATGAATGTAAGTGATGTCGTGTGTCGGATCTTTTGGGTCTGGGGCGTGACAGTGAGTGCTGCGGTGCCAAAGTTAGAACCCTCAGTGCTGCTGCACCTAATTTCGGGACTTTCTTGTTTTAAGTTAACTTAATTAATTTGAGTTAGTTTTGGACTCCCTAAACAAGTAAACTTTTATTCCAACTAGGTTTAGGATTTCTAAGGAGGTTTTAAAGTCTACATAAATCCTTGTAACCCCTTAGAATAAATAAGCATTAAAGATATAAACACAAGAGAGAATAGAGAGCTAGGTAGGTATTACAATGCTGAGTACACTAAAGAATGTAATCATAAGATCACTTGAGTGTTGAGTATATGAGAGAGTAATGAAAGATTCTTTGAGAGAGAGCTCTGACTATTCATCGTATTCCTTGATTAATCTTTTATGTTAAGTCTTTATGACCTAAAGTCTTTGTGAACTGGTAATAAGAGAAGCTGGATCTTTGATCCACCATAGATGTAGGTATTTGTCACTGAATCATGTATATCTTATATTTTGTGATGATTCTTTCTTTATCTTTATTGTGTGTGATCTTTTATATTCTTGATTACTTCTAGGTAAAGTCTTCTGTAAAGCACTTAAGTGGTTTAAGAGTGCTAAATACTTGCCATGCAGGTATTAGGATATATAAAAACTCAAACTAATAAAATTAAGTTAAGACTGAGGTTGATGCCTAGTGGTATCATAGGGAAGAGCTTAAGCTTGATTTCCCAACAAACCTGACCACATTCAATATTAGTATATATGTCTTGAAAAGATGCTTTATTTTACGACTTTAGTCTCCAAGCATACTCTTGCTAACAAAGAACCATTACAACCACTACCATAAAATAATTTGTTCTCGACAATTCTCATCCATATTACATTATGTATAATTTTCCCATGTGCATAAAAGTAAAATTAGATTAAGTAAATTGAAAAGGAAAATAGAACTCTGGTTATATACCTAAAAATTATTATACATGTTAGGTTTTGTAACGCTTTGATAAAGATAAAACTAAATTTTTTGGCTCTAACTTTTAAGAAACCCTGTGTTTGAAGCTTTAAATATTCCAGTCCTATAAAAGCAACATAATATTCTCTCTTGATCAAATTTGATTGAGAGTTATGATGATATTTATGAACTAGTCTATACATGATCAAGTAAGGGCATAACTTGGAGAAATGTGTCTTCCTAAATTAGAATATCACTAGGAAAATTCAAATTTATAAGATGAACTTTTAGTTTTAAGCATATTGTTGAACTTTGATATTTTTTTAAAGTTTTTAATAAGTTGCTTAAGTTATTTTGAATTCTAGTTTTACTAAGTCAATGATAAAGTTATAGTTGATGTCAAAGTCTTTAAGAATTTGATTTCAAAGTCAGAATAAGTTGTTTAGCACTTATCTTAGTTTAGAAACTTATGTGTATATTTCACGTTATCATTGAATAAAACTATTCTATTCAAGTATATAATTTAAATATATATAAGTTCAAAAATACAGAGCTTGTTAGTCAAGTTTCTCTGATCAAGTCTCTGTAAATTGTCAATATGGTATTAGAGCTTTATCGATCTTAAGGGATGTGAGTGAGTGAATTACACCAGTAAAAACCAAACCTACATTCTCAACAATTTCTACAAGCTTAAAATGGCCACAAACAGTTTTATATCTCCTTTACCCCTATCATTTACAGTTGAAAACTATGCAAGATGGGCAGTTAAAATGAAAGCTTACCTGAGGGCTTTTGATTTGTTGGAAACAATAGACACAAGGAGAGAACCACCACCATTGACCCAAAATCCTACTTTAGCACAGATTAAACAACATAGTGAGGAGTGTTAAAAAAACTTCAAGGTTTTATCTGCATTTCATGTCTCTATATCAGACACAATTTTCACAAGAATCATGACTTTTGAAGTTGTTAAGCAAGCTTAAGACAAGCTTAAAGAGGAGTTCTAAGGCAGTGATACAGCAAAATAAATTGAGGTGTTAAATTTATAGAAGGCTTATGAAGTACTAAGAATGCAGGAGAGTGAGACTATCCAAGAGTATTCAGATAAACTCATGAAGATAGTTAATCAGGTCAGGTTGCTTGGAGAGGATTTACCAGACAAGAGAATAGTATAAAAGGTACTTGTAAGTGTACGCGAGAGGTTTGAAGTAAAGATCTCCTTATTGGAAGATTCAAAGGATCTAATAAAGATGAGTTTATCGGTTTTGGAGAATTCACTTAAAGCCATTGAACAAATTAGGGCTATAAAGAGTGAAAACACAATAGAACAAGCCTTTCAAGCTTCATATAGAGTCAAACTAGCAAGAAACCATGCAGTTGTTAGCAAATAGACAGGAGAAAAGCCTAGAAAAGAGAAGATGGACAGTGAAGATCACAAATGAGATGGCAGGAAAAGGAAATATTCCTCATGTCCTCATTGCAAGAGGAAAAACCACACAAAAATACTATTAGTTTAGACCCGGAGTATAATGCAGATTCTGCAACCAGTATGGGCATATTGCTAAGGTTTGCAAAAATAAAGTTAAGTCATAGACTCAACAAGCTCAAGTGGCATCAGATCAAGATATATCATATGAGAGTCTGTTTGCAGCTATTGCCAAAACAGTCAATGATTCTAGGAAAACTTGGCTAATTGACGGTGAATGTTCACACCATATGTCCTTAGATGAAGAAAGTTTCAAGGAACTTGATAAAGCCTACTTTTCAAGGGTTAAAGTAGGCAATGAAGCATAGGTTGAAGTCAAGGGGAAAGAAGCAGTAACTGTCAACACTTCATCAGGTACAAAAATAATTTTAGATGTTTTATTTGTTCATGAATTCAGTCAAAATCTATTAAGTGTAAGGTAGTTGATGGACATAAAGTATACCTTGAAGTTTAAGAGTCAGGCCATTTTAGCTACTCCACCTCGCAAAAGATGAATAATTCCTAGCCTATGTTAAACCTGCCTATCATTAATCATATTGACCATGTTTGTGATGTATGTCAATACATGAAACAAAACAAATTACCATTCTGAGATGGTACCTGGAGATCCTTTGAAAAGTTACAACTTGTGCACTCTGATGTGTGTGGTCTTATGAGTGAGCCATCTTTAAATGGAAGTAAGTATTACTTACTTTTCATTGATGATTTTTCAAGATACTGATGGGTGTTTTTTCTGAAGCAAAAGTCAAAAGGTTTTGAAGAATTCAAGAAATTCAAGGCAAATGAAAAAAAATAAACAGGTTGTGCATTGAAGATGATTAGAACAGACAATGAAAGTGAGTTTTGTTCATCAGAATTCAAAAAGTTTAGTGTCAAGGAATGAATAAAGTACCAATTGACAGTTCCTTACACTTATTAGCAAAATAGAGTGATAGAAAGAAAGAATAGGATTGTAATGGAGATGGCAAGATGTTTGATGGTTGAAAAAAGTATTCCAGAGAGATTTTGGGCTGAAGTTGTAAATACTTCTAGATACTTACTGAATTTGCTGCCAAGTAAAGCCTTGAAAGGAAAAACACCTCATGAAGTATAGACAGGATTAAAACTAACAGTGAAGCATATCAAATTTTTTGGCTGTATATGCTTCACACATATATCAAATGAAAAGAGGAGTAAGCTAGATTAAAAATTTGAGGCAAGTATATTTATAGGATACAACACCATCTTAAAAGGTTTATAGAGTCTACAATTTGAAAACTAGGAAAATCATTGTGATTAGGAATGTAACCTTTGATGAGATAGCTTGTTGGAATTGGGATAAAATTAAAATTGAAGCAACCAGTAAGGGACAAAATGATCAGGAGGAGGTCATCTCAAAGGATGATTCAGATGCTGAATTTTCTTTTAGAAGGTCAAGGACTCCTATAAATATATATGAGAGGTGCAACATTGGATCCAACCAATTATAAAGAAGCTGCAAGTCAAGAAGGTTTGAGAGTTTCCATAAAAGAGGAAATCAATATGATAGAAAGAAATGGCACACAGAAATTGGTAGATGCACCTTGTAATCAGAGAATCATAGGGGTTAAATAGATATATAGAACCAAAGTGAATCCAGATGGTTTAATAAATAAACTTAAAGCCAGGTTAGTTGTGAAAGGGTGTTGATTACTCAAACACTTTTGCACTAGTTGTAAGGTATGATAAAATATGGCTACTTATAGCACTTGTAGCAAAGCAAGGCTGAAAAATCTACAATTTAGATGTTAAGTTTGTTGGGAATCGAGTGTGTGACATACGAGTGTATACATAATTTCAAAAATTACTATATGTAACGGAAACATGTTAACTTATACACAAATTTAACAAATTAAACATATATATCACATATATACATAAGTATAACTATTATACAAATTTATACATGATGAACAATTGTATTAAATCATTATGTAAAATACTTACCTAATAAAGGTAACTTTATAAATTCTTCAAGTTCTCTAACAATCCATATGAAGAACTCACCTTGAAATGTATTATTGAACAATTCTAGTGCATAACGGTTTGATGGGATTATGGAGCTAGAATGGTAGCTTTAGAATTTCCAGCAACTTGTATATAAACTTTTTGAATACAAATATTAGTTTCATAAATATGAATGTGGTTTAGCCATCTATGCAAGGAGAAGAAGATGAAGTTCTATTTTGTTCTTGTTAGTAACAATTTACTAACACAACAAGAATCATGTTTCTCTTTTATCATTCACCAATTTTAAGCATGTAGAATAAGAAAAACAAAGTCAACTTCACCTTCTATTCTTTCAACTCCTTGAAAGAAAAAATAAAGACCAACCGTACCTTTCTTTCTTTCCCTCTATCTCATGGCCGAATCATCCATCTTGCAAGAATGAATATGTCTTCATTTTTGTTTCAATTTTGTTACATAAATTAATAAAAATTTATTAAGAAGTGCTCCACTCAATAATAATAATGAATACCCATTATTACTATAGTGGTTGAGACGCTTGATTACACTTCAAGTGCTCCACTCACCTTTTGGAAAATAAATAGTCGGATGTAACCCTTGTAGAATAAATTAAAAAAATAATTTATTTTAATTTAATCAAATAAATAAAAAATTCATATTATGGCCAACATGAATGCCACTTAATTCATTATGTCTCCACAATTCATAATGGTTAATTATTTAATTCTATTAAATAAAATTAATGTAATTAAATTATATAATATTATTTAGTGAATTAAATAAATATAATAATATTATAAAATAAATCAAAAACTATTTTTGTATTATTTTATTAATATATCATGATACAAAATGAAAGGTTAGATTTTGCCATTTGTCACCATTTTATTAGTTAACAACTCTTATTAATTAATTAATTAATGTACTTAACAATTAAGTCTTGACAAATACACATCTCGAGGGATCCCAAAATAATTGTTCTATTTTGCTAAAATTTATTGAATCGAATTATTCAATCCAATCCAC
Organism: Ailanthus altissimus; assembly: GCA_946807835.1. Classification (NCBI taxonomy): domain Eukaryota; kingdom Viridiplantae; phylum Streptophyta; class Magnoliopsida; order Sapindales; family Simaroubaceae; genus Ailanthus; species Ailanthus altissimus. The sequence continues at coordinate 27,927,766 of OX327689.1, forward strand.
TATCTTAATGGGCAACGAGTACACTTCATATTGTGAGACTCTCTACGTCCACACCTGATTTATTATATGAAGCTCTTTCATACGTTCGTGAACGATGTCCCACACATACGTTACGAATATTACAAATCAGTGTGTTAGACCATGCAAGTTGAGGTTATTGCATATTTGTATAATCCTTCCATCAATTTATATTCTTGAAGAGCAGAGATATAGATCATCACCGTCAAATCTTTATTTGCTCAATCATGAACTTATCTCCAGATTTATATTTCATTAAACAATATCCATAAACACTTTTGTGATATTATTTATTCTTTCGGAATATATTTTCTGAAGTTTATGTTTGTGGCCACAAGAATTTTTGAAATACAATCTCGGAGCATCATGATATACAATCTACTCATATGAGCTGATGGATCCAATATCTACGCACATCGAACTCCATGAGCATCGGACCATACTCAGCGGTCAAACCATGAAAGGTTTCTGAGCAGAGCTAAGCAAGTTCGAACACCACTTGTGCCAAATGAAAAATTGTGTAAGAATGATGAAGAGGACAAAATAGATGTTGCAATTACAGGAGCATAATTAGCAGCTTGTTGTACCTGTTAGCTACCAGACCTGATATAATATATGCAACAAGCTTATTGTCAAGATTCATGCAATTACCAAGCAAGAGACATCAAGGTGCTACAAAGAGAGTACTTAGATATATCAGAGGAACAATTGAATTTAGTTTATGGTTTAGAAGAGATGAAAGAGATCAATTACATGGGTATGCAGATAGTGATTGAGCTAGGAGTATTGAGGACTCTAAGAGCACTTCAAGATATGTTTTTTCATTTAGCAGTGTAGCATTCTCACGGAACTCTAAGAAGCAAGAAGTTGTTGCACAATCATCAATTGAAGTAAAGTATATTGCTACTGCCAATGTAGCAAATCAAGCCATCTAGCTTAATAAGATCCTGTCTGATCTTGGTCAGCACCAACAGAAAAGCATAGTCATCCAGGTAGACAACAAGTCAACTATTGCCATGGCCAAAAATCCAGTTCATCATGGGAGAACTAAAAACATAAAGGTCAAGTTCGATGCAATTCAAGAAGTTGAAAAGTCGAGAGAAGTAACACTAGTTCATTGCAATTTATAAGACCAGCATGCAGACATGATGACCAAAGCTCTCCGAAGAGCTTAGTTTGAATTTTTAAGAGGCAAACTTAGAGTTCACCAAAAAATATCAAGGAGTGTTAAACTTTGATATACATATATATATATATATATATATATATTTTAAGTTTGTAATAAATTGTTTAAGTTATTTTGAATTCTAGTTTTATTGAGTCAATGTAGAGTTAGAGTTAGTTTGAATTTTTAAGAGGCAAACTTGGAGTTCACCAGAAAATATCAAGTTTATATATATATTTCAAGTTTGTGATAAATTGTTTAAGTTATTTTGAATTCTAGTTTTATTGAGTGAATGTAGAGTTAGAGTTGATGTCAAAGTCTTTAAGAATTTGATTTCAAAATCAAAATAAGTTGTTTAGCACTTATCTTAGCTAAAAAACGTGCGTATATATTTCAGGTTATCATTGAATAAAACTATTCCATTCAAGTATATTATTTAAATATACATAAGTTCAAAAATATAGAGCTTGCTAGTTAAGTTTCTCTGATCAAGTCTCTGCAAATTGTCAACACATATCATATTAGCTCTATAGGCAGGGAAGATGTCTTGAAACTTCTATTTTATGCCTCTGGATTAATGGGCAAATTAATCTGTCACAAAAGAGCAAGGAGAGCAACTAGCAGCCAGCAGTATGCACAATGGAGACAAAAGATGACAGCAACAATATACTCAAAACTCTAAAAAATTCTGAAACATTGTTTGTCAGTAACGCAAAACTGTAGCGCGAGTATCATTTAGAAAGCTACTTAGACACAACATATTTACGCCTTCTAGGACCACAGATGACAAAATTATATCTGAGAATGTGATAGTCAGAAACATGATGGCTATTCATCTACTCAAACTCAGGGAAAGCACAGTTCCGATACAGGAGGAGAACTGTGATTTAACATTTTGTGTTTAACCACCTTCATTATATTGTGCTTCTAGCTACTCAAGTTAAGCTTAGAGTCGAAAGCAATGCCCAAATTGAGATGATTTTGCTGTGGTTGGCTACCAACTTTTTTTGATTATTCTTTCAAAGCAGTTAAATTAGATTATTCCTTCATCTCTAAGTTTGGTTTCATTTCAGACAGTCGGTACAGCAAAAAGTTTCATTCTTTAAGATAAGTCCATTGAGTTGTTTGCATACTATCTTCACTTCGACAGCATGCACATCTCTTGGAGCTCTCAACAACAGGTCATTTTACTTGTAAATGGAACAAAAATTGTGCTCAAGAGTAGAGAACTTCGTAATTAAAATTCATTTCAATTCCTAGTAGAGCCAATGTTGCATAAATTTCCTCTGTTTTTGGGTGTGACTTGTCGCCTGCAATAAATACATGTATCTCTCCTCCATTTTGAATCCAGCTACATCCAGGACTCTTCTTTAGGCCCTTTTCTTTCATTAGGTTTCTCACTTCTGAAACCTCAGTCCAGCTTCCAGCAGCTGCATAAGCATTTGAAAGTGGCACATAGTTTCCAGGATTATCAGGATCCAATTTTAATAGATGGTTGGATAAGTATTCTGCGAGGTCAGTCTCATGGTGTGCTATACAGGTAGCGAGCAGTGATCCTATTATATGCGCATCTGGATCATATGGCATTGTGAGAATTACCCTTACCGCTGCATCCAGGTTACCACACCGAGAAAGTAGGTTAACCACACATCCATAATGCTCCATAGTTGGCCTGACATGGTGTTTAGAAACCATATCAACAAAAAGCTCCAAACCTTCATTTACTAGCCCGGTATGGTTGCATGCACACAAGATATTTGTAAATGTTATGTTATCTGGGCTTATACCTTCTTTCTGCATATTTTTATATAATGTCAGAGCTTCTACAGCTTGACCATGCAACGCATAACCATTGATCATTGCATTATAAATAGGCAATTCCTTACTTAGAATCATATCAAACACCCTTTTTGCCTGATGTATATTTCCACATTTAGCGTACATGTCCACTAAAGAAGTGGCAGTTGGAGTTGGCAAGCAAAGCTCATGCCTTATGACATAGCCATGAATGGCCCTTCCGTTCTGTAAAGACGCGACATCAGTGCAAGCTGAGAGTACACAAGTGATGGTAGTGGCATTGGGTTTAATCCCAGCTTCTTGCATTTCCTGAAAAACCATAATTGCCTCATTTCCATAACCATTCTGAGCCAGACCGGCAATAAGAGTAGTCCAAGTGATTAGGTTAGGTTGGACACCAAGAGATCGCATTTGCAAGAATGTGTCCTCAGCTTCATTTATCTGACCATTTCTGAGAAATCCCAAAATCACAGAATTCCATGATATAACATTAGGTGACACACCCTCCAACTGCATCTGATAGAAAAGCCTCAAGGCCTCACCACTGAGACCCAAGTCTGCATAAGCTGCCAATAGCGTATTCCACATTACAATATCTCTGTTCTTTGAGAAGTCAAAAACACATTTCGCATCATCAATTCTCTCACATTTGGCGTACATATCTAAAATGCTACTTGCAACAACCACATCAGTTTCAAGGTTGTTTCTAAAACAATAAGAGTGCCCCTCTTTGCCAAGTTTTACATTTCTTGTGTCAGCTGCTGCAGCCAATATGGATGCTAAAGTCACGCAATCAAATCTCAGATATTTGGATCTCATTAGACGACAGACATTGAGTGCCTTCTCAACCTGCCCGTATTGCACATAACTAGAAATAAGCAAATTCCATGTCACTATATCTTTGTCAACCATTCTACTGAAAACTAGCTCAGCATCCTCAAGTGAACCAACCTTGGAATAAAAGTTTAGAACAGAACTACCTAAAATGTTATCTAATTCCAGATCTCCTATAACTGCAATCGCATGCGCTTGCTTACCCTCTTCAAGTGCCTCTAAGTTGGCTGAAGCTGATAAAAGACTTGTTACAGAGACTCGACTAGGCTCAACATTTTCCGTTCTCATATGATAAAACACTCTGATTGCTTCCTCATTTAGCCCATTTTGGACATAACTCACAATCATTGAATTCCAAGCGACTACATTCCTCTCAATCATATCATCAAAAACCTTCCTTGCCTCTTCCAAAACCCCACATTTTCCATACATGTCTATCAAACTACTTGCAACAAAGACACACCCATCAAAACCCATCTTCAACACATATCCATGGACCACTCTCCCAAAATCTATCCGCCCCAAAGCAGCACAAGCCTTTAACACATTCGGCACAACAAAATTATCAGGCGAAACCCCGTCTTCTTGCATTTCAACAAAACCCGTTAAGGCCTCTTCACTAAGTCCCATCCTACAGTTTAACCCAATAATGGCAGCCCAAGAAAACACATTCTTTACTCTTAATCTACAAAACAAACAATTCGCAACATCCAAAACATCACATTTTGCATAGAAAACAACTAATTTAGTCTCAATATACTCGTTTCTTGCAAAGAAATCACCATGTTTAAGAATTCTAGCATGAATTTGCTGACCAGCGTCCATAGCTCGCTTGTATACACATCCCTGGAGGAGTTCGCCGTAGATTTCGGGTCCAATTTGGAAATTTTTGTAGTCCATTTGGGTGAGTAAATCAACAGCTTCTTGAATTTGTTTTTCTTTACATAGGGAGGATATTTGGTGAAAGTAAGATTTGTACAAAGTTTGATAACTGTTATTCCTTTCATAGAGTCTTGTGAAATAGGTTCGTGTTAAATTAGTAGGTTTTTTGGGTTTCGTATGAGAGAACTTTGGGTTCGGTGTGGGAGTAATAGGAAGAGAAGCCATGCATTCTGGACGAACTAGATGAACGAGGGCAAGATAAAGGTGAGCTTTGCAAAGACCACATAAAGCGGGGAGGGCATTTTCGTCATTGACTCCTAACGGATTTATTTTCTTCTGGCGGTAATACTAATAAACGAGTATGATATTTTTTATGATTTGTGGATCCGTAAGATATGTGATACTAGTATGGACGGTCCAAATGCATCTGAGCCGTTCATTAGACTTCACCTTCAAGTTAGTGTATAATTGACTTGGATCTGAATAGTTCTGGAATTTATTACAATTAAAAAAAAAACTTTTAAATCAGTTAAGAATCTCTACTAGAACTTGCTCGCAAAGGGGTTTCAACAAGACGGAAGATAATCTATAGAGTATAATTTGATTCATCCTCTGAAAAAAGAGTTTGGTTGGTATCGTTTAATATAGGTTGATTATTGATTATTTAATTTATATTAAGACTGACTGTCCAAAGTTAAGAACCTTGGCTACCTCCTTTGAAAGTTGAAGGCCTTCAAGGAGTCAGCAAACACTGAAACAAAGAGCAGGGTGAACCCCACTAAAGCAAGAGAAACCACCCACAAGAAGTCATGTCTAAAGCCGAAGTAATCCCTCAAGAACTCAGCTACTGTTTCTCCACTGTCTAGCTTAGCATGCACATCTCCATACTGAGCAATTGCCAATCCATACAAACTCCACGAAACGGGGCATATCCAAGCGTACCATCTCAACCAAACAGAAATTCTCTGCAATCATTCAAATCCCTGTTAAAGGGAAAGCTTTATATATATATAACCAACAAAGTTCAGAAGCAATGTTTACCATTCGAGGAATTACAAAGCCTGTGAAGAGATTCCAAACTGCATTGAAGACACCGGACAATATGGCAGCAGTTTCTTGATTAGGACTTGCAGCAATGACCATGATTCCATAGTATATGAAGTTGAGGATCGTTATAAACATGAAGAATGTGTTTAGAAAGAATTTGGTGGCTGTCCATTCATATCCTATCATTGAATAGACTATGATCCCATAAATAAGAACCTGAGCCAAGGTGTAAGGGATCTCAATTGCAACCTGAAAAAGGTGGGGAAGGCATTGGTCAAGAGACAAATCAGTGAGGACCTCCGAGAATCCACGGAGGCAAAATTTAACAACTCATTTAGCTGTGTAATAATATGACAACAAAAATAGATTAATTGAACTTAATCCAAAACAAGCTAGTGCCCTTCTTCTCTTGCTTTTAAGTGAAATAATACTTATGGCTCAGTGAGACGATGAAACCAAGGCAAAATGAATGATGAAAAGAATGTACGGTAGAGGCATATTGCTATGATGTTCATTAGCATACATCAAACTTTTTATTTGTTTAGCAGAGTTGAACCAAGTGGCAAATTTATGATGAAAATGAGTCAAATGATACCTGTGACATTGCGTAAGGCAACACAGAATACATCCCAGCAGCTCTCTCTCTATAATAAATTGTTCGTTCAGTGATTGCAACTGGGCGCACTGTAGCAGCACTTTGTGTCCCCATGTACATAAGTGCTGTGTACATCGCTCCTAATCCATTGAAAACATCCAGCTTTGTACCTCTGTGTATTCCATAATCTTGTTTTAGTTTTCATCCAGAAAAAACTATAACTGGAGCTTTTCTGTATGTCCAACTGAAAATAAGTACCTTTTGGTGCCAAGATTCCAAAATACAGTTCCCAACATGATGGCAACTGATATGCTAAAAAAAAATCTGAAAGAATTATATGATGTATTCCGCCAATACGATACGTGTTGTTTCCACAGACAAGCTTTGAACTGAGTAAGGTAGGATTGGGAATATCTTGTGGAAAAGTGGAGAACTTGAGAGCCAGGAGGAGGTGTTCTCAGCTCTGCAATCATTGCTTCGTTTCCCCTGCAATGATGCATGAGAACCACTAATTTTCTAGAACAAGACGTGACCTAGCCCAATTGTGTATAACATTACAAAATTATAGTAAGCAAACCTAAAAAGATCTGATTTCTTGTACACTTCGGCAAATTTGACTCCTAGGTTTTCTTCTTGTTCCCTTGTAGTCATTTCCAACACCCATGTTGCGGGGTTGTAACCATCTCTAATTTTACTAACCCCGTTGATTTCCTTCAGACACCAAATTCAAAAAGATCAGCTCAGGAAAAACAGGAAGCCTACTCATTCCTCTTAAAGGCATGTAACAGAACACAGATGAGTAGGGGAGTTCTGGTTCAGGTTAGGCCTACCTCTAAGTACTTGATCAAATGGTGGGAATGATGCCCCAAGGGACCAACATATATTTCTTCACCTCCTCTTGTCAATAAAAAGAGCTGTACATTAAAGAATAGTTTTTCAGGCATAATATAGAAATTGATTAAGAAATAGCAACTTAAAGTAAATTACAGGCTCTTACCTCATCAAATGATTCAAATACGTCTATACTTGGCTGGTGAATTGTGCAAACTACAGTTCTTCCTGTGTCAACAGTATTTCTCACAGCTGTCATCACAATTGCAGCGGCTCGAGCATCTAGACCTGAAGTTGGCTCGTCCATAAATATTATTGAGGGGTTTGCTACAAGCTCAACTGCAATGGTTAACCTTTTCCGTTGCTCAATGGACAGCCCATTAACATTAGGAAGTCCAACCAGTGCATCTTTCGATGGTGTTAGTTCAATGAGTTCCATTACTTCCTCAATGAAAAGCTGCAACCATAAGTGATAAGTCTCAAAGATACAATTATGATACAAACAAGAGCTACTAGAAGGGACTTGTAGTAAGTTAAATTTTACACCACCAACCTCTCTACTTTCAGGATCAATGTTGGGAGGTAACCGAAGCCATGCTGAGTATACAAGGGACTCGTATACAGTGAGAAGAGGAGAGTGAATGTCATTCTGTTCACAATATCCTAAAACTCGAGCAAAAGTTTCCTGCTTCTTGGGATAGCCTGAAATGGTGATGTCACCCTCTATATATCCGCTGTTCTTCCTTCCAGCCAACACATCTAGCAGAGTGGTCTTGCCTGCCCCGCTGACTCCCATTAGAGCTGTTAGGACTCCAGGTCTGAAAGCTCCACTCACTCCCTTGAGAAGTAGTAACCGGTTTTCTCGGACACCTTGTGATTTCAATGCCTAGAAATACAGGGGACATTTACTTTTGGGTATTCACAGATCAGTACAAGACTTGTTTATGTATCATTAATTGAGGTTGTCAAACTACCTTAGGCGTGTCAACAGAATATGTGATATTGTCAAAGGTAATGGAAAGTGGAGTGAAAGGAAGAACCCGTCCTTTCTTCTGATGATTTCCCACATCATTTACGCCTCCAAATTCATGTATTCTCTTAGTATCAAATTCTCCAAATAAAAGATAAACAAATTAAAATATTTAAAAACAGGTAAATGGTCTTACTTTTTGATGGCCTCATAGTTTTGCAGGGTATTCTATTTAATAATATATTGCCACCCTCTATTTCTCCTGATCTATTAGTATTTCTGTCTGTTGAAGAATCTTCGGACAGAAATACAGATTGAGATTTTCCATATTCTGCAGCAATTCATTTTGGTGTATCAAGGAAGTTAAAATTTTTAAATGAATGATAAAACGACTAACTTTTGGGTGTTGAAAATGAGAGTGCTTACGATTAAGGTAGGAAAGAGCCCAAGTACAAATCCCGTTGAATAAAAATATGAAGCCAAGCAATGCGCCAAGACCGATCCAATACCAATTTGGACTGGTGAACATCCCATGAGATTTCAAGACATTTATTCCAAGAGTTTCTCCGGTTCCTGTAGGTACACTTACTCGATTCCAAGACTCACTCAGGAATTCATTGACTGAAAGCGCCGTTTGTGCATACATCAGAGGAGAAGTCCAGTAACCCCAAATCAGCCACTTTTGCATATTTTCTGCAACAGAAAGAGATAGACTGATTAACAACGGAAGAAAAGGAGCCGACATCGAGGTGCCAAACCTTCCCGTCGTTGTGAGCTCTTGGGGAAGATCAGCCTGTTATCCCTAGAGTAACTTTTATCCGTTGAGCCTCTGGGCTCTGAACCATAAAACAGGTTCGAACAGCTCTTTCTTTGTAATAAACTTAATATAACCATGATTCCGAAAATTGGAAATTTCACCCGAAAAAGAAAACATAAAATGTAATGCTATACATTATACATACGTTGTGATAAAATGAATCCACCAAAAGTTAAAAGCCATATCACCGCAAGGCATCCGGCTGTGTTTGCAACAACATGATCTCTAGTCAGTGCAGCAATGCATCGGAAAAATCCATAGGACATCTGTCCGCTGATTGTGAAAAGAAGATAATGTTTAAGCAACCTGAAGCAAGAAATTTGTTAGGGGTTAATGGAGAATCCTGGAGAAGAGAGCAATAAGTTTAAGTTGTTCTTTACACTCACCGTATTGCATTAGGATCATAACCTATCACATAATAAGTTGTGGCAACATAAAGAGAAGCTTCAATAATAGATATAGGAATATGGAGAACCGTTGATGGCAATGAGAATGCCCAAGATGGATAGAAAAGGAGGTCTCTTTGCTTATAGAATATCGGAAGCTTATTTATAGTCATTGTAAGTTCTACAATCCCAGAGAACAAAATCATGTTGAGCCCAAAATAGAGAGAACCGAGATATACTGTTCCATCTTCAAACGTATTGTGATGCTTCCTGGCTTGTGAAAAGACTGTGGCAATGACAATCGCGCAAATTTCAATCTGAAATAACACCACAAATTGTAAACTCTGAAAGTTCGACAATGTCTCCAAAAAGGTTTAAATCATCATTACTACTCACTTGAACTGTCTTAAAAATGAGCACATATTTATTTCTCTTCATCAAAAGAATTTCTCTCCATATGCATGCTTTCATCAATTCTTTCTTATTAGTTCCATATTTGGATTTTGCCAAAGCTGCCGGATGGCTATTTGACTTGTCAAATGGGGTTTTAAGCTCACACTGGATGGCTTTTCCTGCATGGAATGACTTAAAGGCCTCTGAAAATTCTTCTGCAGGGATACAGCGATATGGCATCAGTTCATTGACCCAGTACTGACGCTGACCTTTTCTTGAGGTCACCTATGATATCAAAGAGATTATTGTCATAATCTGTTCTGGTAATTTAGCAACTTATATGGTAATTGTTCTCCATATTTTCTATTAGTATGCAAAGAGCTATGCAGTGGGATGCAAGTTCAGATATCTAAAATCTGAAAAATTTTGTTGCACAAACTTACTTCCTGCAAGTAGTCAGCAATTCCTTTTCTCTCAGGACATCTGAGACCCATGGATTCAAAAAATTCAAGAATATATTGACATGGGCCTTGGTACACAATTCTGCCCTCTGAAAGAAGAATTATGTCGTCAAAGAGCTCGTAAGTTTCTGGAGGAGGCTGGAGAAGAGAGATGATGGCAGTCTTGTTGAAAATGTGGATTGACTGCTTTATTGAATTAATTATCTGATAAGTTGTCGAACTATCAAGACCAGTTGAAATGTTATCCATAAAGAGTGCTCCTACAGGGCCCACCAGCATCTCCCCTGCATCAATTCAAGCAAGAAAACTGAATTATTCCTCTTAAGGAAGTTTAATAGTCCCAAGTCCTGATTGCAAGTTGTTCCATGGACAAAAACAGAGGACTTATTTTGTCATGTTACCTGTTGTAACACGTCTTTTTTGTCCTCCAGATATACCCCTCTTCATTTCATCTCCTATTATGGTATCAGCACAAACTTCTAGTCCTAGAATCTGCTAGCCACCAAAACATATGGCAGAGATGGATAAAATATCAGTTAGTTACCTGATTCATTTTGTTAGGCCTAAATTAAAGATGTCACCTCATATTATATACCTTGAGAACATAGTCTGTAATAATATCTTCCTTATGTCCATCCAAAACTGATGCCTGTGTCAAAAAGGTTTGATGAGACTATTTGGCATAAACAGATAGACAACTAAAAATGATAGGTTTAAAACAATATTTTGTTTCCTCACCTTCATCAATGCATCGAGATGGGGCTCTGGCCTAATATTCAAATCTTTCTCTCTTCTCAGAAGCTCGGTGATCATGTCTAAGATAGTCGTTATAGCAACAAGTCAAAATGATGTAATTAAAATTCCATTGAGGTCTTATTCTACTATGATTTATTTGGTAATGATTAAAAAGAAGGCTCTCTTGCTTCAACATACCATAGCCAGTACCAACTCCTTGACATTTTGCGGAGAAGGCTAATGTTTCTCTAACTGTCATTTGAGGAATGTGCACATCATACTGGCTGATATATGCACAGGTTCTTTGTGGCACAAACTCTTGCATTTCATGGCCATTATATGTTACTTTACCCAAAAACTATGATTCAACGAGAGATCACAATCAATTTATTTTGGATATTAAATTTTACTTGGCACATTTTAAGTGAGAATTTCTTTTCACCTTCAGTTCTGAATCAAGTTTTCCTGCCAATGCTTGTAGTAAAGTACTTTTCCCTGATCCTGGTGGTCCTAAAAGCAGAGTCATTCTAGAAAGCATTTTCAAAGTTCATGTTATCAGAATCTCATAAAAACTACAAACTTGTCTATACACAAGAGAAGGGGAAAAAAATGCTTTCTAAGAAAAAAAAAAACTTCAGTTTTACCTTCCAGGCTTGATAATTCCACTAACATCCTTAAGAATTGAAACCTTTTTCTTAGGACTTGGTCGAATGTGGAGGAAACTGGCTGCATTCTGTAAGACAGAGTAGAGGACAAATATGATACAAGTAGATTGTAAAGAGCTAAGGCAAACTGCAAGGTCTTTTATCTCCAGTTTATGGATAATATACCTCTATCACATTGAAAACTGAGTTAAGAATTGTTGGTAGAGCTCTTCTACCGACGTAAACTTCTCCTTGCACATTCAGATTCTTGAATCGAACTTCAATTGTCGGTAAACTGAGAGAAACTCTGTATCAAGAGAACCCACATGTATCAATAGACCAGTCATAGCGAGGGAAGGCAGAAAGTTTACTTGTTGCACATCCAATTAATGCTACATGACTTTAATTGACTGACCTTCAGTTATGTTCCGATTATCAAAAATAAAAAAATGGTTTTTTTAATGAATATCTTCTAAAAATGGTTTCATAAAATACAAAGAGTTGATTAAATGTGGATGCTGTTTAATAACGTGAAGAATATAATCACCTGTCTATTCTGCTTTTGAGCTTCTCCAGAAACTCTTCATGGCTATCTGGATTCTTCATAAACCTGTCCAGCAAATCCTTCCTCTCCCGAAAACCAAGATCACGAAGATCCATCTCTTTGAAATTTCCGGCAACTCCATGCAAAACAGCTTTCCTGGCACGTTCATAAGTGGGGAGTCTCTCAAGAGAAGCCCATTTGAGAGCTTCTTCATCATCTTCAGAAATTCTACTCGTGCTAGGAACGTCATATTTTGTTCTGTAATGTCCAAGCTCCAATGCCATTTCTCACACAAACTAAATGAACCAAAAGCACCACAACCCAGAATGTCTGTGTCTTTTAATAAGTTTTCATTTGTTCTTAAATACGATAAAACAAGGTGCATGCTACATTTGCATGAGTTTTTTGAAGGTCGGTGTCAAGGATTTTGGTGGGAATACTGGTCAGTACTCAGTATCCTCTGCTTGAGCTTGTTATGGTAATTCATGTGCACCACTTGGATCCATTCTACCATTTCATATAGGATGTGGGGACTAATCTGTCAAGTTAATTCCTGATTTCTCGAGATGTTTACTTAATTTTTGCCCCCGTCTAAGATACTTAACAGGATGATTGATAATGATACATGTGGTGTTCTGGAAGATCACTGTATCCAAATAATAGACTTTTCAATGGAAACTGATTCTGAATCTGAAACAATCTGAGGGATCTTATTCAGATTACAGCATTTAATATCATAAGAAAACACCTGGATGTGCACCATCTCATTGTTTTGACGTTACAGTGGATGCTCAATTAGTCATAAAAATTTTATAACCACAGAAAGCCAAGCGTTTGTAGTCCAACGGTTAGGATAATTGCCTTCCAAGCAATAGACTCGGTTCGACTCCCGGCAAACGCATGTGAGCGCATTATTTTATAAATATATGTACTATTTATTGCTCAAACATAATATTTGTCGACAGATAGATGGACAAGCATGCACAAGGTAGTCCAAAAGTGAGCTATTTATTGCTCAACATACTATATTGTCAACAGACAAGCATACCCAATGGTCCAAAAGTGAGAATTATATTTTAAGAAAGCAAACTTTCATATAATTCAGATTTGAGGGCAGCATTCTTGTGCTTGTCTTCCTTTACTTCCCTGTTAAATTCCTTGCGGTTACGGGTTACTTTTCTGCTGCTTGTATACTATTACAGCAACTACAATCACAGCTAGGACAATGTTACCAAACTTGGAATACAAATCCAAGCTTGTGTACTGATACTGACAGTCATCATGCCCAAGTAGTAGACTATCCACAGAGGTTTTTACCTTTATTCTGCCAGAATGTGTCGGCAAAAATCTGAGTGAGGAAGCAAGAAAAAGTATGTTGCTCCAGTGGCTGACACAGCTAGATGGTTGTGAGCGCATTATTTTATAAATATATGTACTATTTATTGCTCAAACATAATATTTGTCGACAGGTAGATGGACAAGCATGCACAAGGTAGTCCAAAAGTGAGCTATTTATTGCTCAACATACTATATTGTCAACAGACAAGCATACCCAATGGTCCAAAAGTGAGAATTATATTTTAAGAAAGCAAACTTTCATATAATTCAGATTTGAGGGCAGCATTCTTGTGCTTGTCTTCCTTTACTTCCCTGTTAAATTCCTTGCGGTTACGGGTTACTTTTCTGCTGCTTGTATACTATTACAGCAACTACAATCGCAGCTAGGACAATGTTACCAAACTTGGAATACAAATCCAAGCTTGTGTACTGATACTGACAGTCATCATGCCCAAGTAGTAGACTATCCACAGAGGTTTTTACCTTTATTCTGCCAGAATGTGTCGGCAAAAATCTGAGTGAGGAAGCAAGAAGAAATCTGGAACCAAACTAAGAAAACCATCTAGCTGTGTCAGCCACTGGAGCAACATACTTTTTCTGTACGCACTTGTCTGGCAGAGGCACCGTTAATTTCAATAGCGTTCATAGAATGGACAACATTTGCAACAAGAAATCAATGATGTGAACAGAACAAGCAATAAGGAAAATTTTCTTCTCTTTTGGTAACTGGTTGTGTTGTTTGTCACCATGGACTATTCTCCTAGTATGAGATTTTGACACTTTTTTTTTATCTAGATTGAAAGTTAAGCAGAAGTGCATAGAGGGAAAGAACCTTGATGATATATATAGTCCAGCATGAGAAACCTTTCGATCTCTTGAAATCATCTATTTTGTAGCTATGAGATTGAAGGGTGTCCTGTTTGAAGAAAATTTCTCCATTTCAATTCAGTGGATTGATATAATCTACAGCGAGGATGTAAATGATGACCAGAGAAATATAAGCAATAAGCTTAACAACATTGTTGACATAGTGCAACTGGCTTCTAGCGCACAATTGCCATTATCAACATAAGCACCCTTAGTATCTCCTCAAAAGTTCTCCGAGTTTAATTTCGGACAATTGCTCATTGTAAGTATAACAAAGTTTAATTGTGTTTGGACAGCTAGAAAATGTGAGAAAGTGGTTGAAGAAAATACTACTTTTTTATTAATCTAAATAATAGCCTCAATTACAAAAAATGTAATACAAAAGCCTATTTAAAGAGAAAGATCAGTTTTGGCGGGAAATAATAAATTGTAACTAACTTTTGACAATTTGCATCTATATTCTCCCGACATGGCACATAAGAAAAATCACTTAATAACTAAGTCTAATTATCATCTAAACATATTGCTAAAATATTTGACTGATATTAAAGTTGCTTGATATGAAACTTTAGAAAGTGTAATGTTCGCAGCTTCTTTCTGAACTTCTTTCAAACATTGTAGTAGCGTTCTATAATCTTCCTCAATATCCCCCCTCAAGTTCAAGGGTATGAAGTAATCTTGAGCTTGGATCGAAAATAAAAGAAATTATAGATAGACAGAGGTTTAGTCATGACATCTATTATCTAATCTGTACTAGAAACAAATCTCACATTCAACTCTTTATTTGCAACCTTATCTCTTATGAAATGAACATCAAGTTCAATATGCTTAGTTCTAGAATGAAGGACAAGATTATTTGCCAAAGTTTAAGCACTTTGGTTATCATACAATAACATAACAATTTGAGGTAAAAAAAAATAGATATTTCAAACAACAAAGATTGTATCCAAACATTTCTAAGCAAGCTGAAGCCAGAGCTCGACACTCTACTTCGATGCTTGATCTAGCCATTATGAAACCATATTAGGACTAAGATATATACAACAACCACCTATGGATCTCCTGTTATTCACTTGCCTAATTAGCATCTGAGTATCCAGTAAGAGATAGGTCCTGAGATTATTAAATATTTAAGGCCATAAGTTTGTGTTGCTTTTAAGTATCTCAATACTTTCTTACAAGCTTGCCAATGTTTAACTATAGGAACGGTAAGAAATTGACTTAACTTGGAAATAGAAAAAGAGAGTTCAGGTCTTGTTAAGATCATATACTAAAGTGTGCTCACAATACTTCTATATATAGTAGGATTAGAAAGCATTTTTGATTCTGAATTAAGTTTAGCCTTTAAAAGTTTTTGTCCAACCGCCAGAGGTGTGTTATACCCCTTTACAATCTTCCATTTTGCCTTTTTGAGTAAGTCTGCAATATATTTTAACTGAGATAAGTGAATACTAAAAGCTGTAGATCTTACTTCAATTCCTAAGAAGTAACTAAAATATCCCAAGTCTTTGAGAGCAAATGTTTTGGTGAGTTGTTGAATGAAGTTCTCTAATTGATTAGATACTAGAGCCTGGTATGATGAGCTGAAGTTTACTTTGTTGAACTAGAGATTTACAAACTCAAAGTCTTATAGTTCACTCTTCTTTTACAATTGAAAAGATCATTGATAATGGTATTGATATATGGTGATGATATATTGTTATCAGGAGTAATTTTGTTCAACTGAAAAAGAGCTATATATGGAAAATATTTTTCATTAAATGTCACATGAATGGAAATATACAATCTACTAGAAGGGTGCAAGCATTTATAACCATTATATGATAGATTGTACCCTAGAAACACGTAAGACTCAATATAGAAGACCTTATGGGAATGATATGGTCTTAGAAGTGGAAAATATTTACAGCCAAAGATTTTTAGGAATGAATAGCCTAGTTTTGTATTGAACAATTTTGAAAAGGAGATTGATATCTTAGAATAAGTGCGGGAACTCTGTTGATTAAAAATAAGGTTGTGTGAAAAGCATCCCATTAGAACTTAAGTGGCATCTTAGCTTATGTTAAAAGAGTAAGTCCTATTTATACAACATGTTTATATTTTCTTTCAACAACACTATTTTGATGGTGAGTGTGAGGACATGTTAGCCTGAATTGAATGCCATTTTCAGCTAAGAAATTAGCAAATGGTCTGTATTCCACTCCTTAGTCAGATTGTAAGGCTTTCATTTGTTGATTGACCTATTTTTCAACTTGGTTTAAAAGAAATGAAGGCCTTAAGAGCATCTGATTTAGTCTTTAAAGGGAAAAGCCAACAAGATATAGTGAAATCATCGATGAAGCTTATGTAGTAGTGATAACTTTCTCTTAAAGTTATGGAAGCTTGACTTTAAAGATTTGTATAAACTAAAGTAAGAATATTTTTGGATGAAATTGTAAGCACTAGAAAATGAATTCTATGAAACTTCCCCATTTGACAAGTAATACAAAAATCAGGCTTTTTATTGATAATTTTAATAGTAGTTTGTGTACAATTTTGAAGTACAGACTTTAAGATATAAAGACTTTGATGTTCTAATCTTAAATTCCATAAATTTATATTGCTATCTTCTTGAATTCTATCTGATTAAGCTTACTCAGAACAAAGAGTAACAGTTTGAATTTGACATGACTTATTATATGAATTAAGGGCACAAGGCTGACTTTTATTTATAAGACATTGTGCCTTTGATGAAAGATAAGATAACATTGAAGTAGGTAACCATAGTTGAGAAGTTTGAGAATGAGGTGAACCTAATAGTAGCTTATATAGACCTTTCACTGCAATACCTTTTAGCAAAGTTATTTTCTTCATCTTATCTTTGACAAGGAAAAATTTGTCATGAAATTCAACAAAGAAATCATTATCAGTCACTAATTTTGATACACTAATAAGATTTTTTTGTTACTTGAGACATATGTAAAAGGTTATTAACTATTAAGGTTATTGTATTGGATTTAAGACTAGAGTTTTCAAACCAAAACCATTACTAATAACAAGCTTATTCTTACTTGCAAATGTTATTTTTGTACTAAGATTTTTGTCATCATAGGTGAGATGATGTGTAGCTCTTGAATACAAGTACTAATTTGAATCAGTTTCAATTTCAGAATTATCTTGAGCATACTAGGTTTTTTTTTTTTTTGCTTAAACATTTGGTGCAGCCATATAAGCTATTTTTTTTCTCATGATCCAAACATTGTGAGTTCCAGAGTTTCCATCATTTCCATTATTGAAACCACCACTGAAATTATCAAACCCAATATTTCTTCTAGTCATATAATCATTATAGAACATATAGTAACATTTTGAGGCTAAATGCCCTTACTTTTCCCACATATGGCATATGAGTTTATTGTTATTATTAAAGTAATTTATTTTGCTACCTGAAAGGAATCTTCTGCTAGTACGATTTCCAAATCTGCTAGATTGATAGTTGTTCATATAACCAACACTAATTCCAAAACATGTTGTTAATGTTTCCTCTATCTATATACTAAACCACTGCCTTCCTCTTCCAAACATATTATTTTTGCTAGAAAAGTTTCCAGAACTTCCAAATTGATTATTGTTACTCCTTCCCCTTACCTTTGCTAGTATAATGTGCTTTAAAATTACTAAGATCAGCACTAAAAGAGTTTATATTTTGTTGATTTTTATTCTTTTGTACAAGCAACATAGCATACACTTCACTAAGAGTTATAGATCCAACTATAGTAATAATGATGGCAACTATTGCTATTGGAGCTGGTGTGTTGAGGGAGGTAACGCCCTTCTTCCTTCGAGGTTATGTTAAAGCGAAGAACCCAAGATTCAGCTTAGAACTCTAACCTCATTGCGCAGCGGAATAACCTGTCAATCAAGCAAACGCAACAAGAATCCAAAGCAGAAAATAAAAGAGCACAACACAAACTTACGTGATTCTGCCAATTGCCTACATCCACGGTGGATCCAAGGATCCTAACCTCTCTTATTATAACTCCCTAGAGATTTTACAAGGAAACCCAATATGAAGAACCCTCAAAAGGACCTAAATGTTTAGTGAACCCTTGCTCTACCACGAACAATGATCACCCAAACAACGGTTCTACCCTAGCGCACACAAGCACTTAGTGTCTACCCAATTCTTCCCCTCTCTTAAAGTCTCTCTCAATGTTTGATATGAAATCAAGGGTTTATAAATATTTATATAGAGTATATTTCGTGCCTATTAATCCTATTCCTTATTGGAGTAAGAGTCCACTTGTTTTGGAAGTCCAAAACTTTCCAAAACTCAAAATCTCAAACCAAAACGGACTTTTCCATGTGTTCTGGCGCTGCGGGGCTCATCCCTGGGTGCTGCAGCACTGGATAAAATGTGCCCAGCGCTGCGGTGTTGAGAACCCAGCACTGCGGTGCTAGGTTGCTGTCCTGGGCGCCACGGCACTGAGCCATTGGCGCTGAGCCCTGTAGCTATCCGCGTTTTCTTGTTTTCTTCGCGTCTTTGAGTCCCGTTTCGCTTTCCACTTCATGTCCCACATGTTCTAGACTTCTCCATACGTGTCCCACACGTTCTAGACTTCTTGTAACTCTTCACTTTGATATTCATCTCAATTCTTGGCCAACCAAGATTGTTGAATCACCAATTATCTAACATGGTGCTTATGTGTCATTTTAGTCTTGTATGAATATTAATTGTTAATAATTATACAATAAACATTTAGTATAATCGTTGATATTTAATACATATATAGTAGTATGCTTGTAAGTTACAGACATTGTATGATCTAAAAGAGTTTAGATCTGGTCTAAAAGAGTTAAGACTAGTCTAAAAGAGTTAAAACTAGTGCTAAGGGTTAGCAAAATTGAGAGTTATAAATGTTAAGAATTAGTAGGTTATAAGAGTCAATGATATTTAAAGAGTTAGAACCTTATCTGTGATGGGACAAAGACTTAAGAGTATATTAGTAATGACATAGTTGTAAGGAGTTGCAATAAGTGCTAAAAAATATCATTGTACAAGTATGTTCTCAAACATTATGTTCCTGATCTATTTTCATCGGTGTGGGTCTGTCAGTAAATCCCTTTTTATATAGATTAGTGTATGTCTATATCTGTAGGGTACAGATAGTTGTTCTTAGTTGACTATGAGCTTAAAACTCATATAGGCATGCGAGTATTCAGTCAGGACTAGATACTGAACAGATTCATGAGGACATCAATAGACATTTTATGAAGTCATCAATGGTGAGTTCTCTCGAGTTAAGTAGTATTCGTGATCCTTTGACCTGAGCTCCATAGTGGGCTTGTGAGTGAACCACCATACTTTAGTTTCATGTACGTCAAAGACCTTTCATGGTTTGAGCGTTAAGTGTCACTGGGTATAGTCCAATACTCATGGAGTTTGGTGTGTATAGATATGGGATTTGTTAGCTCTCATAGAGGAGTTGTATATCCTGATGCTTCAAGATTATATTTCATGAAGTCTTTTAACCAAAAACACAAACTCTAAAAAAGAGTTTTTCGTAGGGTAACACAATATTGCAAAGGAGTTTGTGGATATTGTTTTACAAAATATAAATCCGGAGATAAGTTCACGGATGAGCATATGGGGATTTGACGGTGCTGATCTATATCTCCGCTTTTTCAGGATATAGGTGATGGAAGGATTATACATATGCACTTTGACCTCAGCTTATATGGTCTAATGCGCTGATTTTTAATATCCATGACGTGTGCATGGGGCATCAATCACGGACTCATGGAATAGTTCTATTTGACAAATCGGGCATAGACCTAGGGAGTCATGCAATATGAAGTGTATTCGTTGTGCACTGGGCACCATACTAGATGTAAATTTCAGCAAAACTAAATATTTGTTTCAAGCACCATCAAGATACGCGAGTGTCACGACTTAAGTGTTAAGTACATTAATTATTTAACAATTATTGTTGACCAATCACATGTTGATACGTGGCGCATAATGAGCCTTCGGTTGAGTTTACTCAATTGTATTGTTAGGTGGAACCCATTTTAAGTTGACTTGGTAACCAAGTAAAAGCTTAAGAATGGTTTCATTTAATTGATTATTTAATTGTTAAATAATCTGGATATTTATTTTTACTTAAGAGTTAAGTAATAATTAGCTTAATCTCGGTTAAATGTTAACCCTAAGATAAAGTTAATTTAATAAAACAAATATTAATTAAATGGAAACTTAATGATTAAGTAAGAGCTAACCTAACCTAAGTTAATAGTTAACTAAAATTGAGTTAAAGTGATTACTTAAAAGCTAAGTTAAGTTTACTTAATAGTTAAGTAATAAATAACCTAACTAAAGTTAATTGTTAACCTAAGTTAAGTTATATGCTTTTCATAATAGCTAAGTTTTGATTTCTTAATGGTTAAGAAATCAAAATCTATATAAAAGAAGAAAATGAAAAATATTTAACAAGTCTTGGATGTTTAAGAAGGTGGTCGGCCATAGAGAGAGAAAGTAAAGAGAGAAAGTAGAGAGAGAAAATTTGTTTACTTATCCTGAATTCAAGTGTTGAATTTAGTGTTCATCTTTTTCTCCACTTGGCTTAGTCCATCAAAGTATTCAAGCTTTTTTTGATCAAGTGTTGATTAAGGGTAAAATAAATAACGTATAGTTTAAGTATTAGATTATAGAGATTAAGAGTTAATCTCGGAGTTTATGAGTTAAATCGGTGTTGAAAAATAAAGTTGCTATTCTAGCGACTCAAGCCCAACCCGTTGTGTCCTAGAATTTCCATCCAGTCTATTTCAGGTGGTACTTCAACTAATATCGTTCCAAAGGCTTGACAGGTGATTATTCTCAATTATGATATTAATGTGATAATCTACTTTATTTTTGTTCATTAGTGTAATGAAACAAAATTTATTATGCTCATTGTTTTAGAAAATTAGATTTTTAGCTTTCGTTGCACATGTTTATGTATGAGATGCATAGATTGCATATATATATTATATGTGATGCGAATATGTGTATAATGGACACAAATACCACATGCATACACGCACCCAATATGGTTTAGAACCGAAACACTGCACCCAATAATTGCATCGTAATCAATTCCTACTCATGACACCATATGCCTTATACATTTATCCTCATCAGTCTGATATCCACCAGTGGCAAGCTTATCTTATGCTTTTAATTTTTAAAAAATAGTCAGACATTGAAAGTGAACCTATTTAATAGTTAAACGTTGCATATTTAGTTGAGTTGCCTTACCTTTTCAACTACTATCCATAGTTTAAAACTTGTTTTGCTTCCAATCACCAAACTTAGAATTGTTTTATCGAGATACGTACTTGGAGATAAGTTCATGGATGAGCATGTGAAATTTTGACGATGATGATCTATATCCCTGCTCTTTTAAGATATAAATGGTAGAAAGATTATACGTATGTGCTATAACCTCAACTTATATGATCTAACGAGCTGGTTTATAATATCCGTGATGTGTGCATGGGGCATCGATCAGGGACTCATGGAATAGTTCTGTTTGACAAATCGGGTGTGGACCTACAGAGTTTCGCAATATAAAGTGTACTTATTGTGCACAAGAGCAATGTACCAGATTGAATAATTGAATCTAATAAACTCTAACAGACCAGACATTTGCTTCAATATCCTTCAAAATGTGCACGTATCAAAACTTAAGTGTTAAGTACATCAATTAGTTAACAATATTTTTTTACCAATAAAATAATAACACGCGGCACATTGTAGGCTACTTATTATTTGATTTGAAAATTATCAAAATGACCTTACTTGTTGGACAAATAATATCATTATTTTATTCATAAAATTATTTTTTGAATAAAATAATAATAATAATAATAATAATATTTGATATTATTTTACAAGTCAAACAAAATATGTATTGTATAAATATCAAATATTTATAAAAATTAGAATGGCACATAAGTACCATCTCCAAAACTTGATTCAAGAGGGATAAGTTCTTGTGATGAAAATGGTAGGAATATGTGATTCTAACGGCATCATATTCCCTATTCACACTTTGATATAAAATTCAGTAATGTGTAAATATGAATTCATCCTCAAGGTTATCTAATCCCATGTGAGTGACCAACCTAAACACTAAAGACACAAACATTATAGATTCAGAATTGGTTTTTGCCTGTATCAACATCACTTGCTCCTCTAAAGTTAAAAAAAAGTAAGATAGGCCACTTAATATTCTGGTATTGCTAAACCTAAAACATCATAAAATGGGTTGTACATTTAACATCAAAGTCCAAAGTCTTTGGGCCTAAATGGGATACTGACATATTTTTGTGTGTTTCCATTCTAGATTTTGATAAAAAGTGGCTTAAATAAATATTGGTAATCTTTTCATAATTTTGTGAAAAATGGCTTGCTTGCTTGTTTGCTTTAATACTTTTCAGACATAATCAATTTGTTCTAACGAATTATCGTCTTCTCCTTATTTAGGATCTAGTAGTGACTTACTTTCTATTGAACTATAGGGCCTTCATCTTCTTTTGTTCAAAGGCCAAAATCTCAAAGGCAATTAAATTTCTCCATCTTGAACTTAGTTGTTGAGTCTTCCTTCAAGAAAGGAATTTTTTTTGAATCTAACTCTGATACCACTATTAGAAATACTAACCCAAGACTCAAAACAATCAAAGATCAATCAAATAAGACAAACAAACATAATCAAGAACAATTTTATAATGGTTCGATTTAATATGAACATACATTTACTTTACCGACCTTAATTAATCCACTCAAATGCACTAATGAAGAATATTTTCTAATAAAAACATAAAAATTGAATAAATTATATAGATCACACCCAAATCCCCTTTATAAGAAAGTGAATATTGGAAACCTAACTCTAACATAATGATCTCTTGATTTACTCTCTTTAAGACTCTCTTAGCTCCCTTCTGAAGCTTCTAGCTCTCTGTGGTTATCACTGGCTCTCCCTAGCTCAATATATCAACTCAAAACTTCTTCCCTTTTTATAAAATTTGAATCAAACCTCTGAGAGTCAAGCTCAAACAAAAATGACAATTCAGGAAGTTATTAAGGGTGAGAAAATTAGTTAACTCTTTAAATTCATTAAAGACTTTAAAAATGATATTGCATGGAACTAGCAATATTTACTGAATTACTATTAGTGAGATGACACGTTTTGATGCATCTTGATATGCTTAGAAAATTATCACTTTAATCCATTCTTATTGTTTGAATTACTCTAGAAGAAAAATTAATTATCACACAGTCCTTTCAATTTCTCCTAATTACTTTTGGATCAAGAATACTTACTTCCTCTTATAGGAACACATGTAATATCTCTTTCAAAGTAAACTCACAACTCACAACTCACAACTCACAACTCACAATCTTTATTCTTTTTGCTTTGACAAGAAAAAAGTGCACCTCAGTTGTGGTGGTGGTGGTAATATTTGAACAAAGGTTTTTTTTTTCACATATTATCCTACCTTCATGGGAAACTGCTTAGTTCTACAAAAGGAGTAATCTTATTTATGTTTTATCTGAAGATATTGCTTTATCTATATATAATATTGTTATTCTTAAATAGTAATATTGCTTTTAAATGTCTCATCCCACATTGCTCGCGAAGATGAGTCTAGGATAGCTTATAAGGTTTGACCATCTTTAACTAAGTATATATATTTTGGGTGAATAATACTTACGTGAAGCCCAAAAGCAAATTCGTGAGGGTGAAACATACGTATGTGAAGCCCAAAGTTGATAATATCTACTTGGTTGTGGAGCCTAAGTGTTACAAATAGTATCAGAGCTGAACATACCTCCCGGTGTGGGCTAATAAACCCGTAGTCTAAGTTACAGATAGTGCACATGTGTTGTGTGACCTTTAGGGTCTATCCTATATAGGCCAGCCATGTGTCCCTAGGGGTTTAGCGTACACGAGGCCATGTATCCTATGCGGGTGAACACACGCGCGCGTAAGGGATGAGGTGTTAGATTATAATACCTGAGATCTAAGATTAATAAGGCTATAGATAATAGGGTCGCTATGGCAATAAGGTTGGTTCTTGAATGATTAATTTTCCCTTAATATGCTAGATTACTAGATTAGAATCCTTAATTAATTTGATCTTTTTGCACCTATCCTCAAGGTGGTGAGTATGTCTATAATTTTTGCCTCGTACTCTACCATATTGTTAGTATAGAGAAAATCAAGTTGAAATGAAAAAGGCAGATGAATTTTCTTCAAGATCAATAATTATAAATTCTGCATCGTTGACTATAGTAGTAGTTGAACCATTAAAGTAGAACTCACACCAACCTTTCTCTTAAATAACATAGCCTTTAAATTTTTTTGCTGGTGTAAGGTCTTCCTTCAAAATAGGGATTATGAACCTAGCTCTGATACCACTGTTTGAAAATACAAATTCAAGACTAAAAACAATCAAGATTAATCAAATAAGACAAACAAATACAATCAATAACAAATTTATAGTGGTTCAGTTCAATATGAACATACATTTACTTTACCGAGCTTAGTTAATCCATTCAAATGCACTAATGAAGAACATTTTCTAACAAGAACACAAAAATTGAATCAATTACATATATCACACCCAAATCCCTTTTCCAACAAAGTGAATCTTGGAAGCCTAACACTAACACAATGATCTTTTGATTTACTCTCTTTAAGACTTTTTTAGCTCTACTCTGAAACTTTTAGCTCTCTGTGGCTATTACTAGTTCTCCCTGGCTCAGTATATTAGCTAAAAAGAGCTTCCTCCCTTTCTATAGGAATTGAATTAAACCTTTGAGAGTCAAGCTCAAATTAAAATGATAATTCAAGAAGTCGTTAAGGGTAAGAAAATCAGTTAGCTCTTCAAATTCGTTAAAGACTTTAAAAATAGTATTACATAGAACTGGCCATATTTATTGAATTTTAATGAGTGAACGGCATGTTTTGGTGCTTTTTGATATGCTTAGAAAATTATTACTTTACTCATTTCTTATTCTTCGAATTACTCAAGAAGAAAAATTAATTATCATCCAGGCTTTCTAGTTTCTCCAAATTACTTTTGAATCAAGAATACTTACTTCCTCTTACAAGAACACATGTAATCTCTCTTTCAAATTAAACTAACAACTCACAATCTTTAAGCCTTTTGCTTTAACAATGAAAAGTGCACATCTGTTGTGGTGGTAGTGGTAGTTTTCAAACAAAGGGTTTTTTTTACATGCTATCCCACCTTCATAGGAAATTGCTTAGTTCTGTAAAATGGGTAATCTTATTCATATTTTATCTGAAGATATTGCTTCATCTATAAATAATATTATTATTCTTAAATAGTAATCTTGCTTTTAAATGTCATAACCCACATTGCTCTTGAAGATGAGTCTGTGATAACTTATAAAGTTTTGGCCTTTCTAACTAAGTTGACATATTTTAGATGTGTGCGTAAAGCCCAAAGCAGACAATATTTACTAGGTTGTTGGGCTCAAGTTTTACAAATGGTATCATAGCTGGATATACTTTGTGGTGCGGTTTAGTGAGCTTACAGTGTAGGCTATAGATAACGTACACGTGTTGTGTGACCTTTAGGGTTTAGCCCACATAGATCAGCCATATGTTCATAAGGGCCTAGCATACACAAGGTGTGTGTCCCATGGGATGGGGTACATTGCAATACTTGAGATCCAAGATTCTTAATGTAACACCCGAAATCTAAGATTCGTGATGTAACACTAGAGATCCAAGATGCCTGAGGTCATAAATACCAGGGCTAAGATGGATGAGGTGGGGGGTTAGGTGCCAGAATCCCACATTACTTGTTTAAAAAAAGTTTTTTGGGCTATATATATAGAGCAATTTCTCAAATAGTATGAGGCCTTTTGAGGAGACCTATGAATGAAATCATGCCGGCCCAAGCCCAGAGTGGATAATATCATATTATATAGGAGTGGGCGATTACAAATGGTATCAAATCTAGACCTACCTCGCGGTGTGGGTTAGTGAGCTTACAGTTTGAGCTACAGATAGCGTACACGTGCGGTGCACCCTTGGGGTCTAACCCACATAGGTCAACTATGTGTCTCTAGGTCCTAGTCTATATGAGGTTGTGTGTCCTGTAAAGGGGGTAGATTGTAACATCTGAGATCTAAGCTGCTTGAGGTCATAGATAATAGAGCCAAGATGAATAAGGTACCAGAATCCCACATTGCTTAGTTAGAGAAAGTTTCTGGATTATATATATATAACACATTCTCAAACAGAATAAGACTTTTTGGTGAGATCCAAGAATAAAATCATGTGGGCTCAAACCAAAAGCGGATAATATCATATTGTGTGGGAGTATACCATTACATTTGAGGCCATAGATAGTAGGGTCAAGATAGATGAGGTAAGAGTTAGGTGCCCAAATTTTATATCGCCTGGTTAGATAAAGTTTCTGAACTATATATGTAGATCACCTTTCCAAATAATATGAGGATTTTCGAGGAAACACAAGAATAAAATTGTGCGAACTCAGGTCCAAAATGAATAATATCATACTGTGTGAGAACGAGTTGTTATAAATGATATAATTGTGTGCTCGCGATTCGATATGCATATTAGTTGACTCTCACAAGGATGTGAGGTCCTAAAGAAGCAAAAATGAGACTAGGATAACTTATAAGGTTTGACCTTCTCTAACTAAGTAGGAATATTTTGAGCGAATGACACTTGCATGAAGTCCGAGCAAATTTATGAGAGTAATAAACGCGTGCATGAAACCTAAAATAAACAATATTTACTTAGTTGATGAGTTCAAGTGTTACATTAAAAATGAGCAGTGTTAGTTTATAGTATCGGATAATATCTATAAACAACAAAATATTCGTTTCCTTCAATAAATGTTTTCATCATAATGTTTATGTGAGAATATTGATTGAAAATTATTAGGATATGATTTGCAGAGCAAGCAAAGTGCGTAGGGTGCGCAAGGATAGAAGACGGATGTGAAAGAAGGCGAAAGAAGAAGAGAGCGGTGCCCAAGCGTGGGCGCTACGGTGCCCAGAATAGAATGTGAGTGACACGGTGCTAGGCAATGAATACTGCTGCACCCAGAAGGGCACACCAGCACCGTGATGCTAGGCACGGGAAGTGTTTCCTGAATTGAGACATCGTTATTTCGTCTCCTACTTGCTTTAGAACTTCTTAATATGACTCCCACACGTTTAGGATAAATCTAGGACGTCTCAAAGTCTATATAAAAGCTCTCAATTGGCTTGTAAACACATCTTGGTAATCATTAAACACATCTTTGTGATGAGTTGAGATATCTTTGTGATAACCCAATAGATCCAAGTGATCAAGTGAGAAATCTTTGTGGTTCTTTGTAAGTGAAAATCCCTAGAGTGCAAGAGAGAGTCTTCTTAGTGATATTTCTTATAAAAGGCATACTTTGTGAGTGCCTTGTGATTCATAATAAGAAGAGTGTGATCTTGATCCGCTATGGACGTAGGCAAGTTGCCGAACTACGTAATTTTCTGTGTGTTCTTCTTCTACCCTTTCTCTCTTTATTCTTTAATTACTTGTTCTGCATATATTGCTTGGGTAGTTTTGCTTGTTTGTGTGCTTCTGCTTTAATAAACTGGTATCAGAGCTTGGTTCTAAACAGACATGACCACATGCAAGTATGAGGTAGAGAAATTCAACGATACGAATGACTTCAATCTGTGGAAGATGAAGGTAAATGCCTTATTGGTGAGCCAAAGTTTAGGCTCGGCATTAGAGGAGATTGCAGCTCCATCTAGTGATAAAGAAAAGATTCCGGAGTGATCTAAAATTGAAGTAAAAAGAAGAGACATTCAAGAAAGAGCTCATAGCACAATCGTTCTGTCCTTGAACGATGAAGTACTAAGGGAAGTAGCAGGTGAGACAACGACGATAGGTCTTTAGAAGAGCTTGACTATCTTTATATATGAAAATCGTTGGCCAACAGATTGCATATAAAGAAGAAACTATATTAGCTGTCCATGTCAGAGAGGACGCCGATGAAAGATTATATAGATGCCTTAAATAAGATCATCCTTGATTTTGAGTCTATCAACATCAAGATAGAAGATGAAGATAGAACAATTATCATGCTGAGTTCACTCCCCAAGAGTTATGAGAGCTTTATTGATACGCTACTCTACGGCAGAGAGAGTTTAACGATGAGTGATGTGAAATCTGTTGGGTGTTTATCATAGAGTGTGTGATTATACGAGTGTATGCGTAATTTCAAAATTTATCATATGCGCAGCGGAAGCATGTTACAAAATACACCCATTTTAACAAATTCAACATATATCACATATATGCATAAGTATAACAATTATACAATTATGAACATGATGAACAACATATATCACATATATGAATAAGTATAACAATTATACAAATATAAACATGATGAACAATATTGTATTATAACACATAATGTAAAATACTCACCTAATGAAGGTAGCTTTACAAATTCTTCAAGTTCTTCAATAATCCATGTGAAGAGCTCACCTTAAAGTATATGTTGAACAATTCTAGTCCATAACTTTTGGTGGGATTAAGGAGCTAGAATGGTAGCTTAGTGTTTAAAATTTTCAGCACTTGTATTCAAACTCTTTTGAATACAATTTTTGTTTCTTAAATGGAGATAGTAAATATTTTCTATACAACTCTTGTATTAATTAAAAATCTTTAACATACAACTCTTGTATATATTTCTTAGAAACAATTTCTACATGATAATTATTTTGAACAACTCTTTGCAAAATAATTATCTTTTTCTCCATTTACATATCATTCATTTTGGCCATCCATTAAAGAAGGAGATGAAGAGAAGTTTGTTTATTTTTCAACACTTGAAAGAATAAAACTCAAAGAACTCTCTCTTACCTATCTTCCTTGCCATTGCCAAATTCTTCTCCCAAAAATTGAATGAATGAATTCAATTGTTTTGCCAAAATTCATTTTGTTTATTCAACACTTTAATTAAACAAAATAAACAAAATGAAGTGCTCCACCAATTTTATTGTTTGTCTCCCATTTAGAATTAATTAAACCAAGTACTAGAATAATGGCCACCAAAATTAATCTTTACCTAACAATTATAATTACTTTAATTATAATGGGTAATTAAATGGCTAATATCTAGGCTCCTCATTGTATTAAAATACAATGCCATGATCTATATATATTATAATATTATCTAATAATATATGATTTAATTATTCAAAACAATTTTGAATAATTACTTTTTACCTTACTAATTTTTACTACCATAGTTAAATAGTAAAAAGGTAAAATGAAATCATGGAACAAATTTTGTCATTTGTCAATATTTTATTAATTAACAACCCTTGTTAATTAATTAAGTGATGTAGTTAACAATTAAGTCTTGACAAATATACAATCCGAGGGATCCCTAAACAATCGTTCTCTTTTGCTGAAATTTATTGGATCGAACTATTCAATCCAATCCGCTACCCCAGTGCACAACGAGTATACTTCATATTGTGAAACTCTCTAGGTCCACACCTAATTTGTCATATAGAGCTCCTCCATACGTCCGTGAACAATGTCCCACACACACGTTACGGATATTACAAATTAGCATGTTAGACCATACAAGTTGAGGTTATTACATATTCGTATAATCTTTCCACCATTTATATCCTTGAAGAGCAGAGATATAGATCATCACCGTCAAATCTCTATTTGCTCAACCACGAACTTATCTCCAGATTTATATTTCATAAAACAATATCCACAAACACTTTTGTGATATTGTTTATTCCTTCGGAATATCTTTTCTGAGGTTTATGCTTGCGGCCACAAGACTTTGTAAAATATAATCTCAGAGCATTAAGATATACAACCCACTTATATGAGCTGATGGATCCCATATCTACGCACACCGAACTCTATGAGCATCAGACCATACCCAGCGACACCCAGCGGTCAGACCATGAAAGGTTTCTGACATGTGTGGAACCAAAGCATGGTAGAT
Organism: Ailanthus altissimus; assembly: GCA_946807835.1. Classification (NCBI taxonomy): domain Eukaryota; kingdom Viridiplantae; phylum Streptophyta; class Magnoliopsida; order Sapindales; family Simaroubaceae; genus Ailanthus; species Ailanthus altissimus. Next base: position 27,958,152 of record OX327689.1, read on the forward strand.
CACTCACAAGCCCACCGTGGCGCTCAGGTCAAAGGACCACAAATACTACTCAACTCGGAAGACCTTCCATTGACGGCTTTATGAGATGTCTATTGGATGTCTTCGTGAGTCTGTTCAATATCCAGTCCTTACTGAATACCTGCATCTCTATACGAGCTTCCTACTAAGCTCATGGTTTGCTAAGACTAACCATCTGGACCATCCAGATATAGACATACACTAATCTATAATAATTGGTTTCACCGATAGACCCGCATCGATGAAATTAGATCAGGAACATTATGTTTGAGAACATACTTGCATAATGACATTTCTTAGCACCATCTGCAACTCATTGCAGCTATATCATTACTAATATATTCTTAGGTCATTGTCCCATTTCAGACAAGGCTCTAACTCATTAGATTTTGCTTACTCTTAGTACCACTAACTCTTAGTGTTTATAACTATTAGCGTTGCTAACTCTTAGCCCTGGTCTAAACTCTTTTAGACCAAATCTGAACTCCTTCAGATCATACAATGTCTAAAACGTTACAAGCATATTACCATTTAATAAAAATAATATTAACGATTTTATTAGAAATAATAATTGTATAAATACAATCACTATATATTTATACATTATGGGATGACAATTAAGCACAAATCCCAACAAAATCATCATTAAACTCAAACTTATTAGGGAAGCAGATCAAGGGCAATGTAGAAAGTTTATCTATAAGAGGAAGACCCTCATATAGAGATGGAAGAAAAAAAGGGCTCAAGATCAAAGTCTAGGACTCTTAGGAAGTGCTATTACTACAAGAAAGAGGGGCACTTCCTAAAGAACTGTCTTGAGAAGAGAGCACAAGACAAGAAGAAAGCGGATGTTGCGTTTGCCTATGATGATAGCGTAGAGACACTCGTCGCTACTGATGGTAAGAACATTGAACAATGGGTTCTTGATTATAGTTGTACTTTTCACATGTGCCCGCACAAGTTTTGGTTTACAAATTTTCAGCCTATTAATGGTAGTAAGGTCTTAATGGGTAATGACGTTACATGTCAGATGATGAGAATTGGTAGTGTTAAGCTTAGGCTGTATGATGGATGAGTGAGAGAGTTGACAGATGTTAGGTATGTTCTTGACTTAAAGAGGAACTTGATCTCACTAAGGACTTTAGACTAGAATGAGTGTTTCATCAGATCGACGGAGGGGTTTTGAGAGTATTGAAGGGTTCCATGGTAGTGATAAGAGGAGAAAAGCACAAAGGCATTTATGTGTTTAAGGGTGAAGTCGTGAGTGGTTCTGTACTATTCTCTGTAGATGATGAGAGTATGCAAACCAAGTTATGACATTTTAGATTGGCACACTTAGGCGAGAGAAACCCGAAGGAGTTATTTAGTCAAAAGGCGTTTGGTGAGGATAAGTTCCAGCCTTTAGAGTTTTGTGAGCATTGTATGCTTGAGAAAGCACATAGAGTGAGGTTTAGTATCGGCAAACACAAGACTAAGAGGACTCTTGACTACATACACTCGAATCTTTGGGGACCAGCTTAGACAGCTACTCGTAGTGGTGCCAGGTATTTTTTTAGTTTAATTGATGACTATTCAAAAAAGCTGTGGGTCTATGTGTTGAAGAGAAAAGATCAAGGGTTTGAAGTATTCAAGACTTGAAAGGCTCTTGTTGAGAATCAGACTGGCAAAAAGCTGAAGAGTTTGAGAACTAACAACGGCCTCGAATTTTGCAATAAAGAGTTTGATGGGTTTTGTGCCAAGCATGAGATTGCAAGGTATAGAATGGTAAGATCAACACTATAGCAGAATAGCGTAGCTGAAAGGATAAATAGAATCCTACTTGAAAGAGTTAGGTGTATGCTTACCAATGCGAAGATGTCTAAAACGTTTTGGGGAGAAGCTGTAGTAATGATAGCTTATTTGATTAATAAAAGTCACTTTTCAGTAATTAACTTCAAGATGCCAGAAGATAAATGATTTGGCAATCCTCTGAAGTATGACCAACTCAGAATATTTGGCTGCCCTACCTTTGTACATGTTAAAGAGGGGAAGTTGGAAGCTAGAGCTATCAAATGGGTATTCATAGGATATCCCAAAGAAGTGAAAGGATACAAGGTATGGTGTAAAGACTTGACACCACCAAGGAGTATCATAAGCTGTGACATGATGTTCGATGAGATGACGATGCTGAAAACCTCCAAAAAAGATGAGAAAGAAGAACCTGTACCCAAGGAAGACTCAGCACCCGAGTCAACGGAAGTTGAAGTGGAACCTGAGAGTAGATCTGATATGCCCCTAGATCAGCACTTCAACGAGGAGATCCTTGAAGATGAACCAAGAACACCAGAGAGTTCCTCCAAGTCTACCTAAAAAAAGACTAGGACTCTTAAGATGAAACTTGAAAAGTACCAGCTAGTTAGAGACAGGTTAAGGAGAATGATTAACCCACTAGTCAGGTATGCACAAGCAGATATAGTTGTTCATGCTTTTAATTCTGCTTACATTATTGAGTATGATGAGCTTAGGACATATGGTGAGACTATGAAGAGTGAAAACAAGAAATAATGGCAGCAGGTCATAGAAGAAGAGATTAGTTCTCTTAGGAAAGTTCTCTTAGGAAGAACAATACCTGAAAGTTGGTAGAGAGACCTTAAAAGAAACTAGTCGGGTGCAAGTGGGTGTATAAAGTGAAGGAGTGGATACTAGGGATAGAGCCTACAAGATTTAACGCTAGGTTAGTTACACAAGGTTTTACTCAGAGAGCGGGAGTTAATTTTTAGGAGATATTCTCTCCAGTCATCAAGCACATATCTATTAGGATTTTATTAGCCATGTGTGTAAATCTTGATTTACATCTAAAGCAAATGGATATAAATATAGCTTTTCTACGTGGAGAGCTTGAAGAGATGATATACATGGCACATCCGCAAGGGTTCGAGGAGACTGGGAAAGAAGATCATGCCTGTTTGCTAAAGAAGTCATTATACGGGTTAAAGCAATCACCTAGACAGTGGTATATGAGATTTGATAAGTTTATGATGGCTTGTGGTTTTAGTAGGAACAAGTATGATAGATACGTGTACTTCAAGAACATAAGTTGTGAAATGATGTATTTGCTTCTGTACGTTGATGATATGTTGATCGCATGTAAGAACATGAAAGAAATACAGAAACTCAAGAAGTAGTTGAGTGATGAGTTTGAGATGAAGGATTTGGGAGCAGCAAAGAGAATCTTGGATATGGATATTGTGAGGGAAAGAAGAGATGTTATATTCTTGTCCCAACAACGATATATACTCAAAATTCTAGAGAAGTTTAGTATGTCTAACGCAAAGGCTATCTCTACTCCTTTGGCCATGTATTTTAAACTTTCAGCAGCACAATCGCCGACATCCAAAAAGGAAAATCTTCAGATGAGTAAAGTATTGTATGCAAGCGGTGTGGGGAGCATTATGTATGCAATGGTTTGCATAAAACTAGACATAGTACAGGCTGTGAGTGTGGTGAGTAGATACATGGTAAATTAGGGTAAAGATCACTGGCTTGCAGTGAAGTGGATTCTGAGATATCTTAAGGGGACGTCAAATCACGGGTTGATGTATAAGAGGGATAAGGACATAAATGGTAAGATGGTACATAGACTCAGATTATATAGGTGATCTAGACAAAAGAAGATTGTTGACGGGCTATGTATTCATAATGTTTAGGTGTAGTATATGTTGGAGATTAATTCTACAACATATAGTTGCACTATCTAACACGGAGGCGGAGTAAATAGTTGTTGGTGAAGCTATTAAGGAGGTCGTGTATTGACTAGTGAAGATGTAAACACCAGTGTATATTGTGACAGCCAGAATGCCATACACCTAAGCAAGTATCAAGTGTTCCACGAGAAGTCGAAACACATTTAAGTGAGGCTCTATTACATTCGAGAGATTGTCCAAAGTGGTGAAGTTAGTCTAACGAAGATAGCATCGTCTAAAAACCCTGCTGATATGTTGACTAAGCCACTGCCCTCGGTTAAGTTCGTCCTATGCAAGGACTTAACCGGAGTCACTACTTTGTGAGGGTGACCGAAGATGCGAAAATGAGAGATTGAGTAGCTTTATGAATGATTTTGAATCAATGAGGGGATTTGTGAGAATATTGATTAAAAATCATCGGGATATGATTTGGAGAGTGAGTTAAGTGTGTAGGGTGCACAAGAATCGAAGACAGACGTAAAAAGAGGCAAAAGACGAATGGAGCGGTGCCCAGGCGTGGGCGCCGCGGCGCTCAGAATAGAACATGAGTGGCGCCGCGCCAGGCAACAAGCGCCGTGGCAGTGACAGCTAAGCGCCGCGGCGCTGGGCGCAGGAAGTATTTTTCAAATTGAGACTTCCTTATTTCGTCTCCCACTTATTTCAGGACTCCTTAATACGACTTCTACACGTTTAGGATAAACCTAGGACATCTCAAAGCCTATATAAAAGTTTTCAATTAGTTTATAAACACATCTTAGTAATCATCAAACACATCTTTGTGATAGGTTAAGATATCTTTGTGATTACCCAATAGATCTAAGTGATCAAGTAAGAAATCTTTGTGAGTGAAAATTTTTAAAGTGTAAGAGAGTTTTTTTAGTAATATTTTTTATAAAAGACATACTTTATGAGTATTTTGTGATTCATAATAAGAAGAGTGTGATTTTGATCCATTCTAAATGTAAATAAGTTATTGAACTACATAATTTTTTATGTATTCTTTTTTTATTCTTTCTTTCTTTAATCTTTAATTACTTATTTTACATATATTCGAATAATTTTTTTTATTTGTTTGCATCCGCTTCTAATAGCTTAAATTGAATTCGAAATCATCTTCTTGCTCCAGCAATTTATAGCTTTCAATGAATTTCTGCATGTGCAGCTGTCAGATATAATTAAACCTGATCACATTCATTGTTAGTACATATGGCTTGAAAAGATGCTTTATTTTCACGACTTTAGTCTCCAAGTATACTCTTGCTAACAAAGAACCATCACAACCACTACCACAAAATGATTGGTCCCCGACAATTCTCATCCACATTATATGTAATTTTCCCATGTGCATAAAAGTAAAATTAGATTAAGTAAATTGGAACGAAAATAGAACTTTGGTTAAATACCTGGAAATTATGATACATGTTAGGTTCTGTAATGCTTTGATAAAGATAAAACTAAAATTTCCGGCTCCAACTTTTAAGAAACCGTGTTTTTGCAGCTTCAAATATTCCAGTCCAGTAAAAGCAGCATAAGATATTCTCTTGATTAAATTTGATTGAGTTACGATGATATTTATGAACTAGTCTATACATGATCAAGTAAGGACATAACTGGGAAAAATGTGTCATCCCAAATTGGAGTATCACTGTAATTAACCAGAAAAATTCAAATTTATAAGATGAACTTTTAGTTTTAGGCATATCATATTAGCTCTCTAGGCATGGAAGATGTCTTGAAACTTCTATTTTATGCCTCTAGATTAATGGGCAATTTTATCTGTCACAAAAAAGCAAGGAGAGCAACTAGCAACAAGCAGCATGGCACAATGGAGACAAAAGATATCGGCAACAAAAGCACTCAAAGCAATAAAAAATTCTGAAACATTGTTTGTCAGTAACGTAAAACTGTAGCATGAGTATCATTTAGAAAGCATACTTAGACACAACATATTTGCGCTTTCTTGGACCACAGATGACAAAATTATATCTGAGAATGTGGTAGTCAGAAACATGATGGCTATTCATCTACTCTAACTCAGGGAAAGCACAGTTCCGAACAGGAGGAGAACTGTGATTCAACATTTTATGTTTAGCCACCTTTATTATATTGTGCATCTAGCTACTCAAGCTTAGAGTCGTAAGCAATGCCCAAATTGAGATGATTTTGCTGTGGTTGGCTACTAACTTTCTTTGCTTATTCTTTCAAGCTGTTACAATAGATTATTCCTTCATCTCTAAGTTTGGTTTCATTTCAGACAGTCAGTCCAGGAAAAAGTTTCATTCGTTAAGATAAGTCCATTGAGTTGTTTGCATACTATCTTCTTCACTTCGACAACATGCACATCTCTTGGAGCTCTCAACAACAGTTCATTTTACTTGTAAATGAAAAAAAACTTGTGCTCAACAGCGGAGAACTTTGTAAGTAAAATGCATTTCAATTCCTAATAGAGCCAATGTTGCATAAATTTCCTCTGTTTTTGGGGTCTGACCTGTCGCCCGCAATAAATACATGAATCTCTCCTCCATTTTGAATCCAGCTGCATCCAGGACTCTTCTTTAGGCCCTTTTCTTTCACTAGGTTTCTCACTTCTGAAACCTCAGTTCACCTTCTAGCAGCGCATAAGCATTTGAAAGTGGCACATTGTTTCCAGGATTATCTGGATCCAATTTTAATAGATGGTTGGATAAGTATTCTGCAAGGTCTGTCTTATGGTGTGCTATACAGGTAGCGAGCAGTGATCCTATTATACGCGCATCTGGATCATATGGCATTGTGAGAATGAGATGACCAAGCAATCTTGAGAAAGATTGTAACTGTAACCACTGGTAATTTGGGTAAGATAAACCAATTTACCAATTTTTTTGTTCAAATCTTAAAATACTCAAAATACTATAACAAGAAAAATATTCATGTGACAAGAAAATTAATAATATAAGATTATATCTAATAATATAAATCTAAATGTCTTTAAATAAGTATGAAAAATTAAAAAAATCTTTGCAATTTTTTACAACTAACATTTTGAAATTTAACGTTGTCTAATTAAAAATATAGTAACTTAAAGGAGAAAAATATAAAAAAAAAATAGGGTGAGCACTAAATTTTATGAGTGGATATTTTGTTTATTAAATATTTATAAAAAAAATATTATAGTATATTATCCATAATAATATAACACAAAGAAACTCATTTTAAAATACATTAAATTTATATATGTACTAATTAATAAAAATATTTTATAACTAAAAAAATTTGTAAATTTTTCATCTATTTGTAAACTAAAATTTCTGAGTTGATAGATTGGAAACAATGCTAATAATTAAAAAATACACTTAAACAAGTATTTAGGAGAATAACTAATCATACACCCGGTGTAACTGTTAACACATGAGCAGAACAAAAGAAATAAGTTAGTTATACACTTGATGACACTAGATCACATAAGTAGAGTAATAATTCTAATTGGTTGTACACGCATTTGCAAATCTATGCCCCTAAAGAGTTTGGTGTTTAAACACATAGCTCAAAATCTCTATATATGCATAAACGATTCTTAAGAATTTGTATATAAATTTGTAATTGAATAGGGAAGGGTACATGCTAAATGATTTAAAAACTAATAATTGAAATAAAATTTATAATCAATTTGTAAAATTATAATTTAATTAAAATAATTAGCTAATATTAAAATAGATATTATTGCAACTTAACTTTTAAAATAACATTATTTTCTAATAATTATAACACTGCTAAGATTATAAAGATAAATGTTCTCTTTAAAAATAAAAAAAATAATATCAAATAATTCTTTTGACTATTACAACAAGTTGAAACTAAAATTAGCTTTTCTAAAAAGAATGGTAACTAATGTTAACTTAAAATAATAATTCTAAAATTGATCAATAAATCAGTCCTTGATATCATATGAAATAAAGTAATAATACTCTAATAAAAGTAAAAGATTGTTACTTCTAAAGGAAAATTAATTATTTCAAGCCTTTCAATTCTATTTGTTCTCTACTTTAGCAAGAGTTTGCAATATAACTTAATAATAAATGATTAAAATTTTATTAATTCAAACAAAAAACTAAAATTTATTTCTTCAAAATTTTGGAAGTTGTTAACATAAACTATATAATATAAATAATCTTTGACATTTAGTAATTGTAAGTAAAATGCTTTTTATCTTTTTGGAAAACATAAATAGGCTTAAAATAAAATAAATATATTCTCACAAAATTATACATGCATTAATTTAATCTAATGCAAAATGTCTCTACCATAATAAGGAGTTTGACTTATAAGCTCAAAATAGATTCTACGTTCTTTGACTTAAATCATAGAGCCTTTTTTTTTAAGATCCTAAATGATGATAATAACAATTTAAATCTATAAACTAATATAAATCTGAATTTAAGTCATAATTTAAAACTTAATTTTCTAAAATCTTTCAATTTTGACAATTATTATTACTTAACCAATTTTTTTTATGCATTAAACGATGTCCACTTACTATCAAAACAAAATAAATCATTCTTGGGATACAATTAATTATGTAATGAAAAAAAATTAAAATTTACAAAATTCAAATTATAATCACTGCTAAAATTAAACCATTAACTTAACAGAATATAGACATTTACTAAGCAATCCTTCTACAATTTTTCTAAAATCAAATACTTCTAAAAATTATAAAACTTCCTTAGGATTGATCATGACATAAAAATTAGTTCATAAAAAAATATTCAAGACTAAATTCAATGAGAACGTATTTTAAAATGAATTTTGTTTTGAATATTTCAGAATTTGATAACAAATTCCAACCCTAAATTATGAGATTCAAATATGTTATACTAAACATCTAGAAATAACATATTTTAGAAAATCATAGTTGTATAAAATAATTTGTTAGATCAAATTCAGTGCATCATTTTATCATATCGCAGAAGTAAGGGATTTTTAGAATTTCGTGGTCATTTTCAAAAATTCACTAAAAATTAAATTTATAAAATTTGTAAACAATTCAAAGTTTTACATGACCATAAACATGTTTAATTTAACATTTCAAATATCAAGGCCAAAATCAAATCATAAAAATTTACAAATATTTTGGACCAAGATACTGTTATGAAGAAAACCTACAAATCATTGATAATCCCTTCTTTTATTCATATAATCGTTCTTAATTCCATGAAACTATCATCAATCTCTTTAATTTACTAAATTTTCAGAAATTAAAATTCTACATAAATCATATCATAAATTTAAAGAATTAGAAAAAAGGCAATGAAATACTTTTTGTGATCTTAAAAACCCTTTAAACACCAATGTTTCCTTCAATTTTCTCTTATGTATATTTTTTTTCTTTGGAAAAATGAGGTTTAGGGTTAGAAATGAGGTGTTTTTATATTATTAGACTAATTTTTATTATTCTTAAACTAACCTCTAACATTTTCAAAGTATTACAATTTAATTCTAATAAATAGGTCTAAAACTTTACAAATTAACCCAATACCAAACATTGGATCATAGTCTATAGATGTATAGTAATCACCACACAAACACAAAAAAAAAAAAATTATACTTAGCATAATTACATAGTTATACAATTTTCAACGTTGTAAAATGTGATGATGGGATATTACAGTTTTTCTCTTTATAAAAATTTCATTCTCAAAATTTATACATTTTTTAGAAATGAAAACCTAACTTTATTGAAGCTCTGGAGATTTCATAATTTCATATTTTTCGCTCCACGAATTTGAATTATTCTTAATCAAACAATAAGTGGTCTTACTATCAAATCTAGTATTGTCATAATTATAAACAAGTTCAGACAAAGAAAAAAAATTATAAGGCTGAAATCTCATTTTCTCCCCGATTCACTCAACTAGACATATGTCAATGCCAAAGCTTCTTATAAGGGGTTTCGTAATGGGTTACCCCCATCAAATTATTAGTCTACTGATTATCAATTTTACATAAATACTCACTATATATCCTTGATTTTATTGAATCCTCTAATGACTCCTTTTAATTGTATCATGCTTGATACATTGCACTACTTGTATCAACTAGAATATCCTCAAATCAAGTATTGTATAAGAATTATTCATGGGTTATTCTAAAAGTAAGCCAAATATCTATCTTAAAACACTCTCTATATAAAAATAAATGTCTAGGTAATACGGATATCAATAAGTCCAACTATAAATACTAACAATATTACAATCTATAAAGTTTGAGATTAAAGCTCTCAACTCAATCTCTTTCTCTCTCTCTTTTTTATTTTACTCGTTATCTCATCTATTCATTTAATATTTAACAAATGCCAAAACACTTTTACTGAAAGGGTTAATCAATAAAGAAATGACATAAAAGTAGAAAACTCTTACTAATCTTTTAAATATAAATTTTAACTTAATAAAACTGTCTATCTTTAATATGCACTGTGTGACAAAACTATGTTTAGTTTATGAAAATTCAAAACAATAAGTTGTACCAGTTAAATTGTTTGACCAATTTGTAGAAACTGTCCGTTAAACATTCATTCTCAATAAAATTTATGTACATTGAATCTCACTAGACATAATAGTTAAAACACTAAATATAATCCTTAAACACTTCTTAATCCTTAATCTTTTCTAATATATGCTCATATGTCTAAATATCAGCCATCACTTTGATATCTTCCTCAAATAAAATAATTTTAGTATTTTTGTGCAACTAAGTTTACAGTCAAATCTTTTTTTATTGTCCAAATCAAAAAATTAGCAGGCATTATCTATTTTTTTTGGCAATATCTTAAATGATCATACAATAACTTCAATCTATAAACCCTTAGTTCACCGAATTCACAAACTATTAGAATTCAACTTCTTATTCTATTCCTTTAACTATCATTATTACCCACTTCTTAGCAATCGTCACCACTCTATAAGGTGCAGACTTTATCTTTTAAAGTATCATTAATTCCTTAAAATATAGCCTATGATAATTTCTTTAACTTCATTTCATTTTCCAAAAGCTAATTTTCACTCCAAAAATTAATGTTTATGAGTAAATTAATATCTTATATATATCTAACAATCCGTAATATGAGTTTGGCACGGTATTCATATAAAAATATCATAACTCTAATTGATAGTAGCATAGGCATTATTACTTGAGTAATTTGTCACCAAATAATGTATATCTTTATACGTACATATATGTAAAAAAAAAAAAAAAAGCTTAATCCTTAAAGTTTTAGCTCTCACGTCAAACTCAAGGATAAAGAAAAAAGAAAATTGTCCCTTTACTATGATAATAAATTGTGAAATTTATTATAAACCAAATAATTAGTACAAATCTTTTAAGAAGATCAAAGTATTGTTAAGACTTTTATTTCATTGTCTTTATAATCTCAAACTGTACATTGCTACAAGGATTATTAACAAAATACAATTAACAATTCTTAACACTCCTATATATTTATCATTTCAAAAACTAATAACTAAGCTATGCCCAAAGATTCATAAGTGTGACCAATCGACTTCTAGTGTTAATAAACCATATATAAGCATAATCACTTACTTAAATCAATGATCATCCTCCTTACAAAATTTCAAATTTAAATTAAATAAGATTCTATTTATAAGTTCTCATTTGATTCACACTATTTATAATAAATCATATTGTCGCAGAAATACTAAGTTACTTTAACCAAAATATCACTTATTCTATGCTAATAAGATATGTTATGTTTGTTGGGATCAATTATATTAGGGTATATGCACGTGTTATTATGTTCATTATATTAAATACGTATCTCATACATATTATGGCGCAGGAGAATATAAAAAAATACAATAAACGTATATAAACATATATTAATTAAATTAATATATAAAAGTGAGTTTGAGAATTCATTAAATGTGAAATTTTTTACACGTATACTGAAAATCAGTCCAGAGATTAACTCGTTAATAGTTCTAGTTATCAACTAGGTGAACTTAGTAAACTAGACAAGCAACTTCACTTATCCAGACTAGGTTTAACTATTAAACCCTATAAATTTACTTTTTTCTTAATTAACTCTTTAATCCATAAAATAAATTTCTGTATTATAATATTTAATAGCCTTAGTGAAGATGAGTGACAAAATCAATTCAACACTTGAATATGATTTCTAAAGGATCAAATCCTTTTATATTTTTTTCACTTTAGCCAACCACATTTTTTAACACAAAACAACACTTTTACAAAGCAAAACAAAAGCAACATTTGCTTTTTTTTACTTTCTCACGCCACCAAAACAATTCACAATTGTCTCAACTCATTTGTTCCACATGTTTCTACACACATATATATATATATCTCTCAAAATATATATTAAAATAATAATATTGTAATATTAAAAGTATTAAAATTTGTGTTCATATGTCATTTTAATTTTATATGAATATTATATTTTTATACTTATGTAATAAATAAATATTTTATTAAATCGTTAATTATTTTTATTAAGGTAAGATACTTATATCATTTCAAACATTATATTGATCTGAAGGAATTCAGATTAAGTCTAAAAAGTTAGAACCTTGTCTGAAATGAGACAAAGACCTGGGAATACACTAACAATGACATAATTACAAATAGTTACAAGAGTTGTTAGGAAATGTCAATATGTAAGTATGTTCTCGAATTATTTGTTTCTAATCTATTTTCATCGATGTAGAGTTTGTCGAGTAAAACTGTCAAATATAAATCAGTGTATATCTATATTTGAATTGTCCAGATGGTTAATTTTAACAGACCATGAGCTTAGTTGAAGCTCGTATAGATATTCAAGTATTTAGTGAGAACTGGATATTGAACAAGACTCAATGAAGACCTCCAATAGATATCCCATAAATTCATCAATGGAGGGTGTTCTCGAGTTTAGTAGTATTCGTAGTCCTTAAACCTGAGCACTACAGTGGGCTTGTGAGTGGTCAACCATATTTAGGTTCCACACATGTCAGAGACTTTTATGGTCTGACTGTTGGGTGTCGTTGGGTATGGTCCGATGCTTATGGAGTCCGGTGTATGTAGATATAGGATATGTCAGCTCATATGGGTGAGTTAAATATCTAGATGCTCTAAGGTTGTATTCTATGAAGTTTTATGGCCATAAGCATTTAACCCGAGAAAGAGTTTCCTGTAAAATAAATAATATTGCAAAGGAATTTGTGTATATTATTTATTGGAATACGAATCAAAATAGATAAGTTTATGCTTGAGTAATAAGGGATTTGACCCTGTTGATCTATGTCTTCACTCTTCCAGAATATTAATGATGGGGTGATTGTACGAATATGGATTAATATTAACTTGTATGGTTTAACTCGTCATTTTGTATTATCCATAACGTGTGAGAGGGGCATCGGTTATGAATTTACAGAAATGCTTCATAAGGCAAAATGGGCATGAACCTAGGGAGTCTCACTATATGAAGTGTACTCGTTGAGCATGTGGATAGCGCACTGGATTGAATTGTTCAATTCGGGAAGTTTTTAGAAAATATGAATTTATTTTAAGGTCTCTCGGGGAATAGCTAAGCTTTAAGTGTTAAACCTAAAATTGTGTCAAGTAAGACTTAACACTTTAATCTACCTAGTGTATGCTTCAAATTGTGTCAATAATTTGTATAGGTACTAAATTTGGCATTGGTAGATATAGCTATCATTTAAATAAAATAATTTTGTTTTATTTAAATTTATTCATTCGATAATTTATTTATTTCAGGGTTTCTCGGAAAGTAATTAAAGTTTAAGTGTTAAGCCTAAAATTGTGCCAAGTGAGATTGACACTTTTATTTACCTAATGTATGTTTTAAATTGTGTCAATATTTTATAAGGGCACTAAATAAAATATTGGTAAACAAAACTATCAGAAAAAATGAAACAATTGTTATTTCATTTTCTTAATCGGCCATTCAACTATATCAAATGTATATATTTCATTTGATTTTGCTTTGCCAAATGTTAGTTTTTTGATTCATTGAATCAAAATCAAGTTGTTGGATGTACTCTTCCCTTGCGCCCAGCAACTCTCATTAGTTGAATGGCAGAAAGGATTTTAGTGTTGGCTTTCAGCTGAGATTGCCCACCCTTGGGCTTGTCTACCGTCGGTATCATGTAAGGCCCTCATTGCATGATGCACACATAGTCGTGTCAAGGAAGTGGCACCACGTTGTACTGCCTCAAGAACTCCATACCTAACACTACATCTAAATCATCAAGAGGTGCTATAGAGAAATTTACCTCGCCGCGCCATTTACCCAAATGGATATCGACCCCTCGAACCACCCCATCCAGTGGCTTGGCCGCAACATTCATTGATTTGAGAAACCCTTCCTTTTTCTCCATGTAAAGTCCCAAGCGCTTTGTCTCTGCACGCTTAATAAAGTTGTGCGTTGCGCCCGTATCTATCAGCACTTGAGTCTTTATGTAGTTGATGTAGGCTTCAATATATATGAGCGCCTTTCCCATTGGCGCGCTGGTACGCCGCTTGGCTTTCATTGTATTGAGCAGTTGAAAACACCCCATTTGACCCTGCTCGCAAGCCTCATGCTCTATAACCATTACGTTGATAGCCTTCTTCTTCGGGTAGTCCTTGACCCAGTGATCCTCATCGCAAAGGAAGCAGCTTGTCTTCGGTCCATTCCCTCTATGGTTGTTGCACTTCTGCTTTTCCCATTTGGGTGGCTTACTTTTCTCCTCCTCATCCTCCGGAGGCTAAAATTCTTTGGCGTTCCCACCTTTACTGTGATTGAGTCTCAAATGCTTGGACTTTCTCGAGTCACCCTTGCTGTAATCCATGAGCGTTTTTGTCAGTGTTAGAACGTCGGATATTTTGGTCACCCCGCGTCGCTTTAACTCATTGGACGCCCATGTTTGCAACCCGTCCAGGAAATTAAACAGCAAATCCTCCTCGCTCATGTTGGGAACCTGGAGCATTAACAGGGAGTACTCCTCTACGTACTCGCTGATGGACTTGGTCTGCTTCAATTCTTTTAACCGCTTTTGAGCATCATGCGCCACATTCTCCGGATAGAACTGGCGCTTCAGGTCCCATTGCAATTCTGCCCAGGTGTTGATTGTGCAGGTACCTTTGCGTATCTCCTCGTTTTTCCTGCGCTACCATAGAATTGCATGGTCGGAAAGATATAAGGTCACAGTGTTTACATTGTCTTCGTCCCGTACGCCCATGGCGTCAAAGTATCTTTCCATCTACCAAAAGTAGTTATCCAGCTCCTTGGCGTTCTACTTGTCGCTGAACTCTTTCGGTTTAGGAGCCTCTTGTCACGGACAGAGCGTTTGCCATTGACCCAAAAGACTAGCTTGTTAGGTAATGCTGCATACCTACCCTTACATACCCAAGACCCACCCAATTTCTATTCGATGTGGGATGTGATATTCTCTTCCACCCAATCATGTGACGCCCTCGTCACGGTGTGGCTCAAACTCAATGACCAACCTAACTTGTATTGCCTATCCCTTCGAGGATAAGGGACCCACTATCCACGTGGCAATCTCTATTGGGGCTCAAGACACAGGATTTTTATGGCCCACTTGGCCCGTATTGTCCATCCTCTAGTGGCATAGGAGACCCACATCCCATGTGGCAATCTTCATTGGGGCAATTTTTTAGGGCCCACATACGAATGAGAATTTGGGTCTGCTTTGATACCACTTGTCACGGACTGGGCGCTTGCTATTGACCCAAAAGACTAGCATGTTAGGTAATACTGCATACCTACCTTTATATACCCAAGACCCACCCAATTTCTATTCAATGTGGGACTTAATACTTATTTACCTGAAATCACCATAAACTATAATAAGTACGAAACTCAGTAAGCATACTAGTTTTTTATATATCAAAATATAAATACATATATGTACACAATGCATGTGTATGATATACTGTGATAAATTAAAATCATAATCTTATCAAATCACATGTCAAGTAAATGTTTACACATTCTTTTAAAATATATAATAGAAATACCATCACTCAACTACTACTTAGTAGGACTTCCTTATCACATATCACATAATGAACTAAATGTCACTAGTAGGTGACATACTGTATGAGAGGAATAGTACAAGTGGAGTTTTAAATTACACATATATAATGCTCATGCCCGAAGGTAAAAGCCAAACTCCCACCCTGATCATCGGTGAGTCCTCTTACATGTACCAATACGCCATCACACAAATGTGATGACTCACTTTTCCTTTAGGTACCAATAGGATCCTCCCTACATACGGAACACATAACATATACCAATCTCGAAGGAAATGCCACACATAAAGGCTCCACAAATCACATAAAATGCCTATTAAGTTAACAGTGAGTTCAAACATCCTCAAAACACAAAATATTTCTCATGAACATATTACACTTCAAAGCTCTCTTTGTTAAACACATTTCATTTTGAAAGCTCATTTTCAAAAACACATATATGTCATGTATGTCCATACTCACATTCATAACACATGTCTTCACATTTCATATCAAAATATACTTTGACATAACATAAACATATTCCTAACCACATTTATAAAATCATACATAACAATTACTATGTTTATTGTGATTTCAGTAAAAAGTCTAGTATACTTACCTCTTAGCACTTTTGGCTACAAAGCTTAAATATCCTTAACCTATCAATGGAGATTAATCCTTTCATAAGCCTCAACATTCATACAAAATACTTTAAATAGCTTACAAAATTACACATATTGTACATATCACATCGAATTGGTCTAATTACTTAGTTTCTCAAAACCTGTCATTCTGACCATTTACACTTAACAAAAATAATTTATACATCAAATGATGTCTAATCACTCCAAAATCAGAATATATTTTTCTTAACTCATATATCCTCCTTATGTATGAATATTATATTATAATTCTTACACAATCCATTTCATAAATATCATTAAATCCAAACTATTATTCTGGCGGGATCAAGATATTTACTGAACAGTATTTAGTCTCCCAATTTTATAAAATCATATACTAACTCAAAATTTATAAAACTCCCATAAAAATACTCTTGACACATATTTCAATTGATAATAAATATTTTACTACAAAATCCTTACCAAAAGTATTTTAAAACTATTTTATTCCATATCTTTAAACATCTGTAAATCAAATACTGCAATGAGTTAATACGCTTTAGAAAATCATAAAAATTTAACCACATTGATCTAAAATTTTAATTTTGAATATATCATATTAGACATATAAATTTATCATATTCCAAAAATTCGTACTTTTGAAGATCGTACAGCAGATAAAAAATTATTTGTCATTGTATCATATTGTTAACACGAGAAATTTCTAGAATTTCAGGGTCATTTTGATAAATTCACTACAAATTCAATTTTTAGAATTTTCAATCGATTCAAAGTTTCAAATGATTCTATACATGTCTAGTTTTATAGTCTCAAAATTCAAAACTATAATCAAAGCACAACAATTTATAAAATTTTCGGATCAAGAGACTATCAAGTAGAAATTCTACAATTTATCATGATTTACCAAGCTATCTACATAATCATCATCAATTCTCAATATATCTTACAAAATTCACATCAAGTACCCGATTTTTCATTTGTCCATAAATCAAAACTTAAAGGAATTAACTTAATTAACACCAATAAATTGAGAAATAGTTATGATATACCTCTTAAAACTCCAAATTTTAATTTCTTCTTCTTCTTCTCTTTCTCTCTCCTTTATTTCTCTATTTTCTCTCTCTAAAGGGGTGGCTCGACCCAAAAATGAGTAAATTAGGGTTTAACATGTGTATTTTTATACTAAGAGACTAAGTTTTAGTATTTATAAATTAACCTCTAAAACTTTTAAAGTATTACAATTTGGTCCCTAAAATAAATCTAAAGTGTTGCAAATAAACTTAATACTAATAGTATGTCCTTAATCCATACAAACAATACTAATAACAATACATTAATTAAGTATTATCCATATACAAATAAAATATGAATATTATACAAGTACAAATATTTATTCTTTCCGGTTGTGGATAAGTGGTTACTACAAACGTCCTCGTTGAAGTTTGCCCCACCACCGCCCAAGAGGACACCAGGAGTGACTCTGATACCATCTGTCATAACCGAACCCAATCTTGACAAGATATTATCTGCTTTGAGCCCAAGCCCTCACGGTTTTGTTCTTAGGCTTCACGTAAGCGTTCTTCACCCAAAATACGTCTTGCCAATGAAGGTGTGGGTCAACCCTTATAAACTCAGCATCTCTCTCGTTCCTTGGCGATAAGAGATTTGCCTAGGGTGTTACATACACCCCCACTTAGGGACTCAACATCCTCGCCGAGGTTTGCCCTACCACCGCTCTACTGTGCACTGGGAGTGGCTCTGATACCATCCATCATGACCTAACCCAGACCTAACAAGATATTGTACGCTTTGAGCCCAAGCCTGGACGGTTTTATTCATGGGCTTTATGCAAACGTCCTTTACTGAAATGCGTCTTTCCAATTAAAGTGTGGTTACATACACCCCCCTTTAGGGACTCAATGTCCTCGTTGAAGTTTACCCCACCATCGCTCAAGAGGACATTGGGAGTGGCTCTGATACCATCTCTCATGACCCAACTCAGACTTGGTAAGATATTATTCGCTTTGGGTCCAAGTCTTTAAGGTTTTATTCTTAGTCTTCACGCAAGCGTCCTTCACCCAAAACGAGGCTTGCCAATTAAGGTGTGGGTCACCCCTTATAAATTCAGTATCTCTCATGTTCTTTGGCGATGTGGGATTTGCCTGGGGTGTTGCATACACCCATACTTAAGGACTCAGCATCCTCGCTGAGGTTTGCCCCACCACCGCTTTACTGTGCATTGGGAGTGGCTCTGAAACCATCTGTCATTACCCAACCCAGACCTGGAAAGATATTGTCTACTTTAGGCCCAAGCTCGCACGATTTTGTTCCTGGGCTTCACGCAAGTGTCCTTCACCCAAAACACGTCTTGCCAATTAAGGTGTGGGTCATCCCTTTTAAACCTAACATCTCTCATGTGCCTTGGCGAAATAGGATTTACGTAGGGTGTTACATACACCCCCCTTAGGGACTTAGTGTCCTCACTTAGGTTTGCCTCACCACCATCCAAGAGGATACCGGGAGTGGCTCTAATACCATTTGTCATGACCCAACCCAGACCTGGTAAGATATTGTCCGCTTTAAACTCAAGCCCGTACGATTTTGTTCCTAAGCTTCACACAAATGTTCTTTACCCAAAATGTGTCTTGCCAATTAAAGTATGAGTCACCCTTTATAAATCCAGCATCTCTTCCATACTTTAACGATGTGGAATTTACCTAAGATGTTACACTTACCCTCTTCAAGTGCCTCTAAGTTGGCTAAAGCCGATAAAAGACCACAAACTCGACAAGGCTCAACATCTTCCAATCTCATATGGTAAAACACCTTGATTGCTTTCTCATTTAGCTCGTTTTAGACATAACTCATAATCGTTGAATTTTAAGAGACTACAACACTCTCAATCATATCATTAAAAACTTTCTTTGCCTCCTCCAGAGCTCTACATTTTCCATACATATCTATCAAACTACCTGTAACCAAGACACAGCCATCAAAACCCATCTTCAACTATCCATGGACCACTCTCCCAAAACCTATCCACCCCAAAGCACCACAAGGCTTTAACACATTCGGCACAACAAAATTATCAGGCGAAACCTCATCTTCTTGCATTTCAACAAAACCCGGTAAGGCCTCTTCGCTAAGTTCCGTCCTACAGTTTAACCCAAAAATGGCAGCTCAAGAAAACACATTCTTTACTCTTAATCTATAAAACAAACAATTCGCAACATCCAAAACATCACATTTTGCATAGAAAACAACTAATTTAGTCTCAATTACTCGTTTCTTGCAAAGAAATCACCATGTTTGAGAATTCTAGCACGAGTTTGCTGACCTGCGTCCATAGCTCACTTGTATACATATTCCTGGAGGAGGTCGCTGTAGATTTCGGGTTCAATTTGAAAATTTTTGTAGTCCATTTGGGTGAGTAAATCAACAGCTTCTTGAATTTGTTTTTCTTTACATAGGGAGGATGTTTGGTGAAAGTAAGATTTGTACAAAGTTTGATAACTGTTATCACTTTCATGGAGTCTTGTGCGATGGGTTCGTGTTAAATTGGTAGGCTGTTTGGGTTTTGAGAGAACTTTGGGTTCGGTGTGGGAGTAATAGGAAGAGAAGCCATGCATTATGGACAAACTAGATGAACGAGGGCAAGATAACGGTGAGCTTTGCATAGACCACTCAAAGCGGGAAGGGCGTCTTCGTCATTGACTCCCAACGGATTTTTCTTCTTCTGGCGGTAACACTAATGATATCAACGGTTAACGAGTGTAATCTTTTTTATGATTTGTGGATGGACCCATAACATATGTGATACTTGCATGGATGGCCCAATTGCATCTGAGTCGTTTATTAGACTTTACCTTCAAGTTAGTGTATAATAGACTTGGATCCGAATAGTTCTGGAATTTATTACAATTAAAAAAAACTTATAAATTAGTTAAGAATCTCTACTAAATCTAGCTCGAAAAGGGGTTTCAACGAAAAGGAAGATAATCTATAGACTATAGAGTATACTTTGATTCATCCTCTGAGAAGAGAGTTTTGTTGGTATAGTCTATATAGGTTGATTATTTAATTTACATTAAGACTGACTATCTAAAGTTAAGAACCTTGGCTACCTCCTTTGGAAGTTGAAGGCCTTCATGGAGTAAGCAAACACTGAAACAAAGAGCAGAGTGAACCCCACTAAAGCAAGAGAAACCACCCACAAGAAGTCATGTCTAAAGCCGAAGTAATCCCTCAAGAACTCAGCTACTGTCTCTCCACTGTCTAGCTTAGCATGCACATCTCCATACTGAGCAGTTGCCAATCCATACAAACTCCACGAAACGGGGCATATCCAAGCATACCATCTCAACCACACAGAAATTCTCTGCAATCATTCAAATCCCTGTTAAAGGGAAAACTTTATCTATATATATAACCAACAAAGTTCAGAAGCAATGTTTACCATTCGAGGAATTACGAAGCCTGTGAAGAGATTCCAAACTGTATTGAAGACACCGGACAATATAGCCGCAGTTTCTTGATTAGGACTTACAGCAATGACCATGATTCCATAGTATATGAAGTTGAGGATCGTTGTAAACATGAAGAATATGTTTAGAAAGAATTTGGTGGCTGTCCATTCATATCCTATCATTGAATAGATTATGATCCCATAAATAAGAACCTGAGCCAAGGTGTAAGGGACCTCAATTGCAACCTGAAAATGGTGGGGAAAGCATTGGCCAAGAGACAAATCAGTGAGGACCTCCGAGAATCCACGGAGGCAAAATTTTAACAACTCATTTAGCTGTGTAATGATATGACAACAAAAATAGATTAATTGAACTTTTTCCAAAACAAGTTGGTGCCCTACTTGCTTGCTTTTAAGTGAAATAATACTTATGGCTCAGTGAGATGATGAAACAGAGGCAAAATGAATGATGAAAAGAATGTACGGTAGAGGCATATTGCTATGATGTTCATTAGCATACATCAAACTTTTTATTCGTTTAGCAGAGTTGAACCAAGTGGCAAAATTATGATGAAAATGAGTCAAATGATACCTGTGCCATTGCGTAAGGCAACCCGGAATACATCCCAGCAGCTCTCTCTCTATAATAAATTGTTCGTTCAGTGATTGCGACTGGGCACACTGTAACAGCACTTTGTGTCCCCATGTACATAAGTGCTGTGTACATCGCTCCCAATCCGTTGAAAACATCCTGCTTTGTACCTCTGTGTATTCAATAATCACATTTTAGTTTTCATCCTGCAAAAACTATAACTGGAGCTTTTCTGTATGTCCAACTGAAAATAAGTACCTTTTGGTGCCAAGATTCCAAAATACAGTTCCCATCATGATGGCTACTGATATGCTAAACAAAAATCTGAAAGAATTATATGATGTATTCCGCCAATATGATACGTGTTGTTTCCACAGACAAGCTTTGAACTGAGTAAGGTAGGATTGGGAATATCTTGAGAAAAAGTGGAGATCTTGAGAACCAGGAGGAGGTGTACTCAGCTCTGCAATCATTGCTTTGTTTCCCCTGCAATGATGTATGAGAACCAGTAATTTTCTAGAACAATACAAGACCTAGCTCTATTGTGTACAACATTACAAAATTATAGTAAGCAAACCTAAAAAGATCTGATTTCTTGTACACTTCTGCAAATTTGACTCCTAGGTTTTCTTCTTGTTCTCTTGTAGTCATTTCTAAAGCCCATGTTGCAGGGTTGTAACCATCTCTAATTTTATTAACCCCGTTGATTTGCTTCAGACACCAAAATCGAAAAAGTCAGCTCAGGAAAAACAGGAAGCCTACTTATTCCTCTTAAAGACAAGTAATAGAACACTTAGATGAAGTAGAGGAGTTCTGGTCCAGGCTATGCCTACCTCTAAGTACTTGATCAAATGGTGGGAATGATGCCCCAAGGGACCGACGTATATTTCTTCCCCTCCTCTTGTCAATAAAAAGAGCTGTATATTAAAGAAGACGAGTTTTTCAGGCATAATATAGAACATGATTAAGAAATAGCAACTTAATGTAAATTATAGGCTCTTACCTCATCAAATGATTCAAATACGTCGATACTTGGCTGGTGAATTGTGCAAACTACAGTTCTTCCTGTGTCAACAGTATTTCTCACCGCTCTCATCACAATTGCAGCGGCTCGAGCATCTAGACCTGAAGTTGGCTCGTCCATAAATATTATTGAGGGGTTTGCTACAAGCTCAACTGCAATGGTTAACCTTTTCCGTTGCTCAATTGACAGCCCATTAACATTAGGAAGTCCAACCAGTGCATCTTTCAGTGTTGTTAGTTCAACGAGTTCCATTACTTCCTCAATGAAAAGCTGCAACCATAAGTGATAAGTCTCAAGATAAAATTATGATACAAACAAGAGCTACTGGAGGGAACTTGTTGTAAGTTAAATTTTACATCACCAACCTCTCTACTTTCAGGATCAATGTTGGGAGGTAACCGAAGCCATGCCGAGTATACAAGGGACTCGTATACAGTGAGAAGAGGAGAGTGAATGTCATTCTGTTCACAATATCCTAAAACTCGAGCAAAAGTTTCCTGCTTCTTGGGATAGCCTGAAATGGTGATGTCTCCCTCTATATATCCGCTGTTCTTCCTTCCAGCCAACACATCTAGCAGAGTGGTCTTGCCTGCCCCGCTGACACCCATTAGGGCTGTTAGAATTCCAGGTCTGAAAGCTCCACTCACTCCCTTGAGAAGTAGTAACCGGTTTTCTGGGACACCTTGTGATTTCAATTCCTAGAAATATAAGGGAAATTTATTTTTGGGTATTCACAGATCAGTACAAGACTTGTTCATGTATCATTAATTGGGATTGTCAAACTACCTTAGGCATGTCAACAGAATATGTGATATTGTCAAAGGTAATGGAAAGTGGAGTGAAAGGAAGAACCCGTCCTCTCTTCTGAAGATTTCCCATATCATTTACGCCTCCAAATTCATGTATTCTCTCAGTATCACATTCTCTAAATAAAAGAAAAACAAATTAAAATATTTAAAAACAGGTGAATGGCCTTACTTTTTGATGCCCTCTTAGTTTTGGAGTGTATTCTATTTAATAATATATTGCCACCCTCCATTTCTCCTGATCTATTAGTATTTCTGTCTGTTGAAGAATCTTCGGACAGAAATACAGATTGAGATTTCCCATATTCTGCAGCAATTCATTTTGTGTATCAAGGAAACTAAAAATTTTAAATGAATGATAAAATGATTAACTTTTGGGTGTTGAAAATGAGAGTGCTTACGATTAAGGTAGGAAAGAGCCAAAGTACAAATCCCATTGAATAAAAATATGAAGCCAAGCAATGCGCCAAGACCAATCCAATACCAATTTGGACTGGTAAACACCCCATGAGATTTCAAGACATTTATTCCAAGAGTTTCTCCGGTTCCTGTAGGTGCACTTACTCGATTCCAAGACGCACTCAGGAATTCATTGATTGAAAGCGCAGTTTGTGCATACATCAGAGGAGAAGTCCAGTAACCCCAAATCAGCCACTTTTGCATATTTTCTGCAACAGAAAGAGATAAAGTGATTAACAACGGAAGAAAAGCAATCTAACATGATTCAGAAAATTGGAAATTTCATGTGAAAAAGAAAACATAAAATGTAATGCTACACATTTATACATACGTTGTGATAAAATGAATCCACCGAAAGTTAAAAACCATATCAACAAAAGGCAGCCGGCTGTGTTTGCAACAACATGATCTCTAGTCAGTGCAGCAATGCATCGGAAAAGTCCATAGGACATCTGTCCGCTAATTGTGAAAAGAAGATAATGTTTAAGCAACCTGAAGCAAGAAATTTGTTAGGGGTTAATGGAGAATCCTAAAGAAGAGAGCAATAAGCTTAAGTTGTTCTTTCACACTCACCGTATTGCATTAGGATCATAACCTATCACATAATAAGTTGTGGCAACATAAAGAGAAGCTTCAATAATAGATATAGGAATATAGAGAACCGTTGCTGGCAATGAGAATGCCCAAGAAGGATAGAAAAGGAGGTCTCTTTGCTTATAGAATATCGGAAGCTTATTTATAGTTATTGGAAGTTCAGCAAAACCAGAGAACAAAATCATGTTGAGTCCAAAATAGAGAGAACCTAGATATACTGTTCCATCTTCAAACGTATTGTGATGCTTCCTGGCTTGTGAAAAGACTGTGGCAATGACAATCGCACAAATTTCAATCTGAAATAAGAACACAAATCGTGAACTCTGAAAGTTCGACAATGTCTCCAAAAAGGTTTAAATCATGAATACTACTTACTTGAACTGTCTTGAAAATGAGCACATATGCATTTCTCTTCATCAAAAGAATTTCTCTCCATAAGCATGCTTTCATCAATTCTTTCTTATTAGTTCCATATTTGGATTTTGTCAAAGCTGCAGGATGGCTATTTGACTTGTCAAATGGGGTTTTAAGCTCACACTGGATGGCTTTTCCTGCATGGAATGACTTAAAGGCCTCTGCAAATTCTTCTGCAGAGATACAGTGATATGGCATCAGTTCATTGACCCAGTACTGATGCTGACCTTTTCTTGATGTCACCTATGATATCACAAAAGATTAATGTCATAATCTGTTCTGGTAATTTAGCAACTTATATGGTAATTGTTCTCCATATTTTCTGGTAGTATGCAAAGAGTTGTGTGGTGGGATGCAAGTTAAGATATCTAAAACCTGAAAAAAATTGTCGCACAAACTTACTTCCTGCAAGTAGTCAGCAATTCCTTTTCTCTCAGGACATCTGAAACCCATGGATTCAAAATATTCAAGAACATATTGACATGGGCCTTGGTACACAATTCTCCCCTCTGAAAGTAGAATAATGTCATCAAAGAGCTCATAAGTTTCTGGTGGTGGCTGGAGAAGAGAGATGATGGCAGTCTTATTGAAAATGTGGATTGACTGCTTTATTGAATTAATGATCTGATAAGTAGTCGAACTATCAAGACCAGTTGAAATGTTATCCATAAAGAGTGCCCCTACAGGGCCCACCAGCATCTCCCCTGCATCAATTCAAAGAAGAAAACTGAATTACTCCTCCAAGGAAGTTTAATAGTCCTAAGTCCTGATTGCAAGTTGTTCTATGGACAAAAACAGAGGACTTATTTTGTCATGTTACCTGTTGTAACACGTCTTTTTTGTCCTCCAGATATACCCCTCTTCATTTCATCTCCTATTATGGTATCAGCACAAACTTCCAGTCCTAAAATCTGCTAGCCACCAAAACATATGGCAGAGTTGAATAAAATTCAGTTAATTATCTGATACATTTTGTTAGGCCTATATTATAGATGTCACCTCATTATATACCTTGAGAACATAGTCTGTAACAATATCTTCCTTGTGTCCATCCAAAACAGATGCCTGTATCAAAAAGGTTTTATGAGACTATTTGGCATAAACAGATAGACAACAAATGATAGGTTTAAAACAATATTTTGTTTTCTCACCTTCATCAATGCATCGAGATGGGGCTCTGGCCTAATATTCAAATCTTTCTCCCTTCTCAGAAGCTCGGCGATCATGTCTAAGATGGTCGTTGTAGCAACAAGTCAAAATGATGTGGTTAAAATTCCATTGAGGTCTTACTCTACTATAGTGATTTATTCGTTAATGATTAAAATGAAGGCTCTCTTGCTTCAACATACCATAGCCAGTACCAACTCCTTGACATTTTGCGGAGAAGGCTAATGTTTCTCTAACTGTCATTTGAGGAATGTGCACATCATACTGGCTGATATATGCACAGGTTCGTTGTGGCACAAACTCTTGCATTTCATGGCCATTATATGTTACTTTCCCCGAAAACTATGAATCAACGAGAAATCACAATCAATTTATTTTGGATATTAAATTTTACTTGGCACATTTTAAGTGAGAATTTCTTTTCACCTTCAGTTCTGAATCAAGTTTTCCTGCCAATGCTTGTAGTAAAGTACTTTTCCCTGATCCTGGTGGTCCTAAAAGCAGAGTCATTCTAGAAAGCATTCTCGAAGTTTATATTATCAGAATCTCATAAAAACTACAAAATCGTCTATACACAAGAGAAGGGGAAAAAATGCTTTCTAAGCACCAAAAAAAAAAAAAAACTTCAGCCTTACCTTCCAGGCTTGATAATTCCACTAACATCCTTAAGAATTGAGACCTTTTTCTTAGGACTTGGTCGAATGTGGAGGAAACTGGCTGCATTCTGTAAGACACAGTAGAGGACAAATATGGTACAAGTAGATTGTAAAGAGCTAAGGCAAACTGCAAGGTCTCTTATCTCCAGTTTAAGGATAATATACCTCTATCACATTGAAAACTGAGTTAAGGATTGTTGGTAGAGCTCTTCTACCGACGTAAGCTTCTCCTTGCACATTCAGATTCTGGAATCGAACTTCAATTGTCGGTAAACTGAGAGAAACTCTGTATCAAGAGAACCCACATGTATCAAAAGACCAGTCATAGCGAGGGAAGGCAGAAAGTTTACTTGTCGCACAGCCAATTAATGCTACATGATTTTAATTGACATACCTTCAGTTATGTTCCGATTATAAAAAACAAAAAAAAATGGTTTTTTAATTAACATCTTTTAAAAAATGGTTTCATAAAATACAAAGAGTTGATTAAATGTGGTTGCTGTTTAATAACGTGAAGAATATAATCACCTGTCTATTCTGCTTTTGAGCTTCTCCAGAAACTCTTCATGGCTATCTGGATTCTTCATAAACCTGTCCAGCAAATCCTTCCTCTCCTGAAAACCAAGATCACGAAGATCCATCTCTTTGAAATTTCCAGCAACTCCATGCAAAACAGCTTTCCTGGCACGTTCATAAGTTGGGAGTCTCTCAAGAGCAGCCAATTTGAGAGCTTCTTCATCATCTTCAGAAATTCTACTCGTGCTGGGAACGTCAGATTTTGTTCTGTAATGTCCAAGCTCCAATGCCATCTCTCACACAAACTAAAAGAAGCACCAAAAGAACCACACACCCAGATTGTCCGTCTTTTAACGAGTTTTCATTTATTCTTTAATACAATAAAACAAGGTGCACGCTATATATACAAGTACTTTCGGTAATAAAGGAAGACAATAAATCCAAATTATTGTATTGGATTTTCAGGTCTTTGTTGCAGGTTTAGACTTGCGTATCTGAATTTAATTTGTGAAGGATTTTGTGCTACATTTGCATGAGTTTTTTGAAAGTTGGTGTCAATGAATTTGGTGGGAATACTGGGTCAATAGTCGGTATCCTCTGCTTGAGCTTGTTATGGTAATTCATGAGCGCCACTTGGATCCATTCTACCACTCTATATACGATGTGGGAACTAATCTGTCAAGTTAATTCCTGATTTCTCGAGATGTTTACTTAATTTTTCTCCCCGTCCAAGATACTTAACAGGATGATTGATAATGATATATGTGGTGCTTTCGAAGATGATTGTATCTAAATAATAGACTTTCCAATGGAAAGTGATTCTGAATCTACAACAATATGTGGGGATCTTGTTCAGATTACAGCAATTAATATCGTAAGAAAACACCTGGATGTGCACCCTCTCATTTTTTATACATTGGAGACATACTAAAGGAATTTTTACAACCCTGGGATCGCACACGCATTTGTAGTCCAACGGTTAGGATAATTGCCTTCCAAGAAATAGACCAGGTTCGACTCCCGCAACCACATGTGAGTTTAGTATTATTTTTCCTATAAAGCGCGGGTAAAATGTTTTTTTTTAAAGATGTATACACTATTTATTGCTCAACATAATATATTGTCGACTGATAGCTGGACAAGCATACACAATGGTCCAAAAGTGAGAATTATATTTTAAGAAAGCAAATTTTCATATAATTCAGACTTGAGGGCAGCATCCTTGTGCTCGCCTTCCTTTACTTTCCTGCTAAATTCCTTTGCGGTAAATTTTCCGTTGCTTGTATACTGTTAAGTACAATCGCAAATACCGCCAGCCGCGAGGACAGTGTTACCAAACTTGGAATACAAATCCATGCTTGTGTACTGATACTGATAATCATCATGGTTGTGATCAACCACTGCATCTCTTGTGTTGTCATAAACATCCAATCAAACTTGTCATGCCCAAGTAGTAGACTTTCCTCAGAGGTTTACCTTTATTCTGCCAAAATGTGTTAGCAAAACTCTGAGGAAGCAAGAAGAAATCTAGAACCAAACTAAGATTACCATCTAGCTGTGTCAGCCACTGGAGCAACATACTTTTTCTGTACGCACTTGTCCGGCAGAGGCACCGTTAATTTCAATAGCGTTCATAGCATGAACAACATTTTCAACAAGAAAGCCAATGATGTGAATAGAAGAAATAAGGAAAATTTTCTCATTTGGTAATTGGTTGTGTTGTTTGTCACCATGGATTATTTTCCTAGTATGAGAATTTGACACTTTTTTTGCCAATATTGAAAGTTAGCAGAAGTGCATAGAGGGAAAGAACCTTGATGATATATATAGTCCAGCATGAGAAACCTCTCGTATCTCTTGAAATCATCTATTTTGTAGCTATGAGATTGAAGGGTCTCCCGTTTGAAGAAAATTTCCTCCATTTCAATTCAGTTGATTGATATAATCTACAGCAGGGATGTAAATCATGACCAGAGAAATATAAGCAATAGGCTGAACAATATTGTTGACATAATGCAACTGGCTTCAAGTGCAAACAATTGCCATTATCAGAATAAGAACCCTCAGTATCTCCTCAAAAGTTCTCTGGGTTATCATGACTGACAGTTGTAGCCCTGTGCATTTTTTTTTTTTGGGGGTGGGGGGTTTAAAATAGAGGGATCCTTTTTTGGAGATTTTACACTACTTTTTTCCTTGACAATCCATTCCTCATTCAAGATTCATTTCCTCTTTGATGTTCTTTTGAATAATTCGAACATATCTGCCTCCAAGCAGATACATCTTGCCAACAGTTGAGTCATATATACCCTCGAAGAACAACAAGATGTCGTTGAAATGCTCCCCATAAACGCTGAGATTCACCGAATTTTCAATTATTTCAGCATTAAAATAAGATGATAGCTTAATCCTTTGATATGTACACTTGGAGGCCAGTGGCATCCAAAAAGTGAGCTTATGGAGAGTACCTGCAAGTCCCAACAAATCTTTTGTGTTTTGACCTTGGGGAAAGGAATATGAAACAGCAGAGACATGGAGAGATAGCTCATCTGTGAGAAGAGAAAGAGTGGTGCTGCTATCATCATTTAGGGACGGATACACTAGAAATGACGTCTCCAAAAAAGTTCCCAGGACGAATCGTTTACTAATAATACCCTGTTCCAAAGCATTGGCTTGTATAATCTGAGTACTTGTATAACCATTCGAACTTTGGGTTCCACTCACACTTTACCTGATATGATAACTTCTGGATGTATTACCTTTTCAAACCGTAAAGGAGTGTTTGATTCTGTTATTACGCTGGTTAAGGTTCCAAAGACCTTACTTCTCTGGTTAATGGAAAGTCAGAGGAAAGTACAAGCAAATCCTTGAATTGCACCTATCTGAAGTTGAAACATCAATTCCAAAACAATCGACCGTACAGAGCTGCCCTTGTGAAGATCTCCACATTCCCTCAACAGTAAAAGTCATGCCAAAGGGACCTGTTCTACTCTCTGGTATTTATTCATCTTCCCATGAATGAATTACTCTAAAGAAGGCAAATACTCTGGCAGTTTTGATCTTGTTTTCATCAATTCCTGGGTCACAGTGCAAGTTCAAATTAGAAACTTGAAGTTGTCAGATCCGACCATCAAAGACCTAAGTCTTTCCACTGAGAACAAAAGGGCCAAACTTATTGGAAAAATCATTCAAGCCAACAGATTTCTTGGTCCAATATCAAACATTCCATTAAAAAGGAAAGGCAGAAGAGTATCGCAAAAGTTACCATATTTAAATTAAACAACCTCCTCAATTCACCAAGTTATCTTGATATAGATATTACAATAAGCAGTATTCACAATCGATAAAAATAAGTATTTATATATATATATATATATATAAATATACATATTTTATTTGTATGTGGGTGATACTTAATTTATGTATTGTTATTAGTAGTGTTTATATAGGTTAAGAACATACTATTAGTATTGAGTTTATTTGCAAGACTTTAAATTTATTTTAGGGAGTAAATTATAATACTTTAAAAGTTTTAGGGGTAAATTTATAAATACTAAAAATTAGCCTCTTAATATAAAAACACACTTTTGAAACCCTAATTCACTCATTTTGATCGAGCTACCTCTTTTAGAGTGAGAAAAGAAAGAAAGAAATGGGAGAGAAAGAGAAGAAGAAAAAGAAAATTGAAATTTAAGCTTTAAGAGG
The DNA here is from genome assembly GCA_946807835.1 of Ailanthus altissimus. Taxonomy (NCBI): domain Eukaryota; kingdom Viridiplantae; phylum Streptophyta; class Magnoliopsida; order Sapindales; family Simaroubaceae; genus Ailanthus; species Ailanthus altissimus. Next base: position 27,988,967 of record OX327689.1, read on the forward strand.
TATATTATAACTATTTCTTAGTTTTTTAGTATTAAATTAGTTAATCTTTTATGTTTTGATTTTTAGAAATATGTACAATTGAGAATTTGATGTGTATTTCATAAAATATTGTGAGAATTAATGAGGATCTATGTAGATAGCTTGATAAATCATGATAAATTACAGAATTTCTATTTGATAGTCTCTTTATTCAAGAATTTTATAAATTGTTGTGATTTGATTCTGGTTTTGAATTTTGAGTATATGAAATTAGACATATTTAGAATTATTTGAGACTTTTAATCGATTGAAAATTTCAAAAATTGAATTTGTGGTGAATTTATCAAAATGACCCTGAAATTCTGAAAATTTTGTGTTAATAGTATGATACAGTGACAAATAATTTTTGATCTGCTTAATGATCTTCACAAATTACAAATTTATGGAATATAATAAGTTTATATGTCTAATATGATATACTCAAAATTAAGAATTTAGATTGATGTGGTTAAATTGTTATGATTTTCTAAAGAGTGTCAACTCATTACAGTATTTGATTAACAGATTTTTAAAGTTATAGAATAAAATAGTTTTAAAATATTTTTGGCAGTAATTTTGAAGTGAAATATTTATCATGGATTAAAATATATGTCAAGAGTATTTCTGTGATATTTTTATAATTTTTGAGTTAGATATGATTTTATAAAATTGGGATATTGAATACTGTTCAGTAAATATCTTAATCCTGTCAAGATAATAGTTGAGATTTGATGGTGTTTATGGAATAGATTGTGTAGGAATTATGATATAATATTCATACATAAGAAGTATATATGAGTGGAGAAAGATATATTCTGATTTTGGAGTAATTGGACATCATTTGATGTATAAGAAAATTTTATTAAGTATAAGTGGTCAGAATGACAGGTTTTGAGAAACTAAGTAATTAGACCAATTCGATGTGATAAGTGCAATATGTGTAATTTTGTAAGGTATTTAAAGTATTTTGTGTGAATTTTGAGGCTTATGAAATGATTAATCTCCATTGATATGTTAAGGAGAATTAAGCCTTGTAGTCGAAAGTGCTAAGAGGTAAGTATACTAGACTTTTACTGAAATTATAATAAGTATAGTAATTGTCTATATATGATTTTGTAAATGTGCTTAGAAATATGTTTATGTTATGTTAAAGTATATTTGATATGAAATGTGAAAGATATATGTTTATGAATATGAGAGCATGGACATACATGTGTTTTTGAAAGTGAGCTTTCAAAATGAAATGTGTTTAATAAAGAAAGCTTTTGAAGTGTAATATGTCCATAAGAAACATTTTGTGTTTTGAGGATGCTTGAACTCATTATTGACTTAGTAGGCTTCTTATGTGATTTGTGAAGCCTTTATGTGTGGCTTTTCCTTCGGGATTGGTATATGTTATGTGTTCTGTATGTAGGGAGGATCCTATTGGTACCTAAAGGAAGATTGAGTCATCACATTCATGTGGTGGCGTATTGATGCATGTGAGAGGACTCACCGATGATCAGGGTGAAGGTTTGACTCTTACCTTCGGGCATGAGTATTATATATGTATAATTTAAACCTCACTTGTACTATTCCTCTCATACGGTATGTCACCTACGAGTGACATTTGGCTCATTATGTGCTATGTGATATGCAAGTCCTACTAAGTAATAGTTGGGCGATAGTATTCCTATTATATGTTTTGAAAGAATGTATAAATGCTTACCTGACATGTGATTTAATAAGATTATGAATTTTGATTTATTACAACATATCATACACATGCATTGTGTACATATATGTATTTGAAATTTGATATATGAAAAACTAGTATGCTTACTGAGTTTTATACTTATTATAGTTTATGGTGATTTCAGGTAAATAAGGTACATGTGTGCTTAGCGAATTTGGCAAGGCTTCTGCTGTTCCTTAGGTTCCCTAAATTGCTAAGTTGCTGAGTGTTTCATTTGGGGACACGTGGCTTAAGATATTTGATTTGTCCCTATTGAATAAATACTTATGTATTATTTTATTGTGTGTGGTTGTATTTAGATTAAGTTTCACCAAGTGTGGTTATGGGTTGATTTTAAATAAGAATTTGTAATTAATATATTCTGGGCTTCTGGTAACAAAGTTACTACTGGTGACGTAGTAGAGTGTTAATTTCTGAGAAAACTCTGCGTATCTCTAGTTTACTAATTGCTCCAATCATAATTCAATTGTTATAATTCTGAAAAATTAAAATAAATTTTTAAATATTATCAATAAATATTTATGTTTATATTTTTAAGCATGAGACCAACCCGTAAACAAGAATTTAAAAATATACTAAAAATATTGAGATTGTATGTATATTCATCATTGAATAGATGTAAATGATGTCGTGTGACGAATCTTTTGAATCTGTGGCATGACAGATATAAGTTGCAAGCTTTTGATAGTACTTCAGCCCCAAACTGATACTTCGCAAGGCGACCCAAATGAGAAGATATATGAACTGTATCAGAGGACTTCAAATTTGATTTTTCATGCAAGCTTTTTATTTCTCCATTGAAATTATCAGTGGTCAAACTGAAGGTTTTCCTATACTTGAGAAGTAGCATAATTTGATCATCTTGAACTTGAGGAGGCTGGTTATTAAGCCTATATCCACATCCGTCTGCAAACTCCAGTCAATTTTACATATACTAATTTGTTGCAGGGATCATTGAAGTTCCTGACAAACAAATCAGCCTCTCACCTCTATTCTCTTCTGATTCTATGTAAACGCCTTAAAAAAGAATCGACATGGAGGAGAACCCTGGATCCATGTGAAGTTTGGCAACCATTCAGGCTTGTAATTGAATGGATATTTACTGGTTATTTCTATTTCCATTATCGTACTAAGACTAACCATGTTTTGTACTCAACGAACCGGATCAACATCCATCACTCAGAAAGAAACTAATTTTAAGTAAGAGGCAGGGCCTGCATGATTCCTATGCTTATCTCTGTCATCAAATGGCATCAATTGTGCTCCACCAGACTCCTGGTCCCAATCCCCATATACGAAGGTAAGTTCCTTTTTCGTTCTGCTGCCTCTGACATCATCAGATTCTGACTCAGATGCTGATGAGAGAACAGTGTCACATTTCTCTTGAATCTCAGCAACGATTGCATGTGTAGACTATAGAAAGATCATCCGTATTTCCAAAATCTGTGAATGAAGTAGCAAAGCTAAAAAAGAGCAGAAGCCATACCATCACTAATCTCCCAAATGAAGCATGATTGAAAAAGTTCTCATCGCTAGAACTTGAAAAGTATCCTTTTCAGCTTTGAAATTTCCAGACTTCTTTTATTCTTACTTTGATACAATAAATCCAAAAATAAAAAATGGGTTCCCAGCTTTACAATAGATGGAAGCAACAATGTGAAGGAAATGGTACATCAAGGATTACTTAGACCAATAAAATTTAGTTCACAAAGCAATATATTACGATTCTAAAAGAAAGAATCAGATATGTGACGCTAACCTGAAAGCACTTGTTAGTGCTTGTTTTGGTCTGGTGTTCTTTAGAATGAAGCTTTAAGCTTGAAATTGATATGAAGTCAGCTACTCAATTGATTACTGACTCAATCACTCCGCTTCACTTGTATCTACAATCACAGAGTCACAGTCAGACAATCAATAAATTAAAGAAGGTGAAAGGAGAAGAATAACTAGAACTACCTAATCTGAATAATACACAATAGAGAAATGCTTTTGTATTCAAGATTTCTTTTTTTTTAATAATACGGATCCCGAGATTGATGAAAAATAGACACATGGCTAAGGTAATTTGATTAACTCTACCACAAAGCAAACAAAGCCAACGTGATTATGAAGTGAAGTATATATGAAGTTTACTTATTCATATGTTAATGTGGTTATTAATGGATGCAATGAAATTTGGTAATCTACAAGTATTTTATGTGGAGTACTTGCGATGTTAGAGCATAAAGATATACATGAGTCCCAGTTTATGCAACACATTGCATGTTAATGCAAGAAAGTTGGGAAATATTTTAGGGAAATATTGACTAATAATTCTTTAAAAAGACTATAAAATTATTAATAAAAAATTATTTAACTAATTTTTATTAATTAATAAAATAATAAATAAACGAAATTGTCCTTATTAATAACATAACTCAAACAACTTATTATTTGAGACATAAATTCAAAAAATATATTATTATTCAAATAAATTTAAAAAAATATTCTACAAATTGAGAACAAGCATTTTTTGAATCAATTTATAAAAAAATTATTACTTGTATAATTATTTTTTGTATTTTTTTGTTTTACATGTATAATAAAAGTAAACAATGTATTTTATTTTATTTTTTCGTTTAGTTTGTTAAAATATAAGTATGAAAATATTGTAGTATTGTATTATGATGATATAGAGAAGAAATAAAGTGACAGCGAGAAAATACAATAAATTAAGAGAAAATAATGAAATTAGAGATGAAAAAGAAAACAAAGCTCAGAATGGATCACGCATCCTTCCTTACGACGAGCACGCGATTGTCTTACATCGTGCGACCTAACCCACGACCCAATCGTGCGTGACGTAAGGGCTCAAGCGCATAGCATTCCTTACGTCACACAACCAAACGTGAGACCTAGTCACATGCCCTTCCTCGCGCCGTGCGACCCAATCGTGTGCCTCGCATGTGAGACATGAAGAATTTTGGGTTTCATCTTCTTTTTGGTCTCTAATTTTATTCTTTTCACTTATTTTTTAAATTTTTACTTCTTAATTTGTCTTCTTAACTTTCAATCTTTAAAATGTCAATACAAATACTCAATTTACTTATTTTTAAACTTGAATTTTTTAAAGTGTGTTTTGAGTGATTTGGAGAAAAATTTCGAATAGGTAAAGAAGCAAAATATGTTTCAAGAATAAAATGATTTGAATTTGAACTTTATAATTATTAAAAATTATATTTTAATTTTATAACTATAAAGTATACGAATTTAAAATAAGAGTTATTAATAAATATTCTCCAATATTTTACACAGCCGTGTGAATGATAAGATAGATATTAAAACTTAAAAGCACACAGAAAATAATAGATTTCTGGGAGATAGGAACTTGAAATATTATGTTCTGGAGTATAACACAGATGTGAGACTGTATAGGAACATTATTTCTAATTTGCTCCCGTTTTAGATCAATAAGGCACTCTCAAATGAGACTGCTAGGAGAAATACGAAGCCATTTGGCAGTTAATTATATGCCCTAAATAAGCAAATCATCTTCATAAATTTACAAATAAGATATACAATCTTATGGCACATATCTCTGTACAAGCGTTTGTAGTCCAACGGTTAGGATAATTGCCTTCCAAGCAATAGACCCGGGTTCGACTCCCGGCAAACGCATGAATATGTGTTTTTGTTAATTACATAAATAACCTCTAAATTTTCCATTTCGTGACAGATTACGCATGGCATAAATGAATCAATTATAATCGTCTGAGGGTACATTGACAATGTGGAAGTCTTATTTGTTACTCTGGCTCGATTTGAAAATTAGTAATCTGAACGTAAAGAGAGCAAGGAAGACCAAGCAAGAAGCAGTTATTAGAAGAAAGTTGTAACGGGATGGTCCAAAAGTTGGAATATATTTTATATCAAGAAAGCAAACTTACAGGCTGCAACTACTTCAATAATGTGGGCATCATCCTTGTGCTCTTCTTCTTTTACTTTCCGCCAACTTTTCTGCTGCTTATATAATATTTACAGCAAGTACAATCGCAATTACGGCTAGGAAAAAGTTTCCAAATTTGTAATACAACTCCAAGTTCGTGTACTGACAAAAGTGATCATCAACATCACTAATCAGGCACTGGAGAAGTTCCCAAAACGGATGGTTTACTTCTTATTTGAAAATCTTTTGCTTGCATAATCTAGAGTACTTGTACGTCCATTTTAACTCCCGATCATACTTCCCGGATATTAAATTTTCAGAACGTATAACCCTCTCCAACCATAAAGAAGTATAAGGTTCTATTACATTAATACCGGTTATGGTCCCAAAGACCTACTTCTCTGGTTAATGGAGAACGTACAAGTACAAATCCGTGAATTGCATCTATTGATGTTGTACAGTTTCAAGACAACCGACCATGCAGAGTTGCCCTTTTGAAGATCTCCACATCCACTCTGCTGAAATGAGTCATGCTAGAGAGACTTGTTCCACTAGCTGATGCGAATCCATCTTCCCGTGAATGAATTACTCTGAAGAAGGCAAAATACTTTGGCAGTTTTGACCTTGTTCTCATCAATTCCTGGATCACAGTGCAATTTTTGTACTTGAAGTTTGAGGTTGTTGAATTCTCCATCAGTGACATCAGTCTTTACACCAATAACAAAAGGGCCCAACTTATTAGCATTTTCATTGGAGACGACAGATCTCTAGCTCGATACAATATCAAACAATTCCCCAGACAGAAAGGCTGAAGAGTATCATAAAAGTTACCATCTTTATAAAAACAACCTCATCATCCACCAAGCTGGGCTGCAACCTTTTGACAGAAGTTCTTCAGCCTCAAACTGATACTTTGAATGGCGACCGAAATGAGAAGATATATGAACTGTATCAAAGTGCTTTCAATTTGATTTTTCATGCAAGCTTCTCAATACCCCAGTGACATTTCCAGTGCCAAACTGAAGGTTTATTTGCACCTGAGAACAACCATGATTTGATCATTTAGAACGTAAGAAGAATGGTTTCCAAATTTGTATCCATATCCATCCATAGGTTCCTGCGAATCCATAAGCTGATTTACTGCAGGCATCATTGAAGTTCCTAACAAACATATTAACCACTCACCTCCATTCTCCTTGGGTTCTATTTAAACCCCTTCAAAAACAGTTGTCATGGAGAGTCCTGGCTGCATGTGAAACATTGGCTCCCATCTAGGCTTGAAATGGAAGGGCTCATTTCTTGTTATGCCTATTTACATAATTCCACTTACACTAACCATTTTGCTTGGTGAGCAGGATCAACATCCACCAGCCAGAAGTAGCTAATTTTAAGAAAGAACCAGGACCGACATTGTTCCTCTGCATACTCTTGACCTCATATGGCATCAATGGTGCTCCACCAGGCTCCTGCTCCCAATCCCCTTTTATGAAAGAAAGTTCCTTTTTCATTCTGCACTTCTCTTGAATCTCAGCAATGCAATTGTAAAGAGTATATCTCGGAAGAATCATCCGAACCTTCAAAATCTAAAAATGAAATAGAAAAGGGGAAGAAGACCAGCAACCCCACCGTTTACAATGTTATCAAATGAAGCACAAAAGGAAAAGTTTGCTGGACTAGAAAAAAGCACCATTTTTCTTCTGCCCTGACACCCTTGTCTGCCGCAATAAATCCAAAAATGAAAATGTTACAACCTTGCAGTGGATAAAGCAACTATGACAAAGAAATGCTTGAAATTGAAAGGGCAAAAGCAACGGAAAACAAAAATGAAGTACGAGTATGTAGTCAACATAGATATATAAAAAAACGTCAATGGCTTCAGTTCAGAATGGATAAACAACCATACTAAAAGGAATTAAATGTGCAAATGCTGACTTAAAATGCTTTTCTGGCTTGTTTTCGGGTATTGCACTTTATAGCAAAGCTTGAAACCGATTAAGCCAGTTACTCAATATCTTTTCAGACTCAATCAATGTGGTTGACTTTAACTATAATCACAGATTCACACAGAATTAGTAAGTTAAAAGAGGGTAAGAGCTGGAATTTACCGCAATCTTAACAAATGAAAAATGTGGATGTTACGCCCAATCCGAATGGGTCAAAGAAGTGATGCACACAACTAAATTTATTGTGTAAAACTTAAATTCACTACTTAATAAATAATCAAACTTAATTATAATAATTCTCAAAGTTAAAATAGCAGAAATAAACAACTTAAAAATAAATTAACAGTTTAATAAAATATTCACTCTTAAAATTTTAACAAGTTATAGAAAACCATAGGATGACAAAAGCTTTATCAAATTCACATCGTGCATAAATTTTTAGTTATTTGACGATCACAATAAATTATAGTGAGTATAAAATTTAATAAATAAATTAATTTTTCATATAACAAAATAAGTACATATATATATATAATGCATGTGCATGACATGTTATAAAAGAAATCATTTTCAAAATTTCAAAACGTATCAAATTATATTTTTTAAAGTTTTTATCTAATTTATGTTAAGAATTTCCTCACTCAATTATCACTTAATAGAACTTTCATAACTTACAAAATAAACTCAAAAAGTTAATTGTCGATGACATACTGTATGAGAGGAATAGCGTAATTAATGCTTAGATTTCATACACAAAATACACTCATGCCCAAAGGTAAGAATTGGACTCTCACCTTGATTATCAGTGAGTCCTCCCACATGCACCAATACGTTAACACATAAATGTAAAAGACTCATAAGTCCTTATAGTACTTATAGGGCTCCTCTCAACATACAGTAGCATAAACAAATAGATCACATATACCAATTTCGAAAAAAAAATCACACATGTATCAATCCCGAAGAAAATGTCACACATAACAGAAATGCTCCACAACATATAAAAAGTGTCTACTAAGCAAAAATTAAGTTTAGGTATCCTAGAAAAATAAAACTTATATCATGGACGAAACTTTCACTTCAAAACAAATTTTTTTATTCAAAATAAACTTTCTTATTCAAATAAAGTCTTATACAATGTTTAGGCTTAATGTCAATACTCAGATCATACACAAAAAAATTCATATCTTGATATCAAAATAATTTTGGCACAAGACATAATTATAATTTAAAACGTATACAAAATATCATATGCACAAACAATAATGTCTATTGTGGCCCCAATAAAAGTTTAGAATATTTACTTCTTACCTTTTTACCGAATGACGATAAAAACTCAAGCTCCTTAACCTAACATCAAAAATAAATCCTCTCATAAATACCATCACAAAACTTAAAACTTAAAATAACTTGTTAAGCCATTTACCTATCTCATCAAATTAACTTATTAAGTTAGTCTCTCTAACTTGCTAAAATTGACTCTTTACTTTTTTCAAATTTTCATAGAGCCTAAATAAAGTCCAATTCTTATGAATTCTAAATAACATAATTTTAGTGAATTACTAAATCTTATATAAAAATATAGGACATTAAATTCTTATAACTATATTTTATATAAATTCTAAAATTTAAAACAAAAACCTATTAAAAGTCGATTTTTCATTGAATAGCTCTTAGTCTCTAATTTTTAACAAATAATTCACTTATCAAATTTTTTTAAAATTTGACAAAGCAATTATAAAGTCATAGAGGGTTCATCAAACAAGTATTTTGTATCTTAAAGTAACTCAAATATTTTTATATGAATTTCTTTCTAGAATCTTCAAATTTTATTATTCAAATTCTACACTAATACCTGTATACTCCAAAATTCATAACAATTCGAAAACATAAAATCTGGCCATAAAAGTTTTAATATGTCATTTATGCACAAAGAGGAATCACTTACCAAATTTTATAATTTTCTAAAGTGTTTTAGTCAATCAAATGATTCCCGTTATTTAGTCATACTGCAGAGATTGACAGATTTTAAAATTTTAGAGTTAAATTTAGAAAATTACTAAAAATCTAATTTATAGTATTTTTGATTGAATCAAATTTCTATATGATTCTCTATATGTATATTTTAATCCAGCATAAAGTTCTTAGCACAACTTATAACAAAAAAAATTAAATCAATTTTTAAAATATAATATTGTCATGCATAAAACTTACAAAATTTTATTAATTCTTTTTTATACTATGTATTTGTAATTCTTTTAATCAATAACTCTCCAAATTCAAACTTAATAACCCTAGAACATCCAATTCAAAATTTAATATCTTATTCTTCTTAATACTTTTCATAAAATTGGTATAAATTAATGAATAGCATTATGAACAATTTAAAGGATCATAAAATTGCCTCCTTAATATCCAAATTTTTCTTAAAAATCTCTTCAACTCTTTTTAAAGTTTTTAGGGTTGTTTTTTTTCTTAGAGAAAAAACATGTATGATATGATTAAAAATTTCTAAATTAATTTATTTATAATATAAAATTTTTCTTTAGGGTACAAAAAAATTTTAATCTAAATTATATTCTTATATAAAACTTGGAGAATTCTAATAAGACTTAAAATTTTTAATCATAATCATATAACTAAAAACTTTAGCTTAATTAAAAAAAAAAATTTCTAAAAAAAAAAAATTTTTGTCAGAGAACATACTTGAGTATGCAAACTTTTTTTTTTTCTGAAAATGAGGATCACGATAATAATGAAAAAGAATAAAATAAAATCGATGACATGGCTAACGTTGACTTCATCATCCCCCCCATTTAATACCAAGGTGATTATGGAATCAACTATGTAGTTTTTTATTCATATGTTATCTGTATAATTATATGGCGATTGAATTAATTAAAATTGGTAATTTCAAAGTTATAAGCTATATAATGTTGGAGCAGTACTCAGTCAATTTTGGCAAGAAAATGATCGTATCCATTTCCTGCAAGAAAGTGGATCTTCACTTCTACAGAATTTGATACTCAGGTAGTTGAAATTGTTCTTCATCAAGAACACACGATGAAGCCAAGTTGCTTCCAAAAGACAATTTTTCTTTTAATCATTTTTTCTTTCCGGGAACCCATTGATTTGTGAACAAGAGCAAAAATCCCCCTTGAACAAACTTGTTTATTTTAGTCTCCACGACAAAACTCTAATTTGGATGAGCAATTTCTCTGAATTGATAAGATAACATGAATAGGCAAAGATAAAATTTGCCATGGAAAGAAACAAATATGATGCAGTAACTAAGAGGACAACCAAGAAAGTTGTCTTTTACTAATTTTCTTCTAATCTAACGTTATATTAATAATAATGTTACATTTTTTAAAATTAATATCTCATGTTCTATTCAAAATAATTTGTCATTCATTTATTGAATAATAAAAAAGTATAATTAATTATTTTAAAATTTATTAATATTTATTATTCATTATATTATTGACACGTCACTTCGAATGAAAAGATTGAAATACTTACTTAAGATATATAACATTACTTTTTAATAATTCAAAATTTTTACTATTAAAACTATGAAAGTTATTAACTCGTTTATGTTCATCTTAAATAACTCGATCATATAAAGTTATTCCTTAAAAATTTAAATAACAATTGATTATCAATTTTTATAATTGTATTTATAATTGTCATCATTATTGTATTAATAAATATAAAAAGTGTGGCATCCCAAACTTGAAAGGGGTCAAAGAAGTGATCACAATTAATAATAAACATAATATGCTAAGCACAAAATCAAAACTTAATAAATGATCATAAATTTAAATCTTGCCACAATATTCCTCAGAATAGAGTGAAAATAAATTACTTAAAATAAAATATCACCCTAACATTGTATTTATAAACTTAATGTCTTAATAATTTTAGAAATCATAGAACAACAAAACCCTCATCAAATCTATAACTTTTTTTTTTAATTATTTTTAATTCCTTAATAAAACTATATTTTTTAAATGCAATAGATTTTTTTTTTCTTATTGATCGTGCGTGTTTTTATCTGCAATTCATGCAATGCAATCTTGAAAAATAAGAGATCTTGAAAGATAAGCAGCACTTGTTAGTGAAGAAATTTGCAACAGAATGATCAAAAGTGAGATATGGTAAGATTATTTGAAATCATACAATCCTTGAACATAAGAGACCTAGAAAGACAAACCGCAATTATTATTGAAGGAACGTGCAAGAGAATGATCAAAAAGTGAAGAGAATATTTAAGAAAGCAAACTCTCATGTAATTCAGACTTGAGGGCGACATCCTTTTGCTCTTCTGCCTTAACTTTCTGGTTCAATTCCTGATGGCTACTTTTTTGCTGCTTGTACACTATCGCAGCAAGTACAATCACAATTATTGCTATTACAATGTTACCATACTTGGAATATAACTCCAAGTTCGTGTACTGATACTGATAATCACCATAGCTATGATCAGGCACTGCATCTCTTATGTAGTCATAGACATGCAATAAGACCCTCAAACTTGTCAAGCCCAAGTAGTAGAGTTTCCCCAGAGATTTACCTTTATTCCGCCAGAATGTGTTAGCAACAATCTGAGGAAGCAAAAAGAAATCTGTTACCACACTGAAATAACCATCTAGTTCTGCCAACCATTGGAGCAGCATACTTCTTCTGTATACATACTTGTCAGGCGGAGGCACCATTTCAATAGTGTTCATTGCACGGATAACATGTCTAACATGAATTCCAATGATGTGAACAGCAGAAGTAATAAGAAAAATTTTCTTCTCATTTGGTAATCGGTTCTGTTGTTTGTGACTATGGACTGTTTGCCTAGTACGAGATTCATATACTTTCTTACCAAGATTTAAAGTGAGCAGAAGCGCATTTAGGGAAAGACCCTTAATGATATAGTCAAGCACAAAGAACCTTTGGTATGTCTTGAACTCGTATTCTGGATAACTATAAGATTGAGAGCCCTTCCATTTGAAGAAAATTTCTCCATTGTTGATCAATGGACTGATATAATCTGTAGCTGGTATGTAAATCATGAGCAAAGATATATAAGCAATAGGATCGACATTATTGGTGAAATAATGCAACTGGCTTCCAATGCTAACAATTGCTATTATCAGCATCAGCACCTTTAGCATCTCCTCAAAAGTTTTTCGGAATATCATGTCTTGTGATTGTTCATTATAAGTAATCGGATCAGTCTTGAGGCTGACTGGGGTAAAGTAGGAGGGATCTACCTTGCTCCGTTTGTTACTTATGGAGATTCTAACCTCCGGACCTTTTAGCCACCGTGCATTTCTGGGAGGGTACTCTACCTTGACTTCAAACTGACAATCCATTCCAGGTTGAAGGTTCATTTCCTCTTTGATGTCCTTTTGAATAATTCGAACATCCCTGCAGCCAACCAGATACATCTTGCCAACAATTGAGTCATATACACCCTCAAAGGACAGAGAAATGTTGTTGAAGTGTTCACCCGTAATTCTGAGATCTCCTGAAGTTTCAATCATTTCAGCATTAAATTCGGATGATTGCCCAAACGCTTGATAGCTCCACCTTCTCCAAGGCCCGTCCCGACCAAAAAGTGAGCCTAAAGAGAGTATCTGCAATTCCACACAAATCCTTTCTGTTTGGGCCTTGGAAGCAGCAGAGACTTGGAAAGAGAGGTCATCTGCTAGAAGAGAAAGACGGGCAATGCCATCACCATTTAAGGACGGATATGCAAGAAATGACTTTCTCAAAGAAGTTCCCAGGAAGGATGGTTTACTTGTCATTTGGAAAGCTTTTGCTTGCATAATCTTAGAGTACTTATATGACCAATTTAACTTTAAGCCCCTCTCGTACTTAACTTCAGGAAGTAAAAACTTATCAAACCATAAAGAAGTATATGATTTTGTTGCATCCATGCTGGTTATGGTCCCAAGGACCATACTTCTGTGGTTAATGGAGAATGTAAGAGGAAAGTACAGGCAAATCCGTGAATTGCATCTATCTGATGTTGTACCGTCAATTCCAAGACAACCGACCATGCAGAGCTGGCCATCTGAAGATCTCCACATTCCCTCTGCAGAAAGAGTCATGCCAGAGAGACCTGATCTACCATGCGATATGTATCCATCTTCCCCTGAATGAATTACTCGGAATACAGCAAACACTCTTGCAGTCTTGGTGTTTTTTTCATCAACTCCTGGATCACAGTGCAGATTCTGAACTAGAAGCATGAAGTTGTTAGATCCTCCATTATTGACCTTAGTCTTTCGAGTGAGAACAAAAGGGCCAAAATGATTGGCATCATCATTTGAGCCAACAGATTTCCATCTCGGTTCAACATTAAACATTCTATCAAATAGGAAAGGCTGAAGAGTATCACAAAAATTATCATCTTTAAACAAAACAACCTCCTCATCCACCAAGCCGTCTGGAAATGGATATGGATTGCAAGCTTTTGACACAAGTTCTTCAGTCCCAAACTGATACTTTGAGCGGCGCCCCAAATGAGAAGATATGTGGATTCTATCAAAGTACGTAGAATTTGATTTTTCATGCAAGCTTTTCAGTTCTCCACTGACATTTCCAGAAGTTAAACTAAAGGTTTTGCTATACCTGAGAACAAGCATGATCTGATCATCTTGAACCTGAGGAGGCTGGTTATCAAATTTATATCCATATCTATCCGCTAGTTCCAGAGAATGCATGAACTGATTTGTTTCAGGCATCATGGAAGTTCCTAACAAACAAATCAGCCGCTCACCTCCGTTCTCTTGTGATTCTAAATAAACCCCTTCAAAGAGAATTGTCATGGAGGAGAACTCTGGATCCATACGAAACTTAGGCTTCCAAGCAGGCTTCCTCTTGAAGGGTTGATTTCTCGTTATGCCTATTTCCATTATCCCACTGACACCAACCATATTTTTTGCGAGGCGAACTGGATTAACATCCGTCACCCAAAAGGAAACTAATTTTAAGAAAGAGGCAGGGCCTGCATTATTCCTCTGCATCTCCCTGTCATCAAATGGCATCAATGGTGCTCCACTCGGTTCTTGGTTCCAATCCCCATCTGTAAAGGAAAGTTCCTCTTTGATTCGGCTACCTCTGTTATCATCAGGTTCTAACTCAGACACTGATGACAGAACAGGGCTACAATTCTCTTGAATCTCAGCAAAGCGTTTGTAAGTGCAGGCAATGGAAGGATCATCGCAGTAGTCAAAATTTGTGAATGAAGCAGCAAAGCCAAAGAAGACCAGCAACCATACCATCCATAACGTCCCCAAACGAAGAACATGAGGAAAAGTTCCCATTGCTGGATCTGAAAGAAGTATCCTTATCTTCTATGAAATTCCCACACAACTTTTGTCTGCCAAAATAAATCCAAAAATGATAATAGGTTATCACAAGTTTGAAATAGATAAAGCAACAGTGAGAAATAAATGTCGAAAGTTGAAAATTGATGAGGTATAAGCAAAAGAAAACAGAAATAAAGCAGGAATATATATAGTCAACAAAGATGGATAAGGCAAACAAAACAACTGTGGTGAAAGCATTACATACCTGACCTGGTCCCGGAAACACCTTCTGTACTTGTTTTCTTGTAATGTGCTTTAGAACGAAGCCTGGAATCGATGTAAATTATTCTACTGAATTGGTTTCTGACTCAAACCACTGTGGTTGACTTTGATACCATCACTGCCACACAATAATGAGTTAAAGACGGTCAAAGAAGAAGAAGTGGAATTACCAGATATAATCTGAATACGACAAGGGAGAACGTGCTTTGAATATGCAAGATTCCTTTAAGAGCTACGAAGAAGAATAGAAATAAAATTGATCTCATGGCTAAGCTTAAATCAAAATGGGTGAATGAGTCAACTATATAGTTTTCTATTCCTCTGTAAGGTGTAAAATTAATAATATGGCTAGTTGATTAATTACGTAAACTATAATCTTGATATTTAAAAATAAAAATAAATAAATGAGTAGTAATATATTTATATAATTCAGATATAAAATTTATATTTTACTAATAAATAACTATTGTTTATTAAGTAGTTGTTAATTTTTTATTAATATAATATTAATTAATAATAAAAATATCAATATCAGATCAGTTAAAATTTTAAAATACAAATTTTATTTTTTTACTGAGCAAGCATAGGATTAATCTAAATAAATAAAGTAATATTATTAGAGAAGTTGAGTCAACTTTGGCAGGGACGTGGTCATAGCCTTTGGCTGCAAGAAATGGGATCTTCACAGTTCAACACTCTGGTGCTTGCTTTATGTTTGACAAATTGATAACTACGTCAGGACAGTTCAATGTCTTGGAAGACAAAGAGAAACTTATTTTAAGAAATAACATTTTATTTAGTAAATAAGTTCTTCAAGGTAGTGTTTGTACTTTGTAGTAGTAGACTAGAGTCTTGAGATAGGATATTTGTGAAGAAAAAAGAGAAATTAATTGCAAATATTTTGAATTTACTTACATCTTAAAAATAGAAGAATCCCATAATACTAATTGAATTATTCTAATTAATTAAAGGTGAGAAATGCCAGGTTTCATATTTTTAATAACATAGGACCTACTCTTTGTGATTTTTCTTTTTCTCAAAATAAAAATCACATAAAGAGACACAAGATCACAATATTTATGTTAAGAAATTACCTGAAGAATTACGAAAGCAGTTTGGAATTTGGGCTTGAAGTGTACACCTACTCTTCATTAAATCTACATTTTTTTTCAAATCATTAAATCTCCGTTTAAATAAGATGATCTGCTTTTGCTTAAAAATAAAAGAAAATTAGTAATGCTTGCAGTGCTCTCGTCTCATCAAGCGTTTGTAGTCCAAGCAATAGACCCGGGTTCGACTCCCCGAAAACGCATCCAACATTCAAGTTTTTGAGGTGCGGTTCGTATTTAATTTTTTAATCCAACGTGGTTAATTGATTTCATATTACACACGGTTGATGATTCTCAGCTGTCCAGCTAAACCGACAAATTAGATAGAAATGAATCAAACATATAACATCATATGGGAAAGTTTTATTTATTGCTTATATGGTGATCTGCAATTCTTAGATATCTGAACAACCTGAAAAATAGGGAACTAGAAACACACGCAACAGGTATCTGCGAACAAACTTGGAACACAATGAAACAAAAGTGAGAATATATTTAAGAAAGGAACCTCTCATTCAATTCAGACTTGAGGTTAGCATCCTTGTGCTCGTCCACCTTTACCTTCTGGCTCCAATCATGACACCTACGTTTCTGCTGCTTGTACAATATCATAGCAAGTACAATTGCAATTACTGCGACTACGATGTTATAAAACTTGGGATACAAATCCACGTTGTTGTACTGGTACTGATAGCCATCATATTCATAGCTGTGATTAGTGTCACGACCCGATTTCTCGAAACCGTGCGGCCTTAGACACTTACTAGTGCTAAGCAGCCTACAAGACCCCAATTAACCAAAGAAAGAGATGAAGAAGAAGCACACCAAGTGTTTGAGAGAATGCTCTCGTATTTTATTACTAAAGAGAGATTACAAAGCTATACACTTACAAGCTAAGAGTATTTCTACAATTTGGAGGATTGGTTCTCAAATGAGAACTCCACCTATTTATAGCTAAAGCTATATACAATGGACGGCTAGGATTAACTCTAATCCAAGGGTCCAAATCTAAAGTGGGGAATATGCTAAGGAATATTCCAAAGATGCCAACTACCAAAAGTATATCCAAAGGAATATGCCTTTTCTAGAAAATTCCCCCACCTACCACACACATGTGGCATTAACCCAAATTCATTGGGCCTTCTAGAATCTTCAACCCATGTAACACATCATGGGCCAAAACCCCTCTTGGTGGCCTTGTCGCGCGCCAAATACTCGAGTAATTGCTTGAGAATATTTGGGGCGTGACATTCTCCCCCACCAAATTCACGCGACGCCCTCGTCGCGTCTTCGCTGGAACTTGCGCACCCCGTTCTGCAAACTCTGGCTGTGCGCTCTCGTGTCCCAAGCGTGCTCTCCCATCCGGAAACCCTTTCCACTCGACAAAGTACTCAAGCCTCGCCCTGAGTTGCTCCCCTTTGTCATGGCATGTGGAAATCCCCAAAGGTTCCCGGTTGTGTGGCCCAAATTCTGCATCTCCTGTACCTCCACGGTACTGCTTCCAACAGCTTGCGGAATGCACCTGATGTCGCCACTGCCGCTGTCTCGAAGGTAACTCCACCTTTTGCGAGACGTTGCCAACTCTCTTGACAATCAACCTTGGCCCCTCGTCCCCACGATCAAGGCCCTTGTGAAGTGGGCGTGCTGACTTGCATTGTGGTGGAAGTATCATCTCCATCACCAAGTCCCCCGCACTATGCTTGACACGCCGCTGCTTGTCTTCGACCCACTCCTTGTGCTCAAACTGCACATCATGTGACACCTTGGACTTTTGGATGACACCCGCATCCAACAACTCCTCAAGCTGCCCCTGCAGCTCTCCCATCTCTGATGGAGGCGCCAACCCCATAGTTGGAAGCGTAATCTCAAGCTCCAACTTGCCCTCAATTACATCTCTTGAAGGCGGTTCTTCCGGTATGGCAGTAGGCTTGACCCCATTGTGCTCCCCGAGCACTTCTGTAACAACCTTCGGTATTTCATCCTTGCCCCCATTTGCCGCATCATCCACCTCCGTTGTTGAGGCTGAATGTAACCCTCCTTTGCGCCCAGCATCTACCCTTAGTTGCATGGCGGAAAGAACCTTGGCGTTTGGCTTGGATCGCCCACCCTTGGGCATGTCTACCGTCGGTATCATTCGAGGCCCTCCTTCCAAAATACACATATAGTTGTGTTGAGGAAGTAACACCACATCGTACTGCCGTAAGAACTCCATACCTAGCACCACATCAAAATCATCGAGAGGTGCTACCGAGAAATTTACCTCACCGTGCCATTTGCCAAGGTGGATTTCAGCTCCACGAACCACCCCATCTAGCGGCTTGGCTCTTGCATTCACGGACTTGAGGTATCCCTCTCCTTTTTGCACATAAAGGCCCAAGCGTTCCGCTTCCGCACGCTTAATGAAGTTGTGCGTAGCCCCCGTATCAACTAACACTTGAGTCTTGATGCAATTGACATAGGCTTCAATGTACATGAGCGCCGTCTCCGTTGGCGCGTCTGCACGCCGCTTGGCTTTGAGGGAATTGAACAGCTGCATGCAACCCATACGGCTCTGTTCGCCCTCGTATTTTGCCTCGTACATTGCATTGAAAGCCTTTTTCTTCGGACAGTCCTTCACCCAATGATCCCCATCGCAGAGAAAACAGTTAGACTTCGGACCATTACCTCTATGGCCGTTGCGTTTCTGTTCCTTCCACTTGGGTGGTTTGCCTTTCTCCTCCTTGCTCTCCGGAGGCTGAAACTCCTTGGCTCCCCCACCCTTACTGTGATTGGGTTTAAAATTCTTGGACTTTCCCGAATCCCCCTTGCGGTAATCCATGAGCGTCTCCGCCATTGTAAGGGCGTCGGATATATTCTGCACTCCACGCCGCTTCAACTCATTGGCTGCCCAGGATTGTAACCCATCCAGGAAATTGAACAACAAGTCCTCCTCGGCCATGTTGCGGATTTGCAGCATCAGCAAAGAGTACTCCTCAACGTACTCCCCAATGGACTTCGTTTGTTTCAACTCCTTCAACCGCTTGCGAGCGTCGTGCGCCACATTCTCCGGATAGAATTGACGCTTTAACTCCCGTTGCAATTCTTCCCATGTGTCTATGGTGCAGGTACCCTTGCGAATCTCCTCGCTTTTCCTACGCCACCACAGAATTGCATGATCGGAAAGGTATAAAGTTGCGGTACTTACCTTGTGTTCGTCCCGCACGCCCATAGCGCCGAAATACCTCTCCATTTGCCAAAAGAAGTTGTCAAGCTCCTTGGCATCCCGTCTGCCGCTAAACTCCTTCGGTTTAGGGGCCTCGACCCTTGGTGCAGCCACTGCAGTTTGAGTAGCTACGCCGTTAGCGACCGCTCGCTTGCACAACACCACATCCTCCTTGACACATTCAAACCCCTTTCGTAGCTCTTCTACTTGGGCTTGAACTTTGTCCATGGTGTTGTAGACCTTCTCCTGAAAAGCCTTGATCCAGTCCCGTTGCTTGACAGCATGCTCGTCAATGGAGCTTTCGATTAGGGAGCGCAGCTCGTCACCTTGAGTATCGAGGCCCACCTCGACATTCTGGACTTGCTCCTCCAACTCCCCAAGGCGATCTGTTGCCTTGCTCACAGCACCACCGAGCCTCATAACCATGTCCCCTAGATCATGGTTCGGATCAACGAACTTTTCTGGCGAAATACTCCCATGCCTCCTAGCTTTGGGGTCTCTACCCTTCCCTTGAGTAATCCCCGATGTTCCAGCAACTTCCTTCACCATCTTCTTTGAACCCGCTCTGATACCACTTGTCACGACCCGATTTCTCGAAACCGTGCGGCCTTAGACACTTACTAGTGCTAAGCAGCCTACAAGACCCCAATTAACCAAAGAAAGAGATGAAGAAGAAGCACACCAAGTGTTTGAGAGAATGCTCTCGTATTTTATTACTAAAGAGAGATTACAAAGCTATACACTTACAAGCTAAGAGTATTTCTACAATTTGGAGGATTGGTTCTCAAATGAGAACTCCACCTATTTATAGCTAAAGCTATATACAATGGACGGCTAGGATTAACTCTAATCCAAGGGTCCAAATCTAAAGTGGGGAATATGCTAAGGAATATTCCAAAGATGCCAACTACCAAAAGTATATCCAAAGGAATATGCCTTTTCTAGAAAATTCCCCCACCTACCACACACATGTGGCATTAACCCAAATTCATTGGGCCTTCTAGAATCTTCAACCCATGTAACACATCATGGGCCAAAACCCCTCTTGGTGGCCTTGTCGCGCGCCAAATACTCGAGTAATTGCTTGAGAATATTTGGGGCGTGACATTAGGCACTGCATCTCTTATGTAGTCATAAACATGCGCTAAAACCGTCAAACTTGTCAAGCCCAAGTAGTAGAGTTTCCTCAAATGTTTACCTCTATTCCGCCAGAATGTGTTAGCGACAATCTGAGGAAGCAGAAAGAAATCTGGAACTAGATTGAGGTAGCCATCTAGTTCTGTCAGCCATTGGTCCAGCGTACTTCTTCTGTATAGGTAATTGTCAGGCAGAGGCACCATTTCAATTGTAATCATTGCATGAATAACATTTGTAACAAGAAATCCAATAACATGAATTGCAGAAGTAATGAGGATAGTTTTCTTCTCATTTGGTAATTGGATTTG
Organism: Ailanthus altissimus; assembly: GCA_946807835.1. Lineage (NCBI taxonomy): Eukaryota > Viridiplantae > Streptophyta > Magnoliopsida > Sapindales > Simaroubaceae > Ailanthus > Ailanthus altissimus. Next base: position 28,009,939 of record OX327689.1, read on the forward strand.
TTGTTTGTGACCATGGCCTATTTGCCTAATGCGAGATTCAGATACTTTCTTACCAAGATTGAAAGTGAGCAAAAGTGCAAATAGGGAAAGAACCTTGATCATATAGTTAAGCACCTGGAACCTTGCATATCTCTTGAAGTCATATATTGGATAGCCAAACCGGAAGCCCTTCCATTTGAAGAAAATTTCTCCATTGCTGATCATTGTACTGATAAAATCTAGAGCTGGGATGTAAATCATGAATAGAGATATAAAGGCTATAGGGTCATCAACATTGTTGAGGTAATGCAACTGACTTCGAGTGCAAACTATTGCCATTATCATCATCAACACCACAAGTATGTCCTCAAAAGTTTTCCGGAATATCATGTCTTGCAATTGCTCATTGTAAGAAATTGGATCGGTCTTGAGGCTGATTGGGTTGAAATAGAGGGAATCTTCCTTGCTTCTTTTGCTAACAATGGAGATTCTGACCTCTGGACATTTTAGCCACCTTGCATTTTTGGAAGGGTACTCTACCAAGATATCAAATTGACAATCCATTCCATGTTCAAGGTTCATTTCCTCTTTGATTTCGTTTTGAATGATTCGAACATCTCTGCAGCCAACCAGATACATCTTGCCAACGGTTGAGTCATATACACCCTCAAAGGACAGTGAAATGTTGTTGAAGTGTACACCGGTAATGCTGAGATCTCCTGAAGTTTTAATCATTTCAGCATTAAAATCAGATGATTGCTCAAACGCTTGATAACTCCTTTTCCAAGGCCAATAACGTCCAATAAGTGAGCCTAAAGAGAATATCTCTAGTTCCACGTAAATCCTCTGTGTTTGAACCTTGGAAAAAGCATATGGATTATCAGAGACGCGAAAAGAGAGCTCATCCGCTAGAAGAGAGAAACTGACAATGCCACTGCCATTTAGGAAGGGATACACAAGAAATGACTTTCTCACAGAAGTTCCCAGGACGGTTGGTCTACTTCTCGTTTTAAAAGCCTTTGCTTGTGCAATCTTTGAGTACTTGTAAGACAAATTTAAATCCCTGCTCCACCGCTGCATGCCTAACATTATAACTTCAGGGTTTGTTAACTTTCCAAACCATAGAGGTGTATGTGATTCTGTGTCATTGATGCTGGTTATAGTCCCAAAGACCATACTTCTCTGGTTAATGGAAAAGGTAAGGGGGAAGTAAAAGCAAATCCGAGAAGTGCATCTATCTGAAGCTGTACCAACAATTCCAAGACAACCGATCATGCAGAGCTGCCCTTCCGAAGATCTCCACATTCCCTCTGCAGAAAGAGTCATGCCAGAGAGACCTGTTCTATCCTGTGATGTGTATCTATCTTCCCATGAATGAATTAATCTGAATAAGGCAAATACTCTGGCAATTTTGTTGCCATGCTCATCAATTCTTGGATCACAGTGCAAGTTCTGGACTAGAAGCTTGAAGTTGTAAGATCGTCCACTAATGGCCTTAGTCTTTCCACTGAGAACAAAAGGGCCCAACTTACTGGAATCATCATTTGACCTAACAGATTTCCTGCTCGGTACAATATCAAATACTCTATTAGACATAAACCGCTGAAGAGTATCACAAAAATTATCATCATCTTTAAACAAAGTGACCTCCTCATCCACCAAGCTGTCTTGATATGGATATGGGCTGCAAGCTTTTGACAGAAGTTCTTCTGCCACAAACTGATACTTAGAGCGGCGACCCAAGTGAGAAGATATAGTTAGTCTATCAAAGTACTTAGAATTTGATTTTTCATGCAAGCTTTTCATTTCTCCACTGACATTCCCAGTGGTTAAACTAAAGGTTTTGCTGTACCTCAGAATAAGCAGGATTTGATCATCTTGAACCTGAGGAGGTTGGTTATCAAATTTATATCCATATCCATCCACAAGCTCAAGTGAATGTATAAACTGTTTTCTTGCAGGCATCATTGAAGTTCCTAGCAAACAAATCAGCTTCTCACCTCCATTCTCCTTGGATTCTATATAAACCCCTTCAAAAACAATTGTCATGGAGGAAAGCCCTGGATCCATGCGGAACTTTGGCTTCCAACCAGGCCTGTAAGTGAAGGGCTGATTTTTAGTTATGCCTATTATCATTATCCCACTGACACCAACCAAATTTTTTGCTCGGCGAACAGGATCGACATCCGTCATCCAGAAAGAAACCAATTTTATGAAAGAGCCAGGGCCTGTATGATTCCTCTGCATCTCGCTGTCATTAAATGGCATCAATGGTGCTAAAGCAGGCTCCTGGTCCCAATCACCATTTATAAAAGAAAGTTCCTTTTTAATTCTGCTACCTCTGTTATCATCAGATTCTAACTCTGATGCTGATGACAGGACAGAGCCACACTTCTCTCGAATCTCAGCAAAGCGATTGTATGTGTAGACCGTGGAAGGATCATCCCAGTTGTCAAAATCTTCCAATGCAGTAGCAAAACTAAAGAAGACCAGCAACAATACCAACCATAATGTCCTCAAATGAAGGACAAGATGAAAAATTCCCATTGCTGAACTTGAAAGAATTATCCTTTTCTTCTATGCAACTCCCAGACAACTTCTTTTCCTGCCACACGTAATCCAAAATGAGAATTGGGTTTTCACAGCTTTACAATATAAACCAACTATGAGTAAGGAAATGTCGAAATTTGGGGAAATAGCAAGTGAAAAGATGTGGGAATACATTTTCAAGAAAGATGACTATAGAAACTTCAATGAACTTTAGTTCACATAAAATGGATAAACAACTATGCTAAAAGGAATTAAATGCGCTGACCCGAATTCTATTTTATGATTGTTTTCTGCCAGTGTTCTTCAGAGCAATGCTTAAAATGAATCGAGCAGCACTCAAAACGGTTTCCAATTCAATCAAACTGGTTGACTTTAACTATAACCATATTCACACTATTAATCAGTTAAAGAAGATGAAAGGAGAAGAAGACAAGAACTGGAATCACAATAATCTGAATAATAAACAATGGCAAACGTGCTGGCCAAGATTCTTTTGACAATGAGGATCAAGATAACATGAACAAGAATAAAAGAAAAAAAAAAGAGAAGAAAAAATGAATCACGTGGCTAAGGTGTCATGGTTGACTGTATTCATCAAACCAAATAATGCCAACATGATTATGAAGTCAACTGTAAAGTTTTCTTATTCATGTGTTGGGTGATATAATATGGCTATTGGATCAATTGAATATAGGTAATTTACATGGTAGTTTATGAAGACCCTCAGGTTGGAGAAGTTGAGTCAACCTGTGAGGAGAAGTGGTCAGAGCTTTTGCTGCAAGAAATTGGATCTTGTCTATCACGGAATTTGGCCAAAAAGATTAGTAAAGATTATCTTCTATCTTTGAGATTTTTCCAGGTGGCTAAAGAATGGAGTTCAATTCCAATTTCGGTCAATTTCCAATATATTATTTGATACATTGCAATGTTTCTATCAGCAGCACATGATGAAGCCAAGTTGAGCTCAAAGATAAATAGTTTTCTTGGGAACTCAATTGGCTTTACGAACAAACACAAATGGCCATTGGATAAACTTGTTTCTTTTCGTTTTCACCAACAAAACTCTCATTCGGATGGACAATTACTCCTAAGTAAGAACAACAAATTGATGACATCATAAAGATGAAATGATGCTTAGCTTAGGGGAACCTTCTCCATTTCCTGTGGTTAAATTATATGCAGGAAATCACTTTGAGAAATATATATTTCACTGTCTAGTAGCTAAGTTCCTCAAACCAATACTTCCAATGAGACTAGACGTTAAAACATTCGAGAAGACAAACAGAATCAACTCAGAATTTGGAAATTTAATTACACTCGAGGAAGTTTGATTGGCCTACATAATAATTGAATTATTATAATTAATTAAAGGTGAGAGGTAGAAAAAGTTTAAGAAGCTGAAGAGAGATACAAAATTTTCCATTATTAATAGCATAAAGAAATCAATGACCACTCAAAGGCATGGTATACATAATCGTATGTTATTGCAAGAAATTATGCAACATAGGTTATAAGCAAGGTAGACAAAAAGGAAGCTAAGATAAATGGTCTGCTACACAATTATTTACATCTGATTTTTTTTTTTTTGAAAAATTTTAATTGTAATATTATAAATAAATTCACAATATAATAATATAAATTTATTAATATACATCAGATAATTATCAAAATATTTTATAAAAATTAAATAAATCATTTGTGGTCTATTTAAATTTATTTCTTTCAAAGCAGATATACAAACAAATCTTATAATAAGAACTATCTCATACAAAAAAACACTACTCTTATTACAAATGAAAAAATTTCCCCTTCACATAAAAAATTTTACAATTTAAAAAAAAAAAATCTACCTCACAAATAAAAACAATAATAAAAAAGTCCATAAAAAAAAATTACAAAAGTAATTATACAATTAATACAAATTATACTCATTGCAATCTAAGCTAAACCAAAGCCACACAAAACACATAGGCCCACACAATTCAAATTGAAGGCAGACACCCGTCGGTAATAGACCGACAGAGCTTGCAGTGGTCGAAATCGGGCAGACAGCGGCTGGATCCATAGGTAGTAGGGATAGGCTTTTTAAACGGCGGTTTTCGGCACAGTTCTGGCAAGGGAAGACAGTATCTTGGCCAAGCCTGAGCCGAAGGGCGTTGCAAAAGTTTGAGTGCCCGGTCGGTTGGGGTTCTAGGGAGCACGACAGGGCCCAAAAAGGTCGACCCAGGTCGTTGCATCTCGGAGGAGGCCGAGAAAGGTTCGTCAGCGTGACCTCAGGGTTCAACGACAATCAATATGACACGACAGCATCTCAGGTGGCTTTTTTCGTGGTCGAGGGCCGCTGTTTTTTTTCCGGTTAAAACACTAACTGAAGGCCGAAAAAGAGCGAGGAACCCACCAAGAACTGAAACAAAAAATGGAAAACTAAACTAACATAAGACTAAACTAAAACCGGATGGAGAAAGGGAAAGGGAGGGAGGATATGGAGGCCGCCGGATAGGAGGCCAATGGCCTCCTCTCCGGTGGAAAGCAAAACTAAACGATGCCAGGGTTTTTTTTGAGAGTTTGAAGGGCTCGAGGTAATTGCTGACGGTCCATTTGGATGTGATTAACGCACCAAATATTCATTAAATTTACCTAAAAACAAGATGTTTGGTAGTTATGAAATAAATTTCAATACAAATGGAAAAGCAAGGCTGCAATTCTACTTCCTAGGGCTTCAAGTAACATACAAGACCAATGTTATCTAAAAGGTTTAAGCTTGAATGCCGTTGGTTTCAGCGGCTACCTACTTTTCTGTGCTTCCAGTTCAGCTGCACGTGGACTGTAATGGCAAACACTGGTTCTAATTATACCTATAGACAGCATCCCAATAAGACTAATCGCATTTTCCACCGGCCAACTGGATTTACATCTATTACCTCTAAGTTGACTAACTTCGAAGGACCATTGACGGAAGAATTGTCCCTTGGCATGTCACAGTCATCAAACGGCATCGACAGCAACCCACCAATCTCCTGGCCCCACTCTCCACTAAAGAGAGAAATTTCGTCCTTAAAACTATAACCTCTGATATGATCAGGACCCAAAACAGAATCTGAAGATAGAAAAGGCTTGCACTGCTTTTCAGTCTCAGCAAAACGATAGTACGAGAAAAATACTGAAGGATCATCCACAAAATCATCATAATTATTCCCAAATGAGGCAGTGAAATTGAAGAACAGACACAAGCCTAAAACAATTGTCCAGAGATCCAAAAGCAAAATGGCACTTTATTGTAGGAAAATTAATACCGGAGTGGAGTAAGCGAAGGAGCCCCAACTAAAATGAAAATGCAAGAGAACCCATCTGAAATGAAATGAATAAATCTAATCCAGATGCAAAATTACAATAATTGAGATAATTTTTATTACATAGAAAGACAATGACAAGACACCAGAAACATGTTCAGGACGAGTGCTGAAAACCAAATTGCATGTAGTTTCTCTTATCTGTTAACAAAAGTATGGAATGACTAGAAGTAGAAGGATAATTTTTAAAAGACTAACCCGAAAAGGGTTGCTGTTACTGTCTTTCTGTAAACTGTCCAAAGTCCCAGATCAGCGTACTCGAAAATTTCTCACTTCAAAAGTTACAGGAAAAACAATGACACAGACAATAGGTGTATGCACCTCTGTAGCTGGAGGCAAGGTTGACTTTGAGAGAACATGCCTTGCTCTGATGCTAACAATTTGGCCACGTTTTTGGGAGTTGCACGTGGGCATGTGCTGCGACACTCCTAAGTACTTCCACTAATCACATTTATCTCTTCTAAAATCCTAATTATTACCTTTTCTATCAACTCTCGTACAAACTCTTTTTCTACTAATTGGTTTAGATAATATTATGTTATCATATATCCTACAGTATTATTTATAAAAAAAATTATTTATGTGCCTCAAAAAGTGATTAATTGCACAATTATGCCAATTTTGAAAATTTTACCCGACCTATGCTACTTTGATGTAAGAAATATCTGTAATACCCTCATTTTCCTTCAAGATCAATTGCACTCAAGGTTTATGTTTATATTTGTATACTCAACCAACTGAGTATTGTACTTATTAGACCAGTCTATCAATTGAGTATCGTTGAGAGTAATTTAGTCATTTTATCTCATTCCGGGCATTTTATGTTATTTTTTTATTTATATGAAATTTAAAAATAAGTAAGGTTTGAACTTTAAATCTCTTAATTCCATCTAAAATTTTTATCAATTAAACTAATTGACAACCACAAACGTATTATATAACTTATATTTTATAAAGTCAATATATTTCAATAAATAGTATATTTTCAGTGCATATTGGAGTGGACACAAATGACTGTTATTCATATTGCTTTCTTTATTTAACTTTCATGTTTTCTAATTCTACTATAATAAGAATAATATTGTGGATGTGCTTAAAATGTGGCTGGTATACATAAGAAGACTTTCAAGTTTATAGGTTGCACAGACCAGGCCTTGCCTGGTCTGTGCAACCTATATAAGCAGAGGAAGCCAGCCCGCAGCCCGAGCTAATCTATGGCGCTTCTCTGAATGTGATGCTCTTGTTTTATCTTTGCCTTCTCTCGGCAAACCTCATCTTGGCTTTCCCTTTCTTTACCGCAATTCCATATTTATAAGCAAAACAACATTTCTTGTTGCTTGCATACCAAATAATCCATCATTACCATTGCTGCATTGCTCTCTTCTTCTTGTTACAAGAACTGCTCCATATTTTATAAAAATTGGTTGGTTACACTGCAAAGTTTACATAGTTTGCGAGTCTTAATAGTTTTGGCATCCGTTTGGTTTTCCATAACATACCTAGTGGTGCTTACATTATGAACATAATGCACGAGTTCTCTTTACATTATTCTATCTTGATGATGCAGAAATTTTCCCACTTCAAAGGATATTTTTTTAAAATATCCCCTCATCATGAATTTTTTTTCCTTTTCTTATTCTTCTCTTTTTTTTTTTGTTAAACCACACTCCAAAACTAATCTAACATACTCCAGAACCCTTTTCACAGTAACCCATCGTCGTATAGTATTTATTCTAACTTAAACACTAGACGACTCTTAAAACAAATTTAAACTTGTTCTGATGTCATAAAGAAAAATAATAAGAAGAATAAAATTGAAAGTATCACCTTTATTGATAAGAGCTTTAGAAAAGTTTTATTTATATATAAAATTAAAAGAAGAAAATAAAAGAAATAAATAAATTAATTATATAATTTTAAGAATATTTGACTAATTATAATTAATTAGCACAATTAATTGAATTTTTCATTTTCTATTCAACAAATCATTTTTAAATATTTGCATATGATAATAAGAATCAATAATGATTCTTATCAGGATTACTAGGTTACAAACACAAACATCGTTCATTTTCAACAATGCCAATATATACGATTGATTGAAAAGAAAATAGTAGATGCCAAAGATAATTAAACAACACAAATTCAATATACCTTATTAAAAGTTTTGATCCACATACACTTCTAGATTGATAATAAAAATCATTGATCAGCTGTACAAAGTGGTCTACACTTCTTTATAAGGATACGTCTGAACTACTTCTCCTTAATTTTAAAATTTTAGCAAAGATTAGTAGAGTAATCAATTTCAGCCATCATCAAGACATGGTATGCCAAGATATAAGGCTCGGATGATAGCCAACATCTATACTTAAAATGCTGGCAATAAACAATTTATGGAGTCTATGAAATGTCATAATAAAAGAGTGTTAAGTTATAAGAATTTGAGTACTCTTAAGCGAAAATTCATCAAGAAAATGTCATAGGATCACCTGCCAAATTTGTTCCTGGCCTCATCCAGCATCTGCTTCCCATATAACTTGAACTTTTTCCACAACTCTCTGAATTGGACAATGATCCTGAAATACCAATTTGATACTACTCAATATTAGATGGAATATAAACTATAAAAGAAATTAAGAAGTGCAATAAAGTAAAGGAATTATCATTAACCGATCAAGTATAAAATGTAGGAGGAACCTCATTCTTGCGATGAGGTTCCCTTCGATTCTCTCAAAGATGACTCTGCCGTCCCTGTAGCGCAAGATAATTTTAGCACTTTCCCTTACGACCAGTTTAGAGATGAGAGTCATATACTCCAACCTGGTTTCACCTCTCGGAGGAGCAAATATTAAAATCTCAAGATCCTTATTGTAGGGCTTATGGACAGTGCCATACGACATGTATTTGTATTGTCTCTGAGCTATAACCATATGTTTTTCGGTAAACATTCCGGGCTTACATTTGACGAACACTCACCGCATTCGGCCTTAATTTGAGTGGTTCTACCAAATATGTCCATCGAATATCAAGCCTTGGAAGAGACCTCAAAAGAATAATATCAGAAATAAAATGTTTGGATCGTTAGCATTAAATATAAAGTTCTAAGTTTGTTGATGAACATTTTCTTTTTAAAGACTTATTCGTAAATGAAATGCTTTTAGCCTTATAGGACCATGGCTAACTGATTAGTGGCTTCCTATCAACAACCATATAAAGAAAGTTCATACTATTTCTTGTTCATGCTCGTGAATGTGTTTTACGTGAGATAGTATAAAGCTTGCTTCAGTCCATTGGCATGAGGATGATTTTTCTGCTACTATCTCGCTAAAGAAAATTAGGTCATATCACTCCCATACTCTACAAGGAACTAAACTTGCTTAACCAATAACAAGTTCTAGTATCTTAAAGTCACGTAACTTATAGGCTATGCATCTAAGAAATAGGATTACTTTTTTTATAAAAAAAAAGATAGGATTACTTGTTACTAATGCACAAATACAAAAGTTCAACATTTACCATCACTAGTTTTTTATGAAGCTGTCAACAATGATACATAAACAACAAAGATCGTTCGTTTCCTACAAGACCAATATGTATGAATTATGATTGATTGAAAATAAAATATATACTACATGTTAATGATATTAATTAAATGAAAATTTCAATAAACCCTAAAATTTGACGGTAATTATAAGTATGATAGTATGAAATCATACGTTTGATCTAGCATCCATAAATTCCATAAAAAACAAAGACATGGAGAAGAAGGATAAAGAACGAACAGCAGGCAGAAACACGAGATAAAAAAAAACTCTGCATGCGCTCGATCAAAATACACAGGCATATATAGATTAAAAATCAAACATACGAAGAATGATTTTAATATATGATTCATTAAATTCATAGAAAAAATTACCTTGCCTAAGGATCTTTGAGTTCAAAAGCTTCAAGATTGGTTTATGCTAGTGTATTCTCACTCCTTCAAATAAACTTGTATTAAAAACCCTTGTTATTTGGTCAAAGGAATAAATATAAAAATATTGATTACATTAAGCGTCGCATTGTAGATAAAGTTAATTAGTTTTGGAAAAATAGTTAAGCCGAGTAGTGTTAAAGGGCAGACCAAGGTGGCAATAACTTTTGAGGATGGCGATCTGATACGATGCTGATGATATCGTTTGAAACTCTCAACATTGAATTCCTGATTTCAACCAATGGAATGGTTGGTAATTTTGGCGGCCATCACATGTTTGCAGTTGCAGTTGTAGCTTCATACCATGGGAAAAAGACAAAAATATTAATGGATTTCATGAGCAGAACACAATAGATAAAATAAAGAGGTAATTACAACCCAAATGACTATGATATAATCTCAAATAGTTCTAAAACATTGATAAAAAGATTTGTTGTTGTAAGTGACTGATGTATTATTTCTTTTTATTTAAATTTCTATAGTAGAAGAACAAATGGAAAAACAAAAAAACATGATTGACAAGATTTACAGATGCAATTTATTAAAGAGTAGAAGTACTAAGATATATTGCCTTAATAGTAATATCTATACACTTATTGACATAAGATTAGGTGTTTAAATTTTAAGGGAGGTCAAGAAATTTATTTTTTTTAATTATTCGAGTTTGTAGTTGTAATTCAATTTAATTATAACAGTTAAGGCAATTATACTTTACATTAACAATTATAAAGAGTTGTAAAATAATTATATTTTACATTAACAATTATAAAGAGTTGTAATTTTTTGAGATTGAAATGTATACTACGTAATGGTATTAAAAAAATTTGAAAAGTCAAAACAAAACTTGAATATATATGTAAAGAAAAGGATGAAAGTGTATTTAGTAACACCAGAGGCCTTACAGTTGTGGACCGAGAAAACGAGCACACATAAATGGGGACGGTTTAAAGGCCCACAAGCAAAGCCCAATGGGCTTCAATTTGATATATGTTGCAAAACGGTCATCGGTTGAAGGTGTTTTACATCATTGACCTAGAAGAAAATGACAGTTTTGGTCAGATTATGGTTGTGCTTCATGTCAATATGTCATATGCGTATGCGGAATATGGACACACCGGTATTGCTATTTATATTAAGTTTCATTTGAATAAATTCAAAGTTGTAACTAGTAATTTACAAATGTATAATAAATTACAAAACTTATATAGCTATGAATATAACACAATGAATATGTGTAATAAAAATGTCAAAAAAGATTAGGTAAATTGACTTCTAAAATTTCATGTGAAGTGATTTTACCCAACATTTTCATTTTAATTTTATTAAAATCTCCAAAATGATAGATTACAAATGAATGCGAAAATGTCAAAGTGCTCAAACATACTATTATTGAAATAATGTAAACCTAATAGATAATAGATGAACTAGACAACATAAAGAAGTACTATATGCAAAAGAGTTACAGGGAAAATGTAAATAGATAAGAAGATCGACATCTACTAGATCTTTTGAGTGACGACATGGCGTAATGCTCTCTGGTTAAAATTCTGTCATAATTTTTTTGTTGAGAATTCGAGGTAGGGACATCCTTGATAAAGTTTTTAATTAGAGAAGACAATGTAATTTTAACATAAATTATAGGCAGGTTGATTAATTATATGTAGACAAAAACAAATTATCATTCAAATTGAGAATATTTAAGCAAAGAGTATCGTATATAGGTAGGACAGAGAGATGTTTGTAATTTTTATGCTTTTAACAACTTTGAAAAGAGTATTACAGTAAAATATTTTATAAACATATAAATATTCTCTTTAGTAGTTAATGTTTATTAACCCGTCATATATTTATAATTGACAATTAATGACGGAAGTTTTGACAATTACGAATCACAACACCTCAATCTTAAAAATACCCATAATAAATTTGTTGGCATGCAAAAATCAAGAAAACAAAAACGATTGGTTTTTAAAAAGAAGGAGAAGTTAAGCCAAACGTAGCCTAATTAATTTGAAGGATTTGATGATTTTTAATTGGGATATCGGTGAACAGATTAAGATTTGTTCGCGTGTATATATGAAGAGTGAAAATAGTAAAAAATGACAAAAAGCCTTGGAGAAAGAGATTAGCTCTCTCTTAAAGAATAAAACATGAGAATTGTTGAAAAGACCTCAAAATAAAAAACTAATTAGGTGCAAGTGAGTATATAAGATTAAGAGGGAGATATTGGATATAAAGCCTACAAGATTTAAGATTAGGTTTGTAGAACAATGTTTCACTCAGTATGAGAGAGTTAACTTTCATAAAATATTCTTATATGTAGTTAAGCACATATCTATTAAGATTTTGTTAGCTATATCTGTGAACCTAAATTTACATATAGAATGAATGGATGTGAAAACTGCTTTCTTCTATAAAGAGCTCGAAGAGAAGATATACATATCACAACTATAAAGGTTTGAACAATTCAAAATGGAGGATTATGCTTGCTTGTTAAAGAAGTTAATGTATGAGTTATAACAATCTCCAAGGTAATATTATTGGAAATTTAATGACTTCATGTTGCTTAGTAGTTTTAATAGAAGTAAGTATGATAAGTCTATTTAATTTAAAACTTTAAGTAGTGGGATATATATATGTATTTACTTATGTATATAGATGATATGCTGATCGCTTGTCAAGATATGAAAGTAATATATAAGTTAAAGAAGTAGTTGAGTAGCGAGTTTGAAATGAAAAATTTAGGAGCCGCCAAGAGAATTTTGGGTATGAATATTGTGAGAGAAAGATTCAATGTTATTTTCTTATTCTAGTAGAGATATATACTCAAGATACTATAGAGATTCGATATGTCTGATGTAAAAGTTGTCTCCACTCTTTTGGCCATGTATTTTAAATTATCAGTAGAACAATCACAGAAATTGAAGAGAAATTACAGATGCTTAAAATGCCATATGCCAATGCTATTAGGAGTATTATGTATATGATGGTTTGTAGTGTAACACCTGAGATCTAAGATGTCTGACGTCATAGATAGTAGAGCAAAGATGGATGCGATAAGGGTGAGGTGCTAGCATTCCACATCGCTTGGTTAGAGAAAGTTTTTGAGCTATATGTAGAGCCCATTCTCAATTAGTATAAGGCCTTTTAGGGAGACTCAATAACAAAGCCGTGCATGCTCAAATCTAAAGTGGTAATATCATATTATGTAGGAGTGGGTCGTTACAAATGCAAGCCTTTAAGTGGGGTAGATTGTAACACCCAAGATTCAAGGTAACTGAGGACAAAGATAGTAGGGCTAAGATAAATTAGGTGGGAGTGTGGTGCAAGAATCCCACATCGCCCAGTTAGAGAAAGTTTTTGAACTATATATGTAGAGCCATTTCTTAAATAGTATGAGGCCTTTAAGGAAGATCCAAGAGCAAAACCATATAAGCCCAAGCCCAAAACGGGGTAATATTATACTGTGTGAGAGTAGGCCGCTATAAATATAGGCATTTAAGGGGGGTAGATTGTGACACTCGAGATTTAAGATGACTGAGAAAACAGATAATAGGGCCAAGATAGATGAGGTGAGGATAAGATGCCAAAATCCTACTTTGTTTGGTTAAGAAAAGATATTGGGCTATATATGTAGAGCCTTTTCTTAGACAACATAAGGCCTTTTAGAGAGACCCAAGAACAAAACTGTATGGGCTCAAGCCTGAAACGGACAATATCATACTATATATGAGCGATCCATTATAAATGGTATCAGACCTGGACCTACCTTGCAGTATGGATCAATAAGCTCACAGTTTGAGCTACAGATAGCGCACACATATCATGCAATCTTTAGAGTCTAGCCTACATAGGTCAGTCGTGTATACCTAGGGCTTAGTACACTTAAGGTCGTGTATCCCTAAAGTGGGGTAGATTGTAATACTTGATATCTAAGATGTCTGAGGCCATAGATAGTAAGGTCATGATGGATGAGGTGAAAGTGAGGTGCTTGAATCTCACATTATCTGGTTAAAGAAAGTTTCTAGGCTATATATGTCGAGCCCATTCTCAATTAATATAAAATCTTTTGGGGAGACCCAAGAACAAAGTTGTGTGGGCTCAAATCTAAAATAGACAATATCATACTGTGTAAAAGTATATCGTTACATGTACAAGGCCAGACATAGCTCAAGGTATGAGCATTGAAAGTAGATGCATGGCAAACCTTGAAAAAGAATATTGGCTTATAGTAAAATGGATAATGAGATATTTGAAGAAAACTTCATAATATAGTTTAATGTACAAAAGGGCAAAAAAAAAAAGAATATAATGAGATGGTGAAAGAATATGTGAACTCAGATTATGCAATTGACCTAGACAAGAGAAGATCATTAAATAGGTTTGTATTCATAGTATTTGAATTAGTGTATGTTGGAGGTCAGTTTTATAGACTATCAACTATTGAGGAAAAATATATAGTTGTAGGTGAAACTATTAAAAAGGTTGTGTGGTTAAAAGGAATTTGTTCAGAGATATTGACTATTGAAGATATAAAAATCGGTGTATAATGACAATTAAAGTGTCATACATCTAAGTAAACATAAAATATTTCATGAGAGGTCAAAATATATTGATGTGAGGTTACATTTCATTAGAGAGACTGTATAAAATGGCGAGATTAGTCTAACAATGATTTGATTATTTGTAAATCTTTCAGATATGTTGACAAAGCCACTGCCCTTAGTTAAGTTCATTATATGTAAAGAATTAACTGGAATCATCACTATGTAAGAAAGTAGGTTAAGAGATTTTGAATAAAGAAGGGATATAAAGAGTAATGATTAAAAATCATGTTGAATATAGAGAAAGAGAATATGGAGTCGATAAATAAAGCAAAATGACAAAGATAAGACTGAAGTTGGCAGCTGAGAGTTGAAAGTAGATTTCAAGCCTGAGAGCTGAAGTCAAAATATCCAATGTCGTAGCATTAAAGTTAAAATGTCCAACATTGCAGTGCTAAAAAATGAACGCCACGATGCCAATGCGACTCCTACTTGATTTAAGTGGTTTAGGTTATTTTAAACACATTTTCTTGTTACAACCTAGATAATGGTTAGCTTAGGATATGTGAGGGCTATTTAATGGTCCTATTTTAGCTTGTTTAATTATCACCAACATTAGCAAATTTAGAGATCAACTGAAATCCTTAAAGAGAGTTCTTTGTGATTCTTATAAAGAGAGTTTTTATTATAAATTCTTAACTGATTCAATAAAACAAGCGTGGATCATAATCCGTCGCGAACGTAGACAATTGTTGAACTATATAAATCTTTGTATGTTTTCTTCTTTATGTTGAGCATAATAGAGCACAAATGGAACATTTTTATTAATACAACAAACACAAAACTTACAATATAAATTTTAAAAACTCTCACTATTTCTCACTTACAACACAACACTCACAACTCAATATTCACACACTCTTTGTAGAGCTTATTATTTACTCAACTCTCTAACACTCTTAACTCTCAACAATTGATCAAATACTTGATCAACTCTTTATTCTTAACTTGCTTGCTTACAAAACCAAATGAAGAGGGGGATATTTATACTTGGTTTAAATAAACCAAAACTACACAAATACAATATTATAAAATTTTATTAACACATAAGTTTGTAATACTTATCTCCTTAATCATCAACTCTAAAATATCTTGCCTAATTTAGAAATTTCAAGAATTGGGCTTGTAAATATTTGGACTTAATCTTAGGCTTGGTGTTGTAATTTTAACACCCCCCCTCAACACCAACTTGTATTATTCTAAGCATATTAAGTTGTCTTCGAAACTTTTTAAATTTATCCACACCCAAATTTTTTGTGAACAAATCAGTCACTTGATCTTTTGTTTTAATATACAGCAACTCAATTTTTTCTTGTAGAACTTTCTCCCTGATAAAATGATAATGTACCTTTACATTCTTTATTTTGCATGAAAAACTAAATTTTCTACCAAATAGATTCCTGATCGATTATCATAATATATTGACACTTTATAATCTCTTGACTGATATAAATCTTCCATCAACTATATCAACTATGTACTTTCTTAAGCTACCATTGTTGTTACTCTGTACTCAGTTTCAATAGTTGATAATGATATAGTTGGTTGCCTTTTACCGCACCAAGAGACTATTCCTGAACCAATCTTGAAAAAATACCTAGTGGTCGAACGTTGTATGTTATAATCTCTAGCATAGTTAGCATCACAATAGTCAATTATTTTACAAACTTGGTCTTTCTTATAAAAAAGACCATAGTTAATTGTGCCTCTCACATATCTTAATATTCGCCGAACTACTTATAAGTGAGGTTTTTTAAGATTTTGCATATATCAACTTATTACTCCAATTGCATAAGAAATGTCTAGTCAAGTTAATGTCAAATAGATGAGATATGCTTATTTTTTTAAAGATATTGTGAGAACTCATCAGAGGTATATTCTCCTCTATTATCTGTGCGGAGACAATGAATCTTCCTTCCGACTTCTCCTTTAGTTGTTTCTTTAAATTCCTTTTAATTTAAAAAAGTATTTGATTTTTTCTTCATAAAGAAAACCCATACATACCTTGAGAAGTCATCGATAAATGTCACCATGTACCTCATACCACTAATTGATGGCTGTTGGACAGGTCCAAACACATTAGAGTGAATCAACTCTAATGGATCCTTAGCTTTAAACTTTGACTCCTCATATGGTAGTTGATGTATCTTGCTATACTGACATCCCGTACATACTATATCCACTCTCACGTCAAGTTGAGATAAACCCTTATGCATTCTATATTTATCATCACTTTTAACTTATAATTACTTACATATCTCAATCGTGCATAGACCGACTTTAGTGTATTATTTTTTCAAGTTTTGTCTACATAAGTTGACTCTGTTGATAGTATATAGACCGACTCTAGTGGTTGTCATTCTATTATTAGTGTTCTCGTAATTTTTAAATATTGGTACACCTTAACATCTTGTAGACCAAACAAGACATAGCGTCTAGAAGATGTTAACTGTGATACAGACAATAGATTCTTTTTCATGCTAGGGACATAATAAACATCTTAAAGTGTTACCTTGTTAGGACTGTAATGAGGTGAAAGGACTGTGTTCTTGATGTGAGCTATAGGCAATCTTGAGTTATTGGCTATCACCACCACACGCCTTCCTTTGTACTTAGTTATATCTTGCATCTTTTTTTCGTCACCAGTCATATGATTTGAACATCTTAAGTCGACGATTCAATCATTTTTATAGTCAATCCATCCAGGCATTATCACTGAGAGTAATAGGTCTTCTTCTTTTATAGCGATAGACGCTTTAACATCTCACTCATCTTTATTTTTCCTTTCTAAGTTTAATGTGACAACATTACCCTCAACAGACCTTTTCTTGGACTAACAGTCTTTTGCTATGTGTTCTATTTTTCCACAATTATAGCATTTTCCTTCAAACTTTTTCTTTTACTTAGACTGACTACTATTGCCGTGAGTCCTTCATACTCCCCTTATCTGTGAGCTACCTTCTTGATGATGACTCTTTATCTTGTCATCATCTCCTTTAGATCCTTCACTAGCACGTTATTTAAATCGACATTTCCTTTTATCGATGTAGAGTACTTCTTCATTGCTTTTTAATGAAATCTCACCTATTTGCTTGGTAATCACTTCTTGATCAACAAGCAAAATTTTAAAATCAATGAGAGATGGTTGGATTGGCTAGCCTTGTACAATAATAACAAAACTTCTATACTCAGGCCTCAAATCATAGATGATAATTCTTTTCATCCTAGTTTCACAATAACAGCAGTAGGATTTAACTCAAATATTTTGCGGCATAAAGAATTTACCTTTATGAAGTATTAGATGATCGTCATGTTGCATTGTGCGATCGACAATAGTTTATTCTCTAAAAGTTGTAGTTATGTGCTATTTTTCTTTGAGAAGAGTAATACAAAATGTCCCATGCATCATTTGGTGTCTTGGCCTTCTTTATGTGCTCTAACATTTCTTCTTCAACTGTGGTATTAATGGTGAACATAGCCTTATTAGTTTTTACCTTTCATTTCTTTAAAGTGGCTTCGTCTGTTGGCTGTTTTACTTCATTCTCGCTAACGACCTCTCAAAGATCTTGGCCTTGAAGGTAAGACTCCATCAACGTCACCCATGTATTGAAATTTTGATTGTTGGATTTCTTATTTCCTCAAACTACTTGAAGATCTCTTATTGTGCCTGTAAAACTTCAATAATGCTAGACAAGCTTGATCTCAAACTGCAGGCTTGTGGAGTTTCAAACTCTTTACAACTCAAATAAAACTCTACTAAAGTCAATCTCTGACCGTTTCGCTGTTACTCCTAACAACGCTTCCACCAGCTTTATAGTAACAATGCCTACGTGTTTGTTTATATGAATTGTACACCAAGAAAGTTCCCAAAAAAAATTATAGGGGTCACAACAGTCTCACTTAAAATTCAAACTCCTTAGGCAATATTAGCTTTTTTGACAAAACTTTTCTAGACATGCATCATTCATACAATTACACCAGGCTCTGATATTGGTATCGTATATTTGAACAGTAGCCGTGTAAACAGTACTTTGACTACTATTTTACTCTTTGAACAACTTGGCTCTAATACCAATTGTTGAGCATAATGAAGCACAAATAGAAGACTTTTGTTAATAAAAACACAAAACTTACAATACAAATTTTAGAATCTCTCACTCTTTCTTAATTACAACACAACACTCACACATTCTTTATTTATCTTATTATTTACTTAACTTTCTAACACTCTTAACTTTCAACAATTAATCAAATACTTGATTAACTCTTTATTCTTAACTTGTTTGCTTACAAAAAGATGAGTATTTATACTTAGTTCCAATAAATCAAAACCACACAAATAAAATATTGTAAAATTTATTAACTACATAAGTTTATAATACTTATCTCTTTAATCATCAATTCTAAAATATCTTACCTAATTAAGAAATTTTAAGAATTGGGCTCATAAATTTTTAAACTTAATCTTGAACTTGGTATTGTAATTTTAATACTTTATTGCTTTCTTTTACCTTCTCATACTTTTTTAGTACTGAAATGTTTCCATCAACAAGCAATTACTACGAGTGTACACTTATAACACCTGAAACTATTAGCAGCTCTTTTCTATTTTCTGTACAAACAACTGGAGAAGTCCTCATATGCATTTGATTTTAATGGACCTTTTCCTTAGACTTCAAATGTAATTCCCAAAGTAATACGTTTTCATGTTCAATTTCTTCATCTGTGAGATGATTGACAAACCTGTTTCAGATGATGCTTCTCTTACTTGTGAACGCGTTGACATCAAGTTTCTTTGGCTTTAACTGTTTCCTGTTGACATAATTACCTTCAAAGTTTGTAGAAAAAGTCCATAACTGTTTATGCATAGTGTTTTTAATCTACTACTAGACGGAAGGTCCTCTTATTTTGAAACTTCCTCGCATGTTTTCTGGTTCTGATTTTCTTGTGCTATTCTCCTTATTATATGGTTCTGCCGGTTAAACTTATCTTATATTCCATTCTACACTACCTGTCAGTTATGTTATTGATACTATTTTCTAAATTGAACCACTGTTTCATTGTTTATAGGTGGAAAAAATTCCAGTATCATTTCGTTCTGTCAGCCAGTATTTTGATTCATTTCGTTTCCCTTTGCTGGAAGAAACACGTGCACAGCTACTCTCAAGCTTGGATAAAATTTCAAGAGCACCTTTGGTTGAAGTAGTTGCTCTTACGGAGTCCAAGCCATATGGAACCAAGTTTTATGATATTAATGTTGATAACTGGAGGAACAGATTCAGTAATCGTGGCAAAAAGCCATACAAAACACTACCAGGGGATATTTTAGTCCTAGCAAATGCAAAGCCTGAAACAGCTTCTGATTTGCAGAGGGCAGGAATGATGTGGACTTTTGTAACAGTCACAAAGATCACAGAGGATGATGAGGAAGAGGACACTACTTCTACATATTTTAAAATCAGGACCTCTAAAGAAATCTCAGATGATGATAAGAAGAAATCACTGTTCGTGATTTTCTTGTCAAATGTAATTCCTAACAGAAGAATATGGAACTCGTTGCATATGTATAGAAATTTGGAGATTATAAAGGAAGTTATATGCACTGATTCTGTGGTATGTGTTCTGATGACGATCTTTTAGATTCTTTCGTTCTTGATGCCATTGTATTACATTAGATCCATTGATATGGGAATGCCCTTTGAGTCTGATATAAGGGAATGCATGATGAGTTGAATGTTATATAGAATTAAAGAAACGGATTTTGAACAGGTGGACGAAGTCGTTCATCAATTAGGACGCGACTGGCTTTTCATAGAGTTCTGCACTAAATGGTGAACAACTTCGCTTGCTTGATCAGTGCCATTAAAGAAGGATGGCATAATTGATTTTAAGAGTGATTGAATATACTTTTTCCTTCTGTCAATAATTGTAGATTGATTGAAATTTCAATATTGAGTGACAGGTTGGGGGAAATTGTGAACTCTGTCCTGCACAAAGTGAGGGCATCTGGGATGAGATATTAAGTCCGAGTTTATCATTTATTCTGAAAGGTTCACAAGTAGAGACTGTTGTTTCTTGTCTTTGTAGAATGCAGTGTGACCACTAGGCCACTGTTGAACTTATATGGGGCCCACCTGGAACAGGAAAAACTAAAACTGTTAGTATAATGCTCTTTACCCTCTTGAGAATGAAATGCAGAACCCTTGTTTGCACCCCAACCAATGTTGCAATTATGGAAGTTGCTTCTCGTGTTCTGAAGCTGATCAAAGAATCAGTTGAAAGAGTTTCTGGAAGAGACCCTCTCTTTTTCCCATTAGGAGATATTCTCATATTTGGAAATAATGAGCGTCTGAAAGTTGAAGCAGGAACTGAAGATATATATATGGACTATCGTATTAAGAGGCTTTCAGAGTGCTTTGCACCACTTACTGGTTGGAGGCATTGCTTTGCTTCCATGATAGATTTTCTTGAAGATTGTGTTCCTCAGTACCATATATATTTGGAAAATGAATTGACGAAGAGAGAGTGTGACAATGAAAATCAAATCAAAGAGAAAAATTACAGGAAGGAAGTTGAAAGAAACGAGAGGAATCTCAAACCATTTCTTGAATTTGTGAGAGAAAGATTCAAATGTACTGCAGCTCCACTTAGGAATTGCATTCGTAACTTCTGTACTCGTGTATCCAAGTTCTACATTTTGGAAAATAATTTTCAAGACATGGTAGCGCTTATACGTTTACTTGATTCTTTTGAAATTTTATTGTTTCAAGACAATGTGGTTTCTGAAGAACTTAAGGAACTTTTTTCACATTCAGTGGTTGAAGATATCTCTCAGTCAATTGGGAATATAAAGCTCCTGTTACACCAGAGGAGAAGTGAATGTCATTCTCTTTTGAGAAATCTTTCGAGTTCTATTAACAAACTTGACCTTCCAAGTGCCATTAGCAAAGAATTACTTGAGGCTTTCTGTTTTACAAAGGCTTCCTTAATATTTTGCACTGCTTCTAGTTCTTTTAAGCTGCATTCAGTAGCAATGGAACCACTGAAGTGTCTAGTCATTGAGGAAGCTGCACAATTGAAAGAGAGTGAATCAACCATACCTCTACAGCTCCCCGGTACGAAGCATGCAATTCTCATTGGTGACGAGTGCCAATTACCAGCGATGGTTGAAAGCAATGTAGGTTAATGTTATTTGGAAACCTCACATATTCTTTCCTTTGTGTCCTTTGGATTTTACCTTTTTAATTTCTGTAAATTTTGTATTTGCTTCTTCAGTTTTTTTTTTCTTTTTTTTTTAACTTCCATTTCTTTTCCTTTTCTTTCTTATCAGGTTTCTGATAAAGCTTGTTTTGGTAGAAGTTTATTTGAGAGGTTAAGCAATTTGGGGCACTCAAAACACTTGCTGAGCACACAGTACAGAATGCATCCATCCATTAGCTTCTTTCCAAACTCATATTTTTACCGCAACAAGATTTTTGATTCCTCAAATGTTACAAGTAGAAGCTATGAAAAACGCTATTTGCCAGGGCCAATGTATGGTCCATATTCATTCATTAATATATTTGGTGGAAGAGAAGAGTTCATTGACTACAGCTGTAGAAATATGGTTGAGGTATTTGCGGTGATGAAAATTTTGCAGAACTTGTACAAAGGTATGTTTTGTTGGCGTCTCATTTCATATTACCATCCAAAGATTATACTTAATTATAATATATGACATACCAACCTCACTGTATGGCTTGTGATTTATTTGACTTTTGAATTTGCCCTTTGAGAAAAAGGACATGCTACCCATCTTGTCTGTATTTTCTGCCACCATGATTGTGTAGTTTACCAATTCTTATTCTAATATTTCTTTCAGATTGATGCATGTACTGATTCATATTATTGACAGAAAGAGGAGAAAGAGAGTTTTGTTTAGATACAATGGTGCAATTAAGATATTGACAGCATTCCAATTGCGTTACTGAGGAAGAGATATGCTTGTCATCTTAACAAAATTTGTATCTTTAGGCTTTCATTGGTGTATAATAAAACTAACTTGTGCTCTTCATATCATAATTAATCTATTGAAAAATGTTCATCAAGGTTAAGTGTTTCATTCTGTCAATTTGCCATGAAAACTAATGAGGAATCTCCTTTTTGATATCCTTGTAATATTTAATTTTGCAGCTTGGAAAGCCTCAAAACAGAAGCTTAGCATTGGTTTAGTGTCACCATATAGTGCACAAGTAGTTGCAATTCAAGAAAAACTTGGAAGTAAGTTTGAGAACAAGGATGGCTTTGCCGTGAAAGTGAAGTCCATCGATGGTTTCCAGAGAGGAGAAGAAGACATCGTAATAATCTCAACTGTAAGATCCAATACTGGTGGATCAATTGGATTCATATCAAAGCCTCAAAGAGTAAACATTGCTCTTACTAGGGCTAGGTAATACTTTTAAACTCTATGATAATGTTGTGTTTGAAATATTTTTAACAATTGGGGTGAATAACTCCTGTCCATCTGACAACTGGTAGGCACTGTCTTTGGATTTTGGGGAATGAAAGAACTTTATCTCGTAGTGAATCTGTTTGGGAAGCCTTAGTCCACGATGCTAGGATTCGTCAGTGTTTCTTCAACGCTGATGAAGATAAAGATTTGGCCAAAGCGATAATAGAGGTCAAGAAAGAGCTTGATGAATTGGATGAATTGCTTAATCCGGATAGTATACTTTTCAGATGTCAACGGTGGAAGGTATTTAGTTTTAGTGACTGTACTTTCTTTTCCATCTGTGTTTTTCTGCTTTGGCTAGTGCTGATATTGTTCCTTTTTTTATCCGTTTCTCTCAGGTTATTTTTAGTGATAACTTTTTAAAATCATTTAAAAAGCTGACTTCAGACCAGATGAAAAAGTTAGTTATCAACCTTCGACTGAAACTTTCTAGTGGATGGCGACCTAAGAAGAGGAATACAAACTCAGCTTGTGGAAGGTCTCAACAAATCATTAAGCAATTCAAGGTTGAAGGTCTCTATGTGATTTGCACAATTGACATAGTCAAGGAAGTGCAGTACATCCAAGTTTTGAAAGTCTGGGATATATTGGCCTTGGAGGATGTCCCAAAATTGGTAACACGTCTGGATAACATATTTGTCAAGTACACAGAAGATTATATTAATCGTTGCAAACAGAAATGTATTGAGGGGTATGTCTATCCTTCTACTTCTGTTGAATAATACGAATCAAATTTCTTATTCCTAGATTTTGAATGTTGCAATGCTTGGATTGGTTGGAATATGATTGTTCGTTGATGTTTGGTTGAACATTTTTTACAAAAATATTTTGGATGTTTCTTTGCACCCAGAAATTTGGAGGTTCCAAAGACTTGGGCAGCCACTTCAAATGTTGTCCGGGTCAAGAATGTTGCTGACAATAAAAGTGAAAGTGACTTTTGTGGAGCTGCTTCTGATAGTACTAGCTATATTGAGAATTCAAAGGTGAGTGATAGTCTGTTGCTGATGAAATTCTACTCCTTATCATTCGGTGTGGTAGGCCACCTACTTTTTGACCGTGACGGCAGAGAATTGGATCTTCTATTTGAAGTAATCGATGAGCAGTTGGAGATGATTCTTTTTCCTAGAAGCACCTTTATACTTGGTCGGTCGGGTACTGGAAAAACTACTGTTCTGACAATGAAATTATTTCAGAAAGAAAGACTTCACCATATGACTATGGAAGGATGCTATGGAGTAAATAATAGTACACCTCTGTATTCTACCCGGGAAAATGAGGCTGAGGGGGGTATTGAGGAGACTAAAAGGGCTAGATTGCACCAACTGTTTGTGACTGTCAGTCCTAAATTGTGTTTTGCTGTAAAGCAACATATTTCTGCCATGAAAAGGTACGTGGGTATTTTATGAAATGACTTTTAAATTTTGATTTTCTAGTTTCTCATTTCACCTTAGGCTTTAGAA
Organism: Ailanthus altissimus; assembly: GCA_946807835.1. Lineage (NCBI taxonomy): Eukaryota > Viridiplantae > Streptophyta > Magnoliopsida > Sapindales > Simaroubaceae > Ailanthus > Ailanthus altissimus. The sequence continues at coordinate 28,034,349 of OX327689.1, forward strand.
ATGATAAAGTTCATTTTTCTTTCGTGTTCTATATGAATGTGGGAAATTTAGAAAATTTGAACATGAAGACTGTCAGGGTGTTGTGGAATTGAAATATTATGATCTATTAAATCCAAATAAATTCTTTGGGTCTATAAATTTCAAATGGTGGTTGGCATGCCTTATGTTGGCCAAATTTAATGCTGAAATTTCTCTGTCTATCATTTGCAGTTTCAATATGATTTAAAGTAATATTTGTTAGTGGTTCTCTTTGCAATTGGTTTTGATTGATGGGTCTACAAAATCGGCTTCCTTATATCAAATTTTTCGATGCTATTTTGGTGCATCATCTTGTAGGAATTGTTTTCTGTCCCAATAAGGGTGGATTTTACAATTTAATATTGATGATTCTTCCAAAAGTTATCTGAATCTGAACTACAGTTTTAATCTCAAGTTGTTGTCTATCTTAACATTCTATTCACTTCCATCGCCTGCTTTCTAGTAAATTATTAATGCATAATATTGTATATATTAATAATATAATATTCTTAAATTATTTTTATTATATATAATATTATTTTTTTGTTTTATAATAAATTACAACTTATATATAGATTTTATTATAAAAAAAAAATTTCACAGTAAAATATAATATTATATATTAATGACAATATTACACATTAATATAAATAATAACATTTTGACTTCTTGATTTAATTAATGCGTCTGCACAATCGGCTTATACGTGTGCAGCGGAATTGGGTTAAAGTAGCCAACTGTTGAAAACAGCTACTTCCCTATTTCTTGAACAAGAAGTTTTATTTTAATATGCTGTTTTACATATGCTACATGGAAAGTTTTTCATGTCTAATGATGAGCCTTGTCAAATTCGCAGCTCTACTTTTGGTGAGAAGTTTCCAGCAAGAGGCAGTTTGATTGATATCGATGACATTGATGATGCGGCACAATTCAATGATATCCCAAATTCTTTTGTTGATATTCCAGCTAAGCCTTATCCTCTAGTCATAACATTTCATAAGTTCTTAATGATGCTGGATGGGACTTTGGGTAAGTCATACTTTGAGAGATTCCATGACATACGGAAAAACTCCCATGGTCAGATTCAGAATTCAAGATCAGTTTCCTTACAAGCCTTTATAAGGACGAAGGAAGTTAATTATGAAATGTTTACTTCATCATATTGGCCTCGTTTTAATACAGAGCTAACAAAGAAGCTTGATCCTTCAAGAGTCTTTACTGAGATTACATCTCATATAAAGGGTAGTCAACAGTTCATGGAGGTTGGTGACGGTCCGTCGAGAGGAATATGTAAAATTATCGGAGACCAGGGTTTCCACTTTAAACAGACTGAAGAGAGAGGCAATTTATGATATCTTTGAAAACTACGAACGAATGAAGATGAGAAATGGTGAATTTGATTTAGCTGATCTAGTTAATGATCTTCATCGTCGACATAAAGAAGAAAGTTATAAGGGTGATGAAATTCATTTTGTTTATATTGATGAAGTTCAAGATCTTACAATGAGTCAAATTGCTCTATTCAAATACATCTGCAAAAATGTTGAAGAGGGTTTTATTTTTGCGGGAGATACTGCACAAACAATTGCTAGGGGAATTGACTTCAGGTTTCAAGACATACGATCTCTGTTCTACAAGAAGTTTGTTTTGGAATCAAGAAATAATGGGAATGATGGAAGAAAAGAGAAAGGGCAACTCTCGGACATTTTCAATTTGAGTCAGAACTTCCGTACCCATGTAGGTGTTTTAAAGTTAGCTCAAAGCATCATTGAACTTCTTTACCATTTCTTCCCTCACTCTGTTGATGTTTTAAACCCGGAGACAAGTGACATATTTGGGGAGCCTCCTGTTTTGCTTGAATCCGGGAACAATGAAAATGCAATCATGAAATTTTTTGGAAATAGCGAAAATGTTAGTGGGAATATGGTTGGTTTCGGGGCAGAACAAGTTATTTTGGTAAGGGATGAATATGTTCGGAAGGAAATTTCCAGCTATGTTAGGAGGCAAGCTCTTGTGCTGACTATAGTAGAGAGCAAGGGCCTTGAGTTTCAGGTGATTGATTATTGAAAACATTTTGTTAACTGTGGAGTAATAAGAGTAGAGGTTTGTTTTGATATATTATTAGTCATGCTATGCCTTTTTAACTACTCTCCTCATTTACATGATCTTATTGTTGGTGGTGTCATGTGTGATCAATATAACAGTTCCGAAAATGCACCAATTTTTCTTTGATCTGATGTCTGATTTTTCAGTGTGGACAACCTAGAATAAGCATGTCCAGGTACTTATATAATACTGCAAGTGTTGTGACCATTTGTGGAGGCTGTTTTCTCTGCATGCAATTTCTTCTTATAGATAAAAATATAAACAAGCGTAAGCTTATGCTCAAATAATATTCTAAGATGTCATGTTGGAAATTATTAATACATGACTAAGTATTTGGAATTCAAGTTAAAAGGAAAATGGTATCATCAAATTTTAAGTTTTATCCTCTTAAAATTAACATTGCTTACTGTTTAAGTTAGTGTTCATCGCCTGGAAACTGCATTATACATCTTCACCACTAATTCAAACAGTTTCAACTAGCAATTAAAATCTAAATCTCTTTATTTGATTTCATGAGGAAACTCATGCTCACATAACATCCGTAGATGGCATATTTGAAATAATGACTTATTACAAAGTATTTGAAATTCAAACAGTTTCATCTTCTATTTCATGAATCAATAGCAAATGAAAGGCGAGTACTTATACGTTGATTTGATTGTCTAAAAATGTCATAACTCATATATCCAATAAGTTCTTGTGCCTTTTCTTCATTAGTAGGTATAATGAATCCTATATTTTTCTATTATTGATTTTTTCTCTCTCCTTTTACTGTTCTACAGGATGTACTTTTGTATGACTTTTTTTGTAGTAACCAGTATCCACGACTGGTAAGAATAAGTATTTATATATGTATAAATATACGTATTTTATTTGTATGTTGGTGATACTTGAATTATATATTGTTATTAGTAATATTTTTATAGGTTAAGGATATACGATTAGTATTGGGTTTATTTGTATGACTTTAGATTTATTTTAGGGACCAAATTGTTATACTTTGAAAGTTTTGGGGGCAAATTCGTAAATATCAAAAATTAGCCTCTTAGTATAAAAATACACTTTTAAACCCTAATTTACCATTTTTAGGTCGAGCTACCCATTTTAAGAGAGAGAAGAGAGAAATAGAGGAGAGAGAAAGAGGAGAAGAAGAAGAAAAAGAAGAAGAAATTGGAAATTTGAATTTCAAGAGGTATATTATACGTATTTCTCAATTTATTGGTATTAATTAAGTTAATTCCTTTAAGTTTTGATTTCTGAAAATATGTATAATTGAGGATTTGTTGTGTATTTCGTAAGATCATATGAGAATTGATGATGATCTATAAGATAGTTTGATAAATCATGATGAATTATGGAATTTCTGCTGGATAACCTCTTGATCTAGGAATTTTATAAATTGTTGTGATTCGATTCTGGTTTCGAATTTTGAGTATATGAAATTAGACATGTTTAGGATCATCTGAGACTTTGAATCGACTGAAAATCTCGGAAATTGAATTTGTAGTGAATTTACCAAAATGACCCTGGAATTCTGGAAATTTCCTGTGTAAACAGTATGATACAGTGGAAAATAATTTTTGACCTGCTGAATGATCTTTAAAAATTACGAATTTGTAGAATATGATAATTTTATATGTCTAATATGATATACTCGGAATTGAGAATTTGGATCAATGTGGTTGAAGTGTTATGAATTTCTAAAGTGTATCAGCTCATTGTAGTATTTGATTAACAGATTTTTAAAGTTATGAAATAAAATAGTTTTAAAATACTTTTGGCAGTTATTTGGAAGCCAAATATTTATCATGGACTGAGATATGTGTCAAGAGTAATTATGTGGTATTTTTATAATTTTTGAGTTAGTATATGATTTTATAAAATTGGGAGATTGAATACTGTTCAGTAAGTATCTTGATCCTGTCAGGTTTGTAGTTTGGATTCGATGGTGTGTATGGAATGGATTGTGTAGGAATTTTGATATAATATTCATATATAAGAAGTATATATGAGTCAAGAATGATATATTCTGATTTCGGAGTAATTGGACATCATTTGATGTATTAGAAATTTTTGTTAAGTGTAAGTGGTCAGAATGACAGGTTTTGAGAAACCAAATATTTAGACCAATTTGATGTGATAAATGCATTGTGTATAATTTTGTAAGCTATTTAAAGTATTTTGTGTGAATTTTGAGGCTTATGAAAGGATTAATCTCCATTGATAGGTTAAGAAGATTTAAGCCTTGTAGCTGAAAGTGTTAAGAGGTAAGTATACTAGACTTACTACTGGAATCACAATAAACATAATAATTGTTTTGTATGATTTTGTAAATGGGGTTAAGAATATGTTTATGATATGTCAAAGTATATTTTGATATGAAATGTGAATATATGTTTATGAATGTGAGCATTGACATTGAGCATGGACATACATGTGTTTTTGAAAGTGAGCTTTCCAAAATAAGATGCGTTTAACAAAGAAAGCTTTTGGAGTGTAATATGTCCATGAGAAATATTTTGTGATTTGAGGGTACTTGAACTCACTGTTAACTTAGTAGGCATTTTATGTGATTTGTGGAGCCTTTATGTGATTTGTGGAGCCTTTATGTGTGGCCTTTCCTTCGGGATTGGTATATGTTATGTGTTCCGTATGTAGGGAGGATCCTATTGGTACCTAAAGGAAGTGTGAGTCATCACATTCGTGTGGTGGCGTATTGGTACATGTGAGAGGACTCACCGATGATCAGGGTGAGGGTTTGGCTTTTACCTTCGGGCATAAGCGTTATATATGTGTGATTTAAAGACCTCACTTGTGCTATTCCTCTCATACGGTATGTCACCTACGAGTGACATTTGGCTCATTATGTGATATGTGATATGTAAGTCCTACTAAGTAGTAGTCGAGTAATGGTATTCCTATTATGTGTTTTGAAAGAATGTGTAAGCGCTTACATGATATGTGATTTGATAAGATTATGATTTTGATTGATCACAGCATATCATACATATGCATTGTGTACATATATGTATTTGTATTTGATATATGAAAAATTAGTATGCTTACTGAGTTTTATACTCATTATAGTTTATGGTGATTTCAGGTAAATAAGGTGCATGTGTGCTTAGCGGATTTGGCAAGGCTTCTGCTGTTCCTTGGGTTCCCTAAGTTGCTAGGTTGTTGTGTGTTTCATTTGGGGACACGTGGGATAGGATATTTGGTTTGTCCCTATTGAATAAATACTTATGTATTATTTCATTGTGTATGGATTGGATTTGGTTTAAGTTTTATAAAGTGTGGTTATTGGATGATTTTAAGTAAGAATTTGCAATGGATATATTCTGGGCTCCCGGTAACAAAGTTGCTACTGGTGACGTAGTAGAGTGTTAATCTCTGAGAAAACTCTGCGTATCTCCGGTTTAATAATTGTCCCAGTCATAATTCAATTGCTATAATTCTGAAAGAAATTGAAATGAATGTTTAAATATTGTCAAGAGAAGTTTATACTTATATGTTAGGTTAAGGTTGATTTTAGTGTTGAACTTACTAGCAACTTGCTAAGGATTTCTGTGTTGAATGAAAGTTGAAAATTTTGTGTAATATTATTTATGAGTGCACATGCAGTGAATGAATGTAAGTGATGTCGTGTGTCGGATCTTTTGGGTTTGGGGCGTGACAGCTTTTATTGGTATCAGAGCTACGATATGATTCTGTAGACTTTATGTGTCTAGTCAAGGGAACCCAGCCGATGCCAAATCCTTAAGATTGTATGTGTGCTTATTTATGTATATTGATTTATTTGATATCTTACTTACTTATCTTTGTGATTTTGAAAAGATGGGGCGTAATCCAAGAATTACTAGAAGTGCTGATACTGTGAATGAGAGTACTTCAGGAGAAAACCCTGCTACCATCCAAAATATTGTTCAAGCAGTGAATAATGTGCTTCAACAACAACGACCCAAAGCAGACCATAATGATAAATTCCATGTTATTGAGAAATTCAGAAAATTGCAACCACCATCATTTGAAGACTCAAAAGACCCGCTGGTTGCTGAGGAGTGGATCCGTGAGTTGGAAAAGATATTCAGCCTCCTCGAATGTTCAGATTCACATAAAGTCAGTTGTGCCACTTACATGCTTAAGGAGGGAGCCAGTCATTGGTGGGAGATGACCATGCGAACACTGAATATTGATAAGAACAAGATAACATGGGAAAGATTCAAGGAAGTATTTAATGAAAAATACTTTCCCCAGTCCCTAAGAGATGAGAAAGAGGCAGAATTTATCCACCTTACTCAGGGCAAAATGTCAGTAACAGAATATGAGAGGAAGTTTGAGGAGTTGTCTAGGTTTGCTCCCCACTTAGTAGATACAGAAGCACGTAAGGCCAAGAGGTTTCAGATGGGTCTTAAACCAGAAGTGAGAAGGTTACTCTCTGTCCTTGATCTACAGACTTACAGTGCAGTATTACAGAGGGCTGAAATATTAGCAAGGGATGAAGAATTGGCAGCACCATCTGAGTCCAAACATATGGGTTATCATCGATCAGAAAAGAGACCTTGGGTTAAAAATAATCAGAAAAAGTTTGACAGGTGGAAAGGAAAGAAGAGGCATAGGAATGATGACATTGAGAAGAAGGATTTTCCATTATGTGATACATGTGGGAGACCACATGGAGGGGTATGTTTCAGGAAAAGTGGAGCTTGTTTTAAGTGTAGAAAGATTGGTCATTTTATTCAGGATTGTCCAGAGATGAAGAATGATCATGGAGGATTTAAGAAAGATCAGAAAGCTCAAGCAAGAGTCTATGCTCTTACCAGAAAAGAAGCAGATGATTCACCTTCTGTGGTGACAGGTACAATTTCCATATCTGGCCAGCATGGTTTAGCTCTTTTTGATTCGGGTTCTACCCATTCATTTGTGTCATATGCATTTGTTAGTAATATGGGGGTTGTGCCAGAACCTTTGGGTGTAGATTTATGTGTTGCAACTCCTTCAGGAGATTTGATGTGTGCTACAAATGTGGTAAAATCATGTAAAATTGAAATAGGAGATAAGGTGCTACAAGCAGATTTGATTATCTTGAATATGTATGATTTTGATGTTATATTTGGCATGGATTGGTTGTCTATGTACCATGCTAATGTTAAATGCTTTTGAGAAAGAAGTTGTTTTCCAACCACCCGGGGAGCCTGAGTTTAGTTTTATTGGTTCTAAGTTATGCTCTTTGCCAAAAGTAATATCTGCTTTACAAGCTTGGAAAAGTCTTAAGAAGGGTTGTCAGTGTTTCTTAGCGACTGTAGTGGATACAAAGAAAGAAGAAATGAAAATCCAAGATGTTCCAGGCGTGAATGAGTTTATAGATGTATTCCCTGAAGATTTACCTGGAGTTCCACCAGATCGAGAGATTGAATTCATGATAGAACTTCTGCCAGGAACCAGTCCTATATCTAAAACACCTTATCGTATGGCACCAGTAGAGCTTAAAGAGTTGAAGGAACAGCTACATGAATTGCTTGAGAAGGGGTTTATTCGCCCGAGTGTTTCACCTTAGGGTGCTCCAGTTCTTTTTGTTAAGAAGAAAGATGGTTCAATGAGATTATGTATTGACTATCGAGAGTTGAACCGTGTGACTGTAAAGAATAAATATCCACTTCCAAGAATCGATGATTTATTCGATCAGTTGCAAGGAGCTTGTGTATTCTCAAAAATTGATCTTCGTTCTGGCTATCATCAATTGAAGATCAAGAAAGAAGACATTCCAAAGACTGCATTTCGTACCAGATATGGGCATTATGAGTTTATTGTTATGCCATTTGGGTTGACAAATGCACCTGCTGCCTTTATGGATCTAATGAATAGAGTATTCAAGGATTATTTGGATAGGTTTGTTATTGTGTTTATTGATGACATCCTAGTGTACTCTAAGAGTAAGGGAGAACATGAAGAACACTTAAGAAAAGTCCTACAAGTGTTAAGGGAGAAGCAGCTTTATGCAAAATTCAAGAAATGTGAATTCTGGCTAGATCGAATGGTATTTTTGGGACATGTTGTTTCCTCAAAGGGAATTTCAGTGGATCCAAGCAAAATTGAAGCAGTGGTGAATTGGTCCAGACCAACTAATGTGGGGGAAATTCGAAGTTTTCTTGGGCTGGCAGGATATTATAGACGGTTTGTTGAAGGATTCTCTAAGATAGCTTCACCTTTAACTCAATTGACAAGAAAGAATGTCAAGTTTCAGTGGTCAGAAGAATGTGAGAAAAGTTTTCAAGAACTCAAGCATCGGTTAGTATCTGCTCCCATACTAACCATCCCTTCTGCTTCTGCTGGATTTGTGATTTATAGTGATGCTTCCAAGAAAGGGCTTGGGTGTGTATTAATGCAGGATGGAAAGGTAGTGGCATATGCCTCACGACAACTAAAGACTTATGAGCAGAATTACCCTACTCATGACTTGGAGTTGGCTGCAGTAGTTTTTGCTCTGAAAATTTGGAGGCATTATCTTTATGGAGAAAGGTGTGAAATTTACACAGATCACAAAAGTCTTAAATACTTCTTTACTCAAAAGGAGTTAAATATGAGGCAACGTCGATGGTTGGAACTAGTCAAAGATTATGACTGTGTGATTAACTACCATCCGGGAAAAGCTAATGTTGTAGCAGATGCTTTGAGTAGAAAATCTTCTGGACATATGGCAGCACTTTTGACTACTCAAAAGCAAATTTTGTTGGATTTAGAAAAGCTTGGCATTGAAGTGGTAAGATCTAATGATAGGGCTTATGTTGCAAGTATGTCCATTCAGCCTACCCTAATTAAGAGAATTAAGGAAGCACAAGGTAATGATGTGCATCTGAAGAAAATTATGGAAGAAATTTCATTGGGTAAAAGGCCTAACTTTGCTATTTTTGATGATGGAGCTCTACATTTTGAAGGTAGACTTTGTGTGCCTAATAATGATGAGTTGAAAAATGAGATCTTGGTTGAAGCTCATAGTTCACCATATACTGTACATCCGGGAGGTACCAAGATGTATCGAGACCTACGAGCTGTTTATTGGTGGGTTAATATGAAAAGAGAGATTGCTAAATTTATAGAGCAATGTTTGACATGTCAGCAAGTTAAGGCAGAACATCAGAGACCATCTGGGTTATTGAAACCTTTATTGGTACCGGAATGGAAATGGGAGCACATAGCCATGGATTTTGTAGTTGGGTTGCCAAGTACACAAAAGGGCTACAATGCCATATGGGTGATTATTGATAGGCTAACAAAATCAGCACATTTTATTCCAATATGCACCACTTATTCCATGGATAGGTATGCCCAATTATATGTTGATGAAATTGTGAGGCTTCATGGAGTACCGGTGTCAATTGTATCTGATAGAGATCCCCGATTTACTTCAATATTTTAGAAGAGCCTACATAATGCCATGGGCACAAAGTTGAACTTCAGTACTGCATTCCACCCACAGACTGATGGTCAATCTGAAAGGACCATTCAAATTCTAGAAGATATGTTGAGAGCATGTGTGTTAGACCTTAAAGGTAGTTGGGACAAACACCTTTCATTAGTGGAGTTTGCATACAACAATAGTTATCAATCAACTATTGGTATGGCCCCATATGAAGCTTTGTATGGAAGAAAATGTAGATCTCCTGTGCATTGGGATGAAGTTGGAGAAAGAAAAATTTTAGGGCCAGAGATTGTCCAGCAAACTTGTGAGGTTATAGAGAAGATAAGAAAAAGAATGAAAGTGGCTCAGAGTAGACAGAAAAGCTATGCAGACAATAGAAGAAAAGATCTAGAATTTAAGGTGGGTAAAAAAGTATTTCTTAAGGTTGCTCCAATGAAAGGAGTCATGAGATTTGGCAAGAAAGGAAAGTTGAGTCCAAGATTCATTGGTCCATTTGAAATCCTTGAAAGGATAGGTGATGTGGCTTATAGACTTGCCCTTCCTCCATCATTATCAGGAGTTCATAATGTGTTCCATATGTCCATGTTGCGAAAATATGTTTCAAACTCCTCACATGTGTTAAGCTATGAGCCACTTCAACTTAGGGATGATCTCACTTATGAAGAAGTGCCCATTAGGATTTTGGACAATAAGGAGCAAATTCTTCGTACTAAGAAGATTGATTTGGTAAAGGTTTTATGGAGAAACCATGCAGTTGAAGAGGCAACCTGGGAACGAGAAGAGGAAATGAGATCTAAGTATCCTCATCTATTTGCTTAAGTTATGAATTTCGAGGACGAAATTCTTATAAGGAGGGGAGAATTGTAGTAACCAGTATCCACGACTGGTAAGAATAAGTATTTATATATGTATAAATATACGTATTTTATTTGTATGTTGGTGATACTTGAATTATATATTGTTATTAGTAATATTTTTATAGGTTAAGGATATACGATTAGTATTGGGTTTATTTGTATGACTTTAGATTTATTTTAGGGACCAAATTGTTATACTTTGAAAGTTTTGGGGGCAAATTCGTAAATATCAAAAATTAGCCTCTTAGTATAAAAATACACTTTTAAACCCTAATTTACCATTTTTAGGTCGAGCTACCCATTTTAAGAGAGAGAAGAGAGAAATAGAGGAGAGAGAAAGAGGAGAAGAAGAAGAAAAAGAAGAAGAAATTGGAAATTTGAATTTTAAGAGGTATATTATACGTATTTCTCAATTTATTGGTATTAATTAAGTTAATTCCTTTAAGTTTTGATTTCTGAAAATATGTATAATTGAGGATTTGTTGTGTATTTCGTAAGATCATATGAGAATTGATGATGATCTATAAGATAATTTGATAAATCATGATGAATTATGGAATTTCTGCTGGATAACCTCTTGATCTAGGAATTTTATAAATTGTTGTGATTCGATTCTGGTTTCGAATTTTGAGTATATAAAATTAGACATGTTTAGGATCATCTGAGACTTTGAATCGACTGAAAATCTCGGAAATTGAATTTGTAGTGAATTTACCAAAATGACCCTGGAATTCTGGAAATTTCCTGTGTAAACAGTATGATACAGTGGAAAATAATTTTTGACCTGCTGAATGATCTTTAAAAATTACGAATTTGTGGAATATGATAATTTTATATGTCTAATATGATATACTCGGAATTGAGAATTTGGATCAATGTGGTTGAAGTGTTATGAATTTCTAAAGTGTATCAGCTCATTGTAGTATTTGATTAACAGATTTTTAAAGTTATGAAATAAAATAGTTTTAAAATACTTTTGGCAGTTATTTGGAAGCCAAATATTTATCATGGACTGAGATATGTGTCAAGAGTAATTATGTGGTATTTTTATAATTTTTGAGTTAGTATATGATTTTATAAAATTGGGAGATTGAATACTGTTCAGTAAGTATCTTGATCCTGTCAGGTTTGTAGTTTGGATTCGATGGTGTGTATGGAATGGATTGTGTAGGAATTTTGATATAATATTCATATATAAGAAGTATATATGAGTCAAGAATGATATATTCTGATTTCGGAGTAATTGGACATCATTTGATGTATTAGAAATTTTTGTTAAGTGTAAGTGGTCAGAATGACAGGTTTTGAGAAACCAAATATTTAGACCAATTTGATGTGATAAATGCATTGTGTATAATTTTGTAAGCTATTTAAAGTATTTTGTGTGAATTTTGAGGCTTATGAAAGGATTAATCTCCATTGATAGGTTAAGGAGATTTAAGCCTTGTAGCTGAAAGTGTTAAGAGGTAAGTATACTAGACTTACTACTGGAATCACAATAAACATAATAATTGTTTTGTATGATTTTGTAAATGGGGTTAAGAATATGTTTATGATATGTCAAAGTATATTTTGATATGAAATGTGAATATATGTTTATGAATGTGAGCATTGACATTGAGCATGGACATACATGTGTTTTTGAAAGTGAGCTTTCCAAAATAAGATGCGTTTAACAAAGAAAGCTTTTGGAGTGTAATATGTCCATGAGAAATATTTTGTGATTTGAGGGTACTTGAACTCACTGTTAACTTAGTAGGCATTTTATGTGATTTGTGGAGCCTTTATGTGATTTGTGGAGCCTTTATGTGTGGCCTTTCCTTCGGGATTGGTATATGTTATGTGTTCCGTATGTAGGGAGGATCCTATTGGTACCTAAAGGAAGTGTGAGTCATCACATTCGTGTGGTGGCGTATTGGTACATGTGAGAGGACTCACCGATGATCAGGGTGAGGGTTTGGCTTTTACCTTCGGGCATAAGCGTTATATATGTGTGATTTAAAGACCTCACTTGTACTATTCCTCTCATACGGTATGTCACCTACGAGTGACATTTGGCTCATTATGTGATATGTGATATGTAAGTCCTACTAAGTAGTAGTCGAGTAATGGTATTCCTATTATGTGTTTTGAAAGAATGTGTAAGCGCTTACATGATATGTGATTTGATAAGATTATGATTTTGATTGATCACAGCATATCATACATATGCATTGTGTACATATATGTATTTGTATTTGATATATGAAAAATTAGTATGCTTACTGAGTTTTATACTCATTATAGTTTATGGTGATTTCAGGTAAATAAGGTGCATGTGTGCTTAGCGGATTTGGCAAGGCTTCTGCTGTTCCTTGGGTTCCCTAAGTTGCTAGGTTGTTGTGTGTTTCATTTGGGGACACGTGGGATAGGATATTTGGTTTGTCCCTATTGAATAAATACTTATGTATTATTTCATTGTGTGTGGATTGGATTTGGTTTAAGTTTTATAAAGTGTGGTTATTGGATGATTTTAAGTAAGAATTTGCAATGGATATATTCTGGGCTCCCGGTAACAAAGTTGCTACTGGTGACGTAGTAGAGTGTTAATCTCTGAGAAAACTCTGCGTATCTCCGGTTTAATAATTGTCCCAGTCATAATTCAATTGCTATAATTCTGAAAGAAATTGAAATGAATGTTTAAATATTGTCAAGAGAAGTTTATACTTATATGTTAGGTTAAGGTTGATTTTAGTGTTGAACTTACTAGCAACTTGCTAAGGATTTCTGTGTTGAATGAAAGTTGAAAATTTTGTGTAATATTATTTATGAGTGCACATGCAGTGAATGAATGTAAGTGATGTCGTGTGTCGGATCTTTTGGGTCTGGGGCGTGACATTTTTGGCTCATCACCTCTTAAAAATCAATGGAGGGTGGTATATGAATATATGGAGGAACAAGATTTGCTTGACTCCAAATGTCCTAGGTCCTTCCCAAGCTTCAACGAGGCCAAACACAATGTCTTGTGCTCTGAGCTGAAGCAACTATATGTAGCCATCACTCGCACAAGGCAAAGGTTGTGGATTTTGGAAATTTTAAAGGATCTCTCCAACCCCGTGTTTGACTATTGGAGGAAAAAGTTCCTTGTACAAGTCAGGCAACTGGATGATTCACTTGCACAGACAATGCAAGTTGCAAGCAGCCCAGAGGAATGGAAGTCAAGGGTCATTAAGGTTTGTGTAATTTTACCGTGTAAGGAGAAAAAGTAATCATTACTATCTTCATTGACATTTAGAGTTTTCTCAGGCTTCTAAATTTATTCCGCTCTACTGATATATTTTATTGTTATTATTGTTGCTCTGCTTCTAGCACCCTTTGCCTTCAAAACTTGCATGGTAATCGGCTCATGTATTTGTTGTTTGTGATTTAGACTACTGTTATAGGTGCTTAAATAGTCTCAACTAAAAGATATGATGATTAGCATTGCTAATAATGCTGCTATAATTGCTACCTCTAGTTGATGTGGATGTTGATGTTGATGTTGATTCCCTGCATTTCGTTTCTAATAAAAGTGTGATGGATTTCTTTTTCCTGGTCAAAATCAAATATTGTTTTTCTCGTCTGCTAATTATTTTCCGTTGTCAGCTGTTTTATGAGCATAATTATGATATGGCAATTATATGCTTCGAAAAAGCTAAGGATCCTTACTGGGAAGGAAAGTCTAAAGCAACTGGCCTTAGAGCAGCGGCTGAACGTGTTCGCAGTTCCAACCCTGCAGAGGCTGATATTATTCTTGGGGAAGCTGCTAAAATATTTGAAGCCATAGGCATGGCTGATTCTGCTGCCAAATGTTTTTATGACTTAGAAGAATATGAAAAAGCAGGTATGAATTTGATATTTAGTGTTGATAGAATATGATGCCATCTTATTGCTTATAAAGAAAGCAACAAGTTTGTGTTTGGTTACTAAGAAAATACAGAGGAAAATCTTGAATCTGAAACAGAATTCACTTTTTCATTAATTTTCTTCATTGTTTTTGCACACACGTAAAGTAGCAATGCTGCTTCCTTTTATAGTTACAAACCTAATCATTTACACGTGTCAATTCGTCCTTGATTCAAGGAAATATCTAACTAATTCATAACAACTTGGGCGGGAGTTTTATTTCAACAAAATACAGTATGCCTTCTTCTTCTTTTAACTGATCAACCTTTCCACTTCAGCAGCTGAACTCTAACTTCCACGTCAGCTGCTGAGTCAGCTTGAACAATCTTCACAGCAGCTCTGTAATTGCTTCTGCTGTCTGAACAACTTCAAGCATTCTATTGCTTGTGTATTTTCCTGAAATCTTTACTCCATTTATGCAGCAACATGGTATACTGCAACATCCCCCCTCAAGCTTAAGGTCGAGAGGAGACATTGAGCTTGGCTTGAAAAATAGCAAATTGATCATAAGCTAAAGGTTTAGTGAGTACATCTGCAATCTAATCAGAACTAGGAACATAGCGAACTTCAACTTGTTGATTAGCTATCTTCTCTCATATGAAGTAGACATCCAACTCTATATGCTTTGTGCAGGAGTGAAACACTGGATTTTGTGCCAATGCTTGGGCACTTTGGTTGTCACACCAAAGAAGAGGTGTAAGCCGAGAGGTCATATGTAGTTCTTGAAGTAAGGATTGTAACCATATAATTTCAGTGCAGGCTGAGGCTAGTGACCTATATTCTGCCTCTGTGCTGTTTCTGGAAACAACAGCTTGTTTTTTGGAAGACCATGAGACCAAGTTATTGCCTAGATATACACAATATCCACTGATGCTTTTTCTGTCATTGGGATCATTACCCCAATCAGCATCTGCATACCCTACAAGCTGAAAATCACCAGACCTATTGAATTCAAGACCATAGGTTAGAGTAGCTTGTAAATATCTCAGAACTCTCTTGCAAGCTTGCCAGTGCTGAGTAGTGGGTGAAGCCAAAAACTGACTGAGTTTATGAACTGAAATTGCCAGCTCAGGTCTTATCAAGGTTACATATTGAAGAGCACCAATAATACTCCTATACTTAGTTGGATCAGCAAGCAGTTCACCTGTATGAGCAAGTAGTTTTTGACCAAGAACCATGGGTGTATTACTGCCTTTACACTCTATCATACCAGCTTTGATGAGTAAATCCTGAATATACTTAGTTTGGGATAAATGCAAACCATGCTCTGTTGTCTGAACTTCAATACCAAGGAAGTAATTGAGCTTTCCTAAATCTTTCAAGGCAAAAGTGATGCTGAGAGTGTGAATGAACTGTTCTAGCATAGAGGAATCATGACCAGTGATGAGAATGTCATCAACATACACTAAAACAAGAATCAATTTTCCAGCAACACTCTTTATAAACAAGAAAGTATCAGATTTATAATTATGGAAATCCCACCAAACCAAGGCTGTTTTCAGTTTATCAAACCATGCCCTTGGAGCTTGCTTCAAGCCATAGAGAGCCTTTTTCAACTTACACACATAAGAAGGATGAGCAGAATCAACAAACCCAATTGGTTGCTTCATATAAACAGATTCAGTCAAACTGCCATTTAGAAAGGCATTATTCACATCAATTTGTCTAATTGTCCATTGATGCATGACAGCCAAGCTAAGTACAACTCTTACTATTGAAGCCTTAACAACAGGACTGAAAGTATCAAAATAATCAATTCCTGGGGTTTATAAAAACCCCTTAGCCATCAATCTTGCTTTGAATTTGTCCACTGTGCCATTTGGCTTATATTTCACCCTAAACACCCATTTATTGTCTATAACCTTGGGTGCTTCTGTTGCTGGTACAAGCTCCCATGTATCATTCTTCATAAGTGCTGTATATTCAGCATTCATAGCTGATATCCAATTTTTATTCTGTAAGGCTTCAACCACTGTCTTTGGTTCAACTATAGTGTCTGAACTCATCATACTACTTAGATACATTTTTGGCTTGTGAATACCTGATTTTGCTCTAGTTTTCATGGGGTGAACTGAAGGGATATTGGATGTTTGAGTTTGAGTTAATGGTTGTGTGGTTAGGTTAACATTGGTAGCTGTTGTTCTGTTGTGTAAAGGAACTGATTGTTCTGAGAAAGTATCAAAAGAGTGCAGGTTGTGAGACTCATTGCGAAAGGATTCTGTTATGTCAGCTGGACAAGTTGCTGTGATGGGGTCTTCACTACTCGAGGAAGTTGTAAAATGAAATGCATCAGTGTACTCAAAAGGAGATGAGCACTTAGAATTTTCAGAATTCAAATGAGCTGTTGGAAAAAGTTGGACATAGGGAAAATCTTTTTCATTGAAGGTAATATGTCGTGCAAAATACACTTTCCCAGAGGAATGCAAGCATTTGTAACCCTTGTGATCAGTGCTATATCCTAGGAACACACACTTTTCAGTGTGAAAATTAAGCTTATTTGGAAGATAAGGCCTAAGATATGGGAAACATGCACAACCAAAGACTCTTAGGAAGGAGTAATCAGGCTTGTATCCAAAAAGTTTTTCAAATGGTGATTTGTTATTAAGAACAGTTGTGGGAAGTTTGTTTATCAGGTATGAGGCTGTGCTGAAAGCATCCCACCAAAAAGTAAGAGATATAGAAGCATGAGCAAGTAGTGACAAACCAGTTTCTGTTAAGTGCCTATGCTTTCTCTCAATGACACCATTTTGATGATGTGTATGAGAACAAGGATGTCTGAATTGAATGCCTTCTTGACTCAAGAAAGAAGTAAAAGACCTGAACTCTCCTCCCCAATCTGATTGAAGAATTTTAATGGATCTATCTAGTTGCTTTTCAACAAGTACCTTATACTGTTTGAAAATGCTGAAAGCTTCAGATTTATTTTTCATGGGAAATATCCAGTTGAATCTAGTGTAGTCATCAACAAGACTAAGGTAATACTTATAACCTTCTTTAGTAATGACTGAAACAGGTCCCCATACATCAATGTAAATAAGATCTAAAGGGTTCCTGGTTCTTATACCTATACAAGGAAAATGTAGTTTGTGCAGTTTTCCCATTTGACAAAAATCACAAAATTCAGCTTTGATTTCTGTATTTTTTAGTAGAATGTGGCTGCAGGAATGGATTACATTCTTTAACACAGCAGGGCTTGGATGACCAAGTCTTTTATGCCACAGAGTATAATCTGAATTGTTTTGTACACTTGACATTAGAGCTAAAGCATTATAAGCTGAATTCTTATTTAGACAACCAGAATTGACAGATGAATCAGTTGCACAATGCTGATTCTTATTTATGAAACAATGTGCATCATTGGAACAAAAAGACAACATTGATAGAGGATGTGTATTTGACAATGATTGAGAAACAAAGGATTGAACATGAGCAGATGGCCAATTGTTCAGAGAAGGTTCTGACAGTAGCTTATAAAGCCCCCTCACAGCAATACCCTTGAGCAGTACTTTCCCTTTCTTTTTGTCCTTAACAAAGCACACATGAGAATGAAACTCAATAAGTACATCATTGTCATTAACTAATTTTGACACACTTATCAAGTTTTTAGTTATTAAAGGAACATAGAGTAAATCTTTTAAAACTAGAGCATCACCAGAATATGACTTAAGCCAACTATGTCCTGTAAATAGTATTTTCAAACCACATCCGTTATCAATCATGAGTTGTTCATTACCTGAATAATCAGTCTATGTTGCAAGATTGCTTGGATCATTTGTCAAATGATGCGTAGCTCCAGAATCTAGATACCAATTTTGATCCAACTGACCTTCCTGATCATCATGAGTTGCAACATAAGCTGATCTGTTACTAGTCATATTGGATGAACCACCTGGTCCTTGAGTGTTGTAGTTGTGTGAGCTATTTCCACCATAACCAGCTTGACTTCTTGAATCATAGTCCTTGTAATATCTATAATAGCATTTAGATGCTGGATGTCCTTCTTTTTCACAAATCTGACAAATTAGCCTCTGAAAATTTCCTCTACCATACTGATTAAACCTTCCTGCACTTTGATTTCTACCTCTTCCTTGCTGACTTCCTCTACCAAAACCACCATAATTTCCATTGTTATAGTTGTTATTATTATAGTAACCAGCATTACCATAGGCATTGTTGTTGTATGAACTGTTTCCTCTTCCATTTCCACTGAAACCTCCTCTTTTATTGGCCTTTTGAGCATAATTTGCTGAGAAACTATTCTGATCTGTATTTTTGTTTCTAGAATTCTGCAACACTCTATCTTCTTGACTTAGAAGCATAGCATATGCCTTGTCTAGACTAATTGAATCAAGTTGACTTGTAATTAATACAACCACTGGATCATAATCTGAATTTACTCCATTCACCAGATATTCAATAAACTCATCATTTTCTACAGGACAACCTGCTGTAGTTAATTCATCTACTAGACCTTTCACCTTTAAGAAATAGTCTGACATTGAAAGTGATCCTTTGTTAATGGTTGCTAGCTTCCTTTTTAACTGAACAGATCTAGCTTTAGATTCAAAACCAAACTGTTTTTCAACTGGTAGCCATAAATCTCTAGAAGTTTGACTGGATATTACAAGACTTAGTATTGAATCATGAATTGTAGATAATAACCAACCTAATAAGGATTGATCTTGCCTCATCCATAATTCAAATGCTGAATCGTGTTCTTCATTCTGATCTGGAGCCTTCTTCTTGCCATTGATAAAGTCTTCAAGCCTATTTCCTTTAATGGCTATCAAGACTTGTGAATGCCAAATGACATAATTGGTTCTTGTGAGTTTTACTGTTGAAGGAAATGAAAAGATCGTGCCTGATGTGTTATTAAGACTGTTTGAAGGAAGATTAACAGCAGAGATATTGGCATTGGCCATAACTGGCTCTGATACCATATAAAGAAAGCAACAAGTTTGTGTTTGGTTACTAAGAAAATACAGAGGAAAATCTTGAATCTGAAACAGAATTCACTTTTTCATTAATTTTCTTCATTGTTTTTGCACACACGTAAAGTAGCAATGCTGCTTCCTTTTATAGTTACAAACCTAATCATTTACACGTGTCAATTCGTCCTTGATTCAAGGAAATATCTAACTAATTCATAACAACTTGGGCGGGAGTTTTATTTCAACAAAATACAGTCTGCCTTCTTCTTCTTTTAACTGATCAACCTTTCCACCTCAGCAGCTGAACTCTAACTTCCACGTCAGCTGCTGAGTCAGCTTGAACAATCTTCACAGCAGCTCTGTAATTGCTTCTGCTGTCTGAACAACTTCAAGCATTCTATTGCTTGTGTATTTTCCTGAAATCTTTACTCCATTTATGCAGCAACATGGTATACTGCAACATTGCTGAAGTTTTTTTTTTCTTGTTGTCATCTCAATGAAACTTAAAAGTTTGTGCCGTCATTTTTCAATCTTTCTGATATTCGAATGCTGTCTGACACAGCTTTTGATGTTGGGAATTTAGTATCTTCAGCATGGTTACCATTGAGGATAGATGATAGATTTTTTCAGTAAATAAATTCCTGATTCGAAACAAATTAAAAGTTGTGGTTACACTTTTCTGAACCTGCAGATAAAAGGTGTATAAATGATCATAATGAGGGATCAAAAAACTGTAGTTCTGTACTCTAAAACTGGACTTTATCATGAGGGCCATGATTTCTGTGAATTATTCCACTTGATACTAATTATTAGTCTTGGCTTTGAGTATAAAATTTGTTTCCAATGCAAATAAGATAAAATTTTTTTTTTCCATTTTTGTATCTTTTAATTTTGTCCTGCATATGTTATGTACTTGTGCCGCTTTTGGCATTGGATATTTATTTCATCATTATGCTGGATAATGTGTAAAAGTAAAATAAAGCTCTTCGGCACAATGTTAGTTTGCAATCTAAACGGAAAGTTTGAAGTAAATTTAACATAACGCGTTCCTTTTCCATTAATCTTCTCCTTTCCCCCAAGAAATTCTTGCTCTGGCTTATAGTATGTAATTAGTAAAAAAACAAAAGCTTTGATAACGTTTTTGCACCGCTTTAAGGTTCTAAGTTTGACAATCAGGATTAATTTCTTGTTGCTGCAGGGAGGGTTTATCTAGAAAGATGTGAGGAACCTCAACTAGAAAAAGCTGGGGAATGTTTTTCTCTGGCAGGACTCTATGAGCTTGCAGCAGAAGTATATGCCAGGGGCAATTCTATCACAGAATGTTTGGCTATTTGCTCCAAAGGAAAACTTTTTGACGTTGGGTTGCAATACATCAACTACTGGAAACAACATACTGAAACAGATGTTGGTCTAATTAGAAAATGCAAAGAGATGCATAAAATTGAACAAGACTTTCTAGAAAGTTGTGCTCGTCAATATCATGATCTCAATGATAACAGATCCATGATGAAATTTGTTAAAGCTTTCCATTCCATGGATTTGAAGCGAAACTTTCTAAGGTCTATAAGTTGCTTTAATGAGCTCCTGGTGTTAGAAGCAGAAGCAGGGAACTTCTCGGAGGCTGTAGACATTGCGAAATTGAGAGGAGATATTCTTCTTGCAGCGAATTTGTTACAAAAGGCAGGAAATTTCAAAGAAGCTTGTGAACTTACCCTGAAATTTGTGCTTGCCCACTCTCTTTGGTCTCCTGCGAGCAAAGGTTGGCCATTGAAGCAGTTTAGGCAGAAAGAGGAACTTCTTGAAAAGGCCAAGTTATTAGCTAAGAATGTCTCAAATCAATTCTATGAATTTGTGTGTGCAGAGGTTGAAATTTTATCCAATAATCAGAGTGACTTGGTCATACTGAATCAACAGTTGAATGAATCCAAGAGACGTCAGAGTATCAGTGGTGAAATGTTATCTACTAGAAAAATTCTGGATTTTCATCTTGAAACAGATTCGTCTAAATATGGGTGGGAAGATGAACTGATCTTAGATCCCATAGCATATTCAGAGGATACCATTAGTAAAAGGAGGGTTTCTGTTTGGACTCTGGTCTACTTTTGGAATTGCTTGAAGGATAAGATCATGAACATACTTGAGTATCTCAGATGTCTCAAAACCCAGGATGTTAATGACTACAGAAGTTACGGAGATTTCTGCTTAAACTACCTTGGTGTATGGAAGCAATACCGTAATCTGAATGCCGTCTATCTTTTGTTGAACTCTGATGCTGACTGGGTGAGAGAAATGGACGAAAGATATGCTCCAATGAATGGACAGCTGGTTGCTATCAATGTCTGCCAGCTTGTCTCTGCTGCTGGGAGTTATTGGAATTCGGAGTTGCTTTCTGTTGGTACGAAGGTATTGGACAAGCTTAAAGCCCTTTCCAAGCAATCCTATGAGGATGCACTATCAGTTTTCTGTCAATTCATGTGCCGTACTCACATCTATGAGATTGCTAAATTTCTTTTGAACTCCAAATCTCTCTACCACAGGCACCATGATGCAAAGTTACAGAAATTTGTTGAACTATCAACTGTGCACTTTTTGGACTTCATATTTCCTATAGACTGGCGAGAATCACTGAGAAAGAATATGATATCTCTTAGAGGAACAGAAGTTTATAGGAATATAGTCACAGAAGTTATTTCCAACTGCATTGGCTTGAAGGGTGTGCCATCTTATGGGCGAATTGGAAGCGTGGTTGTAATGATTCTTGGGTCTGGGAAGCTAAGCAATGATGTATATGAGAGAGTTGCAAAAAGGTTTGATGGAAATACACCATGGAAGGAATTTGTAGAAAGTCTCCCTCGGAACATGGGATTAGAATCTTTTGAGGGCTCTGCATCAAGCCATAACTACAGTGAATTGAAGGAGGTGTCTCATATTCAGAAATTCCATGGAGCTCTTGCAGATACTTATGCCGCCAACTGGAGGGATGCTGAATATATAACACCTGCTTGTTTTCTATATCTTCTTGAGCGCGTTCTGATTTTGTTGTCTAGGTTCCAGGGGTGCATGTTTACTACAAAGTCATCTTTTGTTGATTGGCTTATATACCAGGAAGGGAGCACAAACCCACCAACCAGCTTAGTGACTGATGTGCAACAATCCTTCGGAGGTTTACTGCAGTTTGTTGTGGATGTTGTTCTGCAATTCCTTAACAATGAGAAGGAAACTAAGGAATGGATCAGTAACGCTCGTGCAAATTTTAACAATTATTATTCTTTGGTTGTCTTGAGATTGGTTATTATAATGTGTGCTTCATTTCAACTTTGGGAATTATGCAAATTTACTTCTTGACTTGCTGAGAAGAAACTATATCTCTAACAAGTTGCCACGGGAATTTAGTGATGCCCTCCACAGAACAGGAAAACGTAATATTCTGAATGCTGTAGCTGAGGCATTGAAAAAGATCGGCAATCCTCTTGTAATTGTGATTTTGAGGGAAAATCATCCAAACTTTGCATGTCCAGATGCAATTTTCGTAGACATGAAGGTCAACAAATGCATGGAGGAGATATTAGAAAGCTTGTTCCCAAAAGTTGAAGGTAATGATTCGGATAAGTGTAAGAAGTAAGTGGCACCTACTAGTGCTTCTGAAGACCCAGGCAACAGTCAGAAAAACCAAAACGAAAAGGAAAGTGGCGGTTGGACAAATAAGTAAGTAGCAATGTTGCAGTAATATTCTCTCAAAAGATCAATTCTGAACTTTTCCCTTCTGTTATATTTACACTATGAAGCTGTAAAGGGAACATATATACACAGTTAGGAGTATTGTTCTTTGCCCTGGAGATAATTGGCTTCTATATTTAAGTATTACCCTTATATGCAAATCTTGCAATTAAAATGGAAAAATGTGTAGGAAATATAATATCTTCTGTATTTCCATGATTGCATTGTGTGTGTCACTCTGATAATGCATGTAAAGTTGAGTACAAAGTAATAATGCTTGTAAGGTTGAGTTGAGTACAAAGTAATTTAGGGTTAGGATTTATTTAATATTGAGGTGCTACGTCTTTAAATACAGAAATTGTAAAATAGAAATGATAAGATTTGACTCGAGTCTTTTTCGAAAGTTAAAATAAATTTTGTGATAACATATGACTAACATACTCTTTACTCATTGTATTTGATACAACGAGGTTATTTGTCGTAACAAAAATGTACAAGTGTACATAAATATATAAAACAAAATAATTCATGCAGTTATATATGTTGTAGACCAACCTTAAAATATGAAGACTATATCATATTGTACAATTTCTTACGACATCTTGAAAAAACAATAGGGGCAAATAAGAAAAGAGTTAGCTTGTGGCTCAGTGAGTTAACATAGTATATAATTATTATATACTTCATACGTACCGTAAATAATAGCTTCAACTAATAATTTAAATAATAAATAATGTATGGAGCAATCTGTAATATAAAATAATTATGAAACCGTGTACTAAAAAATCATAATTTATACTGAAAATATAAACTGTCATAAAATTCACACTAAAATTAAAATCATAATGTAATATTGAGAATCTCGAAATCTGAAATCGTAAGCTGTCATAAAATATGTGCTATAACATAATACTGAGAATAAATGTATACTATATATATACTAAAAATTGCATCAAATTTGTAATCGAGAAAAAGTTGGTCTAATCTAATGAGGTAACTCTTGCATAGGCAAAGCGAGGGATTTGAGCTGATCTAACCTGGCAGAATACTGCATCACTCAGACAGAGTAAAATAAACTAGTCTAACGTATGCATAAAACAACTACATTAAAGGAGAGGATACATATATGGTAGTTCAAAAACTATTACTATATACTATTATGAACGTATAATTATTCAAAAATAAATATTTATGTATTGAATATAATCATAAGTTATACTATAATAAATTTTAAAATATTTATAAATATACTAATTAGTATAAATATTTATTTATCTAAAAATAAATCATAAATAAATTAAATTTAATAACGTATAATTAAATTATAAATTGTTATATTAAAAATATATATAATTATTTACTCACAAAATTGAATTAATTTTGAACTGGATCTAAATTTTAGAATCTATCAAATACTGGTATGATCCCTAAATTATACAGAAATAAAATATATTATTAAAATTAATATATATTATAAATATTAAAATACAAACACTCTTTATAAAATTATTACCTATTAAATCATTGAATATAAATTTAATAACCCAACTTATTTCCTGCATTTCTCTCTTATTTTTTCCTGCATTACTCTTTTATTTTCTTTTCTGTTGTTCTCTCGGCTCTCTTCCTATTCTCTTTTCTTCTTCTTTTTTTTCTTTCTCCCTCGATTTCTTTATTTTCTTTTACTCTGTCTCTTTTTTTTTTCTCAACTCTCGATTAGTATGTAATGAAACAATTCCCTTTTATTTATATCAAAAGCCACCGCCACTGAACCAATCCGAGAAAGGTAACACATGCCACTAATCTTGATAACATTTTTTCTTATCATTATTTAATTCCTTTAAAATGCTATCACTCCTCATTTAAGCCCCACGTGTTAGTGTCTCTTCCAACAAATCAATTCATCAAACAATTTCATTATTTTATTAATTTCTAAAACCATTTAATAGTTCGCTTCGACTTCTTTAATAATAATAATAATAATGCTTCTTCATCCAAAATATTATTATTCTATTAACTCAAATTGCCATTATATAGTCTACTACCATACACTTGTATTAAAATCCATCCCTTCTCATAAAAATTTCATCATCAAAATTTACACATTTATTTAAAACAAGTGTAGATATTAAGCAATTATGCCAACTTTCTTAACAATCTCATATGTGTAATGTATCGAAGACTCAATTTTCCTTACCTTCCAAAATAAAATACATCATTTCATAAAGAAATTCATAAAAAGGCTTTATCACCAACTACAAATTCAAGTTGTGTGCGATGTTTATTTATATAACTCTTTTATTTGTTTTGAGCTTCTTTAAGTCTGTCTTTGATAGTATTAATTTTTTCACTAATGATCTGGATAATCTTTAATCCCAACTGTCTTCTCTTTTTTACTCATCCTAACAAACTAGAATTTTACATTTTATTCTATATAAAACCTTATATAGTGTCATCTGAATATTGGACTGAAACTATTATTATAAGCAAACTCCATTTGTGGTAAATGATCATCACAGTTTGCTTTAAACTATAACATGCTGGCTCTGAGCATATCTTCTAATATTTATATAGTTCTTTGACTGCTTATTTGTCGTAGGACAAAAAGTTATACTAAAATTTTATTTGATACTCAAAATTTTCTATAAACTAGGCCAAAACCTAGATGTAAATTGAGGATCTATGTCTAATACAATGGATAATTGAACACTATACAACGGCACAATCTCACTCATATACAAATAAGCTAACTTGTCTAATGGATATAAAACCTTATGAGATATATAATAAGCAGAATTTATGAGTTGATCAATAATCATGCAAATATTACGTGAGTACTTCGTGCATATAGAAGCCTACAAAATCCATAGTCATATGCTCCCACTTTCACCTAGGAATTGGAATCGGCTAAAATAATCTTGTTGACCTCTAATGTTTTCCTTTAACTTGTTGACAAATCAGGCAGTGAGATACAAACTTTGCAATCTCTCTTTTTATACCCTACCATCAGTAATGTTCTCTCATAGTATGATACATCTTTGTGCTGCCAGGATATATAGTATAAGTTGAACTGCGAGCTTCTTCTAAAATCTGTTTCTTTAATTCTGAGTGATTCTATAGATAAAGCATACTACCTATAACTAATAGCACATCATTTCTTAATGATAAATAAGTCTTCATGTCATTCCTTATTTCTTGCTTAAATTTAATTATGTTAAAATCTTGATCTAGCATCTCTTGAATTTGATCAATATATGTTTAACTCGAAAATATGCTAGAAGTACTTTAGATTTATTCATTAACAAATTAACCTTCATACTGTATCAACACACAACTCAATCCCTGTCAAAAAGCATCACTATAAATTTTGAATTCTTTGGTGTCGAATGAAAGTGTGAGAACAAGAGTTGAAGTCAATATGTTCTTGAAAACTATCTTTACATTCATCTATCAACTCAAACTTTACATTCTTTTAGTCAATTTTGTTAATGGTGTAGAAATTTTGAAGAAGACTTTAACAAATCTTCGATAAAAAGCATGTCAACCTAAGGAAGCTTTTAACTTTGGTCATGGTGAATAGTCATACCCAATTTACCACTGCTTCTATCTTCTAAAGGTCTACATAAATTTCATCAGTTGAGATCATATGGCCTAAAAATACAACTCTATCAAATTAGAAATAACATTTGTTGAATTTAGCATATAATTGTATATTCTTCAAACTTTACAATACTACTTTTAAATGCTCTGCATGCTCATCTGTACTACATGAATATATGAGAATGTCGTCAATAAATACTATAATAGACATATCCAGATAAGAACAAACACCATATTCATAAGATCAATGAATGCATTTAGAGCATTAATTAACTCAAAAGGCAATATTAAGAACTTATAATGACTATATCGAGTTTTGAATGTAATCTTAGACACATTAGCATCTCTATTCTTTAATTAATGATACTTTGCTCATAGATCAATATTTGAAAACACTTTTACACCCTGCAACTTATCAAATAAATCATAAATAAGAGGAGGTGGGTATTTGTTGCATATGGTGACTTTATTCAGCTTTCGATAATTAAGACATAGCCTTAAGGTTCCATCATTCTTTTTAACAAATAATACTGGTGCTCCCCATGGCGATACACTTGGTTTGATGAAACTTTTATCTACCAATTCTTATAACTGGGTCTTCAATTCTTTTAACTCTGAAGGGTTATTCTGTATGGTACTTTGAAGATAAGAGCTATACATGGAACAAAATCAATCCCTTTATCTAATAGCAAACTTAGAAGGTCTTCAAGAAGTACATCTGAAAACTCTTTGACCATAGGAATATCTTCTAATTTAACTGCAATAACTCTGGTACCAATGACATAGGCTGAACATTGATTCTTGAGCAACTATTTGAAAATCATAGCAAATATAACATAAATGGAAAAACTCGTCACTCCTTCACAAAATGAATATAAGGCTCTCTATATCTTATGAATGTGATAGTCTATTAAACATGATGATTGTTGTTGGGGATCAAATATACAAGGATATATGCATGTGCAACACTATTTATTGAAAAAATATGTATCTCAGACATATTTAGTGTAGCAGAACATTTAAAACATACAATAAACATATAAACATATATTAATCAAATTAATATATTAAAAGTAAAGTTGAAAAATCATCAGAATGTATAACGTTTTACACGTATATATTTAGAGTCTGCCTGAAGTTTAACTCATAAGCAGTTCTAATTACCAACTTCGTGGGTTTGGCAAACTAGAATAATAGCTCTTTAATCCAATACGGGATTAAAACTTAACCTCAAAATGGTCGGTTTTTCTAATTTTGCTCTTCTCTCCCACGGTTGAAGAAAGGAAAAGGAAGCAACAATTGTTTCTCTTCAATTCAAGAGCAAAAATGGAAAAGGGAAAAGAAAATAACAATTAATTCTTTTCTCACCCATTTCCCATTTTTCCTATACATATATATCTCTAATTTGATTAAAAAAATATTATATAATAAAATAATATTATTTAGGCACTAAGAGCTAAAATAATAGAAATAATATATTATAATATAATATGCATGACAACTATCATACAATATATATATTATATTATTAAAATATATAATATTATAAAATAATGTATATTAATAGAGATATTATGATTATTTAATAATTATAATGTGAAATAACCATTTTACCCTTCATAAAAAGTTACCAAGTATACCTCTTAGCGGGTCTCACTAAATCTCACACTTAGGTAAACTCAATCAAGGGTCCATAATGCATCACGTGTGATTATACAATTAATGAATAATAATATTGACTAATTGTTGTATTTAACGATTAAACAGTGACATGCACGCATTCTTATGGTAGTTCTTGATATTACTGAATTAAATTTAATCTAGTACACTACCCTTGTGCACAACGAATACACTCCATATCGCGGGACTCCCTAGGTCTACGCCCGATTCGTCAAATAGAACTATTCTATAAGTTTGTAAGTAATGCCCCACGCACACGTCACAAATATTACAAATCAACGTGATGAACCATACAAGTTGAAATTACAACGCATACGTATAGTCTTTCCATCATATATATCTTGGATGTGCAGGGACATAAATCAACACTATCAAATCCACATGTACTCATCCATAAATTTATCTCCAAAATGGTATCTCACTAAACAATATAAGCAAACTCTTTGCTATATTGTTTAACCCTATGAAAATTCCTTTCCTGGGTTCACTACTTATTGTCATAAGACTTTCTTGAGATACTATCTTGGAGTATTTGGATATATCACTCCCTATGAGAGCGATAGATCCTAAATCTACACACACCGAACTCTATGAGCATTTGACCATACCCAGTGGTCAAACAATGAAAGGTCTCTAACATGTATGGAACAAAAGCATAGTGGATCACTCATAAGCCTACCGTGGTACTTAAATCAGAGGATCACGTATACTACTCAACTCGATAGGACCTTCTATTGACAGTAACATAGAATGTCTATTAGAGTCTTCATGAGTCTGTTCAGTACTCAATCCTAACTGAATACTCGCATGCCTATATAATCTCTAATATCATAGTCAACTAGGAACAACCAACTGTACCCTATAATTATAGACATACACTAATCTATGTAAATTAATGGAATCTATCAACAGATCTGCATCAGTAAAAATAGATTAGGAACAATATATTTAAGAACATGCTTGCATAATGACACATCTTAGCAACCCTTGCAACTATTGCAACTATATCATTATAAGCATATTCTGAGGTCTTTGTTCCGTTATAAACAATGTTCAAACTCTTAGAATATTTGCTAACTCTTAATATTGATCTAAACTCCTTTAAACCCTATCTGAACTCCTTCAGATAATACAGAGTCTGTAGCGTAACAAGCAATAAACCATGTTATTAAGAAATAATTAGTGATATAACAAAATATACTCTGTGTAGATATTAAATATTTATACAAATTTGGGATGGTATGTAGGCAAAACCCTAACAATGATTAGCTAACCGATTCATCTCAAACATAACATCAAGTCATGAATATCAAGAGTGCTTAAATCTGTTACCATTTGAATACTAACCATTCTGATAACACATTTTAGAAATACACTGTGAGCTAACAATAATTTCCCAACTGGTGTGGCTACTATCTTGAGGCCTTTGACTCTCTATATTACTTCTAACAAATGAAGATATAGAATTTTAGGAAGAACTTTGTCTCTGTCCTTTTGCTGACATAGGGCACTGATTACCTGAATATCCTATATGAGTTATCTCTCCTTTAGGTGCTTTACTACTGTTGGATCCACTAACTGACAAACTCTAACCTTATTTTTGGTTGAACGACGATGATTTGTGTATCTCTACCAGACTTTGTTCAACCCTCATTATAAATTTTATTAACTCATTAAAATCATTGTGCCCTATGATTGTGATTGTCGTCCTGTTATTGCCTCTAAGCCTTTTTTAAATCTCTTACATTTATCTATCTCCTTCTACACTGCATATGAGATTAATCTTAATAACTATATAAATTGATTCTCATACTCCTCCATTTTCATTGATCTTTATTCTAACTCAAAGAACTTACTCGTCTGAATATCTTGGTAAATCATAAAAAGGACTTTAGTATTAAATTTTTTACAAAAATCAGCCCAATTAATCACTCATTCATATCTATGTGAAAATAATGTTCGCCAATAATATGCTCCACCCTCAAGTAAAAATGTAACAAATGAAACATTCTCATCATTAGTGCATCTCATAATATCAAATATTCGCCCAACTTTAGTCATCCATGACTCTGCATCGGTCGGTTTATAGTGCTTGCAAAATTCTCTACCCCAACTGTGAACACGCTTTATGGTGTTCTCACTTTTGGGTTGCTCACATGCTTGTCTCTTTATAATTATTGTAACTATCTAAGCAAGTAATTCTATGGACTGCTTTAAAGTAGGTCCATCAAACTATCCATATATATGTTGTATCTCATGTTGTATCACTAATTGAGAGTGCATCTAATTTATAATAGGGTTAGGCTAAGTTTGAAGTATAGATTCAGAAGGATTAACTCACCAACCTCATTTTTAATAGGTTTCTCCCTTCTCTCTAGTATTAAGGGAGATCCCAGTTCAGTCACAGGTTTCGTGCGAGGTTGGTCATGTGGATGCATGATTAAAATCTATAAAATACTTAAAAATATGACTATCATGCATGCATCATATCATAGTCTATAGAATCTAAAATTGTGCTCTGATACCAAACTAATAAGATTTGACCCGAACCCTCTTCGAAAGCCAAGGTTGATCACGTGATAATATAAGACTAACATACTCTTCACTCATTGCATCTGATACGACGAGGCTATGTGCCCTAATAAAAATGTACACATGTACATAAATATATAAAACAGAATAACTCATGCAGTTATACGTGTTTTGGGCAAACTTTAATATATGAACACTGTATCACTTACACAATTCCCTACGACATCCGAAAAAAAAAATACAGGTAAATAAGAAAAATGTGACTTAATATATGAACATTGTATCACATCGCACAATTTCCAACTTTGGACAATCTTTTGAATATAATGAAGCCACACATTAATGTGTTTCAACCTCTCGTGGAACACTTAATGCTTGCTTAGGTGTATGGTACTTTGGTTGTCACAATATACACTAGTGTTCACATCTTCATTAGCCAATACCTCTGCACATATGCTTTTCAACCATACAACCTCTTTAATAGCTTCATTAACAGCTATAAAATCTGTCTCTGTGGTAGATAGTGCAACCACATATTGTAGAACATATCTTCAACATACACTATACCCAAACACTGTGAATACATAGCCCGTCAATGATCTTATCTTGTTTAGAGCACCTGCATAAGCTGAATCTACGTATCCTCTTACCATTTCACTGTTATTTTCATCCCTCTTATACTTCAACCCGTGATTCAATGTCCCCTTGAGATATCTTAAAATTCACTTCACTGCAAGCCGGTAATCCTTACCCAGATTTGCTATGTATCTACTCACTACACTCACAGCCTATGCTATGTCTGGTCTTGTGCAAACCATTGCATACATGATGCTCCCTACAGTGCTTGTATACAGTACTTTACTTATCTGCAGTTTCTCTTCTTCGGATGTCGGCGACTGTGCTGTTGAAAGTCTGAAATGCATGGTCGAAAGAATAGAGACAACCTTTATGTTGGACGTATCAAACTTCTCTAGAATTTTGAGTATATATCACTGTTAGGACAAAAAGATAACATCTCTTTTTTTCCTCACAATATCCATACCCAATATTCTCTTTACTGCTCGTAAATCTTTCATCTCAAATTCACCACTCAATTGCTTTTTGAGCTTCTGTATTTCTTCCATATTCTTACATGCGATCAACATATTTTTGACGTATAGAAGCAAATACATTATCCCATAACTTATGTTCTTGAAGTACATACATCCGTCATACTTGCTCCTACTAAAGTCATAAGCAATCATAAACTCATCAAATCTCTTATACCACTGTCTAGGTGATTGCTTTAACCCGTATAATGACTTCTTTATTAAACAAGCATGATCTTCTTTTTCAGGCTCCTCGAACCCTTGTGGATGTGTCATGTATATCATCTCTTCAAGCTCTCCATACAGAAAAGCTATCTTTATATCTATTTGCTCTAAATGTAAATCAAGGTTTACACACATGGCTAACAAAATTCTAATAGATGTGTGCTTGACGACTGGAGAGAATATCTCATGAAAGTCAACTCCTTCTCTCTGCGTAAAACCTTGTACAACTAACCTAACCTTGAATCTTGTAGGCTCCATCTCTGGTATCCCCTCTTTTACCTTATACACCTACTTGCACCCAACTAGTTTCTTTTTAGGTCTCTCCACTAACTTCCAGGTATTGTTCTTTCTAAGAGAACTAATCTCTTTTTCTATGGCCTGCTGCCATTCTTTCTTGTTTTCACTCTTCATAGCCTCATCATATGTCCTAGGCTTATCATACTCAAGAGTGTAAGCAGAGTTAAAAGCATGAGCAACTAAATCTGTTTATGTATACCTGACTAGTAGGTTAATCGTTCTCCTTAGTTTGTCTCTGACTAGCTGGTACTCTTCAAGTTCCATATCAGGAGTTCTAGTCTTTCTTTGGGTGAACTTGAAGGAACTTACCAGTGTTATTGGTTCATTTTCAAGGATCCCCTTATTAAAGTGTTGATCTAGGGGCATATCAGATCTACTATTATGCTTCACTTCAACTTCTATTGACTCAAGTGCTAAGTCTTTCTTGGGCATAAGTTCTTTTTTCTCAACTTCTTGGAGGGCTTTCAGTATAGTCGTCTCATCGAACATCACATCATGGCTTTATAATACTCTTTGATGGTGTCAAATCTTTGCATCATACCTTGTATCCTTTTATTCATTCGGGATATCCTATGAATACCTCTTTGATGGCTCTAGGTTTTAATTTTTCCTCCTTAACATGTACAAAGGTAAGGCAACCAAATATTCAGAGATAGTTATACTTAAAAGGATTGCCAGACCATTTCTTTTCTAGCATCTTGAAGTCAATTACTAAGAAGGGACTTCTATTAATCAAATAAGCTGCAGTCACTACCGCTTCTTTCGAAAATGCCTTGGACATCTTTGCATTGGTAAGCATGCATCTAATCCTTTCAAATATGGTCATATTCATCATCTCAGCTACCCCATTCTACTGTAGTGTTAATTTTACCGTTATATGCCTGGTAATCCCATGCTTTGCACAAAACTCATCAAACTTTCTATTGTAAAACTTGAGGCCATTATCAGTTCTCATCGTCTTCACCCTTTTGCCAACCTGATTCTCAACAAAAGCCTTCCAAATCTTGAGATCATCAAATGATTGATACTTGCTCTTCAATACATAGACCCACAGTTTTCTTGAATAGTCATCAATCAAGCTGCGAAAATACCTGGCACCACCACGAGTAGGTGTCTGAGCTGGTCCCTAAAGGTTCGAGTGTATATAGTCAAGAGTCATTTTAGTCTTATGCTCGCCGGTACTAAACTTTACCCTATGTGCTTTCCTAAGCACACAATGCTTACAAAACTCTAAGGGCTAAAACTTATCTTTACTAAATGCCTTTTGACTAAATAACTCCTTCAAGTTTCTCTCACCTAGATATGCCAGTTTAAGATGCCATTACTTGGTTTGCATACTCTCATCATCTAAAACGAATAATGCAGAGCCACTTATGACTTTACCCTTAAGCACATAAACGCCTTTGTACTTTTCTACTTTCATTACCATCATGGAACCTTTTAATACTCTTAAAATCCCTCCGCCGATCCTAATGGAACACCTAATCTAGTTTAATATCCCAAGTGAGATCAAGTTTCTCTTGAGGTCAGGAATATACCTAACATCTGTCAACTCTCTCTCTTGCCCATCATACAGCCTAAATTTAACACTATCAATTCCTATCATTTGATATAAAACATCATTACCCATTAACACCTTACCATCACTAATAGGCTGGTAATTTACAAACCAAGACTTATGTGGGCACATGTGAAAAGTGTTAAGATCGGTGCTTACGTGCCATCCCTGAATGTACATATACTTGTGTATTTATACAAGTGTACATTCTCATCAAATCACTAATAACCATTTTATATGGTATTATGCATGTAACATTACAGACATTTAGATTTGAAGGAGTTTGGATCAGATCTAAAGGTGTTTAGATAAGGGCTTATAGTTAGCCACCTTAAGAGATATAATTGCTAAATGTTAGCACAGCTAAGTGTTAGCTAGTTATAATACTCAGCAGATCCAAGAATTAGAGCCTTGTCTGTAATGGGACATAGACCTAGAAGTATATTAGTAACTGCATAGTTACAAGAGTTTCAATCGGGTGCTAGAAAATGCAAGTTGCGTAAGTATGTTCTCGAATAATTGTCCCTGATCTATTTCTGTCGATGCAGGTCTGTCGGCGGATACTTATATATATATATATATATATATATATATATCAGCATATGTCGTACCTATCAGGTATAGATGGTCGTTCCTGACCGACTGTGAACTTGGAGCTCGTATTGACATATAGGTATCCAGTTAAGACTGGATATGTGACAAACTCACGAGAGCCTCCGATAGACATCCTATATAATCTGTCAACGGAGGGTCCTCTCGAGTTGAGTAGTATACGTGGTCCTTTGACCTGAGTGCTACAGTGGGCTTGTAAGTGATCCACCATACTTTAGTTCCATGCATGTCACAGACCTTTCATAGTGTAACCGGTGGGTGTCGCTAGGTATGGTCCGATACTTATGAAGTCTGGTGCGTACAGATACAGGATCCGTTAGCTCTTATAAAGAGTTTGATATCCAGATGCTTTGAGACTGTATCTCAAAAAATCTTGTGGCCACAAGTATCAATCCGGGGAAAGAGTTTGCGCATATTGTTAAGTGAGATACAAGTCTAAAGATAAGATATGAATGAGCATTAGAGGATTTGACAGTGATAATTTATATTCCCGTACATCTAGGATATCATGACGGAAGGACTATACGTATGCGTTGTAACCTCAGCTTACATGGTTCAACGCGCTGATTTGTATATCCGTGACGTGTGCGTGGGGCATTGCTCACAGACTCATGAAATAGTTTCATTTGATAAATCGGGCGTAGGACCTAGGGAGTCCTGCGATATAGAGTGTACTCGTTGTGCACTGGGGCAGCGTGTGAGATTAAATTGTTTAATCCAGCAATATTCAGCATTACCACGGGAATGCGTACTTGTCTGTATTTAAGTGTTAAATACAATAATTAGTCAATAATTATTATTTATTAATTATATAATGACACGTAGCATATTGTGGACCCTCAGTTGAGTTTATCTAAGTATGGAATTTGGTAGAACTCATTAAGAGGTGAACTTGGTAACTATTTATGAGGGGCAAAATGGTTATTTTTTAATTTGATTATTTAATAGTTAAATAATTAAAATATCTTTCTTTTTATATTATTATTTATATTATATAATATTATATATATAAAGAAAAAAAAAAGAGAAAGAGATGAGATTTGGCCAAACGGCCGAGAGAAAAAAAGAAATGAAGGAGAGGAAGAAGAGAAAGAAGAAGAGAAAAAGAAAAAAAAAAGGGAGGGAAAATGAAACGCTTCAAATTGGAGCAATTGTGAATTGCTTCAAATCTCAAATTCTTATCCTTTTGGAGAAAATGGTATAAATGCATTCCCAGTCATTTTGGCTGAATACAGAGTTATTGTTCTAGCTCACCAAGCCCACCGTATTGGTGACTAGAACTGCACATGCGTTAGTCTCCATGCAGACTCCAAAAAAATACATGTATAACGTTACACGTTATAGTGAGTTCTTTAACCAATTAATATGTTAATGTGATTAATATATTGAATTTATTGTGTTTATTGCAAAATTTATACATTTTCGTTGCGTTAGGCAATAGACACAATTGCACATGCATACACCCACGTGCCTTAGATCCGCCAACAAAAAGTACAACCAGAATCAAGAACCCATTGTTTAGCATTCTTACCATTAGTAGCAACAAGCGTCTCTGCGCTGTCATAGCTATCATCATAGGCTAACGCAGTATCCGTTTTCTTCTTGTCTTGTGCTTTCGTTTTTGGACAATCATTTATAAAGTGCTCATCTTTCTTCAGCAATAGCACTTCCTATAACTCTTAGACTTTGACCTTGAGCTATTTTTTCTTCCATCTCTATATGAGGGTCTTTCTCTTACAGATAAAATTTCTGCATGCCTTCGATCTGCTTCCCTAATAACTTTGAGTTTAATAATGATTTTACATCGCTCATCATTAAAATCTCTTTACCGTAGAGTAGCGTATCAGAAAAGCTCTCATAATTCTTGAGGAGTGAACTCAGCAGGATAATTGCTCTATCTTCATCTTCTATCTTGATGTTGATAAACTCTAGATCAATAATGATCTTATTGAAGGCATCTATATGATTTTTCATTCGCATCCCCTCTGACATGGACAATTGATACAACTTCTTCTTTATATGCAATTTGTTAACCAATGATTTTCACATATAAAGAGAGTCAAGCTTCTTCCAAAGACTAATCGCCGTCGTCTCTCCTATTACTTCCCTCAGTACTTCATCACTCAATGATAGAACGATTATGCTTTCAGCCATTTCTTGAATGTCCCTTCTTTTTGCTTTAGCCTTAGATGACTCTGGCGTCTTTTCTTCTTCACTAGATGAAGCTACAATCTCCTCTAATCCTGAGCCTAGCCTTTGGCTCACCAACAACATCTTTACCTTTATCTTCCACAAATTGAAGTCATTTGTACCATTAAACTTCTTTACCCCATACTTACGTATGGTTATGTCTGCTTAGAACCAAACTCTGATACTAGTTTGTTGAAGCGGAAGCACACAAACAAGTAATATCATCCAAGCAAATAGTGCAGAACAAGTAATTAAGGAATCAAAGAGAGAGAAAAAAGTTGAATAGGAACACATAGAAAATTTATGTAATTTGACAACTTACCTACGTTTACGGCTGATCAAGATCATTCTTTTTATTATTCAATCTCAAAGGCACTCATAAAACACGTCTTTTACAAGAAAGAGCTCACAAAGAAATATTGTCTCTTGCAACTAAGGGATTTTCTCTCACTAAGAATCACAAAATATGTTTGATCACAAAGATCTTACTTCAAATTCACTAAGATGTGTTTACAAGCCAATGGAGAGTCTTTATATAGGCTTTAGAACGTCCTAAGTTTATCCTAAATGTGTGAGAGTCGTATTAGCGAGTTTTGAAACAAGTGGGAGACAAAACAAGTCGAACTAAAATGGGAAACCTATCATTGCGCTCAGTATTGCGGCACTCATCCCTCACCGTCGTGGTGCTGGTGCGTCCGCCTGGGCGTTGTGACGCCCAGCACCTGGTCATTGCAGCGCTCACACTTAGGCA
This sequence comes from Ailanthus altissimus, assembly GCA_946807835.1. Classification (NCBI taxonomy): domain Eukaryota; kingdom Viridiplantae; phylum Streptophyta; class Magnoliopsida; order Sapindales; family Simaroubaceae; genus Ailanthus; species Ailanthus altissimus. The sequence continues at coordinate 28,071,855 of OX327689.1, forward strand.
CCGCACCTTTTTTTTCTCTCCTTCTTTCAGGTTCGTCTTCAATCCTTACATACTCTTCGTATTTGACTTGTTCTCAAAATCATATTTCGATAGTTTTTAATCAATATTCTCACAGGTATCATATATTTTTGACAATTGATAATAAAAAAATATATTAAGATTAGTTAGATCTAGAAGATCAAAAGATGATGAGTGTTACAACGGTGGATGTTTGACTTGGATCAAGATAGATTAACTAAAAAACCAAACAAAATATCAATTGAAAATGGGTAAATGAATTATGGTGACCAGAGATTTAATGAGCAATGATGAGATATTAGAAGTAAGTAAAACAAGTCGAGGAGGTGATCTATGATGGTGGTGCAATACAACTCGTGACAAAATGTGAAAAATTAGGCGTTGGAGTTATACGTGGTTTAAGCTCAATTTTGGCGTGATTTGAGCAGTTTTTGGCTTTTTCAAAAGTCGGCGATGCTTAAATAGGCTGATCAGTCCTCCCTGCGTTGATTGAAGGGCTAAATAGTGGCATCAAAAAATGGCAGTCCATTCGAGTTTTTGCTTATTTTCAACGATTCTAGATGCAGTTTACTCCGGGCCTACCTAGGATCGATTTGCCAATAGTTTTTGAGTCGACTAAAGTATTAATCAATAATGAACAATGACTGGTGTAGTGGCTGACTGCTGTAGGTGATGGCTCCTAGTGGTGACTAGAGTTTTGACAAATGCTTTTGTCTTCTTCTTGATGTTTTCTTATCTTTCTTTCTTTCTTTCTTTTCCAAATTTGATTTTTTTGCTTTTTTTCTCTATAAGTGATCAACTTCTAATAAAAACATTCTAACAAATAACGCCATTGAAATTCTCCAATATGAAATCTCCATGTTAATTACCGACTTATCCTTCCATACTATTTTAACTAATGAAAATATACCATCTTTCTTAAAAAAAAATAGCTTTAGAGTTTAAGTCAATATTTATAATAAAGAAAAAGTACTAGAGTGCAGAATAATGTTTGCAGAAAAGCAAAGTAGTAATATTTTCTGTATGAATGAATAGCAAATGTGAATGTGCATGTGAATGAATAATTCATAAATAATTACTCATATTTATAAGATATGAATTTAAATTTTTTTTAAAAATATGTATGCATAAATTTACTACAAACTCTAATTAAAGAGAGTGAAAATACGAGCTTAAAGTATATTTTCATTATTCTTGTTGACGAATTTTTTTTGAAAAAAACTAATTAACTTTACTCTCAAAATTCTCTCGCCCATTAGATTTATCTTATAATTTAGAATTTATCCAATCTTTTATAATAATTATTATTTTTATTATTTATTTAGTTGCTTTTAAATACGTTGTGTGCTATAATTGGTTGGTACTAATTATATTAATTTTGATACATATAATGAGTGACTTGAGATTAAATTTTAAACTCACCAATTCTATTAAAATATTAAAAAAATTGACACCAAGATAGTTCAGTAACTAATTGTAACTTAAATTTAACAAAAATAATTAGTTGTTTATACTAACTTTGTGACTTAATTTTTTTTTTTTTACTTTTAATATAGTGGGATTAATGAGATAAGGAGAAGTTTTTTTTTAATTATTTATATATAAACATTATGATATTAACTTCTTCAAATTGCATCAAATTTTAATAGATTCGTCGAAGTAAATCCACAAACCAAGTCACCAATTATAAATTTCAAATTTCAAATTTTTTGTTCTAATCTAATCCAATCCATCACTCTATAAATACACGTAAAACCAGGGGAGGTTTCTTACTATTTTCAAAATTTTGCAATCTAAGTGAAATATTGAAAAACCTTGAGGGAGTTAAGTGATAATAACCCAAAACACCTCTTCATCCTTCCAAATTCCGTTGACCTCGACTTGAGCGGAAACTTTACCAATAAATAAAGTAAACTAATGGAAAAAGAAAAGAATTTTTGTTTGAATGGAAAAAAAAGGAAATAAATAAAAATAAAAAAAGAGAGAGAAGACCATGTGTTGGTCAACAATATTTTAATTACATTGAATTATTATTATTATTACAGTTTCTAAATTACATCAACTTTTCTTGTCAAACTTTCCTTTTATTCATATAAAGTTTCATTCCTAATCCTATTCCATTGGCCTTTTTTTAAAAAGCAGTAGTTGACGTTTGATTGGTGTAATAGTTTTTTATAAATTTTTTTAAAAACATTTCTTTTGACATTGGATTTATTATATTGATTGGACTTTTTTATCAATTAAAAGAGTTTATTTTAATGTTAATTATTTTTACAATTTTTTTAATAATATTTAATTACAATCAAAATAATTTTTTTGAATTTTTTTTATATATTTATATAAATTACACGTATCTTCATAAATAATTTTTTAATTTCATTATGTACTCTTAATAAAATAATTCTATTCAATTAATGTACTTTTTATTATTTTTTTAAAAAATTATCACGTTTTGATATTTTTATAACTATAGTATTTTTACAAGATTTTTTGTTAAAAATTTTTATCATCATTTTATTTTTAATTTTCATACCAAATTTAATAATTTATTTAAATCATAGATTGTTATATATTCACTTTACTAGAATTTTTTATTTTAAAAGATTGAATAAGAAGAAATACATAATAAATTTAAATTTACGTATAAAACATAATTTATTATACAGTAGTTTCAACTTTCTTCAATTCCCGGTTCATAGCGTAACGTTCTTCAACAGCATACTTTTATTTTCTCTCCCTTTTTCCTTTCTTTTTTCCTCTTCAAGGTGAATATAGATCCTGTAATGGAAAGTGGAAACGAGTCTTGTTATGAGAGAAGGAAACAATGAATCAAAACGAATTAGTTAGAAGACCCAAAAGCAAAGCAGAAACAATTGTTGAAAAAATATATATATATCAGAAGAGAAAATGAGAAGACTGAATGAAGGTCCTTTGGTTTGTCTCTTTAGCTGATCTACAGTATGTAACAAGGTCTCTTCTTAAGGTTTTGCTTTACATTAACTGATGGAATTCCAAGAGCTTTTTCTTTGGGTAAAATAAAGTTCCAAGTCGTACGATGATAAAAAGTTGACCGACAGATTTCATGTCTTGCTTTTGATACATGCAAGTGCTTTTTCTCCCATTAGATTCCTAGTTTCCTTCGTTGCGTCGAACCCAATTGCTTTCCAGTTAAGTAACTTCATTGATGTGTGTTCTCTCAAATGTTCTTAACAAGTTGGGTATTTGTTCTTTTGTTAACTTTTTGGGGGAGTTATACTTTAAAAGGTGGTAGTGAAATGGGTTTGTGGGTAAATGTAATACTGTGATTGTTATTTTGATTACACAGAGAGAAATGATGATGGGAGGTGAAGGTAGAAGTAGTAGCAAGAAGAAAGCAGGTGAAGGTAGAAGTAGTAGCAAGAAGAAAGCAGTTACAATTACAGATATAGTGTTTTCTTGGTCTCTTGAGGATATTTTAAATGAGAATCTTTTCAAGGAAAAGGTTTGCTTTCTTATCTATTTTCAATTCCATTTTGCAGCTTTATATATATAATATATATAGATATATATGTATTTATTTTTGAATAGTTTAATATTGCATTTGAACAAGTCATATTTTTAGAGAAATCATTAATAAAAATGTTGTTATATCTTAATCAAATGAAGTTAATAATACTTTAATTTAGCAATTTACTTGTAGTTTGTCTATCTATTCTTTTGGACTTGTGCTTCTTTTCTTAATCTAAACATTTATGTTATGTGACCACACGACAAAGTTCTGATCGACAGTCAATATAAATGAATTTGAAAAAATAGAATAAATCTTGACCTCATATTGCGATAGTGGTATAAGTATTGTAAAATTCTTCCAAGTTTAGATCAATTTCCAAGAAAAGATACAAATTTTGCTCTATCAAGATTATTAGTTATCTGGGGTTGAAGATTTTCTTCCGCTTGAATCAAGAAGGAATTCGAATTCATTATTTTGTTGATAATTAGGTTTATTATTCAACATAAGAGAACTAGATACATAAGCAGGACTAAGATGAATTAAGTAAAAAAAATCGTGCAGGCTACTTATGTACGTGCACATATATGTACCTAGTCCACTAAATGTGCAAACCTTTAAACATCCTCACATGTTTAAATATTATCTGATTTCCAGCTATGTTTCAAGCCTAAGTTTCTTGTGCTATTCTCCTTATTATATATTTCAGCCAGTTAAGCTCATCTTATATTCCATTTTACACTAGCTGTTGGTTATTTATTGATACTATTTTCTAAATTGAACCACTGTTTCAATGATTTTTAGGTGGAAAAAATTCCAGAATCATTCCGTTCTATCAGCAAGTATTTTGAGTCATTTCGTTTCCCTTTATTGGAAGAAACTCATGCACAGCTTCTCTCAAGCATGGATAAAATTGCAAGAGCACCTTTCACTGAAGTAGTTGCTCTTACGGAGTCCAAGCCATATGGAACCAAGTTATATGATATTAACGTTGATTACTGGAGGAACAGATTCAGTAATCGCGGCAAAGAGCCTTACAAAACATTACCAGGGGATATTTTAGTCTTAGCAAATGTGAAGCCTGAAACAGCTTCTGATTTGCAGAGGGCAGGAAGTATGTGGACCTTTGTAGCAGTCACCAAAGTCCCAGAGGGGAAGGAAGAAAACACTACTTCTACTCGCTTTAAAATCACGACCTCTAAAGAAATCCAAGTTGTTGATAAGAAGAAAACACTGTTCCTGATATTCCTGTCAAATATAATTCCCAACAAAAGAATATGGAGCTCATTGCATATGCATGGAAATTTGAATATTATCAAGGAAGTTATATGCACTGATTCTGTGGTATGTGTTCTGATGATGATCTTTTAGATTTTTCTTTCTTGATTCCATGGCATTACATTAGAACCACTGATATGGGATTGCCTCTGAATCTGATACGAGGGAATGCATGATGAGTTAGATGTTATAGGGAATTAAAGAAAAGGATTTTTATCAGGTGGGCGAAGTCCGGACTTTTTATAGAGTCCCCCACCATATGGTGAGCGACTTCGCCCACTTCATCAGATACTATTAAAGAATGATGGCATAAATGATTTTAAAAGTCCTTGAATAATTCTTTTTCCTTCTGACGATAATTGTAGATTGATTGAAATTTTCATCTGAGTGACAGGGCAAGGGAAATTGTGAACTCTGTCCTGCACAAAGTAAGGGCATCTGGGACGAGATATTTAGTCCGAGTTTATTGTCTTCTCTGAATGATTCACAAGTAGAGGCTGTTGTTTCTTGTCTTTGTAGAATGCAGTGTAACCACAAGGCCACTGTCGAGCTTATATGGGGCCCACCTGGGACAGGAAAAACTAAAACTGTTAGTATGATGCTCTTTGCCCTCTTGAGAATGAAATGCAGAACCCTTGTTTGCACCCCAACGAACGTTGCAATTACGGAAGTTGCTTCTCGTGTTCTGAAGCTGGTCAAAGAATCAGTTAAAAGAGATTCTAAAAGAGACCCTATCTTTTTCCCACTAGGAGATATTCTCTTATTTGGAAATAATGAGCGTCTGAAAGTTGATGCAGGAACTGAAGAGATATATTTGGACTATCGTATTCAGAGGCTTGCAGAGTGCTTTGCACCACATACTGGTTGGAGGTATTGCTTTGCTTCCATGATAGATTTTCTTGAAGATTCTGTTCCTCAGTACCATATATATTTGGAAAATGAATTGAGGAAGGATGGAGACTGTGACAATGAAAATGGAATCAAAGAGAAAAATTATAGGAAGGAAGTTGAAAGAAGCAAGGGGAAGGTCAAACCATTTCTTGAATATGTGAGAGAAAGATTCAAATGTACTGCAGCTCCACTTAGGAATTGCATTCATAACTTTTGTACTCATATACCCAAGTGCTACATTTTGGAAAATAATTTTCAAGTCATGGTAGCGCTTGTAAGTTTACTTGATTCTTTTGAAACTTTATTGTTTCAAGACAATGTAGTTTCTGAAGAACTTAAGGAGCTTTTTTCGCATTCAGTAGTTGAAGGTGTCTCTCAGTCATTTGTGAATATAAAGCTCCTGTTACACCAGAGGAGAAGTGAATGTCATTCTCTTTTGAGAAATCTTCGGAGTTCTTTTAACAAACTTGACCTTCCAAGTGCCATTAGCAAACAATTACTCAAGGCTTTCTGCTTTAAAAAGGCTTCCTTAATTTTTTGCACTGCTACTAGTTCTTTTAAGCTGCATTCAGTAGCAATGGAACCATTGAAGTGTCTGGTCATCGACGAAGCTGCACAATTGAAAGAGAGTGAGTCAACCATACCTTTACAGCTCCCAGGTATAAAGCATGCAATTCTTCTTGGTGACGAGTGCCAATTACCAGCGATGGTTGAAAGCAATGTAGGTTAATGTTATTTGGAAACCTCACATATTCTTTCCTTTGTGTCCTTTGGAGTTTACCTTTTTAATTTCTGTAAATTTTGTATTTGCTTCTTCAATTTATTTTATTTTCCTTTCATTTCTTTCCTTTTCTTTCTTATCAGGTTTCTGATGAAGCTTGTTATGGTAGAAGTTTATTTGAGAGGTTAAGCAATTTGGGGCACCCAAAACACTTGCTGAGCACGCAGTACAGAATGCATCCATCCATTAGCTTCTTTCCAAACTCATATTTTTACCGCAACAAGATTTTTGATTCCTCCAATGTTACAAGAAGAAGCTATGAAAAAGGGTATTTGCCAGGGCCAATGTATGGTCCATATTCATTCATTAATATTTTTGGTGGAAGAGAAGTATTCATTGACAACAGCTATAGAAATATGGTTGAGGTATCTGCAGTGATGAAAATTCTGCAGAACTTGTATAAAGGTATGTGTTGTTTGACATTACTATCCAAGGATTATACTTAATAAATTACCATCCAATGGTTGTGTTGTTTAGCAACTCTCACTCTATTAATTCTTTCACATTGATGCATGTACTGATTCATATTATTACCTGTTGCTAAACATAATTGTACAGAAAGAGGAGAGAGTAATTTTTTGTTTAGATTTAATGGTGTATTCCAATTGCATTACTGGGGAAGAGACATGCCTGTCATCTAAACAAAATTTGTATCTTTTGGCTTCCCTTTGGTGCATAATATAACTAACTTGGGCTCTTTATATCATAATTAATCAACTGAAAAATGTCCATCAAGGTGAAATCAATTTGCCATGAAAACTAATAAGGAATCACCTTTTTGATGTCTTTGTAATATTTAATATGCAGTTTGGAATGCCTCAAAACAGAAGCTTAGCATTGGTATAGTGTCACCATACAGTGCACAAGTAGTTGCAATTAAAAAAAAAATTGGAATTAAGTATTCGAACAAGGATGGCTTCGCCGTGAAAGTGAAGTCCGTTGATGGTTTCCAGGGAGGAGAAGAGGACATCATAATAATCTCAACTGTAAGATCCAATACTGGTGGATCAATTGGATTCTTATCTAAGCCTCAGAGAGTTAACGTCGCTCTTACAAGGGCTAGGTAATACTTTTAAACTCTTAGAATATGTTGTGTTTGGATTATTTTTAACAACTGGGGTGAATAACTTCTGTCCATCTGACAACTGTTAGGCACTGTCTTTGGATTTTGGGGAATGAAAGAACTTTATCTCGTAGTAAATCTGTTTGGGAAGCCTTAGTCCATGATGCTATGACCCGTCAGTGTTTCTTCAATGCTGATGAAGATAAGGATTTGGCCAAAGCTATGTTGGAGACCAAAAAAGAGCTTGATGAATTGGATGAATTGCTTAATCCGGATAGTATACTTTTCAGAAGTCAACGGTGGAAGGTATTTGGTTTTAGTGACTGTACTTTCTTTTCTCGCTCAGTCTTTTTCTACTTTTTTTATGCTGATAATTTTCCTTTTTTTTCTCCATATTTCTTTCAGGTTTTTTTTAGTGAAAACTTTTTGATATCTTTTAAAAAGTTGACTTCATGCCAGATGAAAATGTCAGTTATCAACCTTCTACTAGAACTTTCTAGTGGATGGCGGCCTAAGAAGAGGAATGTAGACTTAGTTTGTGGAAGGTCTTCACACATCATTAAGCAATTCAAGGTTGAAGGTCTTTGTATGATTTGTACAATTGACATGGTCAAGGAAGTGCAGTACATCCAAGTTTTGAAAGTCTGGGATATATTGGCCTTGGAGGATGTCCCAAAATTGGTCACACGTCTAGATGACATATTTGTCGAGTACACAGATGATTATATCAATCGTTGCAAAGAGAAATGTATTGAGGGGTATGCCTATTCCTTTTTCTTCTGCTGAATCTTATTCCTAGAAATTGAATGCTGCATTGCTTGGATTGATGGAATGACTGTTCATGTTTGGTTGAACATTTTTTAAAAACTATTTTGAATGTTTCTTTGCACCCAGAAATTTGGAGGTTCCAAAGACGTGGGCGGCCACCTCAAATGTTGTCTGGATCAAGAATCTTGTTGACAATGAAAGTGAGAGTGAATTGAGTGGAGTTGCTTCTAATAGTACTAGCTATATTGAGAATTCAAAGGTGAGTGATAGTCTGTTTCTGTTGAAATTCTACTCCGTATCACCTGGTGGGATGGTGCCATCAGCTCTCTGACCGTGATGGCCGAAAATTGGATCTTGAAGTAACAGATGAGCAACTGTTGATGATTCTTGTTCCTAGAAGTACCATGAAATGGGAAAAATAATCATTATTATCATCATTGACATTAACAGTTTTCTCAGGCTTCTAATTTTTAAACGTTCTTTTCTTTTTCAGATTTTTAATTTATTCCGCTCTTGCAATATATTTTATTGTTATTGTCGTTGCTCTGCTTCTAGCACACTTTTCCTTGAAAAGATATTTGACATTCACATTTAGATTGGATAAAACCTGCACGATAAACACTTCATGTATTGTTGTTTGTGATTTAGACTACAGTTGAAGGTGCTTAAATAGTTTCAACTAAAAGATATGATGATTAGCATTTCTAATATTGTTGCTATAATTGCTATCTCTGCTTAGCTGTCAAAGTTGATGTTGATGTTGATATTGATGCTGATTCCCTGCAGTTTGTTTCTAGTATAATTGTCATGGATGTTCTTTCTTGGTCAAAATCAAATATTGTTTTTCCTTATATTCTGTTTTCAGCTTTTTTATGAGCATAATAATGATATGGCAACTAAGTGCTTCGAAAAAGCTAAGGATACTTTTCGGGAAGGAAGGTCTAAAGCAACTGACCATAGAGCAGCGGCAGATCGTGTGTGCAGTTCCAACCCTGCAGAGGCTGACATTACTATTACGGACGCTGCTAAAATATTTGAATCCATAGGCAAGGCTGATTTGGCTGCAAAATGTTTTTTTGACTTGAAAGAATATGAAAAAGGAGGTATGAATTTGATATTTGGTGTCGATAAAATATGATACCATCTTAAGGCTGATACAGATGTTGGTCTTGTTAGAAGACGCAAGGACATACATAAAATTGAACAAAACTTTCTAGAATGTTGTGCTCGTCAATGGAATGATCTCAATGATAACAGATCCATGATGAAATTTTTTTATAGCTTTTCATTCCACGGATTTTATGTGAAACTTTCTAACGTCTTTAAGTTGCTTTAATGAGCTCCTTGTGTTGGAAAAAGAAGCAGGGAACTTTGCGGAGGCGGCAGACATTGCGAAATTGAGAGGAGATATTCTTCTTGCAGCAAATTTGATACAAAAGGCAGGAAATTTCAAAGAAGCTTGTGTACTTACCCTGAAATATGTGCTTGCTCACTCTCTTTGGTCTCCTGGGAGCAAAGGTTGGCCGTTGAAGCAGTTTAGGCAGAAAAAAGAACTTCTCAAAAAGGCAAAGTCATTAGCTAAGAATGACTCAAATCAATTCTATGAGTTGGTGTGTGCAGAGGCTGACATTTTAACAAATAATCAGATTGACTTAGTCATAATGAATCAACAGTTAAATGATTCCAAAAGACGTCAGAGTATCAGTGGTGAAATGTTATCCACTAGAAAAATTCTGGATTTTCATTTTCATACAAATCCCTCTAAATATGGGTGGGAAGATGAACTTGTTTTAGATCCTATAGCATACTCAGAGGAGACAATTTGTAAAAGGAGGGTTTCTGTTTGGACTCTGGTCTACTTTTGGGATTGCTGGAAGGATAAGATCATGAACATACTTGAGTATCTCAGATGTCTCAAAACCCAGCAAGTTAATGACTACAGAAGTTGCGAAGATTTCTGCTTAAACTACCTTGGTGTATGGAAGCAATACCGTAATCTGAATGCCATCTATCTATTGTTGATCTCTGATGCTGACTGGCTGGGAAAATTGAACAAAAGATATGCTCCAAGGAATGGACAGCTTGTTGCCATCAATGTCTGCCAGCTTGTCCCTGCTGCGGAGAGTTATTGGAATTCCGACTTGGTTTCTGTTGGTATGAAGGTATTGGACAAGCTTGAAGCCCTTTGCAAGCGATCCTCCACGGATTCACTATCAGTTTTCTGCCACTTCATGTGTCGTACTCATATCCATGAGATTGCTAAATTTCTTTTGAGCTTCAAATCTCTTTACCACAGGCACCATGATGCAAGGTTACAGAAATTTGTTGGACCATCAACAGTGCAATTTTTCGACTTCATAATTCCTATAGACTGGCGAGAATCACTGAGAAAGAGTATGATATCTCTTAGAGGAACAGAGGTTTACAGGAATATAGTCACAGAAGTTATTTCTAACTGCATTGGCTTGAAGGGTGAGCCATCTTACAGGCAAATTGGAAGCGTGGTTGTAATGATACTTGGGTCTGGTAAGCTGAGCGGTGATGTATATGAGAGAGTTGCTAAAAGGTTTGATGGAAATAGACCATGGAAGGAATTCGTAGAAAGTCTCCCTTGGTACACGAGATTAGAATCTTTTGAGGGTTCTGCATCAGGCCATAACTATAATGAATTAAAGGAGGTGTCTCATATTCAGAAATTCCATGGAGCTCTTACAGATACTTTTGCCGCCAACTGGAGGAATGCTGAATATATAACACCTGCTTGTTTTCTATATCTTCTTGAGCGCCTTCTGATTTTGTTGTCTAGGTTCCAGGGGTGCATGTTTACTGCAAAGTCATCTTTTGTTGATTGGCTTATATACCAGGAAGGGAGCACAAATTCACCAACCAGTGTAGTGACTGATGTGCAACAATCCTTCAGAGGTTTGCTACGGTTTGTTGTCGACTTTGTTCTGCAATTCCTTAATAATGAGAAGGAAACAATGGAATGGATCAGTAATTCTCATGCAGAAGTTAACAACTATCATTCGTTGGTGGTATTGAGATTGATTATTATAATCTGTTTGCTTCATTTCAACTTTGGGAATTATGCAAATTTACTTCTTGACTTGCTGGGAAGAAACTATATCTCGTACAAGTTGCCACGGGATTTTTGTGATGCTCTCCTCAGAGGAGGAAAACGTAATATTCTGAATGCTGTAGCTGAGGCATTGAAAAAGATCGGCAATCCTCTTGTAATTGTGAGATTGAGGGAAAATCATCAAAACTTTGCATGTCCAGATGCAATTTTCGTAGACCTGAAGGTCAACAAATGCAAGGAGGAGATATTAGAAAGCTTGTTCCCAAAAGGTGAAGGTAATAATTCGGATAAGGGAAAGAAGAAGAAAGTGGCAGCTACTAATGCTTCTGAAGGCCAAGGCAACAGTCAGAAAAACAAAAACAAAAAGGGAAAAGGCGGTCGGAGAAATTAGTAAGTAGCAATTTAGCAGTAATGTTCACACAAAAGATCAATGCTGAACTTTTCCTTTCTGTTATTTTTACTCTATGAATCTGTAAAGGGAACAAATATACACATGGTTTGGAGTATTGTTCTTTGCTCTAGAGGTGATTGGTTTCTATATTTAAGTATCACCCTTATGTGCAAATCTTGCACTCAAAATGAAACAATGTGTAGTAAATAAAATGTCTTGTGTCTGTATTTCCATGATTGCATTGCGTGTCACTCTGATAATGCTTGTAAGGCTGAGTTTAGTACATAGTAATTTAGGGTTAGAATCTGTTTAATATTGAGTTGCTCCATCTTTAAATACAGAAATTGTAAGATAGAAATCATTGGTTGTGAAATACAAGATGACCACAAACCAAATTATTTTTTTTTAAAAAAAATCTTGAAGGTATAGTATAAAATGTTCTTATCAAAATGTTAGTAATGCTTTATGGTCAAGATTTTGAATTTGAATATCTTTTTTGCAGCAGCCTAATAAACCAAAATTTCATGTTCGATTTTAAATTAGAGGTGTTAAAAAATATGATTTGACGACTATTATAACTTCTATCCTTTCAAAGTAACGCGGGTTTGATTCTAATTATTTGCTTCATTTAATGATTTTTCGATAATGCATCGCTGAATTGCATTTTATTTTTGTATATTTTTTTAATTTAAAAAAATATTTTAGTTCATTGTCTATAGTTATATGATATTGAATAATTGACATGATATATGATTTGGACTAGCCAATATCCTTTCTAAAAGTGTACACTATAAATAATTATTGGCCGGATCATCGGTGGTACAGGTGATAATATAAGATTCTGAAATTGATTGAGTCACCGGTGGTACAAGTGACAATATAAGATTCTGATATTGATCGAGTCATCGGGGATACTGGAGATACTATATGACATAAGCAATATTTTTATATAAAAATTTACAAGAATTGTTATTGAATCGATTTTCAAAATGATTTATGATATTGAAAATTTTTGCTTCGATAAATTTGAAATGAAAATCTTTTACTGATATTATTGATGATAGTTTTAAAAATGCTTACAACCTTTCAAACAAGACCCTCATACATTATAAATAGTTTTACTTACCAAGTCGACGACTTACCCTTCGTTATTAATGTTTTTACAGAATAAGTTTTAACTTGATGAGTTACCTTAGAGTTAAGCATTCAGAGAGCTAATCTTTTTCTTGAGAAGAAAGTTATGTCTCTAATAGTTTAATTTTGTCTTATTTGAGTTGTAAGTATGGTCTAAAAGTTGAGACTTTACTTCAGAGATTTATCTTTGCCTAGAGACTTTGAGAACTTTTAGTTTGATGAATAAATATTTGATAAATTTTTATAAAAAGTGTGAAGTATAGTACTTTAGTTTTGTAATAGAATTAGTAACATCTTCTTTTAACGCATGTTTTGTACGTGCAAAAAATACGAGTTGTTATAGTTTTCTTTTTTAAACAAGAGATACAAATAAAAGTACAAAAAACATTAATTTAAAATTAAAGGTATTTATTATCTAATAGATAGAACATAGGTTAAACGTTTAGTTTAGGTCCAATCTTATTAGATGCAAATGGCCCTTAATATAATACCCAAATATTATTGAGTCTCTAATAATCTTTAATAATATTATTAAAAAAAATTATCCATGATATATCTTAATGTCAATTTAATGACCAATGATTAAAATTTTGGTGAAAAAAAATACAAAATACAATAGATACTTACTGTATAATAGATACATGTTAGACTAAAGTCTTTTAATTCAATGTCATATAAATATAAAATATTATTATTAGACATGTATACAATATTAATATTGTATATATATATTAAATATTATTGGACATGTGCGAGTTAATAATATTATTATATTTTTTATATTTAAATATGTGAGACTCATTTGTAGAAGAATGTTGAAAGTTGGTGTAAAACAAAAGGGCTTGGAAATGATCTGGTGTATATTTTAAAGTGGACAATATCGATGTTTTGGTCTATCTCTCACAAATGGTATTAGAATCATAGCCCAATCGGAGGTGTGTGGATATTGCTCCCAACAAAGATGTTAGTTCTCCAAATAGGGGTAATTGTAATATCTCATATTATTCGGGGGAGTGAAAGCAATGGGCTATATAAATAGAGAAGTAATAAGCCAAGTTAATAATAATGTATTTTAGGCATGCGAATGATCTAGTGTAAACCTGGTTCCCCAACCAAAACTCTGAGGGGAATGATTTAGTGTATACCTCAAAACAGACAATATCAATGCTTTGATCCATCTCTCACAAATAGTATAAATCATAGGTTGTAGGTTCTGTAGACTTTGAACATAGTATATGTATTTAGAGTTAAGCAATTAAGTCTCATAGTAACATAAATGTTAATGTGGACAGCTTCTTAGGATTTCTGCAATACTGTTAAATTATTTCAAGGGTTTAAAAAAGAGATAATTTAAGTTTTGAACAATCATAAATTTAGTATAATTTTTTATGAATTGTATTTTCAAGTGAAAATTATGAATTTAATAGCTCATGCTTACATTTTGAACATAATGAAAGAATATAATAATTTATATTTCATGAGCTTTAGATGCATTAAAAGTTATTTCTAAGTGTTAAAAAAAAAGGAAAATTCAGTTTATGATAGCAGTGGAGTGAGTGCACTAGTATTCAAAATATATTTATATGGATTATAAAATTCATGCAAAAAGAATGAATTTATATGTATGTGAAATGATATATGGTAATTCTTATTAAGATCATAGTGAGAACATAATAAAATTAAATGATGAATGTATATCATAAATACTTAATAGAAGATATTTTGGGTTAAGTAAAGGTATTATGATCAGCTAGGTTTATGGATATGTTAATAATTAATAGACATAATTAAATAATAAATCTTGTTATGGAAGTGATTATAGATATGTTTATTGATGCAAATATTCTTTTTAATCTTTTAATAGTTAAATAATTATAATTGAAAGAGAAAAAATGTTTAAAGTGAATAACATGCATTAATATAATAAGATTGTCATGTCCATATCATAAGAATTTCCTGCACAATTCCTCCACTGCTTTGATTAGTATTTTTGGGAGAACAAAAATAAAACTCCAATAAATATGCATGCTCATTAGAATAGCATTAATAAGTTGTTTAATTGTTATATTTTCAAAAGCTACCACTGATTAGCATTACTCAAAATGTTAAATGAGTAGTGAGCATAAAATACTTAGTATTCTAATTGTTATATTTTCAAAAGCTATCATTAATTTAAGTGAAGATGATCTCGTAGTAACTTTGAAAATTTAAATCTTGGTAATAGAATATTGTCAAACAAAGTCTTTGTATTTAGTTAAATAGGTGCTAGATAATTTTTAATAAAAATGTGTACTAAATATCAATAGAATATATACTAAAACAATATATTGAATAAAAGTTATAGTTCACATAGAATTTTATGTCATTTTAGTAATATGAAAATCTTAATAAAATACTGGTGGCTTATCATTAATCATATAAGCAAATCAATGTAAGTTGTGCCTAAAAAGAATTGATTGGATACATGTAAAATCAGAGTGTTATGTGCAAATAGGTTATGAATTACTTTCCTAGCAATAAGTATGAATGATTTGCAATCATGAATTGAGAAATTTAAAATATGATGATGTTATGTTTATAGAACGCCAATTGAAATATTTTATCATTAATTAATATTTATGTGATAAGTCTTTTGCAATTTTTATATTGTAATTGTGCTGTTAATTGTATGAAAGTAGATCATCTTTAGTTCTATTAATGTGTAATACGTGAGTTTCATTATAGAAAATAATGTATGTATTTATTTTCATTTGAAAATTAGTATTAGAGTAACTTGTAAAGTTAAGAGTTGTAAGTGTAAAGATATTTTAATTTTGAGGACGAAATTTTTATATGAAGGGAGGAATTGTAATATTTAAATATTATTAAATTTTTAATAATATTTAAATGGTAATATTAAAAAAATATATCCATAATAACTATTAATGTCAATTTTAAAGACCAATAGTCAAAAGTTTAATGAAAAAATTATCAAGTATGATAGATATATTTTATTTAATAGATACATATTGGACTAAGGTCTCCTAATTCGTTGTGTCATATAAATATAAAATATTATTATTAGACATGTATAAAATATTAATATAATATTTAATTGGTTAGTAATATTATTATATTTAAATACGTGGAACCCATTTTGTGGAAGAATGCGGAAGGTTGGTGTGGAAAAAAAATGGGCCGAGAATGATTTAGTATAAATTTGATGTCTCAAGCAAAATCGCGAAGGGAATGATCTAATGTATACCTTAAAGTGGTATTGGTGCTTAGGTTTGACTCTCACAAATGATATTAGAATCATAGCTTAATCGGAGGTATGTGGATATTATTTTTAATAAAGGTGATTGTAATATCTCACATTACTTGAGAGTAGGACAATAATGAGCCTTATAATGAAAGAGATAATAAATCAAATTAACAATAACGCGTTTTGAGCTTAAAAATGATTCGATGTAAACCTAGTGTCCAAAATAAAGCCGTCAGAAAAATGATCTAATGTATACTCCAAAGCAAACAATATTGGTACAGTATACCAAGTTCTGACTTCATTTTGGATTTGATCACTTTAAATTAATATGAGTATAGTGTATGGAGATAAGTTTCAATTTCTATTAGCTGATTTTTTAGTTCTAAAATTTTAATGTTTTTCTTTTTTGGGTTTGTGGGAAGAAAAAAATAAAATTGAAGATTTGGTATAAGTTAAAGCCATAATTCAATATTTATTGATTGGTGATTATTTCTTACAAATTTGGTTACTTAATATTTCAATATTTTGAAAGAAAAAATTGTTGTTTTTAATTTGACTAATAATCTATTCAATCTATTATTAAGTAAATTTTTAATTTTTAATTCAATCCAATCTATCAAAATGTAAAAAAAAAAAACAATTTGATTCTATCAACAAAAAAATGTAAATTTATATCTAATCCATTTTGATCCAAAATTATATAATAAGACAATAATTACATTCAACAATGTAAATTGAGTTGAGTTGCTAGAGCTTGCAATGAGCCTATTGTATTATAATTTGATTTGTTCAATTTTTAATAAAAATTATTTGGTGGGGTGAAGATCACTAATATGAAACCTTTACATCAATTATCAACTTGCCCTTATGTATTCCTTTAATTAATGAAAATGCAATGTTCTCTTACAAGAAAAAAAAAGCGGTTAAATGGTTAAGTTAATATTTGAAAAAAAAAAAGTCCTAGTACATAAAAGAGTATTTGCAAAAGCAAATAAGGTAATGTCGAGAGGTAACTCTAATATCCCTTAAATTCTCTCTGAAAAAAGAAGCGCCGCACGAGCACTCACCCCCACCGGAGAGGGGCCTCACCGCCATTCTCCGGTAAAACCTTCCCCCCTCTCCCCCCTCATCCCGATCTACTTCTCTATTATAGTTCCCTTGCTTCGGTTTTTTACCTGTGCCCTTCGATTGTCTCCAGCGGCTTTTTGCTGATTCTATCTCCGAGTTTTGTTGCTTCGCCGGCGGTTGGACCATGTTCCCAGGTCAGTCTCCATCGTGTTGCTTAGCCGCAGTGCTCCTCGACCATAACCAGTGGCGGAGGTTGGAAAGTTCTGTTTTTCGAGCTCTGTTTGCTTCACCGATTTTCTGGCCATGGTCCCAGGTCAGCTCGGGTAGCTTGGGGCCGCAGTGCTCTTCGACCGTGACCTACGGCGGAGGCTGAAAAGCACATACATATGGCATGTTATGGAGTGTTCAGTGGCCGACGAAGGCTGAGACGACATATTTCACCGTCGTGTCGCCAACCTTCATGGTGCACCACCACGACTGACCCACAACCGAAATGATTTTCGCCGCTGGCATTCCAACGACGTGCACTACCCTCTACGCCAGACACTATTGCATTCCTATCCTCCTGCCGGTCTCATCAGGCAAACTTACCAACCCCGACAACGTTTTTTCCTTGAGTTCGACCGCCCTTTCCCACAGCCACTATCCTCTTGCCAGTCTTTCGGCGCATGGTCCGGTGCTTGCTTCAGGTGCTTCCGGCGACAGTATCTCCGCTCTGTTCTGCACTGTATTCCAACCTCTATTTGATGCTGTAACCACGCCAGTGCAATACATTTGTTCTTGATTTATTTAGGCTACGAAAAATTATTTTTTGTGTTGGTTATTGAATAGGATATGGGTTATTTTGGAATATTGTTTGTATGAATAGTATGGATTTTGTAATAATTCATCCCTTTGTCGGGATCTGTTTTTTCCTCATTCATTGAGGTCTTTGTATTCCCTCACTCGCTGAGGTCTTTATTTTCCTTTCTTTGAAAAGGTCCAGATTTCATCCCTTTTATCAAAAGGGTTCGTATTCCCTTTTAGGGATGTCTTTACCCATTGTGGGTATGACTGGTACTCTTCTATGGAAAAGCTTGGTTTAAAAAGATGTCTAGATGTACTCCTTTGATTATATCCTAGTAATCCTTTGATACAAAATCAAAGGTCCGTTGATGTATTGTCTTTAAAATTATTCAATGATAAAGAATATTATTCAAAAAAAAAAGCAAATAAGGTAATAACATAAAAGAGTGATTGCAAAAGCAAATAAGGTAATAACATTTTGTGTATAATGAATGACAAATGTGAATTTGCATATGAATTACTAATTTATGAATAATTATCCATATTTATAAAGTATGAAATAAAATTCTTATTCAAAATATAAATGCATGAATTTAATTCAATTTTTTATTAAAAAGAGCATGAATTTGATTTAAAATTTATTTTTATAATTCCTGTTGGTGGGGGAATTTTGAAAGAAATTTCTTTATTTTCCTCTCAAAATTCTCTCATTAGTTGGATCTCTATTATGATCTAAAATTTATCCAATCTTTAATAAAATTATTTTTTTTATTATCATCCACTTGTATGCTTTTGGACATGTGGCATGTTGTAATTAGCTAATACAATTATGTTAATTTTGGCATCTACAAAATCCTCCATAAAAGTCACATATCTAAGTTCAATTATTCAACTAAAGGAAAGATGAATTTATTAGTTAAATCATTATGTTTGAGTCAGTATCAACTGTGTTCAAGGAAGAGAGTTTAAGTTATTGGTAATATTGTCATATCTAAGCAAGTATTGATTATTCTGTTTTTAAGGAAGCATGACTAGACAATTGCTAAAAATATTGAATCAAGACTCGTAACTAATTTTTTGAAAAAGCAAACTTAGATTAAATCATTATATTTAGGTTAGTATTGGCTGTTTTTGAGAAAGTAAACCTAGATTATTTTTAGTGATCATGCATTCATCTATATATTCAAATACTCATTTCATAATTTGAAAGTAAATTTTAACTGAGTTCAAATGAATGTAGCATGCTAAGAAGAGTTGTACATCTTTTGCAGTCTATTTATAAATATGAAAAATTTACCAATTTTGCAAAATCACATATTTTCTCTTTTGGTCATCTTTTTTTCTTTTTGTAATAGTTTTTATATTGTGGCTTTGTTGCTTTTAACAATAATCATTTATTGTTTATTTTTTAGCTAGTCATCTCTTTCTAGAATTGTAATTTTTAAGCTATAAGTCTTTGGCTAAGGTTTTACATTTTCTAGTAATCGGTGATCAGAAAACAGTTAGGATTAATTAGATCTAGAATATTAAAAGATGGTAAGTGTGACAATAGTGGCAGTTACACTTAAGGGTTTCAGACTTGAACTTTTCAAGGGTTTTAGACTTATGTTTCATAAAAAATATATAACTATATCGTGACAAATCATCAATAAAAGTTACGAAGTATTAAAATCCACCTACAGTAGCATGATTCATTAGGCTACATACATCACTATATATAAGTTTCAATAAACCAGTGGTATGGTGTCCAACACCAGTAAAGAGAGATTTGGTTATTTTTTCTTGAGTAAATAATTTACAAACTAGATAAGGTTTTATAGTCAAATCAAGTATTCGACCATCCTTAACCTGACAAGATAGGCGTTTAATACCTACATGACCCAATTTCATATGCCACAATTTTATTTTATTTAAAGTTTTCGTACTAATAGCTATGTTTTTACCTATACATTTATGACCTTTTATGTTGTATTCAACACATAATGACCATTAATTAACTAACAATCAACTATCAAAATATTAAGCATATCATTAAAACATAAAGAACAATTTTGTATATACATATGATAACCTTCACTGTCAAGTACAAGAAGAGATACTATCTATCTCAAAATACTAGGTACATAAAGATAATTATACAATACTATAGTTCTGTTACATAAGAAATATAAATGAAAATGCCCCATAGCCTCGACCTGAGGGAAATATCCATTTTTAACTTGAAGTTGAATCTCTCCTAACTATAACAGTGTAATTTCTCACAGACCCTGCATCATATTACAGATGTGAAAAAGACAAATAGTATTTAATACCTAGTCAAAATTAGCATCATATACTAAAGAAATGTCAATAATAGTAAATATATACATGAGGAAATCTTTTTTATTGAAGCAAGATATCTCTAATAATTTCTCTTTCAGTGTCCTTCCTCGCTATAATGAAAACATTTTCTTTTTTCTTTCTTTTATAATTTAGATGTAGGTCACCTTTGAGGACTAATCTTAGGTATTTACCTCATCTTTTTTTTCTTATTTTCTTTAGACTTTTCAAAAGCCCTAGGAGCAAAAGATGAAACACATTGAACAAATAAGAACGATCCTACCTTATTTATGTCCTCTTCTGTTGTTTTTAATATATTATAAAAATTAGCATAAGACGAGATCATTTTTTGCATAGTAAAATTCATTATGAACTGTCTGAAAGACCTAAAAGCGACTAGAGAATCAAAAAATTCCCCAGATATTTATTCAGTATAATGTTCATCATCTCCAACCTCTTGATTATAGAAATCATATTGAGAACATAGGGACTAATTGGACTACCTCAAAAAGTCTATATTGAAAATGCGATTTGACAACCGTATATGTCATAACTTGAGGATAGTCACTAAATAGCTCTTTCAGATGGATTATAATGCTAAATGCATCATTTATGTGGACATGATCTCTTTATAAATCTGTAGACATAAAGGTAAAGATGTAAAATTTAACTTTTAAATCATCATCCATCCATTTCTGATAAGTCACTCTCTCATCTAAAGTGGGTTCATCAAAAATTCCTATAGGCAGGCAGTGATCTATCACATTTCCAAGTTCTTCAAAATCAAGAAAATTCTCAAATTCATATACCAATCATTATAGTTTTCTGCACCTTTAAGTTGGTTCGCATTTAATATGTGTGCAAACGGATTAAATGAGGTTATTTTATCTTCACAAGAGAAAATAAGAGATGTTAGGAAAAAAAAATATTTCAATCACTAATTTTCGTTTTAAATTAAGGATGTAATCAAATTATACATATTGAAATCTAAAATATCCTCTCATTGCTTTACATAATCGCCTAAATCTCTCAAAAAATAGAACAACAACAATTTAAACTCTTTAAATAATACAGCAGGAAGTAGACTATATTCACATTTTACTCTGAGCTCACGTTTTAGCAATATTGGCTATTGTAAAATTCAAAAAGTAGACAACTCTTGTCAATTACATCTCATGCAACTCTTATCACTGATCCTAAATACACATTATCATTACACTTTAGCAACATTGGATAAGTATATTTTAGATTAACTTATCAATAATCAAATATGTTACTGATATTACCCTCATGCATTAGCAATGTTGGACAATACGTTCGCATATATTGTTTTATCTCATGTTTAACTTGTTGGGTGTTGTATCATAGAGTGTGTGATTATACGAGTGTATGCGTAATTTCAAAAATTATAATATGTGTAGCAGAAACATGTTACAAAATACACCCATTTTAACAATTTTAATATATATCACATATATGCACAAGTATAACAATTATATAATTTATAAACATGATGAACAATTGTATTACATATATGAACAAGTATAACAATTATACAAAATATATATATATATATGATGAAAAATATTGTATTATAACACATAATATAAAATACTCACCTAATGAAGGTAACTTTACAAAATCTTCAAGTCTTTCACCAATTCATATGAAGAGCTCACCTTGAAGTATATTGATAAACAATTCTAGTCCATAACTTTTGGTGGGATTATAGAGCTAGAATGGTAGCTTTAGAATTTTTCAACAACTTGTATTCAACTTCTTTGAATACATATTCTTGTTTTATAAATATGAACATTATTTAGTCATCCATGAAAGAGGAGAGGAATATGAAATTTTATTTTGTTCTTGTTAATAACTCCTTACTAACATAACAAAAATCATTTTTCTCTATTGTAATTTACAATTTTTCTAAGCATGTAGAAATCTAAAAAATTATAAAATAACTTCACCTTATATTCTTTCAACTCCTTAAAAGGAAAATTGAGACAAAAAAAAATGTCTCTCTCTCTTTCTCCATCTTACTTGGCCAAATTCTTCTTCTTGCAAGAATGAATTCAATTCATTTGTTTTGCCAAAAATTCATTTTGTTTATTCAACACTTTGATTAAACAAAAGTAAACAAAATAAAGTGTTCCACCAATTTTATTGTTGGTCTCTCACTTAAAATTAATTAAACTAAGCACTAGAATAATGGTCATCTAAATTAATCTTTACCAAACAAATATAATTACTTTAATTATAATGGGTAATTAAATGGCCAATATCTAGGCCCCTCACTGTATTAAAATATAATGCCATGATCTATATATATTATAATATTATCTAATAATATAATAATAATATATAATTTAATATTCAAAATTGACAATTTTGAATAATTATTTTTTACCTTACTAATTTTTACTACTATAGTTAAATGGTAAAAAGGTAAAATCAAATCATGGAATAAATTTTATCATTTGTCAATATTTTATTAATTAACAACATTTGTTAATTAATTGAGTGATGTACTTAACAATTAAGTCTTGACAAATGTACAATCCGAGGGATCCCTAAATAATCGTTCTATTTTGCTGAAATTTATTGGATCGAACTATTTAATCCAATTCGCTACCCCAGTGCGCAACGAGTACACTTCATATTGTGAGACTCTCTAAGTCCACACCTAATTTGTCATATAGAGCTCCTCCATACGTCCGTGAACAATGTCCCATACACACGTTACAGATATTACAAATTAGCGTGTTAGACCATGCAAGTTGAAGTTATTACATATTTGTATAATCCTTCCATCATTTATATCCTTGAAGAGTAGAGATATAGATCATCACCGTCAAATCTCTTATTTGCTCAACCATGACCTTATTTTCATATTTATATTTCATTAAACAATATTCACAAACACTTTTGTGATATTGTTTATTCCTTCGAAATATCTTTTCTGAGGTTTATACTTACGGCCACAAGACTTTCTGAAATACAATCTCGGAGCATCAGGATATACAACCCACTCATATGAGCTGACAGATCCCATATCTACACACACCGGACTTCATGAGCATCGGACCATACCCAGCAACACTCAGCGATCAGACCATGAAAGGTTTCTGACATATGTGGAACCAAAGTATGGTGGATCACTCACAAGTCCACTGTGGCGCTCAAGTCAAAGGACCACAAATACTACTCAACTCGGAAGACCTTTCATTGACGGCTTTATGAGATGTCTATTGGATATCTTCGTGAGTTTGTTCAATATCCAGTCCTTACTGAATACCTGCATCTCTATACGAGCTTCCTACTAAGCTCATGGTTTGCTAAAACTAACCATCTGGACCATCTAGATATAGACATACATTAATCTATATTAATAGGTTCCACCGATAGACCCGCATCGATGAAATTAGATCAGGAATATTATATTTGAGAACATACTTGCATAATGACATTTCTTAGCACCATCTACAACTCATTGCAGCTATATCATTACTAATATATTCTCAGGTCATTGTTTCATTCCAGATAAGGCTCTAACTCCTTAGAATTCGTTAATTCTTATAAAATTACTAACTCTTAGTACCACTAACTCTCAGTGTTTATAACTATTAGCGTTGCTAACTCTTAGCCCTGGTCTAAACTCCTTTAGACCAGATTTGAACTCTTTCAGATCATACAATATTTGAAACGTTACAAGCATCTTACCATTTAATAATAAATAATATTAACGATTTTATTAGAAATAATAATTGTATAAATACTATCGCTATATATTTATATATTATGGGATGGCACGTAAGCACAAATTTCAACATAACTGGCATAGTTAAAATCATACCGACCAAATTCCTTACGCTTTAATAATATTAAAAAAGATCGATATGACTTGACTAATACTGTATTGACAAGATGGATCAAAGTGTAACATTATCGCATAATTGTATACAATTTAATCTGATTAAGAGAGATTACTTAATTCAATCCCCATCATATGAGATTGTGATTTTTAATCAGACATTTATTTTATGCAAACACAACTAACCCCCACTAATAGGGCTCCTATTATAGTTTCCAACACAAACAAATAGCCCACAATATTTATCACATTTATAATAATTATAAATTATAAAAAAAACCATTTATTTTAAACTTTTTAAAAAACTAAACATTTGGAGTAATTCGCATAATTACAGCTTTTTTAGATTACAAAAATTACGACTTTGGAGGCACAGCCTCTAGTGTCGCAAAACTAACCTAAATATGCTTCGGTGCTAAAGTCTCTGCCCTAAAGCTGCAAGACTCAACCTATAGCGTTGTGGCATCCCTTTCAGTTACATCCCAATTATGAATTTTTTTTAACACTTGAAACAAATAATCAATAGTACTAAAAAGCCAAAGTATGCCACATACACTCCAAATAAGCACAAATAGTACACAACACAGTGCTTTGATACAAATTTTTGTTGGAGTTGTGTGCAAGTGCGCCGTGCTATAGGTGAATATATGCATTTTAAACAATTTTAATATTACATGTCTCATATACACTAATGAGATTATGAGATTCACCCTTGAAGCGTGTTTGTAAACAAGTCTAGTTGGGGACGAGATGAGCTTCCTCAAGCTAGATTAGTAGCTTTTCCTTTAAAATATTTGACGTAACTCTTACTTTTAACTTATTATTATATCTCGGATATAAGGTTAACTCTTAACCTTTCAAAAAAATAAAAGCAATTCACTCCAAATTCTCATCTATTTCTCTAGGCCACCAAATATATATATATATATATATATATAAATAAATATAGGCAAACTTGCCTTTCTTTTAACCAATCAAAAGTGACTTGATAGCCACTTGTACAACTATGATAAGGTAATTATATTACTTAGTCATGTTGCATAAATTGGTGGCCATTTTGTGAAGCTATTAGTGGCCTAAGATATGCCAATTTGCAAATTGAAACAAATTCAATCTCAATTTGTATCAATTCATTTCTGCCAATGAAGATTTAACAAATTGTTATTAGCTTTTGTTTAGCATCAAGTTTTAATAACTTGCAATATATTAAGATTCAACTAATCATAAATCAACATTTGGCAATGAATTAAATGGATTCAATTCATTTTAATGGTCGAATTACAAATTGAAACAACAATTATTTTATTACTTTAATAGCTTAATCTACTAATGCCTTATGTAGTACCCATACAAATTATTTGCACCATTTGAGGTATACATTAGGTAGATAAAAGTGTTAAGTCTTACTTAAAACAATCATAAGTTTAACATTTAAATCTTATCTACTCCTCTAGAGACCCTGAAATAAATAAATGACCCATTAATTTAATTTAAATAAAACAAAAATTGTGTTCATTTAAATAATAACTATATCCACTAATGCCAAATTTAGTACCCATACAAATTATTAGCACAATTTCACACATACACTAGGTAGATAAAAGTGTCAAGTCTTATTGGCACAATATTAGGTTTAAACCTTAACTACTTTCTGAGAGACCCTGAAATAAATTTATATGTTTTGAAAACTTTTCGGATTGAACAATTCAATCCGATGCGCTACCTACGTGCTCAACGAATACACTTCATATAATGAGATGTCATAGGTTTACACTCATTTTGTCTTATAGAACATTTTCGTAGGTCCATAACAAATGCCTCACCCCATACACCTTATGAATAATACAAAATGACGAGTTGAACTATACAAGTTGAGGTTAATTTATATTCGTACAATCCTTCCATTATATATATATATATATATACACCCTGAAAGAGATAAGACATAGATCAACACGGTCAAATCCCTTATAGCTCAACTATAAACTTATCTTTTTGATTCGTATTTCGATAAATAATATCTGCAAACAATTTTGTGATATTGTTTATACCACGAAAAACTCTTTTTTCGTGTTAAATGCTTATGGCCATAAGACTTCCTAAAATATAACTTTGAAGCAATAAGATATTAAACTCACCCATATGAGTTGATGTATCCCATGTCTACACACACCGAATTTCATAAGTATTGGACCATATCCAGTGATTAGACCATGAAATGTCTCTAACATGTGTGGAACCTAAGTATAGTGGATCACTCATAAGCCCACTGTAGTGCTTAGGTCAAAGGACTACAAATATTACTCAACTAGAGAAGATCCTCTATTGACGATTTTATGAGATATCTATTGGAGGTTTCAATTGAATCTTGTTCAGTATCCAATCCTCATTGAATACTTATATATCTATACAAGCTTCCACTAAGCTTATGGTCTGTTAAGATTAACTATCTGAATGATCTAGATATAGATATACACTAATATATATAAATCGATTTCACTCGATAGACCCTGCGTCGGTGAAAATAGATTAAAAACCTATAATTTGAAAAAAACTACTTGCACAATGACTTTCCTAATAATATTTGCAACTCTTTGCAATTATATTATTGTTAGTATATTCCTAAGTCTTTGTCTCATTTCAAAAAAGGTTCTAACTCTTTAGACCTGGTCTGAACTCCTTCAGATTAATATAATGTCAGAAATGTGACAAATATCTTACCTTAATAAAATGAATTAATTAGCGATTAATGAAATATTGATTTATTACATAAATATGAAAAATTTATAAAATGTTATAGCTTGATTTTAGTTTTGATATTTGAAGATATTAATTTAGACATGTTTATAGTCATGAAAAACTTTGAATTATTTACAAAGTTAATCAATTCAAATTTTAGTAATTTTTTAAAATTGACCATAAAATTATAAAAATCCTCTATTTCTGCAGTATAAACAAATGAAATTTTAATTTTGATCTATCAAATAATTTTATAAAATTATAATTTTATGAAATATTAAATTTATAGATGTCTAGTATAACATATTCAAATATCATAGTTTAATTCATTATTTCAAACTGTCATGATTTTCTAAACCCCATTTTAAGAATTTGCAGACATATTCTGAGTTGTTTGAAATAAATTTATTTTAAAATACTTTTTCAATGAAATGTATCTAGAATAATTTATTGTGGACTAATATATGTGTCTTGAATAAATTGAAGGTAGATTCATAATGTTTAAGTAAGTATATGAATTAAAAAAATTTGAACACTAATGGTTGTTCAATGGAAGTTCTAAATTGATCTTGTCTTAAGGACCCATTCATCAATTACTTATACATATGCTTTAGATAAAGTTATGTCTGTTGTTGAATATAACCTAACACAATCACTTAGCAAACAAAATATCTAATTTGATCCTATCTTGACGACCCATTCATAACTTATACATATGCTTTAGATAAAGTTATGCCTAGTGATAAATATGACCTAACACAAACACTTACCAAATAAAAGTACCTAATTTGATCCTATCTTGATGACTCATTCATCAATAACTTATACTTATGCTTGATGAATATGATCAAATACAAGCATTAAGCAAATAAATACCTAATTAGGCCTTAATTGGAAGACTCATTTATAAACCTAACATGTCCACCCTAAGTGAGTGAATTTATCATTATGTACCACTCAAATAGACACTATATATAGATTGTGTCTATGTGAGAAAAAATGTAGAAATTGAATGAAAAAAAATTAAAATTAGAGTGTGTATATGAGCTGATAATGTTGAGCCATAGAATAATCAAGTGTTGATTTGAAATTAAAGGAGAAGAAGATAGTTAAGTGTTGAGTGGAATCTTGCCCACGGGTTTGTTTCATATTTCTATACTATAATTTCTTTAGTTATACTTTTTATAATTATGTAGAGTATATACCTAGTTAATATATTTTTGTGATAAATTTGTAATAAAAATAGTTTATGAAATGAGGTTATATAAAATAAGAATGAGAAAGAAGGTATGTAAAATAAAATTAAGTGTTGAGTTTATTATGAGTAGTGCATTTGCCATAAGTAAATTGATATTTTGACTAATTGTTTTATAAATTTGATTCTTTTAAATATATTAAACTTCATGATGGTTATTTAAAACTTTGATTTTTATCAAGAACTCTTTATTTTTTACTTTTGATTATATATACATATTAAGTTGTAAGTAGGATTCTAGAAAAACGTAGATTTCGATAATAATATATATCTTTCTTGAATAAACTATATTGATACACATATTTTTGTGCCAATATTTTTACTATTAAAAATTTACATAATTAATATTTTAGAGAATTTTATTTCAATGAAAATCTCAAAGAATTTAACTTTTTATGAATTTTTAAAGTAGAAACTATAATGCCGAAAAACAAAAATTTCAATAGTAGACCCAAATTTTAAAAATAGTTTCATCTACTAAAAAATCTTTAAAAATTCTGAAATTTTATATACTAACATTTATATACATCTAGTTATTTCAGTTTTAATTTTTTTGTTAGACAGTTGTAAAATATCTTATGAATTACATTACAAACTATATTCTCATCTGAAAATTATTTGACAGATTCCGTCAAGCAAAAACATAGATTTATTTTTAATAGTTTTGCTAAATCAAATATTCCGAATAAATTATATGTTGAACCCTTATGTGTTTAAAATATATGGATATAGATTTTGTATGAATTCGATATATAGAATATGAGATATGAATTTCAGAGTATTTACTGTTCGATACTGAAATTAAAATACAGGGAGAGTTATTGGTTGAGAAATATATCTATTTTGAGAATAATTATAAAAGATAATTAATTGTTATCTTGATGAGTAAGATATTTGCGATCTATGGACAAGTAGAGATATTTTTTAGGTGTTTAATTTTTGTTGAGGTAAGTAACTTCATTTATAATGTATCTATTTTATTCTTAAATAAAAAATATTGTTATTATGATATTAGAAATATAGAAAATACTTCAAGAAGCTTATGAATTATGGTTACTTTTGAAACTTATTTATGATTTTTCTAATTAAATAATTTTCTACTGATTTTGGTTAAAAGTATGAATTTATTTTTAAAATTTATATATTTTTTGATGTTTTCAAACAAACAATTTGTTTATATTTTCAAATACATAAACTTTAAAAATTGAAGTTGTGCATCATTCTTGAAAATGGGGTTACTTTAATTTAGAAAATCATCACAATTCGAAAATAATGAATTAAATTACGAGACTTGAATATGTCATACTAGACATCTATAAATTTAATATTCTAAAACATTATAATTTTATAAAATAATTTAATAGATCAAAATTAATTTTTCATTTGTTCATACTATAGAAATAGAAAATTTTCAGAATTTTATGGTCATTTGTAAAAAATTACTAAAAATTAAATTGATGGACTTTGTAACAATTCAAAGTTTTTTATGATTATAAACATATTTAAATTAATATTTTCAAATATCAAAATTAAAATTAAACTATAAAATTTTATAAATTTTTTGGATTAAGATGTGGTCATAAGGAAATCTAACAAGTCTTTAATAATTCATTTAATAATTGATATAATTATACACATAAATATATTTGTATAAATTATACACAATAATTCTATTAACTCTACATATTTCATAATAATATATATAATAATAATTTTAACCACATATTTTAATAATAATACAATAAAAAAAAATACAAGCATTACAATGATAGTGCAACACAACTTGCTGTGGAACATGACAAATTAAGTGGTAGAGTTTTACTTGGTTTAATCTCTATTTTAATGTGATTTAAGTAGTTTCTAACTTTTTTGAAGGTTGACGATGCTTGGGGTTGGCCGGTTGGTCCTTTCGATGTTGATCGAAAGGATGAATGGCAGTGAACAGTAGGGTCAAAGAGTGGCGGTTGATTCGGGTTTTTGTTCATTTTTGGCATTTTCAGAGACAATCTACAATGGAGCTAACTAAAATCAATTTTTTGATCATTTATGAGTCGACCAAAGTGTTGATCGAAAGTGAACAACGATCAGCGCAATGCTTGACTGCGGCAGGTGATGCCAGCTACTTCTATCTTCTTCTTCTTCTTCACGTTTTCTATACCTTTTTTTATTTTGAATTTTTCCCTTTTTTTTTCTTTTGCAATATTGATTTTTTTCTCTTTTTTTATTTCAAATTTTTTTGTTGGTTCTTTTTTTTTTTTATAAGTGATCGTCTTTTAATCAAAATATTCTCATAAATAGCATTACTAAAGTTCTCCAAAATAGAATTTCTATATTAATTACCAACTTATCTTTGCGTACTCCTTTAATTAATAAAAGTGTATTGTTCTCTTATAAGAAAAAAAAATATTCTAACACTTAAAATTAATAAAAAAATTGAATACTAATATATGGAGAAGTATTTACAAAGGTAAGTAGAATAATAATATGTTATGTATAAATGAACGGTGACTGTAAAGTACATGTAAATGAGTAATTCAAAAATAATTATTCATATTTATAGGATATGAATTCAAATTATTTTCAAAGTATGCATACATAAATTTAATTCAGACTCTTATTAAAGAGAATGTAAATTTGATTTTAAATTTATTTCTACTATTTTTGTTAGTGGGAGAATTTTGAAGAAAACTAACTAATTTTCTGCTAAATTCCTATCATCAGTTGAATCTATTTGATATTTTATGAATATTATCTACTTAGATAATCTTAAATAAGTGGCGTGTTGTAATTGACTGATATCAATTAGGTTAATTTTTATAGTTATAATAATTAAGTTTTTAAACTCACAATCTTATTAAAATATTGACACCAAGATAGTTTAGTAATCAAATGTAACTTAAATTTAGCAAAAATAATTAGTTATCTGACTTGATATTTTTTTTTAACGTTAATATAATGGAACAAATAAGATATCGATCAATTTTTTTGTATGATATTAATTTCTTCCAATTGGATTAAATATTAATAAATTTATCAAAATAAATTTATAAACCAATTCACTAATTACAGATATCAATTTTCTTGATCTAATCTAATCCATCAATATATAAATTCGGACAAAAAAAAAAAAACAAATCAGTTTTGATCGGATTGTACAGATTGAGCGGATTGAATTGAATTATAAACACCCCTTGCACCGAGGGAGGTTCAAATTCTCACAATTTAAGAGAATTAATGAAAAACCTCAAGGGATGTAAGTGATAATAACCCCAAACACCCCTCCATTTTTCCATAGTCCGTTGACCTCGACTGAACAGAAACTAAACCAGTGAATAAAGTAAACGAATTAAAAAAGAAAAGAAATAAAAATAGGAAAAAGACAGAGAGAGAAGGCCGTGTTTTCGTCATCAACGATATTTTAATGCCATTGTATTATTAGTATTATTATTAATACAGTGCTTAAATTACACCAACTTTCTTTGTCAAACTTTTCTTTTATTCATATAATTTATGTCACTTTTCCCCTCCCTATTCTATTTGGCTTTCAAAAAAGAAGATCCTCTCATTTTATATTTAACAATGAAGCAAAATATTTTTTTTTTAAAGTAATAGTAGATATTAGAATGGTGTAATAATTTTTTTATAGATTTTAAAAAAAAAATTGACGTATAATTTTGATATTAGTTTGGTTGAGGTTTTTTTATTGGTTAAAAGAGTTTTATTATTTTTAATATCAAAACTCTTTTATTTTTTTTAATGTTTGGTTACAATTAAAAATAAATTTTTAAAGATTAAAAAAATTATTTTACCTCTATTTATAAAAATTTAAAATTAAAAAAATTTTATATTAAATTTTTTAATATTTGTGTAATATCACATATACTTTATTAATATTTTCTTAATTCAATATTATACTTTAATAAAATAAATAAATATTATTCAACTAATATATTTTTAA
Source organism: Ailanthus altissimus (assembly GCA_946807835.1). Classification (NCBI taxonomy): domain Eukaryota; kingdom Viridiplantae; phylum Streptophyta; class Magnoliopsida; order Sapindales; family Simaroubaceae; genus Ailanthus; species Ailanthus altissimus. The sequence goes on from OX327689.1 coordinate 28,103,988, forward strand.
TTTTTATTTAAAGTAATCATACCTCAATATCTATAAAACCAATATATTTACAAAATATTCTACATTTTTTTTGTATCAAAAAATATAATTTTATTTTAGTTTTTATATCAAATACAATAATTTATTTAATTTGTTGATTGTTATGTATTAATTTTACTTAAATTCTTATATTTTAAAAGATTGAATTTAAAAAAATATATGATAAATTATTTAAATTATGTATATAAAAAATTGATTGTTCAAAATTTTGCTATAAATTTTATTAATTATTATTTTTAATAATTTAATAATAAATAAATATTTTTTAATAATATGTAATCAAATCATTTAGCGAATCTTTTTTTAGTTAACAATCAGTTTCTTCTAAAAACTATATTTCCAAACTTTTTATTTAAGAAACTTAATTGTACGAACTCCTACATTCTTCTAGTAAATATTGTCTGAACGTGCTGCGATGTTACAGTAAATTGTTGTCCCGTGGTTTCAATTTACAATTAAAAAAAAAAAAGAGAAATTCCCGGTTCATAAGTTTTTTTGAACAAGTTACTTTTATTCTCTCTCTTTTTCTTTTTCTTCAAGGTGAAGATTTATCCTGTAAAGGGATGTGGAAACGAATCTACTCGTTATGAGAAGAAAAACAAATGAATCAAAGATAATTAATTAGAAGACCCAAATGTTAGATTTCCAAAAGCAAAGCAGAAATAATTGTTAAAAAAAAGGAAAAAAAAAAAGAGAAAATGAGAAGACTGAATGAAGATCCTTAGTTCTGTCTCTTTAGCTAATCTACAGTATGTAAACAAGTTCTCTTTGTAAGCTTTTGAATTCCAAGAGCTTTTTCTTTGGGTAAAATAAAGTTCCAAGTCGTACGATGATAAAAAGTTGACCCACATACTTTATGTCTTGCTTTTGATAGATGCCAGTGCTTTTTGTACCATTAGATTCCTAGTTTCCTTTGTTGCGCTGAACCCAATTGCTTTCCAGTTAAGTAACTTCATTCTTGTGTGTTCTCTCAAATAGTGCTTAACAAGTTTGGTATTTGTTCTTTTGTTAACTTTTTGGGGGATTTACACTTTAAAGGGTCGTAGTGAAATGGGTTTGTGAGTAATACTGTGATTGTTATTTTGATTATACAGATAGAAATGATGATGTGAGGTAGAAGGTAGTAGTAGCAGCAAGAAGAAAGCAGTTCCCATGGACTATGGTTTTACAGATACAGTGTTTTCTTGGTCTCTTGAGGATATTTCTAATAAGAATCTTTTCAAGGAAAAGGTTTCTTCTCTATTTTCATCCCCATTTTGCAGCATTTTATTTATTTTTGAATAGTTTTATATTGCATTTGAACAAGTCATATATTTAGACAAAAACCATTTATAGTAATGTTGTTATATCTTAATCAAATGAAGTTATAATACTTTAATTAGCAATTTCTTATAATTTGTCTGCCTATTCTTTTGGACTTGTGCTTCGTTCTTAATCTAAACATTTATGTTATGTGACCACACGACAAAGTTCTAGTCGACGGTCAATATATATGAATTTGGAAAACAGAATAAATCTTGACCTCATATTGCGATAGTGGTATAAATATTGTAAAATCTTCGAAGTTTAGATCAATTTCCAAGGGAAAGTACAAATTTTGCTCTATCAAGATTATTAGTTATATAGGGTTGGAGCTTTTCTTGAGGTTGGATCAAGAGGGAATTCGAATTCATTATTTTATTGATAAGTTAGGCTTATTATTTATGATTAGAACTCTTTCAATTCTTATTCACAAATAAAGTGATATTCCTCATTTAGTAGTTATTACAGTGTACACATATCAACACTTGCAGCTTTTTTCCATTTTATCTGTACAAAAAAAAATGGAGAAGTCCTTATATGCATTTGATTTTGATGGACCTTTTTCATAGACTTCAAATATTATTCTCAAATTAAAATGTTTTTATGAGAAATTTGATTAAAAATTATTGGGATGTGATTTGAAAAATAAGTCAAGTGCGTTGGGTATGCAAGGATCGAAGACAGATGCAAAAGGAGGCGAAAGACGCAAGTAGCAGTGACCAAGTGTGAGCGCAGCGCCAAGTTATGGGCGCCAGAGTGCCCAAAACAGAATCTGAGTGCTGCAATGCCTAGGCGGAAACGCCCAGCGCTGCGGCGCCAAGAGTTGGGCGCCGCAGCGCCCAGTGCGGAATTTGTTTCCCATTTTGTTTCGTTTTATTTCGACTCCCAATTATTCCAGGACTCTCTTATACGACTCTCACATAGGGTAAACGTAGGTCATCCTAAAGCCTATATAAAGGCTCTTTATTGGCTTGTAAACACATCTAAGTCACATTTTAGTGAGAAGACACAAATCTTTGTGATTAGAGTGAGATCTTTGTGATCAAACGTACTTTGTGACTCTTAGTAAGAGAAAATCCCTTAGTTGCAAGAGAAAGTGATTACTTTTTGAGTTTTTCTTATAAAAGGTATACTTAGTGAGTGCCTTGAGATTCAATAATAAGAGTGAGTGATCTTAATCCACTATGAACGTAGGCAAGTTGCCGAACCACATAAATTTTTTGTATTCTTCTTTTACCTTTCTCTCTCTAGTTTCTTAATTACTTGTTTCTGTGTTATATTGCTTAAGTTATATTGCTTGTTAGTATGCTTCCACTTCAACAGTTTTTCTGTTCATTATCTTCAATCTATGAGATGATTGACAAATGTGTTTCAGATGAGGCTTCTCTTCTGAACTTGTTGACATCAATTTTCTTGGGCTTTACCTTCAAAGTTTGCAGCATAAAGTCCATTGACTGTTTATGTAAAATGTTTGTAGTCTACTACTAGGCTTCATGTATTTGCACATGTATGTATCTGTCCTCTTATGTGCAAGCCTTGAAACATCCTCACATGTTTTCTGGTTCTGATTTTCTTGTGCTATTCTCCTTATTATATGTTTCTGCCAGTTAAACTTATCTTATATTCCATAATACACTTACTGTCAGTTATTTTATAAATTGAACCACTGTTTCATTGATTTTAGGTGGAAAAAATTCCAGTATCATTTTGTTCTGTCAGCCAGTATTTTGTGTCATTTCGTTTACCTTTACTGGAAGAAACACGTGCACAGCTGCTCTCAAGCATGGAAAAAATTTCAACAGCACCTTTCGCTGAAGTAGTTGCTCTTACAGAGTCCAAGCCATATGGAACCAAGTTATATGATATTAAGGTTGATGACTGGAGGAACAGATTCAGTAATTGTGGCAAAGAGCCTTACAAAACACTACCAGGGGATATTTTAATCCTAGCAAATGCAAAGCCTGAAACAGTTCCTGATTTGCAGAGGGCAGGAAGCATGTGGACTTTTGTAGCCGTCACAAAGATCACAGAGGATGAGGATGAACCGGACACTACTTCTACTTACTTTAAAATCAGGACCTCTAAAGAAATCCCAGATGATGATAAGAAGGAATCACTGTTCGTGATTTTCTTGTCAAATATAATTCCCAACAGAAGAATATGGAACTCATTGCGTATGTGTGGAAATTTAAAGATTATCAAGGAAGTTATATGCACAGATTGTGTGGTGCGTTCTGATAACGATCTTTTAGATTCTTTCTTTCTTGATTCCATGGCATTACATTAGATCCTCTGATATTGGAACACCCTTTCAGTCTGATATGAGGGAATGCATGATGAGTTGGATGTTATATATGGAATTAAAGAAAGGGATTTTTATCAGGTGGATGAAATTTCTCATCATTTAGTGCACAACTGGCTTTTCATAGAGTCGTGCACTAAATGGTGAGTGACTTTGCTTGCCTGATCAGTGCTATTAAAGAAGGATGGCATAAATGATTTTAAGGGTCATTGAATATACTTTTTTCGTTCTGACCTTAATTGTAGATTGATTGAATTTTCATCTTGTGTGACAGGTTGACGGAAATTGTGAACTCTGTCCTGCACAAAGTGATGGCATTTGGGATGAGATATTTAGTCCTAGTTTATCATCTACTCTGAATGATTCACAAATAGAGGCTGTTGTTTCTTGTCTTCGTAGAATGCAGTGTGAGCACAAGGCCACTATCGAACTTATATGGGGCCCACCTGGGACGGGGAAAACTAAAACTGTAAGTATGATGCTCTTTGCCCTCTTGAGAATGAAATGCAGAACCCTTGTTTGCACTCCAACCAACGTTGCAGTTTTGGAAGTTGCTTCTCGTGTTCTGAAGCTGGTCAAAGAATCAGTTGAAAGAGATTCAGGAAGAGACCCTCTCTTTTTCCCATTAGGAGATATTCTCTTATTTGGAAATAATGAGCGTCTGAAAGTTGATGCAGGAACTGAAGAGATATATTTGGACTATCGTATTAAGAGGCTTGCTGAGTGCTTTGCACCACTTACTGGTTGGAGGAATTGCTTTACTTCCATGATTGATTTTCTTAAAGATTGTGTATCTCAGTATGATATATACTTGGAAAATGAATTGAGGAAGGAGGGAGAACGTGAAAATGAAAATGAAATCGAGGAGAAAAATTATAGGAAGGAAGTTGAAAGAAGCAAGGGGAAGCTCAAACCGTTTCTTGAATTTGTTAGAGAAAGATTCAAATGTACTGCAGCTCTACTTAAGAATTGCATTCTTAACTTCTGTAATCATGTACCCAAGTGCTACATTTTGGAAAATAGTTTTCAAGACATGGTAGCGCTTATAAGTTTACTTGATTCTTTTGAAACTTTATTGTTTGAAGACAATGTGGTTTCTGAAGAACTTAAGGAACTTTTTTCACATTCAGTGGTTGAAGATATCTCTCAGTCAATTGGGAATATAAAGCTCCTGTTACACCAGAGGAGAAGTGAATGTCATTCTCTTTTGAGAAATCTTTCGAGTTCTTTTAACAAACTTGACCTTCCAAATACCATGGACAAAGAATTTCTTAAAGCTTTCTGTTTTAAAAATGCTTCCTTAATTTTTTGCACTGCTACTAGTTCTTTTAAGCTGCATTCAGTAGCAATGGAACCACTGAAGTGTCTGGTCATCGACGAAGCTGCACAATTGAAAGAGAGTGAGTCAACCATACCTCTACAGCTCCCTGGTATAAAGCATGCAATTCTCATTGGTGATGAGTGCCAATTACCAGCGATGGTTCAAAGCAATGTAAGTTATTGTGTTTTCAAAACCTCTCATGTTCTTTCCGTTCTGTACTCTGGATTTTACCTTTTTAATTTCTGTAAATTTGGTATTTTCATCTTCAGTTTTTTTTTTTTTTTACTTTCGTTTCTTTTCCTTTTCTTTCTTATTAGGTTTCTGATGAAGCTTGTTTTGGTAGAAGTTTATTTGAGAGGTTAAGCAATTTGGGGCACTCAAAACACTTGCTGAGCATGCAGTACAGAATGCATCCATCCATTAGCTTCTTTCCAAACTCATATTTTTACCACAAGAAGATTTTTGATTCCCCCAATGTTAGAAGAAAAAGCTATGAAAAACGGTATTTGCCAGGGCCAATGTATGGTCCATATTCATTCATTAATATATTTGGTGGAAGAGAAGAATTCATTGACCACAGCTGGAGAAATATGGTTGACATATCTGCAGTGATGAAAATTCTGCAGAAATTGTACAAAGGTATGTGTTGTTGGAGTCTCGTTTCATATAACCATCCAAAGATTATACTTCAGTATATATATATGACATACCAGCCTCATTGTATGGCTTGTGATTTATTTGACTTTTGAATTTTCCCTTTGAGAAAAAGGACATGCTAACCATCTTCCCTAAATTTTCTGCTACTATGATTGTGTTGTTTGGCAACTCTTACTCTATATTTCTATCAGATTGATGCATGTACTGATTCATATTATTACCAGTTGCTAGACATTACTGCAACAAAAGAGGAGAGAGAGAGGAGGTTTTTGTTTAGATTTAATGGTGCAATTAAGACATGTGTCTGTCATCTTAACAAAATTTTTATCTTTTGGCTATCCTTGGTGCATTATATAACTAAATTGTGCTCTTCATACAATAATTAATCTATTGAAAAATGTCCATCAAGGTGAAGTTTCTCATTCTGTCAATTTTCCATGAAAACTAATAAGGAATCTTCATTTTGATATGCTTGTAATTTTTAATTTTGCAGCTTGGAATGCTTCAAAACAGATGCTTAGAATTGGAATAGTGTCACCATATAGTGCACAAGTAGTTGCAATTCAGGAAAAACTTGGATGTAAGTATGAGAACAAGGATGGCTTTGCCGTAAAAGTGATGTCCATTGATGGTTTCCAGGGAGGAGAAGAGGACATCATCATATTCTCAACTGTAAGATCCAATACTGATTGATCAATTGGATTCATATCTAAGCCTCAAAGAGTTAATGTTGCTCTTACAAGGGCTAGGTAATACTTAAAACTCTTAGAATAGGTTGTGTTTGGAATTTTTTAACAACAGGGGTGAATAACTTCTGTCCATCTGACACCTTTAGGCACTGTCTTTGGATTTTGGGGAATGAAAGAACTTTATCTCATAGTGAATCTGTATGGGAAGCCTTAGTCCATGATGCTAAGACTCGTCAGTGTTACTTCAACGCTGATGAAGATAAAGATTTGGCCAAAGCGATATTGGAGGTCAAGAAAGAGCTTGATGAATTGGATGAATTGCTTAATCCAAATAGTATACTTTTCAGAAACCAACGGTGGAAGGTATTTGGTTTTAGTGACTATTTTTTATTTTCCAATCAGTCTTTTTCTGCTTTGGCTAGTATTGATAATGTTTCTGTTTTTCTTCTAATTCTTATTTCTCTCAGGTTATTTTTAGTGACAACTTTTTGAAATCTTTTAAAAAGCTGACTTCAGACCAGATGAAAAAGTCAGTTATCAACCTTCTACTGAAACTTTCTAGTGGATGGCGGCCTAAGAAGAGGAATATAGACTCAGTTTTGGTAAGGTCTTCACACATCATTAAGCAATTCAAGGTTGAAGGTCTCTATGTGATTTGCACGATTGACATAGTCAAGGAAGGGCCGTACATCCAAGTTTTGAAAGTCTGGGATATTTTGGCCTTGGAGCATGTCCCAAAATTGTTAACTCGTCTGGATAACATATTTGTCAAGTACACAGATGATTATATTAATCGTTGTAAAGAGAAATGTGTTGAGGGGTATGCCTATCTTTTTACTTCTGCTGAATAATACGTATCAATGTTCTAATTCTTAGATTTTGAATGTTGCATGTCTTGGATTCATAGGAATATGACTGTTTGTTCATGTTTGGTTGAACATTTTTTAAAACTATTTTGGGATGTTTCTTTGCTCTCAGAAATTTTGAGGTCCCAGAGACTTGGGTGGCCTCTTCAAATGTTGTCCGGGTCAAGAATGTTGTTGACAATGTAAGTGAGAGTGACATGAGTGGAGCTGCTTCTGATAGTACTAGCTACATTGAGAATTCAAAGGTGAGTGATAGTCTGTTGCTGATGAAATTCTACTCCTTATCATCTGGTGTGGTGTGCCACCTGCTTTCTGACCGAGACGGCAGAGAATTAGATCTTCCATTTGAAGTAACAGATGAGCAATTGGAGATGATTCTTTTTCCTAGAAGCACCTTTATACTTGGTCGGTCAGGTACTGGAAAAACTACTGTTCTGACAATGAAATTATTTCAGAAAGAAAGACTGCACCATATGACAATGGAAGGATTCTATGGAGTAAATAATAGTATACCTCTGCATTCTAGTCGGGAAAATGAGGCTGAGGAGGGTATTGGGGAGATTAATAGGGCTACATTGCGCCAACTGTTTGTGACTGTCAGTCCTAAATTGTGTTTTGCTGTAAAGCAACATATATCTGACATGAAAAGGTGTGTGGTTATTTTATTAAATGACTTTTAAATTTTGATTTTTTAGTTTCTCATTTCATGTTAGGCTCTAGAAATGATAAACTTCCTTTTGTTTTGTGTTCTATATGATTGTTGGAAATTTAAGAATTTGAACTTAAAAACTGTCAGGGTATTATGGAGAAATATTATGATCTATTAAAACCAAATAAATTCTTTAAGCGTGCCCGTAAATTTTAAAAGGTGGTTGGCATGCCTTATGTTTACCAAATTTAATCCCGAATTTCACTGCTTAACATTTGCAGTCTTCAATATGATTGAAAGTTATATTTGTAGTGGTTCTCTTTACTATTGATTTTGATTAATGCGTCCACAAAATTTATTTCTTTTAGTTATCATGTTGATCATGTTAAAGTGTCGAAACAAAAAAAAAATCAAATTTTTTTAATACTATTTCTGTGCATCATCTTCTAGGAATTGTTTTCTGTCCCAATAAGTGGGTTTACTATTTAATATTGATGATTCTTCCGTAAGTTACCTGAACCTAAACTACCTTTTTAATTTCAAGTTGTTGTCTATCTCAATATTCTAGTTATTACCATGACATGCTTTCTGGTAAATAATTTCATTTTGCCTTCTTGATTTTGATTGAAGCATCTGCAAAATCAGCTTACAAGTGTGCAGTAGAACTGTGTTAAAGTAGCCGAGTGTTGAAAACTGCTGCTTCCCTATTTTTTAGAAAACAATTTTTTATTTTAATGTGCTGTTTCACATATGCTACATGGAAAATTTTTCATGTCTGATGATAGACCTTGTTAAATTCGCAGCTCTGCCTTTGGTGGGAAGTTCCCAGCAGGAGGCTTGATTGATATTGATGACATTGATGATGCAACACAATTCAATGATATCCCAAATTCTTTTATTGATATTCCAGCTAAGTCTTACCCTCTAGTCATAACATTTCATAAGTTCTTGATGATGCTGGATGGAACTTTGGGTAATTCATACTTCGAGAAATTCCATGACGTACAGAAACACTCTGATGGTCACATTAAGAATTCAAGATCAGTTTCCTTACAAGCCTTTATAAGGACGAAGGAAGTTAATTATGAAAGGTTTACTTCATCATATTGGCCTCATTTTAATACAGAGCTAACAAAGAAGCTTGATTCTTCAAGAGTCTTTATTGAGATTATATCTCATATAAAGGGCGGTCAACAGTCCATGGAGGCTGGTGAGGGTAAACTCAGTCGAGAGGATTATGTACAATTATCGGAGACCAGGGTTTCCACTTTAAACAGACTGAAGAGAGAGGCAATTTATGATATCTTTGAAAACTACGAACGAATGAAGATAAGAAATGGTGAATTTGATCTGGCTGATCTAGTTAATGATCTTCATCGTCGACATAAAGAAGAAAGTTATAAGGGTGATGAAATTCATTTTGTTTATATTGATGAAGTTCAAGATCTTACAATGAGTCAAATTGCTCTATTCAAATACATCTGCAGAAATGTTGAAGAGGGTTTTGTTTTTGCGGGAGATACTGCACAAACAATTGCTAGGGGAATTGACTTCAGGTTTCAAGACATAAGATCTCTGTTCTACAAAAAGTTTGTTTTGGAATCAAGAAATAATGGGAATGATGGAAGAAAAAACAAAGGGAAACTCTCAGACATTTTCAATTTGAGTCAGAACTTCCGTACCCATGTAGGTGTTTTGAAGTTAGCCCAAAGCATCATTGAACTTCTTTATCGTTTCTTCCCTCACTCTGTTGATGTTTTAAAGCCCGAGTCAAGTGATATATTTGGGGAGCCTCCTGTTTTGCTTGAATCCGGGAACAATGAAAATGCAATCGTGAAAATTTTTGGAAACAGCGAAACTGTTGGTGGGAATATGGTTGGTTTCGGGGCAGAGCAAGTTATTTTGGTAAGGGATGAATATGTTCGGAAGGAAATTTCCGGCCAAGTTGGGAAGCAAGCTCTTGTGCTGACTATAGTAGAAAGCAAGGGCCTTGAATTTCAGGTGAATTCATTATTGAAAACTTTTTAATTGTGGCATAATAAGAATTTTGGTTTGTTTTGACATATTTTCAGTCATGCTATGCCTTTTTGAGTACTCTCCTAATTTACATGATCTTATTGTTGGTGGTGTCATGTGTGATAAATATAGCAGTTCCGAAAATGCACCAATTTTTCTTTGATCTGATCTGATATTTCACTGTAGATGTCTAGGTGCTAATTTAAAATTGCGAGTTTTGTGACCATATCTGGGGGCTGTTCTCTCTGAATGCTATTTCTTCTTATAGAAAAATAATATAAACAAGGGTATCATGCTAAAAGAATATCCTTAGATGACATGTTGGAAATTATAATACATAAAAAATATTTGAAATTCAAGTTAACAGAATAATAGCATTATCAAATTTTGTCAAGGCCTAAGTTTTATCCTCTTAAAATTATCATTGCTTACTGTTTAAGTTAGTGTTGATCGCCTGGAAACTGCATTATACATCTCCACTACTAATTCAAACAGTTTCAACAAGTAGTTAAAATCTAAATCTCTTTATGTGATTTCATGAGGAAACTGATGCTCACATTACATCCGTAGATGGCATATTTGAAATAATAATTATCACAAAGTATTTGAAATTCAAACATTTTCAACTTCTATTACATGAATCAAGGGCCAATCAAAGGCAAGCACTTATACTTTGATTTGATTGTCAAAAAATGTCCATAATTCATATATCAAATAAGTTTTCATGCCTTGTCTTCATTAGTAGGTATTGTCAATCCTATATTTTCTTTTATTATTGATTTGTCCTCTGTCCTACTGTTCTTCAGGATGTACTTTTGTATGACTTTTTTGGCTCATCACCTCTTAAAAATCAATGGAGGGTGGTATATGAATATATGCGGGAACAAGATTTGCTTGACTCAACATGTCCTAGGTCCTTCCCAAGCTTCAATGAGGCTAAACACAATGTCTTGTGCTCAGAACTGAAGCAACTATACGTAGCCATCACTCGCACAAGGCAAAGGTTGTGGATTTGGGAAAATTTAGAGGATCTCTCCAAACCCATGTTTGACTATTGGAGGAAAAAGTTCCTTGTCCAAGTAAGGCAGCTGGATGATTCACTTGCACAGGCAATGCAAGTGGCAAGCAGCCCAGAGGAATGGAAGTCGAGGGGCATTAAGGTTTGTACGATTTTACTGTGTAATGAGAAAAGTAATCATTACTGTCATCTTTGACATTTGCAATTTTCTCAGGCTTCTAATTTTTAAACCTTCTTTTCTTTTTCAGATTTTGAATTTATTCCGCTCTTGCATTACTACTGATATATTTTATTGTTATTGTCGCTGCTCTGATTCTAGCACCCTTTTCTTTCAGAAGGTATTTGACATTCATGTTTCGATTGCATAAAACTTGCATGGTAATTGGCTCATGTATTGTTGTTTGTGATTTATACTACTGCTGTAGGTGCAAAAATAGTTTGAACTAAAACATATGATGTTAGCATTTCCAATGATGCTGCTATAATTGCTACCTCTACTTAGCCAATCAAAATTGATGTTGATTCCCTGCATTTTGTTTCTAGTACAAGTGTGATAGATGTGTTTTTCCTGGTCAAAATCAAATATTTTTTTTCTTGCCTGCTAATTATTTTCTGTTGTCAGCTTTTTTACGAGCATAATTATGATATGGCAACTATATGCTTCGAAAAAGCAAAGGATACTTACTGGGAAGGAGTTTCTAAAGCAACTGGCCTTAGAGCAGCGTCTGATCGTGTTCGCAGTTCCAACCCTGCAGAGGCTGACATTTTTCTTATGGAAGCTGCTAAAATATTTGAAGCCATAGGCAAGGCTGATTCTGCTGCCAAATGTTTTTTCGACTTGGAAGAATATGAAAAAGCAGGTATCAATTTGATATTTAATGTTGATAGAATATGATGCCCTCTTATGGTTGAAGTGTATTTATTGTTATCTTCTCAATGAAACTTAAAAGTTTGATCCATCATTTTTCAATCTGTTTAATAATCGAATGCTATCTGACAATGCTTTATCTTCACCATGGTTACTGTTGATGGATAGATGATAGATTTTTCAGTAAATAAATTCCTGATTTGAAACAAATCAAAGTTGTGGTTGCACTTTTCAGAACCTGCAGATAAAAGGTGTATAAATTATCATAATGAGGAATCAAAATACTGTAGTTTGTCTCTAGAACTGGACTTTATCATAAAGGCCTGTGATTTCAGTGTATCATTCCAGTTGATACTATTTGTTAGTACTGGCTTCAAGTATAAAATTTGTTTCCAATGCAAATAAGATTATTTGTTTACACTTGTCTTTTAATTATGTCTTGCATATGTTGTGTACGGTGTATAGCTTATCTTGTGCTGCTGTTGGCGTGGACATATAAAGGTCTATGGCACAATGTTTGCATGCAATCTAAAATGGCTGCAACCTTACAGAAAGTTTGAACTATATTTAACATATCATGTACCTTTTCCATTAATCTTCTCCTTTTCCCCCAAGAAATTCTTGCCCTGGCTTATAGTATGTAATTAGTAAAAAATAAAATAAAATAAAATGGCTTTCGTAATGTTTTCGCACCACTTTTAGGTTCTACGTTTGAAAAATTAGATTTAATTTCTTGTTTCTGCAGGGAGGATGTATTTGGAAAGATGTGAGGAGCCTCAGCTAGAAAAAGCTGGGGAATGCTTTTGTCTGGCAGGACAGTATGAGCGTGCAGCAGAAGTATATGCCAGGGGCAATCGTTTCACAGAATGTTTGGCTGTTTGCTTCCAAGGAAAACTTTTTGACATTGGCTTGCAATACATCAACTACTGGAAACAACATGCTGATACAGATGCTGGTCTAGTTAGAAGAAGCAAGGAGATGCATAAAATTGAACAAGACTTTCTAGAAAGTTGTGCTCGTCAATATCATGATCTCAATGATAACAGATCCATGATGAAATTTGTTAAAGCTTTTCATTCCATGGATTTTATGCGAAACTTTCTAAAGTCTTTTAGTTGCTTTAATGAGCTTCTGCTGTTGGAAGAAGAAGCAGGGAACTTTGCAGAGGCTGCAGACATTGCGAAATTGAGAGGAGATATTCTTCTTGCAGCAGATTTGTTACAAAAGGCAGGAAATTTCAAAGAAGCTTGTGTACTTACCCTGAAATGTGTGCTTGCCAACTCTCTTTGGTCTCCTGGGAGCAAAGGTTGGCCATTGAAGCAGTTTAGGCAGAAAGAGGAACTTCTCAAAAAGGCCATGTCATTAGCTAAGAATGAGTCAAAACAATTCTATGAATTTGTGTGTGCAGAGGTAGAAATTTTATCCAACAATCAGAGTGACTTGGTCATAATGAATCAACAGTTAAATGATTCCAAGAAACGTGAGAGTATCAGTTGTGAAATATTATCTGCTAGAAAAATTCTGGATTTTCATCTTCATACAAATCCATCTAACTATGGGTGGGAAGATGAACTGATTTTAGATCCCATAGCATATTCAGAGGAGACAATTAGTAAAAGGAGGGTTTCTGTTTGGACTCTGGTCTACTTTTGGAATTGCTGGAAGAATAAGATCATGAACTTACTTGAGTATCTCAGATGTCTTGAAACCCAGGTTGTTAATGACTATAGAAGTTACGGAGATTTCTGCTTAAATTACCTTGGTGTATGGAAGCAATATCACAATCTGAATGCCATCTATCTTTTGTTGAACTCTGATGCTGACTGGGTGGGAAAATTGAACATAGGATATGCTCCTAGGAATGGAAAGCTGGTTGCCATCAATGTCCACCAGCTTGTCTCTGCTGCTGAGAGCTATTGGAGTTCAGACATGGTTTCTGTTGGTATGAAGGTATTGGACAAGCTTGAAGCCCTTTCCAAGCGATCCTCCACGGATTCACTATCAGTTTTCTGCCACTTCATGTGTCGTACTCATATCCATGAGATTGCTAAATTTCTTTTGAGCTTCAAATCTCTTTACCACAGGCACCATGATGCAAGGTTACAGAAATTTGTTGGACCATCAACAGTGCAATTTTTCGACTTCATATTTCCTATAGACTGGCGAGAATCACTGAGAAAGAGTATGATATCTCTTAGAGGAACAGAGGTTTACAGGAATATAGCCACAGAAGTTATTTCTAACTGCATTGGCTTGAAGGGTGAGCCATCTTACAGGCAAATTGGAAGCGTGGTTGTAATGATACTTGGGTCTGGTAAGCTGAGCGGTGATGTATATGAGAGAGTTGCAAAAAGGTTCGATGGAAATACACCATGGAAGGAATTTGTAGAAAGTCTCCCTCAGAACATGGGATTAGAATCTTTTGAGGGTTCTGCATCAAGCCATAACAATAGTGAATTGGAGGTGTCTCATATTCAGAAATTCCATGGAGCTCTTGCAAATACTTATGCTGCCAACTGGAGGAATGATGAATATATAACACCTGCTTGTTTTCTATATCTTCTTGAGCGCCTTCTGATTTTGTTGTCTAGGTTCCAGGGGTGCATGTTTACTACGATGTCATCTTTTGTTGATTGGCTTATGTACCAGGTAGGGAGCACAAACCCACCAACCAGCTTAGTGACTAATGTGCAACAATCCTTCAGAGGCTTAATCCAGTTTGTTGTCGACGTTGTTCTGCAATTCCTTAACAATGAGAAGGAAACAATGGAATGGATCAGTAATGCTCGTGCAAAAATTAACAACTATCATTCTTTGGTGGTCTTGAGATTGATTATTATAATATGTTTGCTTCATTTAAACTTTGGGAATTATGCAAATTTACTTCTTGACTTGCTCAGAAGAAGCTATATCTCTAACAAGTTGCCACGGGATTTTTGTGATGTCCTCCAAAGAAGAGGAAAACGTAATATTCTGAATGATGTAGCTGTGGCATTGAAAAAGATTGGCAATCCTCTTGTAATTGTGAGTTTGAGGGAAAATCATCCAAACTTTGTATGTCCAGATGCAATTTTTGTAGACATGAAGGTCAACAAATGCAAGGAGGAGATATTAGATAGCTTGTTCCCAAAAGTTGAAGCCTCTGAAGGTCATTCAGGAGCTGCTAAACTGGAAGCGACTAATTTACAGAGGGAAGTGCTTTCCCATGACTCTTGCGAAAAAGGGAAGAGTTCAAACCTTTCATCTCCCTGTTCTGCTTCTCCACAAGATCAGGACTTGAATTCAATGAACAGTAAAGTTTCTGATGTCAACCGGCTGACAAACCTCGAACAATTTTGGGAAATATTTGACGTGTTAGAGTTTGAAGATTTCGGAAAAGGTCTAACTAGCATTTCCATTAAATCGTTATCTATTAAGGTATTGCCAAATTATTTCATATTTGTTTGTTGATTCAGTTTAAGGCATGTGACAAATTGAGCATGTTTATGTGTTCCATTTTGTTTGTGGTTTTTTTTCTCATCTATTTTACAGGAGGTTGCGGAAAAAAGTATTCAACTTTTAACTGCTGCAATGGCTGGATGCTCTCAGAAGAACTATTTTGATGCTAAAGATGAAAGCCAATTTGGCGAAGCAGCCAGCATGCTTGAAGATTTAAAGCAACTTTATGCTGCACTTGATGGCATAAGGTTAGTTTGGGAAATCAGTCCTGAACCAAAAAATTTCACACAATTTTTTTTTTCCCTCTTTATGTTTTTACAATAGCATAACAAATGAACATATTTTGTTTATCGTTCTCACTCAATTTTCGGACATACAATATTAATTTGCCTTTTCTGAATGATCCTCAGCGATCCAAAACTGGAGAACATTTCAACAGTAGGAGAAATTTACAAGAGGCTACATTTAAGAAAATTGAAAATGGAACCATTCTTGAAGCAGCTATTCCTGCAGCAGGAATGCACAAGTGACAAGGGCAACTTGTTAGAGACTAGCACTGCATCGGCTAGCAAATGCAATGTGGAAAACACAGAAAGCAAGGCTGACAAAGGTAATGATTTGGATAAGGGAAAGAAGAAGGAAGTGGCGGCCACTAATTATTCTGAAGACCGAGGCAACAGTCAGAAAAACAAAAAGAAAAAGGTAAAACGGGGACGGAGAAATAAGTAGCAATGTAGTAGTAATATTGCCACAAATGATTTAACTCTGAACTTTCCTTGTAATTTTACTCAATGAAGCTGTAAAGGGAACATATAGACACAGTTTGGAGATTGTTCTTTGCTCTAGAGGTAATTGATTACCATATTTAAGTATTACCCTTATACGCAAATCTTGCAATTAAAATGGAAAAATATAATATCCTCTTGTCTGTATTTCATGATTTCGTTGTCTGTCACTCTGATAATGCTTGTAAGGTTGAGTTGAGTACAAAGTAATTTAGGTTAGAATCTGTTTAGAATTGAGTTGCTACATCTTTAAGTACAGAAATTGTAAAATAGAAATCATTAGTTGTGAAATATATAATCACCACAAACAAAGAAAAAAAGATCTTGAAAGTATAGTATAGAATGTTCTTATCAAAATTTTAGCAAAGCTTTACAGTCAAGAATTTGAATTTGAAAATCTTCCATAAAGCATCCCAATAAATTCAAAATTTCATGTTCGGTTTTAAATTAGAGGCGTTAAAAAAATATGATTTAATGGCTATTATAACTTCTAGGGTTCTAAGTTAACAATGCGGGTTTGATTTCTACCGATTATTTAACAATGCATTAATAAAAAATTTCATTCATCGATGTAACGTTGAATTGAATAAGAAAATACTAAAATTGTATCACATATTATTTATATTATTTTAATAAGAATTATTTTTTAAACAAGAGATAGAAACAGAAATTCAAAAAAAAAAAAAGGCATCTTTGTTTAATGCAGAGTACATAGGTTAAATCTTTGGTATAGGTTCGGTATAGGTTCAAATCTTATTAGATGCAATATGGCCTTTACACAGTGTGGCAAAGATGTGAGATTTTATTTTGGGTTTGATTTTGTTAAATTAATAGGAGTTTGATTGGTGATTGAGTGATGATTTCTTCCAAATTTGATTACTTAATTTTATAATATTTTGTCTCATAAACTAGAAAAAAAAAATGAGAAAGAAAAGAGAGGGAAAAATAAAAATTTAATTGAATGGTTAATTTTTTCTTCTGATCTCTAAATTTGTATTTCAAGTGATGTATTAAATATTAATTGAATGGTTAATTTTTTAATTTTTAAAATCACCTATTACACTATTTTAATTTTTAATAATTATTTAATAAATTATAAAAAATAAAATTATTACAATTAAAATTTAGAAACCATAGTATTATTTTTTTCTAAAATTTGCGTGAATGTTAATAAATGCCAATATTTAAAAAGGTGGCGTGAAGCCCAAAACAATATTATCACTTTGAATGTAATTTCATCACAATTAGTCTTTAAGGAAACGAACAACATTAACATTAAAGGTTTGTTCAACATTTTTCTTAAGGAGTTGTTTTAATTTGAAATAATTTTAGTGTTTTTAAACATTATTTTTTAGACTCAATGTTATTTTTTCCAACATGAACAATTGAGAAAACAACTATAGACTCAACTCGAAACCTGCAAGGATGATAACCTCAGGATGAAATGATGGGCTGATAATCATAAGCAGAGACATCTTCTCAAGTCTCAGTTTATACTGCTGTATGGAACAGCATTCTTCATATCCAGATTGATCACAACTTGGAGCTACTTGGGCTTCAGCTACTAGTTTTTTTTTGTCAGAACATTACAGATGTTCTTGGACTCTATTTGGCAAGCAATATGATGAAGCTTCCACAATATGTTGATTCAATATTTTGCTAGTTGCTCTGGACTTGTTTGCCTATTTTCAGTTTCTTCGACTTATGTATACTTTGAAGAACCTGAATTGCTTCAAAACTTCTCTAAATCTCTGACATGTCATAGCATTTGCATATTATTTGTAAATATGAACATTCTTTATCAAATATCTGACAGATATCCTCTCCCATTTCTCTCCAAGAGTCTCTTAGACTTGCCTGTGGCCCTAAATCTCCCCCAATCATAGGGCCCTCGTACAACCATGGCACTAAATCATTATCATCACTGTCAGGAAGCGCATTAGCTTCACCAACATTGAGAGGGAAAAGATTTTGTCAACAGCAGCAGTACGATTAGTAGCATTAAGCTCTCTTCCTAGTAAACATTCATCAACAAGTAAACATGAGAAGTCTCTACTACAATAAGCCCTTTTCTTTCCTGTCGGACACTGGATCATCACTAGGAGTAATAATCCAAGCAACCGCTAGTCATAGGATTTCAGCTGAACCTCAGGTATCAGCCATTCCATTCATGAGCTTAAAAGCATATAAAATGATGGGGCCGCTGGGCGAAGTTGTGACAGTGGAATTAAGCATTGTAGACATTTATTTCCGAGAAGCACGGGAAATGCGTGACGTATTTTCTCAACAGACTGGCTATAAACTGTCGTGCCATACCATTTTTCCAAGGTTTCCACTTACCTTTCCGATTATCTCAGTCCATTCCCTACTTTAACTCCTATTTTTTCCTTCAACAACTCAAGAGTGCATCCATGCAAATCCCCGGAATGGTTCTTGAACATGTTATAATCAACAAATTTCACATTACAACAACACTCCCAATACTTCCAAGTTTTGTGCTTCTTAGCAAACCTTATGGATTCTGAAATATCTAGAGCCAATTTAAGTTTCAAGGATGTAACATGTTTTTCAAGATCTTTTATACCCACTTCACGAAAACCCTTTCTTCTCAAAACATATAATATAGGCTCAATTTTTTTCAGCTTGTTTTGCAGTGTTCTATTTGTTTGATTATAAATGTCTGATTTCACAAGTAAAATAAATGCCAATCAAAGAATGAAAAATTGAAACTTTTACCTTCTTCAAATTCTTCCCTCTTCTTGACATTCCCACGATTCCACTTCTCTTGCTAAAGGTCCCGAAGTCAAACCCAGATGGCACCCTGTCCGTGTCAACCGTCAGATCACAAGTCTGGCCATGGGCAGAAGGCTATGAGTTTACTGATAGCAGAGTCGCTTTGATAAATGCCATTGGTGATGAAGACTTAAGAGGCCATGAAAATACACCTTCTTCCACTCCATAGCGGTTGTTGTGGCTTTATACCAAACGAACCCTTAACATACACGTACGCACTCGTAGGGTTATTCCACTGAATCACATCCTTAATACGCATTTCCTCGGACAATTTTCCAGACGTCACAGATTAAAAATTTGGGATAAAGATTTGTAAGCCTTTTAGTTTGGCCAAATAGATTAAAAGACCATCTTAATTTGAAAATTATTTAGAAGACACCGTGTGTTAATTGGTATTGTTTAATTTAACAGAATATTGTATGAAAAAATTACTGTTTTACCTTTTGATCGTTTGCCGTATATTTAAATAGAATAATTTATTAATTGAAATAGCCATTGTGTCCTTAATGATTCAACGATTAGTCTTTGTAGAGTACGAGATAAAAGTAAATTTTATCTACGCGTTGATACAATTCAAGGATACTTATAATAATTATGATAAATATCTTGATTTAAAATATTAGGAAGGGGTATAAATGAACAAAGGGGTACATAAGAGCAGGAGAGATGTAGGTGTTGTCCATAAAGACAAACTTCAGACATATGCATATGGAGATTAGATATATTATTTAATTTAATTTATTTAAATGTATTTACATATATTAAGTATTTTGCATATTTAATATATATTTCTTAATTAGGCCAAATTTGAACAACACATAATTTTGCCCACATATCAAAATGATCATACTATAGTTTTAAGTGATCATAATGAAGATATTTATTCTATTGAAGAATATGTATAATATATTTCTATAAATATATTTGAACCAAATTTATAAATAGAGATCACCCTAATTACTTATTCTTAAAATTTTTCAGGTGCAATTTCAACAACACACAACCTCGCCGACATATCCTAATAATTATTATTGACAATGAATTTATGTATTATATGGTGAGATTGGCGAGTTGAGGAGGGAGATGTAAGAGACATATGCCAACTTACGAGAGTAACAATGAAAGGAAAAAGAAGAGAGGTATAACTTTTCTATCGACAGTAGCAACAAAAAGATAATAAACAAATGATGAAGGAGATTAGAATGCTAAGATATATTGCTGAAAATTTCTCCTTTATGTATGGGTGCATATGATAATTAGATAAATTATCTAAGATTTTACGGTTTATAATTTGATTATTGCTTTGATTTTCTTATAATTGATATGTGTTGTATAGGTTTCCTCGAGTGATTATCAACCAGATATATATGTTCCTAATTGTCAAGTAAAGACCGATATTTAGCCGAAGGTCAAGCAAGCTGGTTAGTAAATTGGTAATGTTCATGTGGTACCTGGTGGGAATAAATGGAGAGCATGCATGGATGACAATATAGACCAGTGTGGGTAAAGTGTATGCCCTATACAAATCCTCTTTGCAAGAAATCGAATAGAACGAGACTTGAGGGCCAGCAGGTTTATGAGTAGATAGTTGATGTGAATCCTATACGCCTAGTTAACTAGACACTTAATGCAAAATTCATGCAGTGAATTGATAAGGGTACCGAAAAAGTAGATATACCTATTATTAATGCATCCACTTCATGGTTTTAGGTAATCCGAAGAACATTGGTTGGAAAAAGTTGTAAGTATTTTCAATTAAAAAACATTAGTTATTCTTTTAATAGTTTAACAGTATATCATACAGAGCTATGTTTTAATGTGATAGCACATCAACGAGTATATGAGATTGATTCGTCTTTGTCAATGCAAATATCCACAATATTTACCTCAAGGGTGTACTACAATAAACTCATTTTTTGTAAGTTTTTCTAATTACCTGCACTATATATGACATTGTTATACAATTCTTCACATATTAATGGATTTGGTTGTCTTTAGGAGTTCTTTTTGACAACATACACAAAGCACTCCTCGAACTTGTTATCGATTAATTGGGATCGTGAACTAGTATAATATGCCACTAGGGACAAAGAACACTTTTATGGTTGTAAGCCTTGGGTCAATGTTGATAAGGTGTGTACATTTTTATACATTCATACCTTTATGTCAAGTAACTGCAAATATTAACTTTAGGTATATTTATCTATTTAATCAGGTGTATATTCTTGTTAATTACCGTAACGAGCATTGGGTTATAGTGAAGGTTGATTTCTTACGGTGACAAGTTACTATATATTACTCCAGTGTTAAAGGACACGATGATGGACAAATTGAGGATCATGTTGCATACTTATCTAAGTTGAATCCATTATATCTATATATAACCCAGTTCATGTCAATAAGGAGTGATGTGGCTCAAGATTTCTTGCCCTACGATGTAGTACAACTAAAAGATGGAGTCCCTCAATAAACATTTAATAGTGGTGATTATGGGTGTACACTTGTATGTCTATAGAATTTCTTATGTTATGGCATAGTTTAGACTTTAGGTTAAAGACCAAACCATTCTTTAGGGAAAAAATGACTATTGATTTGTTGTGTAATGAGATGCAATAGTGCATTGACTGTTTTATATTGATTTTTTTATGTTCATGACATTTGCGATGTGTAATATATTTTATTTTTTGGTGATAGTTTTTGTTAGATTGTCATGTTTATAAAGTTACAAGTTTAGAAAATGTTCAAAATATAGAGGAAATGCTGCCAAATTTTTTATAAATAACTATAATAAACATTAAAGTCAAAATAAAAAGATAAAATAATAAGAAACTTGTAAGTCAAATGATATATCAACTTTCATTACAAGTTTTCAATAACGTACTATATATTAGAAAAGATAAAATAATAAGAAACAAGTAAACTATCAAATGATACATCAACTTTAATCGGCAATAATAACAGGATTTCTACATGTATGTTAGTTGTGTCCGTGTTGCTTGCACCTACTATATGCATTCTTTGAAGGCTCCTCCCTTTGTGATGGTATATGACTCTTTCTGCGACTTTTCGATTGTTTACATGTAATTGAGGGTCATACCTAAAACTTTCGCACCTCATCTAGAACAATCCAACTCAATGGATAGTCAACATGATTTATAGATGTCATGCATGTGCCCTGGTATAGATAAGTGGCATATACATGGCATGACAGCAAAAAAAAAAGATAAGATAAAAATATATATATTATATTTAAGCAGTGGGCCGTATATGTATATATATGCTACCTTATTCTCGTTTGTTTTACAGAGAAGCAATTGAAACAAAAAGAATAAGAGAGAGAGCCGGAAGAAAAGAAGAAGAAAAAAGAGAAAGAAAAGAGAAAAAGAAAAGAAGAAAGAAAAAGAGAAAATAAAAGAAAGAAAAACCGAGGAAAGAAAAAGGAAAAAGAATTCAGAAAGAGAAATAAATGAGGAATTTTAGAAAATCAGTTTGGGCAGTTAGAATTATATCCAATGTAGGTAACAGTTTTACGATGCTAGAATATTTATATTTCAATATTTATAATACATATCGGTACTAATAATGTATTTTTACATCATATGATATAAGAGGTGTGCCGATAGCAGGTAGATCTCAGAATTCAAACCCAGCTCAAGATTAACGCACTTTTGTGAGTGGATAGCTATATATATATTTATATATTTTTAATACAGCAATTATGATTTAATTACACGTTATCAGATTTAGCCATAATTTATTTTTAGACAGATAAATATTTATGCTATTTAGTATATTCAAAAATATTTTAAAATTTATTATAGTATAGTTTATGATTACGTGCAGTACATAAATAATTATTTTAGAATAATTATGCTTTCATGATATTATATAGTAGTAGTTTTTAAACCATCGCATGCGTACCCTCCTCTTTAGTGTAGTTGCTCTACGCATGCGTTAGACCAGTTTAGTTTGCTCTGCCTGAGCGATGCAGCATTCCGCCGGGTTAGACTAGCTCAGATCTCCCGCTCTGCCTGTGCGTGAGTTACTCCGCCAGGTTAGACCAAATTTTTTCGGATACAAATTTGGTGTGATTTTCAAAATATATGTAGTATATGTTTCCAAAGTTATGTTACATATATTCAGTTTGATAATAGATTTTATGATAGTTTATGCCTTCAAACTTTCAGATTCTTAGTATTATATTATAATTTTAGCTTTAGCACAGATTTTATGACAGCTTATACTTTCAGTACAAGTTTATTGACTACTCAGTATATAGTTTCATAATTATTTTATCCTACGAATTTATATGTGTACAATACATATAAGGCATATAATATTTTCTAATTATGTCCACTCACTGAGCCACAAGCTCACCATTTTTTTTATTTTCCTTATTTTTCCCAGGTTATCACAGGAATTCGCGCAGTGTGATATAGTCATCACATTTTGAGGTTGGCCCATGATACACATAGCTGAATAAGTGTCTCAGTCTGTGTATTTGTATATCTTTTTGTATATTGGAGTACACGTGTACACATTTTATTGAGACAGGTAGCCTTATTGCATCATATGTATGAATAAAGAATATGTTAGTCCCACGTCATCGCAGTATCCGTCTTGATTCTCGAGAAGGTCTCGGGTCAAGTCTTGTCAATAAAATTGCCATATGCTATCAATAAAGTCTCAACCGTTTAATATCGCAAATAAAGATTGCAATTTTGTAACCTGACATGTTTACAAACGGCTATTACATAGACACATGGCAGTTGGTAAAACTTGAATTTCTTACAACTACATGTGTTTGTGGCTATGTCGACTATCCCGTTCCTAATGCCATCATTCACAATAAACCTCGAGTCGTTGACTAGATTAATTGTCATTCTTATATATTGACCCCTATGCTTCCATACTTTATCATGGGCTCATATAGTCAACTTAGTGATCATTTTTTGTAGCCTCTCTCTTATTATACCACAAATTCTACGTCAACTCTCATATCCATTCAGCTAGTACAGTTATGGGTAGGAAACAGGTAGATTTTACCGTTGTATTGATACTTTCTACAATATTGGTAGTCATAAATCATACCTTTTAAATGCACCCACTGATCTAGTCTATTTGGTGCAACCCACCACCTCATTTTCCAAATACTGTACTGCTTCAAGTTTCATGCCTTTCATATTATTCCATTAGATTTGAAAATCACACAATTGTTATGCTTTTGCAACTAAAAAGTATGCGCCTAGGAATTCATCTGTCTTTTTCTTTCTTCTAGAAAGCTTAAATTTGGTGATCAAATTACCTTTCAAGTGAATGATACACACCTCATGGTATGTTTGTGGCTATGTCGACTATCCCGTTCCTAATGCCATCATTCACAATAAACCTCGAGTCGTTGACTAGATTAATTGTCATTCTTATATATTGACCCCTATGCTTCCATACTTTATCATGGGCTCATATAGTCAACTTAGTGATCATTTTTTGTAGCCTCTCTCTTATTATACCACAAATTCTACGTCAACTCTCATATCCATTCAGCTAGTACAGTTATGGGTAGGAAACAGGTAGATTTTACCGTTGTATTGATACTTTCTACAATATTGGTAGTCATAAATCATACCTTTTAAATGCACTCACTGATCTAGTCTATTTGGTGCAACCCACCACCTCATTTTCCAAATACTGTACTGCTTCAAGTTTCATGCCTTTCATATTATTCCATTAGATTTGAAAATCACACAATTGTTATGCTTTTGCAACTAAAAAGTATGCGCCTAGGAATTCATCTGTCTTTTTCTTTCTTCTAGAAAGCTTAAATTTGGTGATCAAATTACCTTTCAAGTGAATGATACACACCTCATGGTATGCATTTAGAAATACCTTCCTGATGGCCTTATCAATGCTTGCATGTAGATATAATACAAATACTGGTGTAATGCCATCGCCAATCATACCCTTTAGTTTCTCCATAAACAACTCTTATGATGAATCATTCTCAGAATTAACAATGCCTCATGCGATTGAATAAATTTGATTATTTTCATGCTTATAAATAGCTAAAAACATACAACTAAGATAAAAGTCTTTTAAGAATGTACCATTGTCATGACTCTACCTAAACTTGGCAAGATATTGTTTGTTTTGGGTCCAAGCCCACACGATTTTCTTTATGGGCTTCACGCAAGTGTCCTTCATCCAAAACGTATTTTGTCCAATTAAGGTGTGGATCACCCCTTATAAATTCAGCATCTCTTCTATGCTTAGCGATGTGAGATTTTTCTAAAGTGTTACATACACCCTCACTTAGGGACTCAGAGTCCTCGCTAAGATTTGCCCTACCACTACCCAAGAGGACTTCGGGAGTGGCTCGGATACTATCTGTCATGACTTAACCCAGACCTATCAAGATATTGTCCACTTTGGACCCAAGCCCGCACGATTTATTCCTGGGCTTCATGCAAGCGTCCTTCACGCAAAACACGTCTTGCCAATTAAGGTGTGGATCACTCATTATAAACCCAACATCTCTCTCGTACCTTGGTAATGTGAGATTTGCCAAAGGTGATACAACCATCCATAGCAATCATTGATCTCTATGGATGTGTGAACATCTCAAATACAAGCATCTAATGCCATAAAATGTATAAGCAGCAAAATTGGAAGCCAGTTCAGTTAACTAGTAAACTAAACCGAACCAAACCAGAATTTTTGATTTGATTCGGTTTAAGTTTCAGTTTATGGTTTGGTTAAATGTTTTTAGACCCAATCGATTCGATTTTAGTTCGAAGTTGGTTCGGTTCAAATTGGAAACAATACACTAAAAATAATGAAAAAAATTGAAATTAAACCAAATTGAACCAAAATGGTTCAATTCGGTTCAGTTTAGGTGGGCGTGAACAGATCAATTCTAATTTGTTGAAACTGATCAGTTCCAATTTCGGTTCAGGTCAGAACCTAGCCGAAATCAATTCTGCTCACCCTTAATAAAAAGTGCCCACTGTCATCAGTCTTCAGATGAGTGACAGTACTTGGATTCTAATTTTCTACCATATAGCAATAAGACAGAAGTAGTCTGAATGATTCCTCAGTAGAACCCACCATCATTCTCTTCACTTTCTCTTTAGCTCGATAATCAGTCATATATGTTAAATTCACACAATACTCCTTCCATACATCAGCCACAAATCCATTGCTCTGTAAAGTCTACTGACATCTACAGATTTATTCTTGATCATTTGAGCAATTATTTGACTCTTTACTTGATGATAACCATCACCTAATCGATCTAGTTCACATGTGTACTCCTTATTAATTCTTCGAATAATAAAATATTTTTGACCATTTGTGGACACGGCATGAACTCACTATTTACACCTTTCATCATCATATTTTACCTCAAACGAGACATATGGGAATTGGCAAAACTCAAATTTCTTACAACTACATGTGTTCATGGCAATGTTGGCTATCCTGTTCCTAGTGCCATCCTTTACAACATACATTGAGTTGTCAACTGGATTGGCTGTCATTCTCATATATTGATCCTTATGCTTCTATACTTTATCGTAGGCTCATATAGTCAACTTAATGTTAATTGTTCTTGCAGCTTCTCTTCTATTATACCACAAATTCTACGTCAACTCTCGCATCCATTCAGCTAGTACAGTTATAGGTAGGAAATTGGCAGATTTTGCCACTGCATTGATACTTTCTACAATATTGGTGGTCATAAATTATACCTTCTAAATGCACCCACTGATCTAATCCATCTGATGCAACCCACCATCTCATTTTCCAAATACTTTGATGCTTCAAGTTTCATGCCTCTCATATTATTCCATTAGATTTGAAAATTACACAATTAATATACTTTTGCAGCGAGAAAGTATGCGCCTAGGAATTCATCTATCTTTTTCTTTCCTATAGAATGCTTAAATTTGGTGATCAAATTACCTTTCAAGTGAAAGATATATACCCTATGGTATGCATTTGAAAATAATTTTCTAACGGCCTTCTCAATGCTTGCATGTCGATATAGTACAAATACTGGTATAATGCCATCACCAATCACATCCCTTAGTTTCTCTATAAACTACTCCTATAATGAATTGTTCTCAAAATTAACAATGCCCCATGCAACTGGATAAATTTCATTATTTTTATTTTTACAAATAGCTAAAAAGATACAACCAAGATAAGAGTCTTTCAAGAAATGTACCATCCATAGCAATCACTGATCTAATGGATGTGTGAAAGTCTCAAATACAAGCATTCGATGCCATAAAAAAGTATAAGAAGTATGAGTGGGATCCGGTTTAGTTAATCGACAAACTAAACTGAACTGAATCGAACCGAAATTTTTAATTCAATTTGGTCGGTTTAAGTTTTGATTAGATTTCTTAAACCCAATCTATTCGGTTTTAGTTCAAATTTGGTTTGATTCAAACCAGAAACATTACACTAAAAATAATGAAAAAAAAATCAAAATTAAACCAAATCGAATCGAACTAGTTCAGTTCGGTTCAGTTTAGGTGGGCTTGAATCGATCAGTTCTAATTTCCTGGAATCGATCAGTTTAAGTTTCAGTTCGGTTCAAATCATAACCTAACCGAAATTGGTTTTGCCCATCCCTAATAAGAAGTGTCCATTGTCATCAGTTTTTAAATGAGTGACAGTACTTAGAATCTCGTTTTCTACCATATAGCAATAAGACTGAAGTAGTATGAATAAGTCCTCAGTAGAACCCATTATCATCCTTTTCGCTTTCTCTTTAGCTCGATAATTAATCATATATGTTAAATTCACACAATACTTCTCCCGTACATTGACCATAATATCCTTCAATCTATAAAGTCTATTAACATCCACAAATTTATTCTTGATCATTTGAGCAATTATTTAATTTTTTGCTTGATAATGGCCATCACGCAATCGATCTAATTCACATGTGTGTTCCTTATCAATTCTTCAGACAATAAAATATTTTCGAGCATCTGTGGACACAGCACAAACTCACCACTTACATCTTTCATCATTACATTTTGCCTCAAACTGATCTTTTGTAGATCTGAACATCTTGAAGCTCTAATTACCGTTCAGTACATGTATACTAAAAGTATTGTATATTACTTTCTTGTTGGGAAACAACTTCCCAGCCACTAGATGTAACTCTTTTATAATAATATGAATATACTAATCTTAAATTAATGACTTCTCGTACTGGTGTCTAGCATCACTTTTAGGCTTAAACTCTACTAAGTTGATTAATTCCTGCAATATCCTGAAAAGGAAAAATTTTAATTAAAAAAATAAGGTGAGTTAATGACCTAGTGAGTGAAGGTGGTTATATATATATATATATATATATATATATGCATGTGCAGAGTAAACTAGCTCCCAAAGAATAAAGTGCCTATACACATAGCCTAAAGTTTATGTGTGTGTACAGACGGGTCTCAAAGGCCTAAATCTTATATCTGAAAGAGGGAGGGTACAATTTACTGGTTTCAAAACCATATCTTTTATACAACATATATATACTTACAACATTTCATTAAATCATATCTTATACTCTTTGAATCTTAAACCACGTAAAGAAACCTCATTGTTAATATATGAAAATTGCTATTTCAAGTGTAAACATATCAAGGAAAAATATACATAAAAAAGCAACCATGCTTATCATTCTTTAAAATATATTTTTCTAAAACCATTAAGTAGAAATCATAAAACTAGTTTAAGTATTCATTCACAAAGCTCTTTGTGCATTATCTAATTTAGCACGAAGCGTCTCTTACACAATAAAGGTTCTGACTTTTAAGTTCGGGTGGATTTTGCGTTCCTGAATTCATATCATAAATCCTATCTCTATGGGATCCTAAAATGAGGATAATTAGATATTTTAAGCCCATAAAGTAATATAATTCAAACCTAATTATAATTTGAGACTTAAAGTTTTCTAAAATCTTTCAATTTCAACCACTAATATATAAACTGATTTTTCTTATGCATCAATAGGGTATTTTTTTTTGAATCAAAATATATACTCTTGAGACATAAATCATTATCAAATCAAGTAAATTAGATTCTATCCTTTTCAAAATCCAAGTCATTATCATTCTTACACACTAAGTTCTTAATTTGTTCAAATCAAAACATCCATTGAGCAGCCTTTAGTCTATGAATTTTATAAACTTATATACTTATTCAAAAATTACGAAACAACCTCAGAAATACTTATGACACATATCTTAGTCCATAATACACCATTCATGGGTAAATTAATTGAAAAAATATTTTAAAATAATTTCTTTTCAAGACTTTCAGAATCTGTTAAATTAAATTCTACATTGAGACCATTTGTTTTAGAAAATCATAACAATTCGACACCAATGATTTAAATTCTCAAATTTAGATATGATATACTAGACATGCACAATTATCATTTTCAGAAATCCATAATTTTTTAAGATCTTTTTATAGATCAAACTCAATTCAAAATCTAATTATACTGTAAAAATAGGGGATTCTTAGAATTTCAGAGTCATCTTGAAAAAATCACTAAAATTCGATTTCATAGAGTTTTAAAATAATTAAAGGTTCTAAATGTTTTTTAACATGTTTAATTTTATAGGTTAAGAACTCAGATCCAAATTCGAGCCACAATATTTATAAAAATCACAGAATAAACCACCGTTATGCATAATTCTATAGACAAGTTATCATCCTTGCTCTTACTAATACAATCATACTCAATAATCCATATATCTCACCAAATCCTCAAATTAATATGTTCTTAGAAATCAAGACTGATAAAAAATTTACATAATTAACATAAAGCTTTAAGTTTTTTTTACAGTCAAAGATGAAGCTTGGTTGGCTAACCCAGTTTTTATTTTAGAACTTAAATCAATAGTGATTAAGTTTTCCTCATTGCCAAACATTATCTTAACAGGAGCTAAAGCTAACTTTTTCTTTCCCTCTTTGTTAGGTTCAAGGAAAGTGAGCCAAATGCCTCTTTTACTCCAATCATGCTCAAATTATTGAATATCAAAACAAAAATAAAATACATAACAAATTGCAAGCCATATGATAGTTATCTAGACTTTGATTGAAATTAATATTTCCACCAATTCTTGAATCATATGCCTATTCTATATTCTAATACTCAAATCTTGTTTTATTTCCATGGTCAAATAATAAAATACTAAAACCCCAAAATTTAATTAATTTGTAATCCCTAATTTCACCAAAACACATATATTCCAAATTAATACATCTCAAAAGAAACACATAGAAAATAAACTCAATAAAAGAAATTAACTCAAAACTTCCTTTCTATTTTATTTAATCAAAATAGCTATAGGAAAATAAACTCACCATTAACAGTTCCTCAACTTCCACATTTCCTTCATCTATTTCTCTTCTCCTTCTCCTTCTTCTTCTCGATTTCTCTATCTCTCTCTTTCTGCAATTCTTCTTTCTCCCATTTTCGAAATAGAAACCCAAACAAGCAAACTAAAAAAAAATATATCTTCAAAATCCTACACGCCACATGTAGCAGACATGTACATATATATATATATATATATATATA
Source organism: Ailanthus altissimus (assembly GCA_946807835.1). NCBI lineage: Eukaryota > Viridiplantae > Streptophyta > Magnoliopsida > Sapindales > Simaroubaceae > Ailanthus > Ailanthus altissimus. The sequence goes on from OX327689.1 coordinate 28,134,333, forward strand.
TATATTCTTCTTTCTACCAAATGTCCCCCACTACAATAAAAATATAAATTACTTTTTTTTAAAATAATCATTAATAATCACACTAACTTTAGCCCACTTGTCTAATAATAACAATATATATAAATAATCTATATGCCCCACATATCTAATTTAAAAAATATATATATAAAGTTAAAACAAATAAAAATAAAAGAAAATAAGTTTTGGGTGTTATACATATTGTCATATCTAAGCAAGTATCGGTTATTTTGTATTGAAAGTAAGTCTTAACTGTGTTTAAATGAATTTAGCATGTGCAGGAAGAGTTGTACCTCTTTTTCAGTCTAGTCATAAATATGAAAGAGTTTACCAATTTTATAAAATCACGTGTTTTCTCTTTTGGTCATCTTTTTTTCTTTTTGCAATAGTCTTTTATATTGTGGCTCTATTGCGTTCAACAATAAGATCACTTCTTGTTTATTTTTCCGCTAGTTGTCTATCTTTTTAGAATTGTAATTTTTAAACTTTGAATCCTTGGCTAGGGTTTCACGTTTTCCAATAATCAATGATCAGAAAATAATTAGGATTAGCTAGATCTAGAAGATTAAAAGATGGTGAGTGTGATAATAGTGACAATTTGGCTTAGAGCGAGGTGAAAATTAAACAAAATATTAATTGAAAATGAGTAGTTGGATTCTAACAATCTGCAATTTAATGAGCAATGACAAGTAATCAGAAGTAAGTAGCATAAGTGAGGGAGATGATTTTGTGATGGCAGTGCAACATAACCGGCGATTAAACACAACAAATTAAGTGATAGATTTTTGCTTGGTTAAATCTCGATTTTGACGTGATTCTAGTAGTTTTTAGCTTCTTGGAAGGTCAGTGATGCTTAGGGTAGGCCAGTTGGTCCTCTCTGTATTGGTTAAAGGGTTGAATGATAGTGAACGATAGGTTCAAAGAGTGGTGGTTGATTAAGATTTTTGTTCATTTTTGACGATTTCGAAGGTAGTTTATGGCGGGACTGGCTGGGATCAAATTTTCAATCATTTATGAGTCGATCGGAGTGTTGATCAATAGTGAATTACAATCGACACAACGACTGTCTATGGTGGGAGGTGCCTCTTGATGGTTGCTAGGGTTTCGGTAGCTATATCCATATTCTTCTTATTCACGTTTTTTGTCCTTTTATTTTGATTTTTTTTTCTCTTTCTTTCTTCTTTTTTTTCTTTCTTTCTTTTTCGATTTTGATTTTTTTCTCTTTTTCTTTTTGCCAAAATTTTTTGTTGGTTCTTTTTTTTATAAGTGATTGTCTTCCGGTCAAAACATTCCCACAAATGGTGTTACGAAAGTTTTCCAATATAGAATCTCCATATTAATTATCAATTTGTCTTTACGTACTTATTTAATTAATGAAAGTGTACCATTCTCCTACAAGAAAAAAAATACTTTGATATTTAAGTTAGTATTTATAAAAAGAGGAATACTAGTGTGTTTACAAAGGCAAGCAGGGTAATAATAGTTTATGTTTAAAAGAATGGTGGATGTGAATGTGTATGTGAACAAGTAATTCATAAATAATCACCCATATTTGTAGAATATGAATTTAGATTATTTTTGAAGTATGCTTGCAAGAATTTAATTCAAACTCTGATTAAAGAGAATATAAATATAATTTAAAGTTTATTTTCACTATTTTTGCTAGTGGGAGCATTTTGAAGAAAATTAATTAACTTTTCTCTTAAAATCCTCTCATCTGTTGAAACTATCTTACAGTTTAGAATTTATCCAATCTTTTATGAATATTATTTATTTTTTATTATTATCCACTTAAATGCTTTTGAACAAGTGGTGTGTTATAATTAACCGGTACTAATTATGTTATTTTTTGTACCTACAGTGAGGGACCTAGAGTTAAGTTTTAGACTCATCAATGCTATTAAAAAATTAACACCAAGATAGTTTAGAATTTTAATATAATTAGTTGTCAGACTTAATATTTTTTGAATTTTAATATAATGAAAAAATGAGATAACGATATATATTTTTTACTCATTATTAATAAATATTTTGATATTATCTTCTTTCGATTGGATTAAATATTAATAAATTTATAAACCAATTCACTAATTACACATTTCAATTTTCTTGATCTAATCTAATCCATCAATATATAAATTCGGACAAAAAAAAAACAAATCAGTTTTGATCGAATTGTACAAATTGAGTAGATTGAATTGAATTATAAACACCGAGGGAGGTTCAAATTTTGACAATTTAAGAGAATTAATGAAAAACCTCGAGGGATGTAAGTGAAAATAACCCCAAACACCCCTCCATTTTTCCAAAGTCCGTGACCTTGACTTGAACAGAAACTAAACCAGTGAATAAAGTAAACTAATTAAAAAAGAAAAGAAATAAAAATAGGGAAAAGACAGAGAGAAAAGACCGTGTTTTGGTCAACAATTTTTTTTATTCCATTGAATTATTATTATTATTATTACAGTGTTTAAATTACATCAACTTTCCTTGTCAAAACTTTTCTTTTATTCATATAATTTATGTCTTTATAAAAAGTTTCATTTCCCACCCTCTTCTATTGGCTTTCAGAAAAGAAGATCCTCTCATCTTGTACCCAACAGCGAAGAAAAATGTTTTTTATTCTCTTTAATGTAATAATAGAAGTTGGAATGATGTAATAATTTTTTTTTTTATAAATTTTAATTTTTTTGATGTGAAATTTAATATCAGTTTTAATTTTTTTTTTATTGATTAAAACATTTTGTTTTAATGTCAATTTTTTTTTTATTTTTTTAAATGATATTTTGTTGCAACGAAAGAAAATTTTTTGTAAATTAAAAAAATTATTTTACTTCTATTTTTAAAAATTTAAAATTTTATTTTTTTAACTATTGAGCTTTCAATTTTTTTAATATTTGTATAATTATCTTAATAATATTTTTTTAATTTAATTGTATACCTAAAAAATAAATATTATTTAACTAATATATTGTTATTATTTTATTAAAAATAATTATATTTTTATATTTCTGCAACCATATTATTTTTACAAGAAATTTTACTAATTTTTTTTGTTATCAATAATTATGAGTTTATTTTGGGAAAAGTTCACAAATAACCTCATTATTTTTTTATTATAATATTTTAACCAACTTAAAATTAAATATACTTTATTAACCAAACATAAACATTTTGGACACATTTGCCCATTTTCTCTATTAACTTTTCACTCACCCGAAAATTAATCAAAAAAATCAAAAATTATCAAAATTCGTTAGATCGAAAAATTTGAAGTTATCACTGCATAGATCGGAGCTTTTACAACAGATTTCTCACTTCAAACAAAGAAAATAGCCGATTTTTGGTGAGTTTTGTTTAAGTTTTGAAAAATTTAAATTTGTTTATAACATTATTAGAATTTATATTTAAAGCTAGCAATAGATGAAATTATTGAATTCTATGTGAAAAATGGGTTTGAATGGTGTAAGAAACGTTGAAAATGGGCAAACAATCGTGATTTTTGGGTCATATTCGCGATGCAGACGGCGGCCGGAGCGGCGGCGGCCACCGTTGCCAATCTTGGGGCCATCTCGGGCCCGAGATGGCCCCGCGATGCGCCCTTAACGCACATCGCGGGCGTACAACGCGGACCCGAGACGACCCAGCGATGCGCGTTCAACAGGCGCATCGCGGACATCCGCGATGCCGCAAAATTCGCGCCACGTGGCGCAAATTTTTTTGAATTAGGTTTTTTTTAAATTAAATTAAATTATATTTAAATTAATTAAATATATTTATAAAAGGCTTTATAAAATTACATTAATAATTTAGATAAATGTAATTTTATTTAAATTAAATAAAAGATTTCATAAATTCTATTTAGAAGGAATTGATCTAATAGATGAGAAAATTTGCTTAAATGACTCATTAATTTTGGTTTGTAATATTTTTTATTATTATTGTGAGTACCTTATGTAATTATAATTATATATGATTATTTTGATTTTAATATATAATTAATGTTGATTAATATTAATATGTTAGTAAATTAATTATTAAGTTTGGTTTGATTTTATTATTATAATATGTTGATTAATATGTTAGTAATTAATTATTTTAATATATTATGTATGTTAAATTAATTGTTTCTGTAAATAATCTTTCTCTGATTATTATTTTTCTTAATATTAATGTATTTTGTTTATTTTTTTTTATTGTTACAGGAAAGAGAACGTATCGAAAGAATATAGAATTTCAGAGCATATGTTTTTTCGTGCATCAGTGACGGCTTATGCTAAGATGTGGGGTCTAAATTGCATTAAGGATAAACTGACAACAAGTCAGAAAACATTATTTAGGCAGACGTGTATGGGGTATTTCTTAGATATGTCAGAGATGACATTCTCTGGTATTTTGGTGCACAAGTTATTGTTGCGTGAGGTGCATACCTCTAATGTAGATGATGAGATGTGATTTTACATAGGGAGGAAATGCATCCGTTTTAGCCGGCAGGAGTTTGTACTAATCACTGGACTACAAATGCGAGATTACCCTCCCGCCCAGCAGCTGCATAGAAAATTGGGCACTCGATTATGGGATACATATTTTTCTGGGGTAAAGAAATTATCTTACATATTTCTTGATCAATGGTACGCACGTCTAAATTTGGAGAAAATGGACGATGCAGATGCAGTAAAGTTGAGTTTATTTTATTTTGTGCATCGTGTTTTGATTCCACGTGACGAGCGTAGTGGAATTCAAAATTTTGTTTTATGTTTAATGGATGACCTTGATGAGTTTAATAAGTATCCATGGGGCAATATTGCATGGACCGTACTTCATAACTCACTTAAGAAGGCTGCATTCCAAAAACTTGAGAAAATAAAAAGGAAAGGGTTTGCACAGAAGAAGTTTGAGAGTTACAACGTATATGGCTTTTCGCACGCATTTCTGGTACGCCATATGTACTTAACTTTTTGATCTTAATTATATATTTTGTTTGTATACGTCAAACTTATATTTTAAATATAATTATATTAGGTATGAATTTTCGAGGCAATTCCAGTGTGCGGAGAGATTTTTGGTTATCATAATGGTGATCGCTTCCCTCGTATTTTGAATTGGACGACTCGAGGGACTCCATTGTTCGATGAGGTTCAGGATACAATGTTAGCAAAGGATTTGGTATGTGTTGATATGAATGAAAAATATATATATTGGTTTATAACTTTTATTTTGTTTTAAGCGTAACTTAATATGGTTGGTTGATTTATAGGTTCTTTCGGTACATCGTAAATTAGTACCAAAAGACCACGAGAAGAGAGAGGCAATTGTGCGCCTGGCTAGACGTGTAGGCATTCCAAGCGGAAGTTATGCTGAGGACTTACCAAATATGTCTGATTTCAGCGAGAGCAAGCGCCCCAGGACCTATGCCCATTTTAGCGACCCTAACGATGATGTTATGGATGTGGATTGGGGTGGATATGAATGGACAAACCCACAAATGTCAGCACCAGTGGCAGGAGCAACGGTATATTACTTATTTACGTGATTAACTAAAGAGAAATTTTAATATATTTCTAATATTTCTAAATAAGTCATTAACTATGATTATGTTTCTTGTAGTCTGAACACAGTGCATCTGCAGACCATGGCGTAACACATCAGATTGAGCAGCTGCGGGAGGAGATGATTAAGAGAATTGAGCATACTGAAGCTGCACTTCTACAAAGAATGGACAAGGATAAAGATGAAATTTTAACAAGTGTTAATCAACTCCGGACCGATCTTACACAGCAGATGCAACAAATGATGATGTGGTTTAGGCAGTCATGCTCATTCCAACAGAACGAAAGCCATAATATGGTAAGCAAAATAAATTTTAAACACAATTACCTTAATTGCAGTTTTATTTATTTTAATATATACATATATTGTAGTATGGAGAGAATACACCGGCAGGCTGTCAATATGATTTTCAGACCCCAGCTACTGGTCATGATATATTGCCCCAGCCACTGATTGACAGTCCTGCAAGTGTTGAGATCTTGCCTGCCCCGCATAAGGGAGTAAGTCAATTTGGGAGACAGTATAGGCCTGCATGGTATTTGCACACCCCATATACAAATCCATTTCCACAAAGGATACACGAAAAGAAGAAATTTGAAATTGAAGTGCAACCTCAAGCAGACATGAATCCATTGCAGCCGATAGACTCGACTATCATGGTTCAATTTCAGGCTTGGATGGACAAGGATAAGGGTGTAGTCAGCTTACCTGGGCTAGAAGCTAACCCGACATGGTTTCGGGAATTGCTACACAGTTGGCTGGATGACTTTGTAAGTAAATTATTGAATAATTATCCCCTTACAGTTTTTTTATAAATTTATAGAATCACTTAACGGTTATTGTTTCTAAATGCAGCATATTAATGAGTATTTAAAGGTGATTCAGCTTAGGCAATACGGTTGCACTAATGCATTGCCTCAATTGTCCACTTCTGTGGATTCGTACTTCTTTGTGAGTGATGAATTAAATTATTTATATTTTGTTATTTCAATTTTATTGATTATTCGATGGCCCTGCATTTGTAGGAGTCTTTTAGACTCCTTTATGAGCAGCACAAAAATGACATTACTGGCATTGTATGCAGTGGTGAAGTGATGGCATATGCTCAAGGCGCTAAAGAAGATTTACTCGGTGCACGTATGTGGATTGAGGTTGATAAGGTAAATGTTGTTATTTTTGTTTATAACTTGTAGTACTATTTTGTGTGAATGTTGTTATTTTTGTTTATAACTTGTAGTACTATTTCTAAGACTTATTTGAATTTTATGTAGGTTTATATTCCTGTCAACTACAATCAACAGCATTGGGTAACGGCTGAGGTGGACATCTTGCATCGGCAAATATTGATCTACGATTCTAGCATTAAAGGATTTGCCAATGGCGTGATTGAGAATCATGTCCTGCCATTAGCTATGTTGTTACCCCGTTACTTAGATGCTTGTAGATTATATGAGCAACGACGAATTACACCTGACTTAACCCATTTTCATGTAATTAGATTAAAGGATGGAGTGCCACAACAGACAGTGAATAGTGGAGATTGTGGGGTTTATGTTTGTATGTTTATAGAGTTTTTGATGTGTTATCATCCCTTAGATTTTGGTCCTGAGCATGGGTCATTTTTTAGGACTAAAATGGCGACCGACTTATGAAAATGTGCAAAAAAGTAGTGAAATGATGTTGATTGATTTGTATGTTTTTATGTATGTTTATAAAGATTGTAAAATGATGTTGATTGATTTGGGTAGGGACGGGAGGTTCCCTTTACAGCTAAGAGATGTGAGAAATATTTGAAGTGTATTTTCTGCAGGTTTATGAAATATAGATTTTGAGAAAAAATAGGGGAAACTCTGTCCGTTTTAATCCAGAAATTTTAGAAAATAAAATAAAATTTCTATGTTTATAAGAGTACAAATAAAGTCCATAACTACATGACTTTAAAATACAAATACAAATATAACTCATAAAGAACACATCAACTACTATGTAATGGAATTGGGTTTCGACAAGTTTGTCGATTATGTCCATGCTGCTTACAGCGACTGCATACATTCTTCGTGGGAGCCTCACCTTGCGATAGAATTCTATTCTTCCTGATTGCCGACGTACTATAGGAGGCTGGATGTCAGCAGCTCTCAACTCCTCTGGAACAATCCAATCTAACGGATGACCAACCGGATTTACTGGTTCACTGTATGCACGCAACAAACACTCAGTCGTGTAATATTGCGAACAAAGAGTCTGGTACTAGAATCTGACCTGCCTGCATACTGCAAGTGCATGAGGACACGGTAGTTGCCGCATATCAAACTTTTGACAACTACATGACTTTCCCGGGATGTCCACTATTCCATTTTTTTTCCGTCCTTAACAACAAAACGAGATCGATCTATTGCATGCACCGTCATGCGAGCGGAATCATCATTGTGCTTCCAAATCTTGTTATGGGCCCAAGTGGTCAAGAAGTTTGACATATTTTCTGCAGCCTCACGTCTCTCAACAAACCATTTTTGCATTAACTCTCGGATCCACTCAATTAAGGCAGTCACCGTCATGGCACGTGCATCCTTCGCAACAGCGTTAATGCTCTCTGCAATGTTGGTGGTCATTATGTCATATCTTCTGAATGCTCCCACTGATCGAGCCCATTTTGAAAAACCAACCTCTTCCTCCAAGTATCTCGTTGCCTCCGGTTTCATTTCTCGCATCTTATATATTTCCCTTTGAAAGTCAGCTATGCGATACGCCTTGGCAGCAACAAAATAGGAGGCCAAGTATCCCCCTCCTTTTGTTGTATGCGATGGTATCTTATATCGTGCTACCAAATTACCCTTCAAGTGATGGATGCATACACCATGATATACATTAGGAAATACCTCTTTAATGGCCTTCTCGATACTAGCATGTCGATCAGATATAAATACAAGGTTCGCAAGATCGCCAATAACTCCTCGGAGTTTTTTCCATAAACCACTTCCATGAAGCATCATTTTCAGAGTCAGCAATACCCCATGCAAATGGAAAAATCTGGTTGTTTCCATCCTTGCAAACAACCACAAACATTGTTCCCAAGTATGCATTTTTTAAAAATGTACCATCAACTGCAATAACCGGTCGGATGGAAGACTGGAACCCTCTAATACATGGTCTAAGAGCCATGAAGAAATATTTAAAGTGCTTACAATCGTCAATCTCCAAATGTGTGACTGTACCAGGGTTCTGTTGTTCCAATATATGACAGTATGCAGGAAGTAATTTATATGAACCCTCTGGAGTACCACGTATCAACACCAATGCATGCTCCTTAGACCGCCAAGAAGTAGGGTAAGTTAAGTCCACACCAAACTCTGCACGTATGTCTGCTTGGATTTCCTTCGGTCTATAAAGTCGACTCGCAGATGCAAACTTATTTTTTATAAATTTGCCAATAATCTGAGACTTTGCTTGTCGATGACCATCGCGCAATCGATCTAATTGGCACACGTGACTTGAATCAATTCTGCGCACAATAAAATGTTTCCTTGCATCTGTCGACACTGCACGTAATCGCCATCGACATCTATCATCATCATATTTGATCTCAAAACGATCTTTTGTCGACCTTGACACTTTAAAGCTCCAATTACCTTTAAGTGCTACCATACTAATAGCCTGGTGAAGTTCGTCTTTGCTATCAAACAACTTTCCTACAAACACATCGTCAATTCCACTACTCGATATCTTATCTGAAATGACCAAGTCTGATGGTGGTATTGGAGGCATAAACGCAAAGGGATTTTCCGCTTCACAAAAATCTATTCTTCTAGCTTCAACATTTAGGGAGCTTGTCGAAACATAACAACGTCCGCCTTCTGCTAAATCATCCCCTTCTAAATTATCAACATTTCTAACATCATCATAGTCCCCTTCCACATCCCCAACATTTTCAATGTCATCACAAGCGTAATGTGTATAGGCTAGGTCTTCATTAAAGGGTATATGAGAAACATTGTGATACTTGTTCGTTGTGTTTGCAGGAACCACTGCTGGAACTGATAGAGATGTATGGCTCACTTGGTTGCTACCGCTAGCTGACATAAAATGACCATGAATTGATGGTGGATTGGGGGACTGTACATTATCTTCATAAACAGGAGCTCTAGGATCCACTGTTACACATAAAGGACAGTACGATCTTTTATTGGCGCTTAAAAAAAATCGAACATCATTGTCATTTCTAATCTCAATAGGCTTTAGGTTATACCTCGTTGTATCAATTTTGATTTTCAAAGTCACCTTACACTTCACATTGTCGACTCCCAAGGTATAACATACTGCATTTAAAAGATCTTCAAAATTAATATCTTTTGGAACCGAAATTCCAAAATTATTATAATCAACATAACTTTCTTCCCTGTCACTAGAACTCTCCCACTTTCCACCAAAACAAATAACTATCGCATCACACTCCATATGACCTGAAAAAACAAAAAAGATTAGGAAAAAGTTCACAAATGGAAAATTTAGTAAATTTTTTTAAAACGATAAAATATTTAAAAATAAAAAAAATGCGCATCGCGGGGGCACATCTCGGGCCCGAGACGTGCCCCCGCGATGCCCACAGATTGCACGCCGCGGGGCCGTCTTGGGCCCGAGACGTGCCCCCGTGATGCACACATTGAGCGCATCGCGAGGTCAGGTCTCGGGCCCGAGACGGTCCCGCGGCGCGCACTATGTGCGCATCGCGGGGGCACGTCTCGAACCCGAGATGCACACAATGTGGGCGCCGCGGGGCCATCTCGGGCCCGAGATGTGTCCCGCGATGACTAAATTGACGGCCGCCGCAGCGACCGCCGTCTGGTTTTCGCCAAACACACTCCAAAACTTATTTTTGGCCGGATTTCAACGCCGTTTATACCATTCTAACTCATTTAGTTGGTTAATAACAACTACTTTTAACTTCAAATGTAAATTTATCTAATTTCTAACAAGTTTAGAAAATTTACCCGAACTATTTCTTTGATTTGATTCTAAGCGATCCTCAGCAACCCTTTAATTTTTAGAATAATAACTTCAAAAATATTCGGTAAGCTATTTCTTTAAAATTTCTTTAAAAAAATACGAAGTTATAAATTTGATATAAGGATAAATTTATCCAAAATTAAATTATTTGGCTAATAAAGTATAACTATTTTATATTTGGTTAAAATAAAATAATAAAATAATTTAAATGCTATTCGTGAACTTTTTCCGTTTATTTTTAATTTTTATACTAAATATAATAATTTATGAGATTCATCGATTAATATGAATTAATTTTATTTAAATTCTTATATTTTAAAAGATTGAATTTAAGAAAATACATAATAAATTATTTAAATTTATTTATAAAAAAATTAATTTGTTCAAAATTTGAATATAAATTTTATTAATTATTATTTTTAATAATTTAATAATAAATAAATATTTTGAATAATATTTAATCAAATCATTTATCTAATTTTTTTAATTAACAATTAAATAATCAATAATTTTCTTCAAAAAAATTTTCGAATAAAAATTATATCTCCAAAATTTCTATTTAAAAAACTTAATTGTACGAACACTTACATTTTTCTAGTAAAGATTGTCTGAACGTGCTTTGATGTTATAGTAAATTATTGTCCTGTGGTTTCAATTTACAATTAAAAAAAAAAATTCTCGGTTCATAATTTTTTGTCAACAAGTTACTTTGCTTATCTCTCTCTTTTTCTTTTTCTTCAAGGTGAAGATTGATCCTGTAATGGGAAATGGAAACGATTCTTGATCCTGTAATGGGATGTGGAAACGATTCTTGATCCTGTAATGGGATGTGGAAACGACTCCTCGTTATGAGAAGAAAAACAGATGAATCAAAGATAATTAATTAGAAGACCCAAATGTTAGATTTCCAAAAACATAGCAGAAATAAATGTTAAAAAAGAAAAAAAAAAAAAGAAAAGAGAAAATGAGAAGACTGAATGAAGATCCTTAGTTCTGTCTCTTTAGCTGATCTACAGTATGTAAACAAGTTCACTTCGTAAGCTTTTGCTTTAATAATATTCAATGATTGAATTCCACGAGCTTTTTCTTTGGATAAAATAAAGTTCCAAGCCGTACGATGATAAAAAGTTGACCCATAGATTTTATGTCTTGCTTTTGATACATGCAAGTGCTCTTTGTACCATTAGATTCCTAGTTTCCTTCGTCTCGAGGAACCCTATTGCTTTCCAGTTAAAGTAACTTCATTGTTGTGTGTTCTCTCAAATAGTTCTTAACAAGTTTGGTATTTTCTTACTTTTGTTAACTTTTTGGGGTGATTTACATTTTAAAGGGTGGTAGTGAAATGGGATTGTGCGTAATACTGTGATTGTTATTTTGATTATACAGATAGAAGTGATGATGGCAGGTGAAGGTAGTAGTAGTAGCAGCGAGAAGAAAGCAGTTCCCATTACAGATACAGTGTTATCTTGGTCTCCTGAGGATATTTTTAATGAGAATCTTTTCAAGGAAAAGGTTTGCTTTCTTCTCTATTTTCATCCCCATTTTGCAGCTTTTTATTTATATATATATTATATATATATATATGTATTTATATTTATTTTTGAATAGTATAATATTGCATTTGAACAAGTCATATTTTTAGAAAAATCATTTATAGAAATGATATTATATCTTTAATCAAATGAAGTTAATGATACTTTAATTAGCAGTTTATTTATTATTTGTCTACCTATTCTTTTGGACTTGTGCTTCTTTTTTAATCTAAATATTTATGTTATGTGACCCTTCTGATCGACAGTCAATATAAATGAATTTGAAAAATAGAATAAATCTTGACCTTATATTGCGATAGTGGTATAAGTATTGTAAAATTCGGTTTAGATCAATTTTCAAGAAAAGGTACAAATTTTGCTATATCAAGATTATTAGTTATCTATGGTTGGAGCTTTTCTTGAGCTTGGATTAAGAGGGAATTTGAATTCATTATTATTATTTTTGATAGTAGGCTTATTATTTATGATTAGTACTCTTTCAATTATTATTTACAAATTCAAGGGATATTCCTCATTTAGCAGTAACTACAAGTGTACACTTATAACACTTGAAACTCTATGCAGCTCTTTTCCATTTTATCTGAACAAACTGTAGAAGTCCTTATATGCATTTGATTTGATTAGATTTAAAATGTAACTTTCAAATTAATACGGTTTGATGTTCGTTTTATCCAATCTGTTAGATGGTTGACGAACATATTTCAGATGAGGCTTCTCTTACTTGTGAACGCTTTGACATCAAGTTTCTTGGGCTTTTGCTGCTTCCTATTGACAAAATTATCTTCAAAGAATGTAGCATAAAATTCATAACTGTTTATGCATAGTGTTTTTAGTCTACTACTAGGCTTCATGTACATGCACATGTATGTGCATGGTCCTCTTATGTGCTAGCCTTGAAACATCCTCGCATGTTTGCTGGATCTGATTTTCTTGTCCTATTCTCCTCATTATATGTATCTGTTAGTTAAACTTATCTTTTATTCCATTATACACTAACTGTCAGTTATTTTATTGATACTATTTTCTAAATTGAACCACTGTTTCATTGATTTTAGGTGGAAAAAATTCCAGTATCATTCCATTCTGTCAACCAGTATTTTGAGTCATTTTGTTTCCCTTTACTAGAAGAAACACATGCACAGCTGCTCTCAAGCATGGATAAAATTTCAAGAGCACCTTTAGCTGAAGTAGTTGCTCTTACGGAGTCCAAGCCATATGGAACCAAGTTATATGATATTAAAGTTGATTACTGGAGGAACAGATTCAGTAATCGTGGCAAAGAGCCTTACAAAACACTACCAGGGGATATTTTAGTCCTAGCAAATGCAAAGCCTGAAACAGCTTCTGATTTGCAGAGGGCGGGAAGGACGTGGACTTTTGTAGCAGTCACGAAGATCAAAGAGGATGAGGAGGAAGCGGACACTACTTCTACTTACTTTAAAATCAGGACCTCTAAAGAAATCCCAGTTGATGATAAGAAGGAATCATCGTTTGTGATTTTCTTATCAAACATAATTCCCAACATAAGAATATGGAACTCGTTGCATATGAATGGAAATTTGAAAATTATCAAGGAAGTTATAAGCACTGATTGTGTGGTATGTGTTTTGATGACAATCTTTTAGTTCTTTCTTTGTTGATTCCTTGGCTTTACATTAGATCCACTGATATTGGAATGCCCTTTGAGTCTGATATGAGGGAATACATGAAGAGTTGGATTTTCTATGGAATTATAGAAAGGGATTTTGATCTGGTGGGAAAAGTTGCTAACCATTTAGTGTGCAATTGGCTTTTCATATAGTCGTGCACTAAATGGTGAGCGACATCGCGTACCTGATCGGTGCTATTAAAATAGGATGTCATAAATGATTTTAAGAGTCATTCAGTATACTTTTTCCTTCTTACAACTGATTGAAATGTTTGTCTTGAGTGACAGGTTGGCGGAAATTGTGAACTCTGTCCTGCACAAAGTGAGGGCATCCGGGATGAGATATTTAGCCCGAGTTTATCGTCTACTCTGAATGATTCACAAGTAGAGGCTGTTGTTTCTTGTCTTTGTAGAATGCAGTGTGATCACAAGGCCAATGTTGAACTTATATGGGGCCCACCTGGGACAGGAAAAACTAAAACTGTTAGTATGATGCTCTTTACCCTCTTGAGAATGAAATGCAGAACCCTTGTTTGCACCCCAACCAATGTTGCAATTATGGAAGTTGCTTCTCGTGTTCTAAAGCTGGTCAAAGAATCAGTTGAAAGAGTTTCTGGAAGAGACCCTCTCTTTTTCCCATTAGGAGATATTCTCATATTTGGAAATAATGAGCGTCTGAAAGTTGAAGCAGGAACTGAAGATATATATATGGACTATCGTATTAAGAGGCTTTCAGAGTGCTTTGCACCACTTGCTGGTTGGAGGCATTGCTTTGCTTCCATGATAGATTTTCTTGAAGATTGTGTTCCTCAGTACCATATATATTTGGAAAATGAATTGAGGAAGAGAGAATGTGACAATGAAAATGAAATCAAAGAGAAAAATTACAAGAAGGAAGTTGAAAAAAGCGAGGGAAAGCTCAAACCATTTCTTGGATTTGTGAGAGAAAGATTCAAATGTACTGCAGCTCTACTTAGGAATTGCATTCTTAACTTCTGTACTCATGTACCTAAGTGCTACATTTTGGAAAATAATTTTCAAGACATGGTAGCGCTTATAAGTTTACTTGATTCTTTTGAAACTTTGTTGTTTCAAGACAATGTGGTTTCTGAAGAACTTGAGGAAATTTTTTCACATTCAGTAATTGAAGATATCTCTCAGTCAGTTGTGAATATAAAGCTCCTCTTACACCAGAGGAGAAGTGAATGTATATCTCTTTTGAGAAATCTCTGGAGTTCTTTTAACAAACTTGACCTTCCACATGCCAGGGACAAAGAATTACTTAAGGCTTTCTGTTTTACAAAGGCTTCCTTAATTTTTTGCACTGCTTCTAGTTCTTTTAAGTTGCATTCAGTGGCAATGGAACCACTGAAGTGTCTGGTCATTGACGAAGCTGCACAATTGAAAGAGAGTGAGTCAACCATACCACTACAGATCGCAGGTGTAAAGCATGCAATTCTCATTGGCGACGAGTGCCAATTACCAGCAATGGTTGAAAGCAATGTAGGTTAATGTTATTTGGAAATCTCACATTTTCTCTCCTTTGTGTCCTTTGGACTTTACCCTTTCAATTTCTGTCCTTTGGTATTTGCTTAAATTTTTTTGCCTTTCATTTCTTTTCCTTTGCTTTCTTGTCAGGTTTCTGATGAAGCTTGTTTTGGTAGAAGTTTATTTGAGAGGTTAAGCAATTTGGGGCACTCGAAACATCTGCTGAGCACGCAATATAGAATGCATCCATCCATTAGCTTCTTTCCTAACTCATATTTTTACCACAAAAACGTTTTTGACTCATCCAATGTTACAAGAAGAAGCTATGAAAAACGATATCTGCCAGGGCCAATGTATGGTCCATATTCATTCATTAATATATTTGGTGGAAGTGAAGAGTTCATTGACCACAGCTGTAGAAATATGGTTGAGGTATCTGTAGTGATGAAAATTCTGCAGAACTTGTACAAGGGTATGTGCTGTCGGAGTCTCGTTTCATATTACCATCCAAAGATTATACTTCACTACAATATATGACATACCAGTCTCTCTGTTTGGTTTGTGATTTTTTTGACTTTTGAATTTGCCTTTGTGAAAAAGGACATGTTACCCATCTTCCTTTCATTTTCTGCTACTATTATTGTGTTGTTTAGCAACTCTTACTCTATATTTCTTTCAGATTGATGTATGTACTGATTCCTATTCTTGCCTGTTTCTCGACATAATTGTACCGAAAGAGGAGTGAGAGTTTTTGTTTAGATTCAATGGTGGAATTAAGATATTGACTGCATTCCAATTGTGTTGCTGAGGAAGAAATATGCTTGTCACCTTAGCAAAATTTGTATCTTTTGGCTTTCCTCGGTGCATGCATAATATAACTAACTTGTTGCTCTTCAAATCATAATTAATCTATTGAAAAATGTCCACAAGGTGAAGTGTTTCATTCTGTCAATTTGCCCTGGAAACTAACAAGGAATCTCCTTTTTGATAACCTTGTAATATTTAATTTTGCAGCTTGGAATGCCACAAAACAGAAGCTTAGCATGGGAATAGTGTCACCATATAGTGCACAAGTAGTTGCAATTCAAGAAAAACTTGGATGTAAGTATGAGAACAAGGATGGCTTTGCCGTGAAAGTGAAGTCCATTGATGGTTTCCAGGGAGGAGAAGAGGACATCATAATAATCTCAACTGTAAGATCCAATACTGGTGGATCAATTGGATTCATATCTAAGCCTCAAAGAGTTAACGTTGCTCTTACTAGGGCTAGGTAATACTTTTAAACTCTATGATAATGTTGTGTTTGAAATATTTTTAACAACTGGGGTGAATAACTCCTGTCCATCTGACAACTGGTAGGCACTGTCTTTGGATTTTGGGGAATGAAAGAACTTTATCTCGTAGTGAATCTGTTTGGGAAGCCTTAGTCCATGATGCTAAGATTCGTCAATGTTTCTTCAATGCTGATGAAGATAAGGAATTGGCCAAAGCGATATTGGAGGTGAAGAAAGAGCTTGATGAATTAGATGAATTGCTTAATCCAGATAGTATACTTTTCAGAAGTCAACAGTGGAAGGTATTTAGTTTTGGTGACCATACTTTCTTTTGCAATCAGTCTTTTTCTGCTTTGGCTGTTGCTGATATTGTTCCTATTTTTTTTAATCCTTATTGCTCTCAGGTTATTTTTAGTGATAACTTTTTGAAATCTTTTAAAAAGCTGACTTCAGACCAGATGAAAAAGTCAGTTATCAACGTTTTACTGAAACTTTCTAGCGGATGGCGGCCTAAAAAGAGGAATATAGACTCAGTTTGTGGAAGGTCTTCGCACATCATTAAGCAATTCAAGGTTGAAGGTCTCTTTATGATTTGCACAATTGACATAGTCAAAGAAGTGCAGTACATCCAAGTTTTGAAAGTCTGGGATATATTGGCCTTGGAGGATGTCCCAAAATTGGTAACTTGTCTAGATAACATATTTGTCAAGTACACAGATGATTATATTAATCGTTGTAAAGAGAAATGTATTGAGGGGTATGCCTATCTTTTTACTTCTGCTGAATAATACGAATCAATGTTCTAATTCTTTGATTTGAATGTTGCATGTCTTGGATTCATAGGAATATGACTGTTTGTTCATGTTTGGTTGAACATTTAAAAAACAAAATATTTGGATGTTTCTTTGCTCCCAGAAATTTGGAGGTTCCAAAGACTTGGGCAGCCACTTTAAATGTTGTCAGGCTCAAGAATGTTGCTGATAATGAAAGTGAGAGTGACTTAAGTGGAGCTGCTTCTGATAGTACTAGCTATATTGAGAATTCAAAGGTGAGTGATAGTCTGTTGCTGATGAAATTCTACTCCTTATCGTCTGGCGTGGTGTGCCACCTGCTTTCTGACCGTGACGGCAGAGAATTGGATCTTCCATTTGAAGTAACCGATGAACAGTTAGAGATGATTCTTTTTCCTAGAAGCACCTTTGTACTTGGTCGGTCGGGTACTGGAAAAACTACTGTCCTGACAATGAAGTTATTTCAGAAAGAAAGACTTCACCATATGGCTATGGAAGGATATTATGGAGTCAATATTAGTACACCTCTGCATTCTATTCGGGAAAATGAGGCTGAGGGGGGTATTGAGGAGACTAAAAGTGCTACATTGCGCCAACTGTTTGTGACTGTCAGTCCGAAATTGTGTTTTGCTGTAAAGCAACATATTTCTGACATGAAAAGGTGTGTGGGTATTTTATGACATGACTTTTAAATTTTGAATTTCTATTTTCTCATTTCATCTTAGGCTTTAGAAATGATAAACTTCCTTTTGTTTTATGTTCTATATGATTGTGGGAAATTTAGAAAATTTGAACTTGAAAACTGTCAGGGTGTCATGCAATTGAAATATTATGATCTAGCGTGCTTATAAATTTCAAATGGTGGTTGGAATTCCATGTGTTGGCCAAATTTAATGCTGAAATTTCTCTGTCTAACATTTGCAGTCTTCAATATGATTGAAAGTAATATTTGTTAGTGGTTCTCTTTTCTATTGATTTTGATTGATGCGTCTACAAAATTGGCTTCTTTTAGTTATAATGTTAATCATGTTAAATTGTCAAAAAAAAAAAATCAAATTTTTCGATGCTAAATCTTTGCATCACCTTGTAGGAATTGTATTCTGTCCCAACAAGGGTTGGTTTTACTACTTAATATTGATGATTCTTCCAAAAGTTATTTGAATCTGAACTACAGTTTTAATTTCTAGTTGTTGTCTATCTCAACATTCTATTTACTACCATCACATGCTTTCTGCTAAATAATGGCTTCTTGATTTTGATTGATGTGTCTGCAAAATTTGCTTACAACTGTGCGTAGGAACTGTGTTAATGTAGCCAAGTGTTGAAACCGCTGCTTCCCTATTTTTTGAAAAATATTTTTTTATTTTAATATGCTGTTTCACATATGGTACATGGAAAACTTTTCATGTCTTATAATAAGCCTTGTCAAATTTGCAGCTCTGCCTTTGGTGGGAAGTTTCCAGCAGGAGGTGATTTGATTGATATCAATGACATTGATGATGCGGCACAATTCCGTGATATCCCAAATTCTTTTGTTGATATTCCAACTAAGTCTTACCCTCTAGTCATAACATTTCATAAGTTCTTGATGATGCTGGATGGGACTTTGGGTGATTCATACTTCGAGAAATTCCATGACATACAGAAACACTTTGGTGGTCAGATTCAGAATTCAAGATCAGTTTCCTTACAAGCCTTTATAAAGACAAAGGAAGTTAATTATGAAAGGTTTACTTTATCATATTGGCCTCGTTTTAATACAGAACTAAAAAAGAAGCTTGATCCTTCAAGAGTCTTTACTGAGATTATATCACATATAAAGGGTGGTCAACAGTCCATGGAGGTTGGTGATGGTAATCTCAGTCGAGAGGAATATGTACAACTATCAGAGACCAGGGTTTCCACTTTAAACAGACTGAAGAGAGAGGCAATTTATGATATCTTTGAAAACTACGAACAAATGAAGATAAGAAATGGTGAATTTGATCTGGCTGATCTAGTTAATGATCTTCATCGTCGACATAAAGAAGAAAGTTATAAGGGTGATGAAATTCATTTTGTTTATATTGATGAAGTTCAAGATCTTACAATGGGTCAAATTGCTCTATTCAAATACATCTGCAGAAATGTTGAAGAGGGTTTTGTTTTTGCGGGAGATATTGCACAAACAATTGCTAAGGGAATTGACTTCAGGTTTCAAGACATAAGATCTCTGTTCTACAAAATGTTTGTTTTGGAATCAAGAAATAAAGGGAATGATGGAGGAAAAGAGAAAGGACAACTCTCGGACATTTTCAATTTGAGTCAGAACTTCCGTACTCATGTAGGAGTTTTGAAGTTAGCCCAAAGCATCATTGAACTTCTTTACCATTTCTTCCCTCACTCTATTGATGTTTTAAAACCTGAGACAAGTGACATATTTGGGGAGCTTCCTGTTTTGCTTGAATCCAAGAACAATGAAAATGCAATCGTGAAAATTTTTGGAAATAGCAGAAACGTTGGTGGGAATATGGTTGGTTTCGGGGCAGAGCAAGTTGTTTTGGTAAGGGATGAATTTGTTCGGAAGGAAATTTCCAGCTATGTTGGGAAGCAAGCTCTTGTGCTGACTATAGTAGAGAGCAAGGGCCTTGAATTTCAGGTGATTCATTAACAAAAACTTTTAGTAATTGTGGAGTAATAAGAATAGAGGTTTGTTTTGAAATATTATTATTCATGCTATGCCTTTGAGTACTCTCCTAATTATTACGTGATCTTATTGTTGGTGGTGTCTTGTGTGATAAATATTACAGTTTCTAAAATGCACCAATTTTTCTTTGATCTGATGTCTGATTTTTCACCGATGACAATCTAGAATAAGAATGTCTAGGTTCTAATATAAAATTGCAAGTGTTGTGACCATTTCTGGAGGCTGTTTTCTCTGTATGCAATTTCTTCTTATAGATAAAAATATAAACAAGAGTAATCTCATGCTCAAATAATATCCTTAAATGGCATGTTGGAAATTATAATACATGACAAAGTATTTGCAGTTCAAGTTAACAATATAATAGTATTGTCAAATTTAGTCAAGGCCTATGTTTTATTCTCTTAAAATTATCATTGCTTACTGTTTAAGTTAGTATTCATTGCTGGAAACTGCATTATACATCTCTACTACTAATTCAAACAGTTCAACTATCTCTTAAAATAAAAATCTCTATTTGATTTCATGAGGAAACGCATGTTCACATTACATCCATAGATGGCATATTTGAAATAATTACTTGTTCTATGGTATTTAAAATTCAAACAGTTTCATCTTCTATTTCATGAATCAAGAGCAAATGAAAGGCGAGTACTTATACATTGATTTGATTGTCTAAAAATGTCATAACTCATATATCCAATAAGAACTTGTGTCTTTTCTTCATTAGTAGGTATTTTGAATCCTATATTCTATTATTCATTTGTGTGCTCTCCTTTTACTGTTCTACAGGATGTACTTTTGTATGACTTTTTTGGCTCCTCGCCTCTTAAAAATCAATGGAGGGTGGTATATGAATATATGGGGGAACAAGATTTGCTTGACTCCACATGTCCTAGGTCCTTCCCAAGCTTCAACGAGGCTAAACACAATGTCTTGTGCTCTGAACTGAAGCAACTATATGTAGCCATCACTCGCACTAGGCAAAGGTTGTGGATTTGGGAAAATTTAGAGGATCTCTCCAAACCAATGTTTGACTATTAGAGGAAAATGTTCCTTGTTCAAGTGAGGCAGCTGGATGATTCACTTGCACAAGCAATGCAAGTTGCAAGCAGCCCAGAGGAATGGAAGTCGAGGGGCATTAAGGTCTGTGTAATTTTACAGTGTAATGAGAAAAGTAATCATTACCATCATCGATGACATTTACATCAGGCTTCTAAACTTATTCTACTCTACTGATATATTTTATTGTTATTGTTGTTGCTCGGCTTCTCGCAACCTTTTCCTTGAAAAGATATTTGACATTCATGTTTAGATTGCATAAAACTTGCATAGTAATTGGCCTGTGTATTGTTGTTTGTGGTTAGACTACTTTTGTAGGTGCTTAAATAGTCTCAACTAAATGACATGATAATTAGTAAATGCTAATAATGCTGCTATAATTGCTACCTTTACTTAGCCATCAAAATAGAATTTAATGTTGATTCCCTGCACATTTGGTTTCTAGTACGAGTGTGATGGATGTTCTTTTCCTGATCAAAATCAAATTTTTTTCTCATCTGCTAATTATTTTCTGTTTTTAGATGTTTTATGAGCATAATTATGATATGGCGACTATATGCTTCGAAAAAGCTAAGGACACTTATTGGGAAGGAAGGTCTAAAGCAACTGGCCTTAGAGCAGTGGCTGATCGTGTGCGCAGTTCCAACCCTGCAGAGGCTGACATTATTCTTAGGGAAGCTGCTACAATATTTGAAGCCATTGGCAAGGCTGATTCTGCTGCCAAATGTTTTTATGACTTGAAGGAATATGAAAAAGCAGGTATGAATTTGATATTTAGTGTTGATAGAATATGATTCCATCTTATGGCTGAAGTGTTTTCCTTGCTATCTTCTCAATGAAACTTAAAATTTTATCCCATCATTTTTCAATCTGTCTGATGGTCGAATGCTGTCTGACACAGATTTTGATGTTGGGAATTTGGTGTCTTTCAACATAGTTACCGTTGGGGGATAGATGATAGATTTATTTCAGTAAATAAATTCCTGATTTGAAACAAATCAAAAGTTGTGATCATACTTTTCAGAACCTGCAGATAAAAGGTGTATGCAATGTTATGGCTTAAATGAAGTAATTGTTATCTTTTTCAAGTATGTAGTTAGCAAAGGAAAAAGGATTTGACAATCAGAATTAATTTCTTGTTGCTGCAGGGTGGATTTATCTAGAAAGATGTGAGGAACCTCAGCTAGAAAAAGCTGGGGAATGTTTTTGTCTTGCAGGACACTATGAGCTTGCAGCAGAAGTATATGCCAGGGGCAATTGTTTTACAGAATGTTTGGCTGTTTGCTCCAAAGGAAAATTTTTTGATGTTGGTTTGCAGTACATCAACTACTGGAAACAAAATGATGATACAGATGTTGGTCTAGTTAGAAGAATCAAGGAGATGCATAAAATTGAACAAGACTTTCTAGAAAGTTGTGCACGTCAATATCATGACCTCAATGATAACAGATCCATGATGAAATTTGTTAAAGCTTTCCTTTCCTTGGATTTGAAAAGAAACTTTCTAAGGTCTTTAAGTTGCTTTAATGAGCTCCTGGTGTTGGAAGAAGAAGCAGGGAACTTCTCGGAGGCTGCAGACATTGCGAAATTGAGAGGAGATATTCTTCTTGCTGCGAATTTGTTACAAAAAGCAGGAAATTTCAAAGAAGCTTGTGTACTTACCCTGAAATATGTGCTTGCCCACTCTCTTTGGTCTTCTGGGAGCAAAGGTTGGCCGTTGAAGCAGTTTAGGCAGAAAGAGGAACTTCTCGAAAAGGCCATGTCATTAGCTAAGAATGACTCAAATCAATTCTATGAGTTTGTGCTTGCAGAGGCTGACATTTTATCAGATATTCAGATTGACTTAGTCATAATGAATCAACAGTTAAATGATTCCAAGAGATGTCAGAGTATCAGTGGTGAAACGTTATCTGCTAGAAAAATTCTTGATTTTCATCTTCATACAAATCTCTCTGAATATGGGTGGGAAGATGAACTGATTTTAGATCCCATCGCATATTCAGAGGAGACAATTAGTAGAAAGAGGGTTTCTGTTTGGACTCTGGTCTACTTTTGGAATTGCTGGAAGGATAAGATCATGAACATACTTGAGTATCTCAGATGCCTCGAAACACAGGATGTTAATGACTATAAAATTTATGGAGATTTCTGCTTAAATTACCTCGGTGTGTGGAAGCAATACCGTAATCTGAATGCCATCTATCTTTTGTTGAACTCTGATGCTGACTGGGTTGGGAAATTTAACTTAAGATATGCTCCAAGGAATGGACAGCTGGCTTCCATCAATGCCTGCCAGCTTGTCTCTGCTGCTGAGAGTTATTGGAGTTCGGAGTTGGATTCTGTTGGTATGAAGGTATTGGACAAGCTTGAAGCCCTTTCCAAGCAATCCTCCAAGGATGCACTCTCAGTTTTCTGTCAATTCACGTCCCGTACTCATATCTATGAGATTGCTAAATTTCTTTTGAGCCCCAAATCACTTAACCACAGGCACCGCAATGCAAAAATGTTACAGAAATTTGTTGAACTATCAACTGTGCACTTTTTCGACTTCATATTTCCTATAGACTGGCGAGAATCCCTTAGAAAGAATATGATATCTCTTAGAGGAACAGAGGTGTATAGGAATATAGTCACAGAAGTTATTTCTAACTGCATTGGCTTGAAGGGTGTGCCATCTTATGGGCAAATTGGAAGCGTGGTTGTAATGATTCTTGGGTCTGGTAAGCTGAGCAATGATGTATATGAGAGAGTTGCAGAAAGGTTTGATGGAAATATACCATGGAAGGAATTTGTAGAAAGTCTCCCTCGGAACATGGGATTAGAATCTTTTGAGGGTTCTGCATCAAGCCATAACTATAATGAATTGAAGGAGGTGTCTCATATTCAGAAATTCCATGGAGCTCTTGCAGATACTTTTGCCGCCAACTGGAGGAATGCTGAATATATAACACCTGCTTGTTTTCTATATCTTCTTGAGCGCCTTCTGATTTTGTTGTCTAGGTTCCAGGGGTGCATGTTTACTACAAAGTCATCTTTTGTTGATTGGCTTATATACCAGGAAGGGAGCACAAATCCACCGACCAATGTAGTGACTGATGTGCAACAATCCTTCAGAGTTGTCCTGCGGTTTGTTGTCGACATTGTTCTGCAATTCCTTGAGAATGACATGGAAACAATGGAATGGATCAGTAATGCACATGCAAAAACTAACAACTATCATTCTTTGGTGGTCTTGAGATTGATTATTATAATTTGTTTGCTTCATTTAAACTTTGGGAATTATGCAAATTTACTTCTTGACTTGCTGAGAAGAAGCTATATCTCTAACAAGTTGCCACGGGAGTTTTATGATGCCCTCCACAGAAGACGAAAACGTAATATTCTGAATGCTGTAGCTGATGCATTGAGAAAGATCGGCAATCCTCTTGTAATTGTGAGTTTGAGGGAAAATCATCCAATCTTTGCATGTCCAGATGCAATTTTTGTAGACATGAAGGTCAACAAATGCAAGGTGGAGATATTAGAAAGCTTGTTCTCAAAAGTTGAAGGTAATGATTCGGACAAGTGTAAGAAGAAGGAAGTGGCACCTACTAGTGCTTCTGAAGACCGAGGCAACAGTCAGAAAAACAATGGCGAAAAGGGAAGTGGCAGCTGGACAAGTAAGTAGCAACGTTGCGGTAGTATTCTCTCAAAAGATCAATTCTGAACTTTTCCTTTCTGTTATATTTACTCTATGAAGCTGTAAAGGGAACATATAAACACAGTTAGGTGTATTGTTCTTTGCCCTGGAGGCAAATTGGCTTCTATATTTAAGTATTCCCCTTATATGCAAATCTTGCAATTAAAATGGAAAAATGTGTAGTAAATATAACATCTTCGGTCTGTATTTCCATGATTGCATTGTGTGTGTGACTCTGATAATGCTTGTAAGGTTGAGTTGAGTAGAAAGTAATTTGGTGTTAGAATCTGTTTAGAATTGAGGTGCTACTTCTTTAAATACAGAAATTGTAAAATAGAAATCATTTACTTGTGAAATATAAAATGACCAAAAACCAAGTGAAAAAAAGATCTTGAAAGTATAGTATAGAATGATCTTAGAAAAATTTTAGCAATGCTTTACAGTCTAAATTTGAATATTTTCCATAAGGCAGCCGAAAAAAATCCAAATTTTACGTTCGGTTTTAAATTAGAGGCGTTGCGCTTGGGGTGTATGTCGAATTGGAAAGCACACGCTGGTGCTCACCTCCCCGACCAATTGGTGGAGGGTTCGAAGCTTGATAATGTCAAGCAATGGAAATTCCCCCCTCTTGCTGTAGGGGTACTCCCTTTCCTCTGTGGATTTTGTTTCTTCTCCTATGGAGTGTGTATTCTTGGCTGTGCGTCAGTATGAAATTAACTTAGTGCCCCGGATCCCCCTGATTTAAATATCAGTATTCAAAAAAAAATAGAGGCGTTAAAATATATTTTTTGACGGCCACCGTAACCTTTAATGTTTTAAGTTCTAAGTTATTGCTTCAACCAATACAACAAACCATGAAGCCAATGTCAAAAGGGGTGCAAAATGAAACAATCATATGTCTGTCTTATTTGTATAAGTGATATCTTATTTGTGAAAGTGATGTATTATCTCGATAGCTTTTTAATGTAATATTTAATTAAGGTCTGATATAATATCAGTATTCTAAGGAAAAAAAAAATGTTTGTCTTAGTTTTGCTTCCTTAAACAACTAAATGACTTGTTTTAAGTACATAAATAACTCCATTTATATATATATATTTGATTTCAAAATTTCATTTCTAAGTTATGTATAAATATTGATTGAATGATTAATTTTTTAATTTTAAAATTACTTATTATACTATTTCTCTTTTTAATAATTACTTAATAAATTATAAAATATTAAAATATTAATATTAAAATTTAAAAACTGTAGCATTACTTTTGATAAAATTTGTGTGAATGTTAATAAATGTCAATATTTAAAAAGGTGGCGTGAAGCCCAGAAATATTTTATCACTTCCAATGTAACTTCATCACAATTAGTCTATTAAGGAGAAAAACAACATGAACATTAAATGCTTGTTCAACATTTTTTGAGTTGTTTTAATTTGAAATGATTGTAGTGTTTTTAAACATTATTTTTTTTATAGGTAATGAGAGTCACTGTTATATTTTCCAACATGAGCAATTGAGAAAACAACCATGACTCTAACTCCAAACCAGCAAGAATGATCACTTCATCAAGGGTAGGATGAAATCATTGGGCTGGTAATCATAAGCAGAGACATCTTCTCAAGTCTCAGTTCAACAGCATTCTTCATATCCAGATTGATCACAACTTGGATCTACTTGGGCTTTAGCTACTAGCTCTTATTTTTTTAGAACATTACAGATGTCCTTGGACTCCATTTGGCAAGCAATATCATGAAGCTTCCACAAGATAGATTCATTATTTTGCTACTTTCTCTGGACTTGTTTGCCTGTTTCCAATTTCTTCAATAACTAATACATGCTTTGAAGAACCTGAATTGCTTCAGTATTTCTCTGTATCTCTAACAAGTCATCGCACTTGCATTGCATATTATTTGCAAATGTGAACATTCTTCATCAAGTATCTGGCAGATCTCCTCTCCTCGTTTCTCTCTGAGTCTCTTAGACTTTCCTGTGACTCTAATCTTCCCCAATCTTAGGGCCCTCGTACAACCATGGCACTAAATCATAATCATCATTGTCAGGAAGCGAATTAACTTCACCAACATTGAGAGGGAAAAGATTTTGCAACAGCAGCAGTACGATTAGTAGCATTAAGCTCTCTTCCTAGTAAACATTCATCCATAAGTAGACGTGAGAAGTCTCTACTAAAATAAGCACTTTTCTTTACTGTCGGACACTGGATCATCACTAGGATAATAATCCACGCAGCTACTAGTCACAGGATTTCTGCTGAACTACAGGTATCAGCCATTCCATTCATGAGCTTAAGCATTTCTTCCAAATCTAAAGCCTCCAAAAAGCATAGAAACTGAAGAGGCTACTGGGCGAAGTTGTGACAGTGGAGTTAAGCATTGCTAGACATTTATTTCTGAGAAGCAAGGGAAATGCGTGATGTATTTTCTAAACGGACTGGCTATAAACCGTCTGGCCATACCATTTTTCAAAGGTTTCCACTTACCTTTCAGAATTATCTCAGTCCATTCCCTACTTTAACTCCTACCTTCTCCTTCAACAACTCCAGATTCTATCCATGCAAATCCCTGGAATTGTTCTTGTACATGTTATAATCAACAAATTTCACATTACAACAACACTCCCAATACTTCCAAGTTTTGTGCTTCTTAGCGACCCTTATGGATTCTGAAATATCTAGAGACAAATTAAGTTTCAAGGATGTAACATATTTTTTCAAGATCTTTTATACCCAGTTCACGAAACCCCTCTTTTTCTCAAAACATATAATATAGACTCAATTGTTTTGCAGTGTTCTATTTGTTTGATCATAATGTCTGATTTCACGAGTAAAATAAATACCAATCAAAGAATGAAAAATTTAAACTTTTACCTTCTTCAAATTCTTCCCTCTTCTTGATATTCCCATTGTTGAACTCTGATATTTTCTAGTGATGAAATAAAGTAGTTAAGATGTTTTTGAATAATGTTTACTTGGTCAGAGTTAGAGTCAGTTGCAAATACAAGTTCCTTGTTTCTAGAGTTTGGTCTTCAAGTTCAAATAAGTTGTTACAAGTTGGATAGGATTGTATTTATCTTGGATGTAAAAATCTGTATAAATCAGAATTCAATGAATGAAGTTTTTTCTTAGTTCTTTTTTTTTTTCTCGAATACATATATGCTTGCCCTCGTAACATAGTCTCTGCATTCAGATTCTGCTCTAATCACTAAAGTTTAACCCCCATGATTCCACTTCTCTTGCTAAAGGTCCCCAATTCAAACCTAGGATGGTACCTTGTCCGTGTCAACCGTCAGATCACAAGTCAGGCCATGCACAAAGAGCTATAAGTTTACAGATAGCAGAGTCGCTTTGATGAATGCCATTGGAGATGAAGACTGAAGAGGCCATGAAAATACACCTTCTTTCACTCCATAGTAGTTGTTGTGGCTTTATACCTAACGAACCCTTAACATATACACAGGCACTCGTAGGCATAATCCACTGAATCACATTCTTAATATTCATTTCCTCAAACAATTTTCCCGACATCACAGGTTAAAAAAATTTCACCCTCGGAATACAATCTCAAAGGAGCAGTTTGCACATTATTATCCAATAAAATACCTCCATTTTTTGAGTACCCAATAATTTCATTTACCTTCCAAACTCGTACAAGAATCACAAAGCCACAAATCCAAGTTTCAACCCACTAACCAACATATCTTTAAGGAGAAAATTGCAGCCATTAACTAAATTATTGTGTGGGGGAATTGGATGGGCTATTGCAATGCTCCAATGATGAGACTGTGAAACTGAAAGAAGAAATTTTTGAATAGTAGTTGGTTTTTGGCGCCAAGTGATATCAATTGTTTATTTAAACTCCCAGTTCCCCCCAACCAAATCGTTTGAATCCTTTTGAAGCAGACGACTGATGACTAGTTGTCGTCTACATTTGAAAGGGCTATTGATTTGTCGCTTATAAGCTTTGCTTAAAAACGACAATTTGTTTGGCAGTTAGTAAATGAGACAACGTATCTCATAGTGTTTCCGGCCATCTCAAAGAGTCTCAAATTCCATGAATTCAACCCAAAAGTAAAGATATAATCCAGATTAAGAACATACCAAAAAATAAATAAAAATAAAGTTGAATTATTTTTGACAGGACCCGACCCGAGCCCTCTTCGAGAATCGAGACAGATCCTGCGATGACACGTGACTAACATACTCTTTACTCATACATATGATACAATAAAGCTACCTGCCTCAACAAAAAGTGTACACATGTATTCTAATATACAAAACATATACAAATACACAGACTGAGACACTTATGTAACTATGCACGTTGGCCAACCTCAAAATGTGATGACTGTATTACACTGCACAATTCCTGTGACAACCTGAAAAAAAATAAGAAAATGGAAAAAGGGTGAGCTTGTGGCTCAGTGAGTGAACATAATCTGAAAATATCATATACTTTATATGTATTGTACACGTATAAATCTGTATGATAAAATATTCATAAAACTGTATACTGAGTAATCAATAAACTTGTACTAAAAGTATGAACTGTCATAAAATCTGTGCTGAAATTAAAATCATGACATAATACTGGGATCTGAAAATCTGAAAGCGCAAACTATCATAAAATCTATTATCAAGCTGAATATATGTAACATAATTCTGGAAACATGTACTACATATATATACTGAAAATCACACCAAACTTGTACCCGGAGAAAATCTGGTCTAACTTGACGGAATAACTCACGCACAGGCAGAGCGAGGGATCTAAGCTGGTCTAACCCGGCGGAATACTGCATCGCTCGGGCAGAGCAAACTAAACTGGTCTAACGCATGCGCAAAGCAACTACACTAAAGGGGAGGGTATGCATGTGATGGTTCAAAAACTACTACAATATAGTATTATGACCATAATTATTCTAAAATAATTATTTCTGTACTGAACATAATTATAATTATAAACTGTACTATAATAAATTCTAAAACATTTTTGAATATACTAAATAGTATAAATATTTTTCTGTCTAAAATAAATCATAACTAAATCTGATAACGCGTAATTAAATCATAATTAGCTGTATTAAAAACATATAAAATATATATAATTATCCACTCACAAAAGTGCGTTAATCTTGAGTTAGGTCTGGATTCTGAGATCTACTCGCTATCGGCACACCTCCTATATCATAGGGTATAAAAATACATCATTAGTACCGATATGTATTATAAATATTAAAATTTAAATATTCTAATATCACAAAACTATTATCCACTAAACCACTGGATATAAATCTGATTACCCAAACTAATTTTCTAAAATTTTCTATTTTTTTTTTCTCTTTCCTTCTTTTTCTTTTTCTTTTTCTTTTTCTTTCTTCTTTCTTCTCGGTTTCTCTCTTCTTTTCTTTTTTTTTCTTCCTTTCCCTTTCTTTTTCTTTTTCTTTTTCCTTTCTTTCTTTTCCCTTCCGGCTTTTGCTTCTTCTTCTCTCGGTTTCGGTTGCTTCTTTTCAACGAAGCAAAACAGAACATATATATATATATATATACAACAAACCCACCGCTTCAATTTCTCCCTTCTTTTTTTTTCTACCAAACTTTATATATATACAACACGTGTATTACAGTTTCTACAAAATCGGAGCCCATGAAACAAAAGTGTCATCATTCTTGAACAAAGCTGGGTGCAAATGAAGCAACTTCAAAACAAATTGGTCCAATGTGACTATCAATTCCAAGCTTATTACATTTCAGTGAAATCTCTGTATCACCACCAATGAGGAGCAACCTCTGCTATCAAATGGCCAAATTACATGCTGGCTTTTCTGTGGAAAAACAGAATTGTTGGTTGCCAGCACCCTTTAACGCAGGCGTCCACGACCTCTTTCCAGGAACCAATAACCTATACATACATGTACATTATAAGCACAATTTGAACTACATAAGGAAAGATATGCTAGAAAGCTAATGGTGCAACTCAAAAGAATGTACCTCCACATTTCTTCCATTGTACTGGACATATTTTTCAAGCTCGCGCTTGTAAATAAAGCAGGTATATTGTTCTCGAGCACCAGAAAAGCAAACCTTGAAAATGAAAGTTAATCTTAGTCACATCACAAACTGGTATCAAGTACATAAAAACAGGTTGGGTACAAGATATGCATGGAAGTATGGGTATTTATAGTGCTGCAGTGTTGAGTGTTGATCAAATGACATGACACAAGAGTCTA
Organism: Ailanthus altissimus; assembly: GCA_946807835.1. Taxonomy (NCBI): domain Eukaryota; kingdom Viridiplantae; phylum Streptophyta; class Magnoliopsida; order Sapindales; family Simaroubaceae; genus Ailanthus; species Ailanthus altissimus. Next base: position 28,165,320 of record OX327689.1, read on the forward strand.
GGCAGATTTCATTATCCTTGGAAGTTTTGCAACGCCACAAAGAGAGTAAATTAGAGCAAAACTCAAATTTCCCACAGACAAATGAAGATAATTTCAGGAATTCAGCCCCAAGGTTATTCAAGACGTTGAACGTTGAACATACAACAAAACAGTAGATCATTTGAGGAATAGAAGAAACTTTTTACCGTACAAAAAGAGCACAAGGTTAAAAGATATTTGAGGTTCAAGCACATTAAAGCACAAGGTTGAATTTACCAAAGAAACGAGGAAATATTTGCTATGAGGCTGCCATCTTTGAAATAGAACGTTTAGATCCAAATCAGTAGAAAGAGCACTCAAAGTTCTTGATATGTCTTCTGAACTCTCGTCATGTTTCTTCCAACTTAAAACTGCAAATTCAGGCCAAAAGCTTAAGATTACTACATTTTGTGATCATATTATTTTATATGAGCATTGTTAACATACCTATTGTGAAGACATGTGGAAGACAACGAAGAATATGGTAGATATGGTTTACTGTTCCACAAGCTTTACAGAACCATTGTCTATTCACCTCCATCTTCAAAAGCTCATCAGAAGATTTTTCGCCATGCTTATCCTGAGTTGAAACAACAGAATTTAAACAATAACAAACATGTAACGAGAATGAAATTTATTTTCAAAATAATATGAACAATTCTTTTCATGAGTAAGTGAAATACAGACCAACCTTATTCATTCTGAGATTGTCTGCACTTAGGCTAAGATAAAGGGAACTATACGCATGGTGCATCGATTCAACTTCACATTTGACACAATTTATTCTTTCGTGATGATCCATTCCAAATATTCTATGCACATAACAATTAGCCAGAAAGCAATCCGAGGAGGCCTCATTTTGCAATTTCAAATCAGAAATCAATGAGTCATGAAGAGATTCCAAGATAACTAGCAGGAATTCAGAAGCATTGTCCATTTGTCCCTGTAAATTCAATAAGAAAAGGCGATTACTCATCCCACGATCAAGTTGTTCCAAAAGTTATTCAGAACTGGGAAGAGAGGTTTATGTACAGACCTCCTTTGAGTTTCTTTTATCCTGGTATTGAACAATCAAAGCATTTCTTAAAGAAGCCGGGGCAACAGCTTTCCCTTCACCTAAGCCTTCGAATAATTCTGCTAATGCACACACAACACATGGATTTTTAATGTGTATATGCTGTGATTTTGATCTGTCCATGAACTCCTCTGAAAATTCTCTCAGGTGCCACAGAGACTGCCAAACAACATAATTAAAAAAGATTTGTATCATCATTGAAATAAGGCTTTGATTCGAACAGAAAATTCATCAAGTTATAGAGTTTCAACCTGTATAATCATGTTTAGAAAGCAATCAAGAGCTTCAATTCTAAGTTCAGTTCCAAGCACGTTGACCTCAAGGGCAGCTTCATTGGCACTTGCTGAAGGTCCAATGTCAGGATTTGGATCATCACTGAAACAAACCCCAAGTAAAATAACATCAAGTCCAGTTTTTTAGATATGCTGGAAGCAAATCTAAGATTCTTTTGATACTCGTGAGAACGCTTTTCATACCTAAAAGACTTTTTCTTCTCGTCTTCAATTCTTGATTCTTTCCTTGATTTTGTCATTTCTTCCTCCTCGAGAAAGTGATCTCTTCCTGGATTATTAATGTGTTTGGAAAATTCATATCAAAATTCTGAAACAAAGAATAGACTTTAGAATATCAACTCTAGAGTTCTACAATGCTTATCTAGCCTATGATCACCGTTTTGTTCTTCAATTTCGTACTATTTGAGAAGAGACTCTATATATATAGCCAGAAAAGCAATGTGGGATTTTGACATAACTGGGGTGTCACAGGATTCGAATTCTGAACTCTTATTTGTTAAGAAAAAATTCTAAAACAAGCTTTAGCAAATTCCCCAACTCCTTATAAAAACCTGAACAATTATAAGTAACTTAAAGGTAAAGGCACGAGATCTAAGGATAAATTGTGAAAACAAGCAACATGAAAGAGGCAGGCACAGGCACATGGTGAGTGAGAGGAGAAGAGAAATTACCAAAGCTTGGGCCTACAGCTTTTCTAGTGTCAGCTCCAAGTCTTTTCTCGTTACCGTGTTCATGTTCATGTTGATGATAATTATTTGAGTTAAAAGCAGACAGATCTTCTTCGACATTCGCTTCAATAGTTTCAACCATATTTTCACTTTTCCTATTTGACTTTGTAACCAAAGGCATGTTCTAGTTTTACTACTACGAACCCACAAACAAATGTATGTTGATTTGGCTCAGATTTCGGAGTGCAGTTAGATAACTAAGAAGGTAATTATCTCTTTGAGTTCTATTCTGTTTAGACTTTCTATAGGATTTGTGGTTTAACCAATCATATTTTTTCTAATTAAGTTAGATTAGAATTACGAATCCTTATTTTTTATATTAAAGATATAAATTAATCAAATAACCTCCTTTACCATATTTATATAATTTAACTTTTTAATTGTGATTTATGTGTAAATATTTTCTTTCTTTTGGTATATTTTAATTTTTCTATTTTATATCAATCTAAAGCATATATAAAAACTCACTGTAAAATATATACATCTTTTATATTTCTCATATTTTAAAAATTGTACAACAAAGATTGAAATTATAATCACTTTAGTGTTAGAAAAATTAACCAACACTTCCAAAATATTGTTATAGGTCTGGTCTAATGATAATTGAACTTCTTTGCTTATGTCAAACGTTCTAGTCGGATGGGCTTTTTTTCAGACTTATTCCAATTTGAACGAAATTAGGTTTGGCATTCGGGACCTTTCGGATTTTAGTTTTAGGGATTTGAAAGACCGATCACGTTTGGGATATTTCTCGAACCTAATCAGAATTTGTCTCAAGCCTCAAATAAAAAATTTGAAATTCAAAAATTTTTTCAAATTGAAAATTGTGTGAAAATTTGAAATTTGAAAATAAAAATTTCCAATTTAAAAATTGACTACATTTTTAAAATTTTGCCAAAATTGTCAACATAATTTTATAAGTTTTTAAAAGTTAGACATTTATTAAGATTTTTATTATTTAAATTAAAAATTAGACCCGTCTCGAATTGAGTCCCATTTGGACTTAGGTCTATTTGGGTCAATTTTGAATTTGACTCAAATTCGAAATGTTTAGTCCTAGAATCCTAAATTCTATCCTAAGTATAAAAAAAAAAAAAAAGAACATAAGCCTAAGATCAAAAAATAGGAAAATTTACCAGAAATAAAATCAAGTAATTATGTAAAAAGTAAAACACAAGCAACAAAATTGGTTAATATATGGAGGAGAATATACAGTAAAACCCTAAGTATTGGGTAATTTTATTGTTTGAGACAACTGTTGGTATTTTAGTAGTAAAATAGGTTATGGACTAAAGTGATTGAATTTTGTTATTTAAGACACCAGTTGGTATTTGAGTAGTAAATTAGGTTATGCGCTAAAGTAATTCATTATTTGAGTATTTATAATAAAGACTTATATTTAAGGGCAACCACACTATCTTGATTGACATAGAAGAGAATATGAAATACATTAAGCCTATCTATTTCATGTAGTGTTTCGACTCGAATACCAATATTCTCTCTTGATTTAAGTATATTTTTTAGTAAATATAAGCATATGATTTGTAGTTGATAAAAAAAATCATAAAACAATAAATCTTAACCACACACATAATATAATACACGTGTGACAAAGTTTATCAGAACTTAGGTATCCATCATTTAAGAGAGAAACCTAATTCAAACAGATAATTCTTTGTCTTAGAAAATTGTTTGATAGATTTGAGTTCTCATGCATTCTTGACTGGTTTTCAAACTGATAAGCTGTCCCAATTTGGTCCTTTTCTCGAATATTCAAAATAAAATCTAACTCCAATTTCAATATCAAATCCCATTCATACTGATCATATGCTTTCACAGGATTACCTTTCCTATCTTCTACATTTTTTTCGCCATTTTCTGAGCTTTGTTTTGCTAAATGCTGCCATCTTTTCTCAGACATTGTCACTAAACATGAACTTTCTTCTTTGATAAAATTAAAAGAAAAAGCTCCTCTCCTTGTTCTGATTTTTTTAGGGTCCCTTGTACTTGTCTATGATTCTAATTCTTTCCCAACATCTAGGCCTGCACACAGCCACGAAAATGGCAATAGTTTATCACTGACAGGCACTACACCATCTCCTTGCACAAGGTTTGCAGAAGTTACTGCAGAGCCATCAGAAAAAAAACAGTCAAAGCCATTGGCAAAATTAAGCTCTCCTCACAATAATTGCTCTTCCCAAAGGAGAAGTGATAAGTCTTCAGTTTCCATCTCAAGGTTTTCACTTAAACCAAATGTATTGGACAGGGTCTGCATGTAATTAAGGATGCTTTGAAGATTCTAAAAAGCATACAAATACAACTTCAAGAGTTTTCAGGTTCCCACTCCTTGGCAATGGTTCTGAAATTCTTTCCTTAAGCTCTTGAAATTGTGAGATCTATCACCCAATCAGCATGATTTTGCATAAGACATTCGAATCCGAGAACGTTACCGAAACATAACATGGACTCCCTCAAGAAGCTTTGTGCATTTACTATCATCGCATAATGGCCATCTCAGATCAACTTTAACGCCAAATAATAATCTTTTTTCCCATAATGATCAGCGCCAACTGGTTTTCAGTCACGTTTCGCAATTATCTCAACTGAAACATCATTAACTTGTGTTGGAAGAAATAATTATCTGAACTGAAACATCATTAACTTGTGCTGGAAGAAATGACAGTACATAAGGTGGAATTTTCCAGCCCTGATTATCATAATTATCTTGATCCTCCATTTCTAGCGCCCATTGACATTCTTGATTCACCCCCTCATAAGTTTGGTTGAAACCTTGCAAAATATACATCATGGAGGTACAAAAGTGAGCCAAATCAATGGAGTTTCCGGACAGAGTCCAGGCTTTAACAGTCCACAATGAACCCTCAAAGCCCAGAGTCTCACCGTAGGACATTCAATGTAACCATTCTAAGGAACATTCCCGTTGAATCAATCGAACAAGAATGACAATAAAAAACTGGAGGGTTTTTAAAACTTGTTGGTTTTGGCACCAATTGGCTTACTAGTACCAGTTTCAGCAGCTTGTCGTTTAATCACCATTTTAAGTACACGACCTGTTTTCTTTTCTATTGGTTTGACTATGAAAAGTTGGCTGTCTATACAATTGATATATACGAATGACTTGTCTTTTTGTTTTTGGTTGGTGAATCAAACGAATTGTCGTCTAATATCACATTTCGCATTATAAAGAAAAATGAATTTAAAACTCAAACTCCTTCTTTGAAAAGAATTGGAACTTTAAGCAAACAAACGACTCTTTAACTTTTCACGATCAAGTCAAATAGTTTGTTCAGTGTGAAAACTAACAGAAATTGGCTTCCGAAATTTTCTTGTATCATCAATTACTTTGTTGCTGTTCCTTGGAAATTCCAAGCACATTCCCCTCTGCTGGCTTATTCAGGTAACCCAGTTACTGTTTTAGACACTAAACCAATGTTTATCTGCTAAGATAAGGGGACGATTAATGTTCTATTATTTCGGATTTGTCTATAATATAACAATACTTCTACAGATAAATACAAAATTTGGATCCCAATTGATGTTGATACTACAAAATGTTAAAGACTAATTAAATCTAAATACTTTTGTGCCTTTCAGCAATCACTTGATCCACGGTGCGCAAAGTGAATTGTGCATATATTTTACCCGACGACGTCGAATTCGCCAAGGCCAAGAACAGAGAAACATGACTGCGAATAGCTTCATCGTTGTCATCTCGATCCTTTAGGATCGAGCATTATTTTCCTGAAACAACCAACACATAAGAAATATTAATATATTTTCTTTTCAATAATTAGCTAGAAAGTCGTAACTAAAGGTAAATATTTATATATTTACCTTGTTGGCATGAAGCGTTAACGGTGAGTGTTTATAAAGAAGCAGACCATGATCAAGAGTGCTACGTAAGTAGTGAAGTAACCTCTTGACAGCACTCCAATTTTCCGAGGTGGGACGATGCATGAACTGAGACAGTCTATTGACGGAGAACGCAATGTTGGTGAAAAGACCCATGTCGGTTTCTCTCATGGAAGAATTGTAACTCTAACTATTATTAACTTGAGTAAAACTAATTTATCAATTTTTTATTTAATCTTAAAATCCTCAATAAAATCTCAAATAAACACAAGCTCAAATATCTCTAATAAGTATCTAACAAATAAAATAAAAAAAAAATCTTTGTAGAACTCTGCGACTAACCTTATAAAATCTAACATTATCTAATGAAAAATGTAGCAACTTGAAAGAAAAAAAATATAGAGAATAGAGTAGAGTGATCTCAAACTCGGTGAGTAGATATTTTATTTACTAAAATATATATTTTATATTTAATTAATTACACTAATATAACATAGAGAAATCACTTTAAGATGCGCTAAATTCACAAATATAATATCTAATAATATATATATCATGTAATTGAAAATCTTATAAAATTCTCCTATGTAGGTGAAAATTTTATAAAATTCCTTTTTATCTAACAAGCCGCAAACTTTATAAAATTTTCTTTTATTTATGTAATAAAAAACTTTATAAATTTTTTATTTATCTATTAATAATTATTGACCTGATAAATTAAAAACTATATCAATAACTAAAAATACACATTAAATAAGTACCCGAGAAAATTAGCTGGTTATACACTTAATGTAACTATTAATACTTTGGCTAAGCAAAAAAATAAGCTGGTCACACACCTGGCAGTACTACATTGCATAGGCAGAGTAAGTATTCTAGCTAGTCATACACGTATATGCAAAGCTATACTTCAAATGACTATACATTCAAAAATACGGTCTAAAACCTCTATTTGTGTCTGAAGAGGTCCTAAAGACCTGTATCTAAATCTTTAACTGAATAGAGAAGGGTATGCTAGGTGATTTAAAAAACTATCAACTAAATAAAATTTCTATAATCAATATGCAGAATCATAATTCAACTAAAATAATTAGTTAATATTTAAATAGATATTACTACAACTTAACTTTAAAAATAACATTTATTTCATAATATATATAATACTGGTAAGATTATAAAGAAAAATCTTCTTCTTAAAACTAAAGAAAATAATATCAAATAATTCTTTTAACCATTACAACAAACTAAAACTGAATATAACTCTTCTAAAAATAATGGTAACTACTTTTAACAGCAATCTACAACATAACTTAATAATAAATGATTAAAAGATTATTAATTTAAATAAAGAACTAAAATTATTTCTTCAAGATTTTAGAATGGCCAACATAAACCACATCATATAAATAATCTTTGAAATGTAATAACTACAAGTAAAGAACTTTTTATCTTTTTCAAAATATAAATAGGAGTAAAATAAAAGAAATATATTATTCCACTCACAAAATTCAACATGCATTGAAATATTTTAATACAAAGCTTCTCTTTCATAATAAGGGATTTCGTCTTATGAGCTTGAAACAGATTTTTTCTTCCTTGACCCAAATCATAGAGCCTTTCTTCTTGAGGTTATAAATGATGATAATAATAATTTAAACCCATAAAATAATATAAATCCAAATTAAATCATAATTTAAAGTTTATAATTTTCTAAAACCTTTCAATTTCGATCACTATTATTTAATAAAATTATCTTATGCATCAAATAGTGTCCATTTACCATCAAAACAAAAATATATCATTCTTTGAAATATAGTTAATTATCAAATAAAGGAAATTAGAATTTATACCTTCAAAATCCAACCTATGATCACTCTTAAAATTGAACCATTAATCTAATAGAATATGGAGATTCATTGAGCAGTCCTTAGTCTTGGAATTTTCTAAAATTATATATTTATTCAAAAATTATGAAACAACCTTAGAATTGATCATGACACAGACAATAATATATAATTAATCATTCAATGATAAATTTATTAAGAAAGTATTTTAAAATAAATTTATTTTAGACATTTCAAAATCTGTCAATAAATTTTCAGCACTAAGATAAAATAATATAGAAAATCATAATAATTGGAATATGATGAATCAAACTATGAGATTTGGATATATTAAACTAGACATCTAGAAATAATATATTTCAAAAAACTATAGCTGTATAAAATCGTTTAGTAGATAAAATTCAGCTCGTCATTTTGACATATTGCAGAAATAAGGCATTCTCTGAATTTCACAATCATATTTGAAAAATGATAAAAAAAAACATTAATTTATAGAATTTTTCTTAGGATGTTTAGATTCATGGGTTAAAAATACAGAACCAAAATCGATCCACAATACTTTATAAAAGTTTCAAACCTAGAGACTATCGTGAAAAAAACCTACAAATCATTCATAATTCCTTCTCTTATTCATAAAATCATTCTCAATTCCATGAAACTATCATCAATTCTTTAATTTACTAAGCTTTCAAAAATTAAACCTCATTACAAATCATATAATAAACTCAAGAAATTAGAATAAGGATTAGAAGATACCTATTATAATCATTTAAACACCAAATTTCCTTCAATTTTCTCTTGATATTCGTCTTTCTCTCTCTTATTTCTCTCTTTTCTTTATTTTATTTCTTCTGGTAAATGAGCTATATGTAGAAAACGGGTTTAGGGTTAGAGAAGAGCTAAATTTATAATATTAGGCTAGTTGTTTTAGTATTCTCAAGCTAGCACCTTTTCTTTTAAAAGTATTGCAACTTGGTCCTAATAAAATAAATTTGAAAACCTTGCAAATTGACCCAAATACAAAATGCTAGATCATAATCTACAAAAAAATAATAATCAACATATAAACATAAAGAAATTTCTACTAACATAATTACATGGTTAGCACAATTCTTTTCATCTTAAAATGTGGTGACGAAGTATTACACCTAAGATCTAATATTCTTGAGGCCATAGATACCAGGCCGAGATGGATGGAATGAAAATCAGGCGTTAGAATCTCACATTACCTAATTAGATAATATTTTTAGGTTATATATGTAAAGCTATTTTCTCTATTAGCATGAGGTATTTTAGGAACACCCAAGAAAAAAATCGTATGAGTCTAAGCCTAAAACGGATAATATCATACTTTGTGGGAGTAAATTATTACAAATGGTATTAGAGGCGAATCTACCCCATGGTGTGGGCCAATGAGCCTGCAGTCTGTGCAACAAATAGCACACACGTGTCGCACCCTTGGGGTCTAATCTATATGGGCCAGCCATGTGTTTCCGAAGGCCTAGCACACACGGGGCCGTGTGTCCCCTAAGAGGAGTAGATTATAACTGTAATGAGCTACTCTTACACAATATGATATTGTCTGTTTTGAGATTGGGCCCGTATGACTTTGTTCTTAGGTCTCCCTAAAAGGCTTCATACTATTATTCGCTTTAAGCCTGGGTCTGCACGACTTTATTCTTGGTCCTCCCTAAAAAACTTCATACTGTTTCAGAAATGATATATATTAGAAATTTTCTCTAATCAGGCGATGTAGAATTCTAGTACCTCATCCGCACCTTATATTATTTGAGAAGGGACTCTACATATATAATTCAGAAACTTTTTTCAACTAAACGATATAAGATTTTAGCATCTTACACTCACCTCATTCATTTTACCCTCACCTCATTCATCTTAACCCTACTATCTATGGTCTCAGACATTTTAGATCTGGAGTGCTAAAATAACACCCAAGATCTAAGATTACAAGGTTCCTTTTAGATAGATTACAAGTTTCTTGCAATTTACGACACTCAATCAACAAGATAATTGTACTACCAGCAAAAAGCAAAGGCAAGACAAGGTTGCTTTTGAGTTATGGCAATTAATTAAGAAAATATATACCACTTATATTTTCCAGCTTCTAATTCTCGAGATTCATATTTGTCTATTGCATTCTTCGCAAGACGTGAAAATGACTGTATTTCCACTGTGTAATGAGTTGGTGGCACATGCGAAAAGGATCTTGCTATGGCTTTTGTATATAACAATTCTCAATCTTTAACCTGTGCTTGCATACTTCAATCACTTTGCACTATTTTTCAGCATTGCTCACTGCCAACTGAATGTACACGGCAACAAGACTCGCATTCTTCAAGGCCATCATGTACTTTTCTACATGCAAGTGTAGTTAAAAACTGCTGGCCATATTTCTTGACTACCAGGTCTAGTGATTCAGCGCTGGTGATGGAGGGTGGTGGTGGTAGGTACGGTCGTTTGTAACGTCTAGCAGAGGAATCTTGTTTCTTGCTCATGTTTTTATTTTCTTGGGAAAGAGAAAAGAATCAATATGATTTGGCGTGTCCTTTATGTTTTTATTTTCAGTCTCGGAATACAATCTAAAAACAGAAGATTATACATGATTATCCTAAAAATAGCTTCATTTTTTAGTATCCAATGCTTCATTTGCCTTCCAAATTCCATATGGCTAGTAAAAGAAATTAAAAAATTTTAAAAAAACCAACCCAATATTATCATTATATTATTTCCATTAAATCATGAAATGTTTCTATTAAATCCAAGCCAAATGAAACCAAAAGAATCTTAAAATTTAAAGTACTGAAGCCATGGTTATAGTGGCATCCTTCATGAAGAGAGTAGAAGCAAATGAAACAATTTCAAAACAATTGATCCAAGGAAACTTGTCCTTATTGTTCTGAAATTGGATCAATTTCAGAATTAATGATCCAATTGATCCAAGTAGTTAAGCAAATGTCTAATTTGTGATGAATTAATTGAGCATATCGGAATTATAATTATAATTTTGGACATGATGGCTAGGCTGAGCAGTTAAGGGTGAACTTTCTCAACTATGCGGTTGGGAGTTCAAGTTTTGGAATATGTTGAGACAATAAATAATTTTTTTCTCTTTTAAAGGATCTTTTTCTTTTTTTTCTTTTATAGAGTATTATATTCTCTTTCTTCTCTCCTTTATAAGGTATTGTATTCTTTATTCTCAAAAGGTTCTCTTCTTTTTTTTTTTTAAGAGTTTGTGTTTCTCTTTTATAAGGTGTATTTTTTCAATGTGGGAATAAGTTATTCCTTCTTTGTGGGGGTTTATGTTCGAACATGATTCCTTCTTTGTGAGGTTTGTATTCTTCTTTTTTGAAAGTATCTCTTCTTTCTTCTTCTTGAGATTTGTGTTCTCCTTTGGAAAGGTCTATTCTTCCCTTCTTTTTATAAGATTTGTGTTCTCCTTTCACATAATCTACTTCCCCAATGCAAGGTATAAGTTATTCCCTCCTTTGTAAGGGTTAGTGTTTGGGTTGCGTTGGGGTATGCTTCCTCTTGTGTGAGGTTTATATTTTCTTTCTCGAAAATGTATTTTTTTTTTCCTTTTATGAGATATGTGTTCCCCTTTTAAAATGGTCTCTTCTTCCCTCTTTTTTTTTTGAGTTTTGTGTTCTCTTTTTATAATGTTTAATTCTTAAAATGGGATATGGGTTTCCCTCCTCTGCGGAGGTCTCTGTTCGAGTTATATTTGAGTATGCTTCCCTTTTGTGAGGTATGTGCTTTTTTTTTAAAGGCTTTTTTCTTTGATTCGGAGAGTGTTCACTTTTCATATGATCTTACTTTTTTAGTATACGTTACTGTGTAAATATAATACTTTATCTCAATAATAATCATCTTATTGTAGAAAAGAATAATACTTAAAAAAGAATAATAAATTTAATATAAATATTTAAAAAATTAAAAATTTATATAAACTTAAGTAATTAATTAAAAAAATTACATTATATATAGTCCACCACTAGACAACCTTTGAAATCACTAACATATAATGTGCATGCGCGCACAAGCAGACACACATACATATATATATATATATATATGATTCTTTTTTGTTAAAATAGTTTTTCATCCCTTATTAATAACAAAAGTTTTTTATCTGTATTAACAAAATTTGTTATCCTTTTTTTTTCCAATAGTCACTCACTGTTGACTACCCTCTTAGGAACTACTTTTAGTTATAAGAAAGAAAATTAACTTAATTTCATGATTTCTCATATAAAGGGAAGAGGAAGAGAAAATTAAAATCTCAACTTGCAGAAATGAGCTATGAAAACACTTAGATTTTTGGAATAAAAAATGAAGGAAAAAGGCAAGAAGACCTTGACTCACTGTGTTAAGTTGGAAAGCACGACAATTATATATATATAATGCATATCACAAAGAGTTTGACGATCAAGATTTGCATCCCTTGTAAGAGACATAACACAATCATGAGTTATATCACTTTTAACTGACATAATCTTTGATTGTTTCTAATTGGGTATAGAAGTAAATAGGCCTCAAAACAACCGTCAAATATATTAAAAAGAGTCATTTTATTTTATGATATTAAAGTATTAATATCAATATTAAAAATAATTTAGATCATTGAATTAAATTAGATAATTAAGAATAATAAAATTTAATTATTAGTGTAATAAATACAATTAATTTCATTATTAATATCGTAAAAAAATCTTTTTAATATTATAAAATAATTAAATTATAAAAGACATATAACGAATTTACTAATTTTATACAAGAATTTCTTACTCGGAAGTAGCCATTGACAAGACCCTTCTTTTAATAATCCCAAAAATACTTTAATTAATTTTTTTCTTTATACTTTATCCCAAATGAAAGCGAAAATCTAGACCAAATGATTAATATAATATCACCAGCCACCATCGGTCTAAAAGAGTAACACATAATGAGAAATTAAAGTAGCTTTAATAGTTTTAATATTATTATGTGAAATAATCAGTATCAAAGACTTATTACAGTTTCCTTGTGATTTGTTAGATCATTCAACTACATGATCATATGAGCTAATTTTCTCTAAGTAAATGCTTAATTTGTGATTAATTGGAAGCCACGTAGAAAGAAGGTAGCAAAGAATAGATCCTCAAGTTGATAATGAAATGATTATAACAGAAGAATAAGTAACTACAGAAAATGAGGGCAGCTGGAATTTTTTTTTATGCATTTTTCTTTTGAAAAATAATTAATAGAATCCAGTACAATGCTACGAGTGATCTCACTTTGCATATGAGTAATCAAAATACTTGCTTTTGATATTAAAAAATACAGAGAAAGACAAGAAGACCTTGACTCACCGTGTTAATTGAAAAGCATGATTGTCTGTAACATCTGTTCATGTTCATTTACCACGTGACCTTATTCTCTCGATTAAAGTTTATTTTCTAATTTAAAAAAAGTCATTAGTGACATCTATATATAAAGTTGCTGCAAGTAGCTAGTAGGAGAGCACAACGAAAGAATTAAATTAGGTAATACCCAAGATGTTGTTTCCAATGATGCCCTTCATTTTCAGAACGAAAGTTATAGTATGGGCTGCTCTCTTCTTTACATTCCATTTTATAGAATCTGACCATTTATTATTATCCGTACAATTGGAAAGGGAAGCTTTACTTAACATTGGCAGGATCCGATCTAAATTTTCTTTGAGAATTGAGATAGATCTGACGATGATATGTAATTAATATACTCTTTATTCGTATATATGATTCAATCAGGTTATTTATTTTAATAAAATGTGTACATGTATATTCTAAAATATAAAAAGATATATAAATACACAGATTAAGATACTTATGTAACTATGCGTGTTGTGGGCCAATCTCAAAATATGATGACTGTATCACACTGCATGAATTCCTGTGACAACTTGAAAAAAAATAGAAAAAATTGTAAGCTTGTGGCTCAGTGAATAGATATAATCTGAAAATATTATATACTTTATATGTATTATACACGTATAAATCTGTGAGATAAAATAATCATAAAACTGTATATAGAGTAATCAATAAACTTATACTGAAAGTATGAGCTGTCATAAAATCTGTGTTAAAACTAAAATCATGACATAATACTGGGGATCTGAAAATCTGAAAGCGCAAACTATTATAAAATCTATTATCAAGCTTAATATATGTAATATAGCTCTGGAAACATATACTACATATATATTGAAAACCACACCAAACTTGTACCCGAGAAAAAATCTGGTCTAACCTGGAGAAGCAACTCACGCACAGGCAGAGCGGGGGATCTAAGCTAGTATAATCCAGCGGAATGTTATATTGCTTGGGAGAGCAAATTAAACTGGTCTAACGCATGCGCAGAGCAACTACACTAAAGAGGAGGGTACATATATGGTGGTTCAAAAACTACTACTATATAATATCATGAAAGCATAATTGTTCTAAAGTAAATATTTCTGTACTGAACGTAATCATAAATTATACTATAATAAATTTTAAAATATTTCTGAATATACTAAATAGTATAAATATTTATCTGTCTAAAATAAATCTTAACTAAATCTGATAACACGTAATTTAATCATAATTGGCTGTATTAAAAACATATAAAATATATATAGTTATCCACTCACAAAAGTACGCTAATCCTGAGCTGGGTCTGGATTCTGAGATCTACCCACTATCAGCACACCTCCTATATCATAAGGTGTAAACATACATCATTAATACCGATATGTATTATAAATATTAAAATATAAATATTCTAATATCGTAAAACTATTACCCGTTGAAACACTGGGTATAAATCTAACTATCCAATTAATTTCCTAAAATTTCCTATTTTCTCTTTTTTTTTTCTTTTTCTTTCTCTTTCTCATCTCAGTTTCTTTTCTTCCTTTCTCTTCTTTCTTCTTTCTTTTCTTTCTTTTCTCCTTCTCTCGGCTTTCTCTTCTTTCTTTCTCTGTTTCGTTTCTTCTTCTGTTTTAAATTCTTTCTTCTTAAATGAAGAAAGCAAAACAAATATATATATATGGCCACCGCTTAATTCTTTCTCTTTTTCTTCATTTTTTTTAAAAAAATTTGTCACCAAGCAATATATAAATCAAACACGTGTATTACAATTCCTCCCCCCTTATAAAAATTTCATTCTCGAAATTCAAATACTTGTCTGAAATAAATGAGGATATTGAACTTTCATCTAATCCTTTCGCTCCCATGTAGCCTCTTCCACTGCATAATTCCTCTATAGGACTTTAATTAGCGGAATAGTTTTATTACGTAGTTCTTGTTGGCGATAGTCCACTATCTGAACAGGTTCCTCATCATAAGTCAAGTCTGTCCTCAACTGAACTGGTTGAGTATCTAGAATGTGAGAAGGGTCAGATATATACTTCCGCAACATAGAAACATGAAACACATCATGAATGCGTGACAACTCAGGTGGTAATGCTAAGCGGTACGCAACCACACCAACTTTTTCTAGAATCTCATATGGCCCGATATATCTAGGACTTAATTTTTCCTGTTTTCCAAAATGAAGTACACCATTCCATGGTGAGATCTGTAAGAAGACTCTATCTCCTACTGTAAACTTAAGCTGTCTACGACGTGTATCTGCATAACTCTTTTGTCTATCTTGAGCTGCCTTAAGTCTGTCTCTGATAATACTGATCTTCTCACTAGTGGCTTGGATAATCTCTGGACCCAACAATTTTCTTTCTCCAACCTTATCCCAACAAATCGGAGTTCTGCAGTTTCTTCCGTATAAAGCCTCATACGGTGCCATCTGAATGCTAGGCCGATAACTATTATTATATGCAAACTCCATCAATGGTAAATAATCATCCCAATTACCCTTAAGCTGCAACATACAAGCTCTGAGCATAACCTCTAATATCTGTATAGTTCTCTCCGACTGCCCATCTGTCTGAGGATGAAAAGTTGTACTAAAGTTTAGCTTAGTGCCTAAGGCCTTCTGTAAGCTATGCCAGAATCTAGAAGTGAATCGAGAGTCTCTATCTGATACGATGGACACTGGAGCCCATGTAACCGTACAATCTCACTCACATACAAATGAGCTAACCTATCTAAGGAGTATGAAATCTTATAAGGCAGGAAATGAGCAAACTTTGTGAGTCGATCAACAATTACCCAAACACTATCATGACCCCTTCGCGTACGAAGAAGCCCAACGACAAAGTCCATGATGATATGTTCCCACTTCCATTCAGGAACTGGAAGTGGTTGAGATAATCCTGCTGGCCTCTGATGTTTTGCCTTAACGTGCTGACAAATCAGGCAATGAGATACAAACTTTACAATATCTCTTTTCATACCTTGCCATCAGAAATGCTCTCTCAGAGTATAATACATTTTAGTGCTGCCAGGATGCATAACACAAGCTGAGCTATGAGCTTATTCTAAAATCTACTTTTTTAACTCTGAGTTATTCGGAACACAAAGCCTGTTACCCACAACTAATGTCCCATCAGCTTTCAACATAAAATCAGTCTGCATTCCATTCCTTACTTCTTGCTTAAGTTTAACTAAATTAGAATCCTAATCTTGCATCTCTCGAATCTGATCAATTAACATAGGCCTAACTTGAAAATGTGCTAGAAGGACTCTAGATTTGTCCACAGATAATTCAACTCCCATAAACCTTAACTCAACTAACAATGGAAGATAAGTCACTTTCAAATAAGCTATAGAGCTAGAAGATTTCCTACTGAGTGCATCTGCTACCACATTCGTATTGCCTAGATAATAGTCAATCGTACAGTCATAATCTTTTATTAGCTCTAACCATCTCCGTTGTCTCAGATTCAGATCTTTCTGTGTGAACAAATACTTCAAACTTTTGTGATCAGTGAAGATTTAACATGTAACACCATATAGATAATGTCTCCAAATCTTCAAGGTGAATATTACTGCTGCCAACTCTAAATCATGGGTTGGATAATTCAACTCATGCTTCTTAAGCTGCCTAGAAGCATAAGCTATCACTTTACCATGCTGCATCAATACACAACCTAACCCTTGTCTAGAAACATCACTGTAAATTATAAATCCTTCGGTGCCAGATGGAAGAGTAAGAACAGGAGTTGAAGTCAATCTCTTTTTAAGCTCATGGAAACTACGTTCATATTCATCAGTGCACACAAATTTTACATTTTTTCTGGTCAACTTTATAAGCAGTGCAGTAATTTTAGAGAAGTCTTTAACAAATCTCCGATAATAGCCCGCCAAACCTAGAAAACTCCTAATTTCTGTCACACTAACTGGTCGCTCCTAATTTACCACAGCTTCAATTTTCTGAGGATCCACATAAATTTCATCTGCTGAGATCACATGGCCTATAAATGTAACATTATCTAGCCAGAACTGACATTTGCTGAACTTAGCATATAACTGTTTATTCCTCAAAATCTGTAACACCATCTTTAAATGCTCTGCATGCTCTTCTGTACTCCGTGAATATACAAAAATATCATCAATAAAAACTATAACAAATCGATCAAGATAGGGACGAAATACCCTATTCATAAGGTCCATGAATGCAGCTGGAGCATTAGTCAACCTAAATGGTATTACTAAAAACTCATAATGCCTATATCGAGTTTTGAAGGCAGTCTTAGTCATATCAGTATCTCTAATCTTTAACTGATGATACCCTGATCGTAGATCGATCTTTGAGAAAACCTTCCCACCCTGTAACTGATCAAATAAATCATCAATGCGAGGAAGTGGGTACTTGTTGAGTATAGTGACTTTATTTAGCTCCCAATAATCAATGCATAGCCTCAAAGTTCCATCCTTCTTTTTAACAAACAATATCGGTGCTCCCCATGGTGACACACTAGGTCTAATGAAACCCTTATCTACTAATTCTTGTAACTGAGTCTTCAATTCTTTTAACTTTAAGGGGGCCATTCTGTATGGTGCTTTGGAGATAGAAGTTGTGTCTAAAATCAAATCAATACCAAAATCAATCTCTCTATTTGGTGGTAAGCCTAGAAGATCTTCAGGAAATACATCTGGAAAATCTCTTACCACTGGAATATCTTCTAATGTAACCCCATTGACTTTGGTATCAATAATATGTGTCAAATAGGCTGAACATCATTTTCTGAGCAACCGTTTAGCTGTTATAGCAGATATAACACATGATGGAAGAACTCTTCGCTCTTTACAAAAAATAATATCAGGCTCTCCGTGTCTTCTGAATATAACCTCCTTTCGAAAACAGTTTACAATAGCATGGTGATTGGCTAACCAGTCCATCCCAAGTATTGCATCAAAATCATGTATAGTAAGAGGAATTAAATCTGCTACCATCTCACTACTACCCACTTTGATAACACAACCCCAAAATACATTCTCAGCCAATAGTGATTCTCCAACCGGTGTGGCTACCACCAAACTACAATCTAAGGGTTTTAACATTCTATTCGCATGCACAGCAAAGATACGGGGAAATAAAAGAATGCGTAGAGCCCGGATCAATTAAAATATTGGTTACAAAAATCAGCCCAACTAATCACCCCTCCATATCTACGTGATACTGATCTCCACTAGTGGTATGCCCCACCCTCAAGTAAAAATGTAGCAAAAGAAACCCTCTCATCATCAGTACATCTTATAACATCAAATATTTGTTCTACTCTAGCAAACCATGACTCTGCATCAACTGGCTCTGTAGTGCCTTAAAAATTCTCTGCCCTCAAACTACGAACACGCTCTATTGTATTCTCTCTCTTGGGTGGTCCCTGTGTTTGTCTCTCCACTGCAACTATAACTAATTGAGCCAGTCTATTTATAGATTGCTCTAAGGCAGGTCTATCAGGCTGTCCTTGTGTAGGCTGTATCACAGGTTGTGGCACTAACTGAGGGTGTCAACATGCTTATATAGTCTCGCAAAGCTAAAGCTGAATGGATAATTTATCACCATCATGCATGCATGTCCACATGATAAATTTTTCATTTTCCCTTTATAGCCTATTTAACACAATCTAAATGAATATAATTTATAAATTTATTTCGATTGGGGTGTTGTGATGACTTTTAATAATCACAACAATAGCAAAATGAAATCATTAAAGGTCAAATATAAATAGGTAAGTAGTGGGTAGCATGATAGTTACAAATATACCCTAACTTTGACGAACATACCAATTATATCAACACCAATTATTATGTCACATCAACAGGAAGAGATGATAGTTGACGTGCCGCACCACGCCGGTGTATTCGTATAAAGTCACACCGGCTAGCAGTGGTGCCCATGTAATGTGTAACCTCGATGAACAAACGAGACGAAGTTGGTCGAAGCACGACCACGCATTGGCTTCCTTGCAAGGATTATATGCGATACGAGGTGTGAAAACTGTTGTCGGCAAGGGCAGTCATAGAAACTGTTGTTGGGGATATACTCGATGCCTTTATTGTAGTAAATTCATGCATGGATTCTAAATTCACATGGAGACACAAAACGATGAAATTAAGAGGGAGAAGGCAAAGAAAGACAGAAATATTGATGTAGATAAGAGTAATTATTAGTCATTAATGAGGCGAGAGAACAAACAATATGAGCTCTTCTAGTTCTATGTATTTACCTGGTACATACATGGAATTGAATATAACCAATTCAGTTGAGACATGCTACCATTGACTGTTCAAAGTTTATTTTCGTAATGAGAATGTTGTTACTTGTACTTAGATGTCAGCAAATTAAGAAGGTGTCCACATTAGTCATCACCCAATTTCATTTTTTAAATTCAGTTGTCATTGCAGTATAGGTATATACAAATAATAGAGATGACAAATCCTCAAAAACAGTCATTTGTACTTAAAATTCATCTTTTCTGTTCAAATGACACAGCGTTTGAATGGGTATTAATTCAAATGTTGTTTTAGAATAAATATTTGATCAAATTGGGAGTTTAATTTACTTTTTTATCCCTGACTTCTTACCTTGTCAACTCTTGAGAGGATGCTTGAAAAGACGCCAAAACGCTCCAAGTCAAATAGAAATCAACCTGTGAAATGCCACCGCAGTTGACAATTGATAAAACCTGCTGTACTGTTAGTTCACTTCCCGTACCTTTTTTATATTTTTATTTTTTAAGTTCAGTGTAATATTATTAAAATGTAAGATTTTTGATATAAAATTAAAAAATTATCAAAATATTACATAAAATTATCGAAATACTAAATAAAAGTTAGATAGATTTATTACAATTAAAATGTAATATTATTGATTAAGTCATTAATATTATAATGTAAGATTTTTTATATAAAATTATCAAAATATTACATAAGAATTAAATAAATTTAAGGATAAAGACAATTTTATCCTAATATTTTAAGTTAATTAATAACTTTATCCCTGTTAAATATAAAATACTCAATTTTGTCATAATCCGTTAATTTTTGCCATTAGTTATAATTGTGGAATGGTAAAAATGTATTCTAACCATATAAATAAAATTACTCATTGAACACGTAGCATAATTTTATCCATTCATTGTCTTTTCGAATACGTGGCACAATCTCATCCATTAAGTTAATTTAATATAATTTTAAAAAATAAACTTTAATAATATGACACGTGTTAAAATATGATTAGTACTTTTAGACATGTGTCATTATGTAATTGATTTATTTTTTAAAAATAATTTGTATTAAATTAAAATAAATTAAAAATAAAAACTGACATTGTCGCCAAAAACGGCGGCCGGCCGACCACCGACTACCATTTTTGGCGACACACTGACAACAAAAATTTATCAAATTTACATTATTGGACTCTATTTTACTTGATCTACAAAGTAGTTTGATCATTTTTTATAAAAAAAAAAGACCAGAAAATAGTTCAAAATGGTGGAGAGTGGCGGCGGCAACCGCCGGCCGCTGTTAAACGGTGAGGCGGTGACTTACACCGCCACCACACGTGTCATTTATAAAAAATCATACAATAACACGTGTCCATTTATATATTGGGGGTAAAATGGTAAAAGTATATTAAATATAAATTTTTCATCCAAATTGACGGCAAAATTAACGGATTAGGACAAAATTAGGTATTTTATATCTAACGAGAATAAAATTGTTAATTAACTTAAAACGTTAGGGTAAAATTGTCTTTATCCCATAAATTTATTATAATTCATTCAAACTTATTACTTTTTTATAAAGAGAACAAGAGATTTTTACTACTACTCCTGAATAAAGTTTACTATTACCTCTGAATGGGGAGATCTACTTTCTCTTAAAATAAAAAATCTATCCTTATACAAAAAATCTACATTCATATAGGAGAGAATAGTTTACCATCACACAAAAGGGATTAAAAAACTATTTCAAGTAAAAGAATTATTATATAAAATCCTACCATCACGTAAAAGAGGGAGATTCAAAGATACCCCTACACTAATATCAATTGTACACACCAAATTTTAATCTAACCAATAACCACAAACACACAAATCAATGCAACTGCAAAAAATATTCCAATGATAAGTCAAAGCATGTAGTGGTAAAAAAAATAGTAGATAGCATCTGATAAAAAAATGGTAGGAGTAGGCATTGAACAACAGTGAGTCTCTAAATTCCAGCCGAGTCCAACACCGATAAAGCTTGGATTTGGCATTCAAGGCATGCGCTAATAGGTTGTAGAGAATAATGGAGCACAAATGGAACATTTTTATTAATACAACAAACTCAAAACTTATAAATTTTAGAAACTCACTCTCTCACTTACAACACAACACTCGCAACTCAATACTCATACACTCTTTGTTGAGCTTCTTATTTGCTCAACTTTCTAACACTCTAAACTCTCAACAATTGATCAAATACTTGATCAATTCTTTATTCTTAACTTGGTTTCTTGCAAAACCAAATAAGGGAGGGGGGTATTTATAGTTAGTTTTAACAAACCAAAACCACACAAATAAAATAATATAAAAATTTATTAACCACGTAAGTTTATAATACTTATCTCCTTAATTATTAACTTCAAAATATCTTACATAATTTAGAAATTTCGAGAATTAGGCTTAATCGTGGGCTTGGTGTTATAAATAACTTCATTTGTTGTTATAATTTTAACACTCCCACTCAACACCAACTTTCGTTCTTCTAACCACGTTGAGTTGACTTCGAAACTTTTCGAACTTATCAATACTTAAACTTTTTATGAATAAATCAGTCACTTGATCTTCAATCTTAACATACAGCAACTCAATTTCTTCTTGCAGAACTTTCTCCCGGATAAAGTGATAATGCACCTCCACATGCTTTGTTCTTCCATGAAAAACTGAATTTTCTGTCAAACAGATTGCTGATCGATTATCACAATATATTGGCACTTTATAATCTCTTGGCTGATGTAAATCCTTTATCAACTGCATTAACCATGTACTTTCTTGAGCTGCCATTGCTGCTGCTCTATACTCAACTTCAGTAGTTGACATTGATACAGTCGGTTGCCTTTTACTGCACCAAGAGACTATTCCTGAACCAATCTTGAAAAAATACCCAGTGGTCGAACGTCGTGTGTTATGATCTCCAGCATAGTCAGCATCACAATAGCCAGCTATTTTACAATCTTGGTCTTTCTTATAGAAGAGACTGTAGTCAATTGTGTCTCTCACATATCTCAATATCTGTTGAACTGCTTCTAAGTGAGGTTTCTTAAGATTTTTCATGTATCGACTTATTACTCCAGCTGCATAAGAAATGTCTAGTCAAGTCAATGTTAAATAGATGAGACTTCCAACCAGTTGTCGATACATAGTTTCATCTTCTAAATCATTTCCTTCATGACTGCACAATTTGGCATTGGCTTCTAACGGTGTTAAGATAGGCTTGCATTCTGGCATCCCAAACTTCTACAAAAAAATTTGGTATATTTTTGTCGTCCTAAGAAAATCCCTTTTACTGTCCGAGTGACTTCGAGCCCAAGAAAATATTAAAGTTG
This sequence comes from Ailanthus altissimus, assembly GCA_946807835.1. NCBI lineage: Eukaryota > Viridiplantae > Streptophyta > Magnoliopsida > Sapindales > Simaroubaceae > Ailanthus > Ailanthus altissimus. The sequence continues at coordinate 28,188,172 of OX327689.1, forward strand.
TCCAAGCTCTTTCATTTGGAAGCAAACCGTCAAATTCTCTCTTATTCGACGAATCTTTTCTTCATCATCTTCAGTGATAATTAAGTCATCTACATATACCAACATAAATTGCAAGTTTGTTTTCATTAGCTTTGACAAATAGGCTAGAATCAGCTAGTGCTACAAAGTAATCACCACGTGTTAGAAATTCTCTAATTTTACCATACCACGCCCTTGGAGCTTACTTTAATCCATACAATGCATTTCTCAATTTACACACATAATCAAGATGAAATTTATTTTCAAATTCTATTAGTTGAATCATGTAGATCTCGCGATCCAACTCTCCGTGTAGAAAAGTATTCTTTACATCTATTTACCACAATATACAACCTTTGCTAGCTGCCAGTGCAAGTAGAACTCGTACTGTGGTGATCTTGACTACTAGACTAAATGTTTCATCATAGTCTAGTCTTATAGTCTAGTCCATACTATTGAAAAAATTCTCGAGCTACCAACCGAGCTTTATATCTCTCCACCGATCTATCAGGACATCTTTTGATCCTACACACCCACTTACAAAATATAGGTTTCACATCCTTTGACTTTGGCATTAAATCTCAAGTTTGATTTTGCTCTAACGCTATGATTTCTTCTTCCATAGCTTTAATCCATTCAGAGCTCTTTGATGCTTCTTCAAAAGTCTCAGGTTCCTTAACATTTTTCTCTTTCGCTATAGCTGTATTAACATATTTGGGATTAGACTTTTGTATTCTTATTGACATTCAAGGATCAGATTGAGAGGTTGCAAGTTCTACACCTTCATGTTTGGCCTCCGTTGTTGGTTGTTGATAGATGCCAATTTTTCAAGGACTTTGAGTTGTCTTTTGCTTGGTGTTGTCATCACTGCTTCCATTATCAAGGTCTTCTTGGCCGGTCGAATTTTAGCAATTTGCTCATCTATCTTTTGTTGTAGTCGTTCTTCTATTTCTTTTAAATTTGGAAGCTCCTCTTTTTGTGGCGATCACCATGAAGATGCTTCATCAAACATCACATTTCTTGATGTGTAGTACCGCCTCACTAGTAGGGTCACAATATTTCCATCATTTGCGCTGGTTATCATATCCAACAAAGATACACCTGATTGCCTTTTTGTAGAATTTGTTTCTCAGGTGACTTGGCACAAACACATAGCACATGCAACCAAATACTCAAAAATAACTCACAGTAGGTTTCATATCCCATAACTTCTCAAAGGGTGATATGAACCCTAACCTTGGTTGAGGAATCATATTAATCACGTGGGCTGCAATCTTCATTCCTTCGGCCAAAAATCTTCCTGGTACATTTTTTGCGTGCAACATACTTCTACAAATCTCTGCAAGATATCGGTTCTTCATTTCTGTAACACCATTTTATTGTAGAGTGTTGGCACATGTGAACTGATGTCGTATCTTATTTTCTCGAAGATATTGTGAGAACTCATCAGAGGTATATTCTCTTCCATTATCTGTGCGGAGACAATGAATCTTCCTTCTGACTTCTCCTTTAGTTGTTTCTCTAAATTCTTTAAACTTTAAAAAAGTATCTAATTTTTCCTTCATAAAGAAAACCCATACATACCTCGAGAAGTCATCAATAAATGTCACCATGTACCGCATGCCATTAATTGATGGCTGCTTGACAGGTCCAAACACATCAGAGTGAACCAACTTTAATGGCTCCTTAGCTCTAAACTTTGACTCCTCATATAGTAGTTGATGTACCTTATCGTACTGACATCCCGCACATACTGTATCCACTCTCACATCAAGTTGAGGTAGACCCTTAAGCATTGTCTTGTTCATAATCACTTTTACCTTATGATAACTTATATATCCTAATCGTGTATGCCACAAATCTAATGTCTCATTCTTTTGAGTCTTGTCTACATAAGCTGACTCTGCTGATAGTACATAGACTGACTATAGTCGTGATCTTTTTATTGTTGGTTTTCCCGTGATTTTTAAATCTTGGTACACCTTAACATCTTGTGGACCGAACAAGACATAGTTTCCAGAAGATGTTAACTGTGATACTGACAATATATTTTTTTTCATGCCAGGGATATGATAAACATCTTGAAATGTTACCTTGTTAGGACTGTGTTACCGATGTGAGCTATAGGCAATCTTGAGTTATTGGCTGTCACCACCACCCGACTTTCTTTGTACTTAGTCATATCTTACAGCTTTTCTTCGTCATCAGTCATATGATTTGAACATCCTGAGTCAATGATTCAATTATTTTCATAGTCAATCGTCCAGGCATTATCACTAAGAGTGATAGGTCTTCTTCCTCTATAGCGACAGATGCTTCAGCATCCCACTCATCTTCACTTTTTCTTTCTGAGTTTGATGTGACAATATTACCCTCAACAGACCTTTTCTTGGACTAACAATCTTTTACCATGTGTCCTATTTTTCCACACTTGTAGCAATTTCCTTCAAACTTTTATTTTGGTTAGACTGACTACTATTGCTGCGAGTCCTCCATACTTTCACTGTCTGTAAGCTACCTTCTTGGTGATGATTTTTTATCTTGTCATCATCTCTTTTAAATCCTCTACCAGTACGTCATTTAAATCGACCTTTTCTTTTATCAATGTAGAGTGCTTCTTCATCGCTTTTTAATGAGACCCCACCCATTTGTTTGGAAATCGCTTCTTGAACAGCAAGTAAATTTTTAAATTCAATGATAAATGGTTGGGTTGGCCAGCCTTGTACAGCAATAACAAAACTTCTACACTCGAACCTCAAATCATGGATGATAATTCTTTTCATCCTAGTTTCATTAATACAGCGACAGGATCTAACTCAGATATTTCACGGCACAAGGACTTTACCTTTGTGAAGTATTGGTTGATCGTCATATTGCATTGTGCAATCGACAATAGTTCATTCTCTAAAAGCTGTAGTCGAGTGTTGTTTTTCTTTGAGAAGAGTGATGCAAAAGTGTCCTATGATTCATTTGGCATTTTAGCTTTCTTTATGTGCTCTAACATTTCTTCTTCAACTGTGGTCTTAATGACGAACATAGCTTTACCAATTTTTACCTTCCACTTTTTTATAGTGGTTTTATCTGTTGGCTGCTTCACTTCATTCTCGCCAATGACCTCCCAAAGATTTTGGCTTTAAAGGTAAGACTCCATCAACATCACCCATGTATTGTAATTTTGGTTGTTGAGCTTCTTGATTCCTCCAACGACTTGAAGGTCACCCATCATGTTGGCAGTACCTCAGTAATACCAAAAAAGTTTTATCAACAAACTTGCAGAGTCACAGACTATTCACGACATACAAAAGCTCACTCACTCACAATTTTTAGAAGCCATTTTTGATATGGAAGATCAGTCAAAACTGCAACCACAGAGCATACTCAGAATTCTTAGAAATCCTACAACTTGAGCAGTCCTAGAAAGTCCCACTCTGATACCAATTGTAGAGAATAATAGAGTACAAATGAAACATTTTTATTAATACAACAAACTCAAAAGTTACAAATTTTAGAAACTCACTCTTTCTCACTTACAACACAACACTCACAACTCAATACTCACACACTCTTTGTTGAACTTCTTATTTGCTCAACTCTCTAACAGTCTAAACTCTCAAGAATTGATCAAATACTTGATCAATTCTTTATTCTTAACTTGATTGCTTGCAAAAGTAAATGAGGGAGGGGGGTATTTATAATTAGTTTCAACAAACCAAAACCACACAAATAAAATAATGTAAAAGTTTATTAACCACATAAGTTTATAATACTTATCTTCTTAATTATTAACTTCAAAATATCTTACCTAATCTAGAAATTTCAAGAATTGAGTTTAATCTTGGGCTTGATGTTATAATTGACTTTCATTTGGTGTTGTAATTTTAACATAGGTTACATGGCCGCCGAGGGAAGGGCAATGAAAAGGTGCTCGTGTTGGCCTTATCCAGCACTTGTTAATGGAGAAGAAATATCGCAGTCAGTATAGTAGACGCCAGCTTACACGATGGTGGTTGCGGTGGCTCTATGGCAGAAATGATCACCTTGAGGAATAACGACAAGGGGATGCTCATTTTGTTGCAGTTAACCATCACTGGTGAAGGGAAGCCACGCCCGAACTAGATGGATGTTCAACGGTACCTGCAGAAACAAAAAAAGATGAGAAAAAAAGGGAAAAAACACAAAAAAAAGAAGAAGCTAAATCTATTAAAATATTAAAGGTGGAATGGTAAGAACTCAAAGTGGGGCTATAGGATGTGTTAGAAATAGCCGTCAACGCTTTTTTGTTTTGAGAGAAAAGTACGGAGATTAGGGTTTTCAACTGTATATGAAGACATCACTTCTCGTAACTTAGAGGAGGATAAGTAAGTTGAAAACTAAACTTATCTAAATTTTAAGTGTATAACAGCTAATGTTGGAAAATTAATAAATATTGTAATGTGAAAGAATGCCAATTTTAATGAGAGAGACATAATTCCTTACATATACAAATGATATGAGGGATGAGGAATTTGATTTTTTTTTAATAAAAAAAGTAAAATAAATCTTAAAGGAACACTAGTGAAGAATTCTAATAAGGATCGTTGTTTAAATGTTGGCGGATGGAACTTATTAAATATGATTTTCATCATTAGTTGGTGATATTTGAGGGAAAATTTCTGGCCATGTTCATATTTATTTAATTTTTTATCACACTAACTTGACCCATAGACGTTCGTGCACCAGTCACCATCGCGGCGACAAAGCCATGGGCTATATTTGATTAACGTGTTAGCAACACCTCTTATAAAAGCATAAAGGATTAAAGCAAATTAACATCCCTAAAACACTCGATGCATCTATGGTTGGACAGATAAGATGTTTGACGCCTAAAGTAATACAGCCGGTGGGTATAGCATCCTGTGCAAACATGACCAAACACGATGCATTTGAAAGGAATTGAAGGATCAAAAACTAGTATGAGAGAAAGGAACTTTTAGATTAAGTGGCAGCTCCAGTTTTATATAAAAATATCTAGACAACTCGTTAGAAATGGAGAAGTGATGTAAATCCAAATTCTAGCCCGTGATATAACTCAATTTTTTTTATAGATTTTTTTGTCGTCTTATTATTATTATTTTTTTCTATCTAACCTTATTTTTTTCTTTCTAAATTTTATCAACATACACCACACTTGTATTTCTATATGTATTTATTTCAAAACAACTATAAATTTTAAAAAATCTAATATTATAAATATTTATAACATAAAATACATAAAACGAAAGAAATATTTTTTTATTAAAAAATATTTTATAACTTCAAATTTACTTATCTCGAATTCTAATTATTAAAATGTATTTTTAAAAATGAATTGACTCAAATCAAGTTTACATTTATTATATTTGGGTTCAAATATTTTTTTTTTAACACTATATTATATAAAAAAGGATAAATATATTCATTTAAAATTAGTTTGACTAATAAAAAATAGAGAATTAAAAGGTGGTTAAATAAATATATTTATAAAATTTTGAGATTATTTATGAAAATTTTTCTTAATTGTTTCTCTTCGGCCTTATTGGGCCTTTTGACTGCAGCGTAAAAAGAGGCCAGGCCCATTAGTAGACTGAATGCGGGAAAAATAAAAGAAATAAACAAATAAAACAACGAATGGAGCGGGCCGGTGGAGATAGCGGTGCAGGTACCGTAGTAACTGTAATGATCAGTCTCTCGGACAAACCCAAGTTTAGATGATGTTTTTATTTTAAATTGTTTTGAAGGGGAAAGTGAAAATGACGATAGACGATAAAAGCTCTGTTTACGTAGGAGGACTACCGTATAGTGCCACCGAAGATAGCGTTCGCAAAGTCTTCGATTTTTACGGTTCAGTCGTCGCCGTTAAGGTTTTTTCTTGTCTGATTCTTTCACCTGATTTCACTTCTTTCCTTACCCGTTTTGCTTTTTTAGGGTTTTCTTGCTGTTTAATGCTTGTTTGCTTTGATTAAATAATATATTGCCATAATTTTATTTTTTCCCCTCAACGGAGTCACCCGTGAACAGTTCGCTGAGGGAAGGGATTATTGAACCCATTTTTGGCTAAAAAATTGGGAGTTCCTTTAAACTTGATAGTTTGCTGGTTTTCTTGTTGGTGCATGCTTCTCTTTGTCATTTCCCAGTCGAATTTTACGGTCTATTAACTCATTTTACAAGTCAAATACGTCGATATTTAGACTGCTTTTAGGAAGAATTTGAAGAGGTGAAGTGCTCAGCTTTAATTTTACTAATAAACTAACTGATTATCAGGATTTTCTTCATCTGGTTTTTGTATCAATTTTCTCTGTGGTTCACTCGTGTCTGTTTTGTTCATAATAAATAACCCTGTTTGCTGCATGTGGAATATATATATCTAGATGTTATATGATGATCAACTCATTAATAAGTTTGGCTGCAGATTGTTAATGATCGTAGTGCTAGGGGAAAAAGTTATGGCTTTGTTACTTTTAGAAATCCTCGATCAGCAACTGATGCTATCAATGACATGAATGGCAGGGTATGTATTTTCTCCATTACTGTCTTAAAAGTTAGCTTGAAGTATTACTTTCCATTTTACAATATCTTGGTTTAGAATATTTGAGATGTTAAACATTGTGCAAATTGCATTTAGACTATTGATGGACGCGCCGTGAGAGTAAGTCGAGTTACTACTAGAGGGTGGAAATCAAACTTTGGTCGAGAGCATTTTCGACATAATGAGCACAATAAAGGTCGAGATAGGGAAAGGGATAATGATCGTCACAGCGACAGGTATAGGGATCGGCACCCTGATAAGTCCCAAGAGCGTACTCCACCTCAGGACTGTGATAAAGATGTGGGAAGAGGTTATGAGCATGCGCATGATCACGATCTATCTGGGGTTCATTTGTCAGATACTGTTCAAGACAGAGATATGGAGTATAATGAGCAAGTAAACAGTAAGAACGATGATCACGAGTTGGAAAGGAATGGTGAGTTGGAACGTAGTCGAGATATGAAGATTGATGGAACCAATGGCTATCATAGAAGTGTTGATGAGGACAAAGATAATTTGTCAAGGAAACATAATGGGTAAATTGCAATCTTTCTTTCTCTGGCTCCTTTCCTTTTTCCTTCTCTAAAAAATTGCTTGCCATATACGGCCAGTTATAGGCTAGGTAGCTCGTGGTTGTCTATACTAAATTTGCCAAGTTGTGACATTCTTTGCTGATTTAGTATGAAGGAATATTTTTACATGCAACAGCTTTACTAATATATTAATATGTGAAATAGCCTGTGTAAATCTCCTGTTTCATCTGCACTGCAAAAGGAATGACAGAGACTGAAAAGACAACACTTTATGGTTGTGAAAGGCTTGGATAGCTTTTTCTTAGTCATTGCTTATACCATATAATCCTTGCAGAGAGAATCAGATATGCATTATGAGTCAAAAACCAAACCACTTTTTGGTTATTGTTTTTCATGTCGTCTTATTTTTAAATAGGTTTTCTTATCTTAAATCAGTGAAAATTATTTCACAAAGAAAATGCTCCATGAAGTGGATAAACTATGAGGAGTACCTTAGCAGTTGTGGGGCTTGCTTTGAGTGCTTCTTATTTGTTGTTAACTTAACTCTTTCTCACCTGATCGGCAATTTTAAGCTGAATCCTGTGAACAGTCTTAATAGAGAACCTTACCAATTACCACCCAGGCACAGTTTTGTGTTGAATCTTTCAGTTGTGCGAGGATAACTATTTTAGGGCATTTAACCAACCCCTGATCCATTGCAAGTAAAGCATGACTTGGAATGACAAAATTAGTATCCCCAAATAGTTGCCGAAGTTCTCAAAGGAGGAACACTCCTATAGCAGATTTGGCAGAATATGTAGTTCATGACCATGTAGACCTGGGAGGGAATTATTGACATTCTTGAATGTCTCTTGAGATGATGCCAATGGCGAATTACTTCAGTTTATGCATTAGGTTGGAGTTTGATTTTGTCCGTTCCTTTTCTTTGGCAGCTCTGCAATTAATGACCCACAGATAAGGGAACTCTCATCAAATTCAAGTGATGGTTATGACGATCAGGTAAGTTTATCATGCTAAGTTTGTCAAATGGTCTGCATGCATCTTTTATGCCTTTATTTATTATATTCCGTTATCAGGTGAAAGAACTGGACAGATCAATTCAAAGGCGTGAAGAACTAAGAAAGGAGGTTTGCCTACTCTTGCAGATTTGAACTAAAAGAAAATAGATCAGATATTAATTTCGATGTTGTGGTTCTCAATTCACGCAACCAATTGGATAGCTAATGGCAATAAATGACTTTTAAGGCTGTTTGGCATATACAGTGTGCTCCATCAATCATGCTTACTCAGTGCACTGGAGTCAGGATATTGACCAGTGTAGTGAGTTTATGGACCTAAAAAGTTGTCCCTGGAACCCTTGAGTTTTTGGGGCCATCTATCCCTTCTGTTCTCTTTTTGTTATTTTCATGTTATTGTGTTTACATTGTAAAGAAAAAAGAAAGTCGAAAATTTATTGCTTTTTCAGATTTCTCGGATGGAAGAGATGGCTGGTGAAAAAGAGAAACTTGTTTTGGATTTACAGAAGAGATCTAAAGTATGGTTTGTTCTAGGAACATATCACAGATATTTTTAGCTCTGTACTGTTCCACTATCTTCTTAGCACTGTTCCAAAGGATTTCTTACTCAGAATTTGATGATGAATGCAGAAACTGGAGGAAGCATTGATTAGTGCAAAAAGGTTTTCTTCACACCGTCATAAGCAGCTGACCAAGGTACTTATCATAGTTAAGAATTGGCTATGAGAAACTCTGCTGGTACATTCTCTCAATAAATGGTTACATTTTGTGACTCTGCAGTTGTATAAATGTTTTAAGCAAGCAAAAGAGTATGCTGAAAGACTTAAGAGATGTGAACAGGAACTTCAGGTTAGTATCTTCAATCCATAGTCATGCATATTAAACCATGCATTATTGTTGTCCGTGCGCTATGCAGTCAGGATATGGAGAATCAAATGCATGTCTTCTGCATGAGAAGTGCTATGCTTTGGTGATGCTGCTTGTTTTCCCATATGATTGTTTCCCGATGAGTTATCAGTGTTGTTTTTTGGATGCAGACAAACCTGCACCAACTCGGAAACATATTGCATATGTGATCATGCACTGGGCTTGCAATTCTTATATATTCAATAAAAAATATTATGATAAGATTTCTTGTTATCTTTATATATGACCTCACATAATGTAGCAAAGTCGTCGAAATTTTGAACAGCTGCACTATTTTATACCTTAGTTAAGGTAAGCTTCTAAGCTGCAGCAAATTCCTCTCCAAAAAAATTGTAAAATAGAAAAAATGCAATTTGGTTGTTGATTTATAGTCTAAATAAGAATATTGAGCTTTCTCTAATCTGTGAATTACTTACTTTTGCAAGAAACTACTAGTATTGGTGATGCATACATATAATGTAGGGGAGAAATGTCTGTGCAGTGTACATCTCTGATTTGGAGAACTTTCACCTCTTCATGGGATTCCGGTAGTCATTAGGTGCCAAAATACTTTTTCCTATATATAATTATAATTCTAGATTCAGTTAGGTGGTGTATGCTCATTTAGTGGTGTTCTGTTCAGTTCGACTAAAATCTTCCATGTAGCTTGAGAAAAGCCATTTTCACTCTCATCACAAATTGAGAGACATTTCTCACAGAATGCTGACTCATCTGCATTTTCCTTGCAGTCGATTGTTGATGTAGCAACAAGTGAAAATGATATGGCTGATGACGTTGGTGTAAAGGATGGAGTCCTGATAAATGGCAATGCATGACCTTGTGCTGGAGTTGGACAGGATTGTGTGCAGCGTTCAACTGCTTTGTAATTTTTACAACTGTCCATATATCTATGTAGTAAAAGATTAGGTCCTAATTTGGGATGTTATTAGGATCAATTCTCCTTATTATCATGATCCTGTATGATTTGCCCATTTATAGTTGATATCATATGTCATATTACACGCAATTTTAATTCAATATAACCCCTAGATTAGCGCATGGTCTGAACGGGAAATTGTGCATCTGGGTTAGGCTGGGCGCTGATCAAGTTAAAAGCTAATGTTTATTTTTACTTATTTATATATTTATGTTTTTATTTGGAAAAGAAATAAAGGCAACAGAAAGTTCTGGTCCTGCTGGACGTGAATTTTTAAGAAACCTTGTGAGGACTAGGGTGTAAAGAGCTACGGCAAGCACTTTCGGTGCCTCTTTTCTTTGCCACCATTTTTAAGTTACCTTAATTTATTGGGTAAACCTAAGGCCAGCTTGATGGTCTGTCCAGGGAAAATAAAACCTGGGATGTATTAATACCATTACATTAATTTCTAATTACTCGTAGCGGTGTTTTTGAGAAATAATTTTTAAATTTTTTTGAAAGTTAAAAAAGAAATTACAGTCTTTGTTGAAACAAACAAAAGTATGTTTAATTTAGAGCTTCTAAAGCATTCCAAGCAATTTTTAAAAGAGAAAGAAAAAACAGTTTTCATGTATTGATCTAAGAAAATTCTTACAAGAATATTTTCAAAGTCCAAATCTTAAGCCACAATATTGGAGATATTCGGTAAATACACGAAATTCCATGGTCACCTTTTATGTTATTCATTTAGATTAAGGTGGGGGGAGTACGTGATTATCTAGAATTTCAAGGGCAAATATGTCCATTCGTGCAAAAGCAAAATTTAACCGGAACAGAAAAAGCCAAGAGCCATATAGTCCAAATTTCGATCTTTTCGATCAAGGACACATGAGAAAGCACAGAAGGAATAACAAAACAAGCACTCACTTTTCTTTATGTCCTTATTACCCTCTCTAGATATTTAGCATAAGAATTTAGAATAGTAATTTAACGTAAAGGACAGATAGCAACATGGGGAATTCCGCCCAAAAACTCTAACCCTAACCTAATCCGATAAGCCCGTTTAGAACTTGAGAGTAATCTCACTTCCATTACTCTCTTCGTAATCTTCTCTTAGTGCTGCTAAACCTTTTCTCTCTCCACCGCCATTCTCGCCACTCTCACCTTTCCAGCTGCCGTTGTCCGACTTGCCATCTTCTATGCTCTCTGAGCGGTCTCCGGCGCCTCTTATGTCAGATTCAGGTGAGCTGTGGCCCTGTGAGGTGGCCTTGTACAAGTGCATTTGGTTGTGTAGGTGTAGATGGTGATGAGCTGGTGGCAAAGGCGGCACTGGCGGAGGTGGTGCTGGTGTTGCTGCAGCGTAAAAGTCCTGTGGCACAGGCGATGCAGCACAGAAGTGCGGCGGTGTATGGGGAGATGGGTGGTGGTAGAGAGCGGGAGCTCCACCGTGGGCTGCAGCTGCGGTGGCGTATTCCGGTGGGACCCAGATTCCACCGAGGACCACCAGCTGTGGCGGCGGAGCTCCTGCTGTTTGTGGGCTTGGACTAGGTCGCCTTGTGTGAAGCCTGTATTTCTGCTTGTACCCAAAAGGAAAAAATAAAATCATGAGACATTTTACCAATCTTTGACTGGACATGCATTATGTACTTTGGTGGTACGTTGTCAGTTTTAGAAACAAGACAAAATCTGTTTCATGTGTTTGTAGATTGAAAGAGAGATATGATATACCTGCAGATGGCTTTTAACTTCATCATTGGTCAAACCGTCAACCTTCATCAATTCTCTGATTTGTTTTGGCGTGGCAACTGTTTCCATGCATCATGAACCTCAAAAAGATCAGCTCTATTTGACGATAATGATTATGACGATGATAGTTTGACTATCATTATCATATGAAATTGATGATAATCAAATTAAAGGATTTCATAAAAAATAATGAAATTAAAAAACAAAAACACTTTTGATTTGAGTTCGTGATCTTTAAATACCTTGAGAACCGCCAAGCATCTGAAGGGCATTGACAAATCTGCGGTGTAATTCCGGAGACCAACACCTTCTTGCCTTCCTATGAGTTTGAGTAGTATTCGTATTGTTGTTATTAGAATTTGTTTGCGCTTGATCCGTTGAATTACCACCACCTTTTCCTTGTTCGATCACAACCCCGCCATTGTTAACGTTATTATTACAAGGGTTGTCTCTCCTCACAATATCATTTTCAGTGCACTTCTTATCTTCCATTTCCTTATCACCAGAAGCAAGAGCCAGATCAGGCAGAGCCCGTAAAGTTGGACTTGGGCACGGGTTTCTCTCTTTTGAGAACGGGAGAAAAGCTCCTCCGTTTCTCTGTTTAGTATCCAAGGCCAACTTAGGACCAACGTTAAACCCTATATCAGTTTCTTTAGGGGATGATATATTGGTTTGTGGCTTGGTTTCATTACTGCCGCTTTGGCTCCATAGTTGGGCTGTTGTCATCCAGTTTGCCTTATCAGAGATATTCAGGGACTTGGTATCTGAGTTCTCCGAGCTTGAATTTTTGAGGGGTATGAATTCTTCAAGAACTGGCCTTGGCCCTTGATTTGCTATGTAGGCTTGCAGTTGCTGCCTTGAAACCTCCACAGCTGAGGAAAAAGAAAATGGAAAATTTTCATTAATGTATCGGTTTCTTTTGGAATTTCATGCTGGCTTTATTCTTTACACAACATCTAGAATAACTGGCTACTTTTGAATTCAAAGAGATGGGACTAACAGAAAGCAATCACTCGCTTCAATAAAATGAGAAAAAGATAAATTAAAGAAAAAGTTTTGGAGCTTAACGTCAAAGGAAAAAATATGAATATCCACCAATAGAGTAAAAACATTTTCTTTATTATTTTAAAGAAAGAAAAGATGTATTATTCCAGATTGAAAATTTTGTATTATACTAGATTGAAAATTTATGTTCAGTTAGATTCTATAATAAATAATAATCAAGATACAATTATGATTTATGTTTGAGATCATGAGAAATTTTCTATTCTTCACCAAGAGGTATGAAAAAAATAAATAGTATACAGTACCATTAGAAAGAAGTTGCATGCAAAGCGGTAGCTCACGCTTCAACCCATCGATCTTGAACCGTTCTTCCTCAAGACGAGCAAGGACCTCTTCAAGCTTCTGGGTCTGGTCTGCCTGGTCTCCAAAAGATTTGAGTAGCATAGAATAGCTGTGTGGTTTGCAATCTAGGCTTAGTTCTGAAGGAGATGCCATGCTTTTAGATATAATTAATGAACAGCGACAAGCTAAGAACGAAATCTCTTCTCAATAAGAACTGTTGTCAGTTTTTAACGTTCATGCTCAGATAAGAACAGGGGTATGTAGGAACAAACAAGAGCAAAAGATTTTGGTTGGCCTCTTTAGCTTTCTAGGTTTGAGTTTCAAAGATAAAGAGAAAGGGAGAAGATGTTGTTTGTGAACACAAGGAGGATCGAGGGAGGATCGTCTTCTTTTTAGGGGTGAGTTTGAGAGAATAAAGCGGGGTTTCAGAGAAGGAACAAGGAATGAAAAGAAAAAGCTAAGGGAGGATAAAGAGGGATGGTAACTTCTTGCAAAGAACAAAGGCAGAAAAAGCTAAAAATTAGAGAGAGGTGGTCTCTGAGAGAAGGAATCAAGGCTTCTGACACTTGAGGATCATGTGCTTAGGGCCTGGTTTTTGAACCTTTGGTATAGTCTTTGTACGAATTCAAATCACTAATATACAAAAGTTGATTCTTCTTCTCGTTTGTTCTTTTTTCTTCCTTTTTTTTTTTCCCTTTCTCCTTTTGATAATTTATATGAACCTAGCTAGCTATTAGCTAGCTTATGATGCCTCTCCCACTTTTTAATTAAACTTCTGTTAATTTCAGCATGTAATCTTTCAAAGTTCTTTCATATAAAAGTATAGTTTTTGGTTTTTAGAATTTAATGGGTATCTTGCACATATATATTACTATATCAATTAATCAATGTCTTCTTAAACTTGCACTTTGGATTCACTACAATGCATTCAGAATTAACCATCTTCAACGTGATCCACATATGTACAGTTTTATTATGTGACCAAAAAGATGAACTGATTAAGGAATTATTAGCCTTGACATCATGCATGGATTTTTGTTACAATATTGTGAAGCAGTACATAAAAGAAGTCAAAAAGAGTTGGACTGATTCTATGGTTAGGATCAACCAATCATGTCAAGTTTAACCAATGAAGTGATAGATGATAGACACGTGTACGGCAAGTAGTACTTAATTGAGGGGCGTTCAGTTACCAAAGTATTCGATAAATAAGCTTATAATAAGAATTAATGATTCTGACATGATTAATTAATAGAAAAGGGCTCGAAAGGAGAGGGGCATATACCACATAAATTGCTGCTGCTGCTGCTAATATTTTTACCAATGTTTACCACCATGCAGTTGGAGAGAGAGAAAGGACATATTCAGATGGGTGCTTAGTGTCAATCCACAATGCATGCAACTTTCTTTTAGGTTTCAAAAGTTGCATAATTGTTCTAAATTTGAGTGCATTCAGAGAGGAATATCTAATCTACATAAAAACATTCACCATAAAAGAATATAATATTTGCCTCTAAGGAAGGAATATCTTAGTTCCAATTCTACGACTCAAAATTAAGGGAACACAACCTCCAATGCTTAAAGCTAAAATACACCCCCCTAAAGCACAATAAAGGAGCCTAAGAGCCGGGAATCTTCTTCTGCTACCAACTTTAATGAAGTGGGCAGGAAGGTAAGGAGATTCTCTCTTATTATAAATCCTTTCTTTTGTGGGGTTTATCAACTTCTCTTTAACCGTTCGGATACGCTTGAATAATTTACATTGCGAGTTTGGCCTGTGGGGCACTATACATGCAGATCCGTTTAATGTTTGCGGTGAAGAAATATGTTAGCTTAAGCCTTAATTCTGATTATTAATACCTTAATATCCTACCAGCCACCAAAATAACTCATAATTAATAAGGGTTCGAGAAAAAATAAAAGGGAACCTGAAAATGTCAAGATCTTTTGGGAAGCATGATTGAACTCATTGGAGATCAAGTTCCATGAATTGATACATTTGTTTCACGATTATAATTTCTACTTAAAATCTATAATTGTGCTTAATACATACACAGGCATCGATATCAATCACAGCAACCGGTTGATCTCTTACAAGTTCTTTTTTTTTTCCTCCCGTCAAATTAAAAAAAAAAAGGTCTATTGACTCACTAAGAAATTAAGATTGGCTAGCTGAGGCTGTTACAAATCAGCAGATCCTACAAGGACAATATTATACATAGGATACCTGCTTTATGAAAAGGAAGTTTATTTTCCTGCATGGGATGGGGGCCGGAGGAAGTGATATTATTCGAGTCTCAGTTAGAATTTTCTTAACAAAGAATTAGCTAAGCCATTATAGCAGGCAGCCGCGCTTGATTAAATAGTCTATCGGTAAAGAGTTTCCAATGCATTTTTTTTACTAAAGTGGAGGCCTCAAATTCAAATCCCCTCTCACTTAAGTGTAAAAAATAAAAAATTATAGCAGGCAGTCGAGGCAGTGAGCGTGAGTGATGTAAATGCCAATGCCACAACAGTAACAAGTAACAAATAAAACTTTTCCATGAAAGTTAAAGCTAAGTATCCAGAGGATTGCATCGAATTCCCTTATCTTATGTGAGAAAGAAAGAGGATGCAATAATGATGGTTGGTCGCTTTCTTTCTATAATCAGTCTTCTCCTACAAGACTCCAACCCTTGCCTTTTCTCCAGATTCTCTCTTGCTCTCCTTTGACAAAAAGCAAAATTAAAAAAAATGAGAAAAGTGAAGAGATTCTCCTCGTGACACGTGTCCTTATATTCTCCTATATCGTCCTTCTGAATATCCCTTTTGTCTGGTGTATGTTAATATTTTATATACATATTATCAAAGAGAACATTCCCTCTCTTTTCTCTCTCTCTCTCTCTCTCTCTTTTTTCCCAAAAATAATATTGTGAAAAATCGACCCCGAGGTGGGCTAATAACCCTACTACAAAACTTGTCTTTTTTTTTTTCTCTTCGTCTAAATATTAATACAAATGCAATATAAAAAGAAAATGGATAAATTAAAATAGCTCAAAGATAAAAATGGTGGGGTTGTTCTAACGCGAGCCACGGATTTCTTACCCTTAACCAACATATTTTAATATGCCAACCAATTTAGATTTATATTTAAGCATGAAACAGAAAAGTTATAGTCTATCGGACCTCCTTTGAGGTTTCTCCACGGTGCATGATACATAAAGACTGATCATTTTTATACTGGCCACACAGTCTTCTAGTTGGGTTAAGCCTTAAATAATTGATATGGTTCAAGCTTTTTCGTAAAAAGTTTAATTCTTTTAATATTACTATATATTTTCTTTATAAAGCCATTTAAATTTGGGTTATTTTTATAAATGTCATTGAGATAAAACTTAATATCAGTATTGAAATTGGTCTCCAATATCTTACTATTTGCAGGGTTCCATTTAAGTGGATAGAATATACCATAATAATTGTAAAACGCTTAATACACCTTTAATCATATACATTTTAATGATTTTTTTTTAAAAAATTTTGGTACTTTCTTCTTTTTTATTTTTATTTGAGTACTAAAACAAAAAATAATTTTTTGCAAACTATTTATTATTTTTATTTTTTAACATTTTTTTATATTGTAAACTTCTACTAAAATTTGTTGACCCAAAACATTGGCAACGAGCTTTAAATTTATTTTTTTAAAATAAAATTGGGCCTGTGCTAATAGGTTGTATTGAAATGGGCCTCGTATGATGATCTCGATATTCTTGCAATAAAAACGAATAGGTTTAGGTCTCGTCGGTGGTTTTTGTAGTATGGATCCTTCAATACTTGAATTAACTCTTTCCCATAAAAAAAATGTAGAGAGAAATGGGCAAAAGTTTTTAGTTCTTCAAAGAAAATTACCTATCTTTGGATTGTGGTTGATTACCTTTTTATAGTTGGTCATTCCTATTTTTGGGTGAAAAATTTAGGCTTCATCTTCGTTGTGATTGGTGGAGATCTAGAGGTTTATGGCATTGATCCTAATCCCGAAATTTTTAAGTTTTCTTTTATCGAGTGATGATTGATGGAGAACCTTTGAGTCATAGGACCTTACCATTAATGTGGAACTTCTAGGCTCATTGGGATCTATTGTGCTCGGGAAGCCATGAACAACCTTCTCAAGATAAAATGTAGGTATTGAGGAGATTCTCGTTCCTCTCCTAGATACGAGCAAGTGAGCCTTTAGCCTCTAGCCCATATGGGATGGACTTAGTCTGAACTTGGGCGTTAGCTCTTTCTCAATGTTTAATCATAGGTGTCGAAAAGGCTCTTGTCTAACCCCTAGGTACGAGTAAGTGGGTCACTGGTCCTTAGCCCATTTGGAATGGTTTGGGCTGGATTTGAACCTTGGCTTTAAGCCAACTTTCTAAGGGAAAACAAGATTAAAATTTTTAAAATAAAAATTAAAAATAAAAATATTAAATATTTTGTTAAAAATTATTATTTTTTATTTTAGTACTTAAATAAAAAAAGAAAATATCAAAATTGAAAATATAAATTAAAAAAAAGTATGAATAAGGGTATATTAGTCGTGTTATAATAATTTAGGTATATTTCATCCATTTACATGGCATCTAACAATTGATAAAGATATTAAAAAACTAATTTTAAAATGTGGGAATAATACTGACATTAACTCTTATCTCAAAGGTATCCATAAAAATAACACTTTAAACTTGGTGTCGCGAAAGATGAAACACTAAATTTTAATATGACATTTCGATATATTCCTCTAAGTTGATGGGAGAATTGCAAATTGCAATGGGCCAAAAGTGTAGCTCAACAATAGCATACAGCCTATCTATTACTTTTACCAAAACCATCGCAATTCACAATGTAGCTTTGGTTGTAAAAGCCCAAATAAGGACCACCATCCACCTTAAGATCGATTTCCTCAAAGGCTGAATTATTCCTCTTGCACTGCATGTTTGCTTTTGTACCATGGTTGCCTTTATTATTTACAGACTTATTTTTAACTATATTATTGAAATTCCTTAAAGGTATTGCCAAACCATTTTACATCCTATAATTTATTTGATGTCTCAGTATATCTTCATTTAAATTATTAACTATGTCTAAAATTCTTAGCTCATATTGAGTAAAGTAAAACTAATTTATATAAAAGCAAAAAGTTGATAATAATGCAACATATAGAAAGATCTAGATCATACCTATAAAGAACAATAAATAAATTAACTTTCCATTTATAAAAGATGATAGGAAAAAAAAAAAAGAAGATTCTATTCTGTTGAATCCAATTATCTGCCAAAAATCTTTTCTAAATATACTGATCAAGGAGGAGGTTCCATTCAACTTAGCTTCAATCAAAGAATGACTTTAAGGCATTATTAAGAAAATATGCTCGAGCATTGCGGAAAGACGACGATGGCTACATTTGTGGGTGTAAGGTTTTTCCGTGAGAATAATCAATTGAGATTTTGTTTGATCAGAAACTGGTTGTTCTACTAAATTCCCCAAATTCATTTAGGATAGATTCCACACAATAAGCATCCGAACATTGTTTTTCATCCATTATTTGCTAGCTGTTTTCCTTTTTATTTAAATTCTTTGGATGCTTCAATACTTTAATTTTTCTTTTAAAAGTTCTTTGATATTATGCAAAGATGATAGTTAATAGATGCGGTTGTATGTGTATATTGACTTTGAATAATTCTAATTTGGCATATGTTATGTAATATACTTGCATCCTTATCCAACATAATACATACTTGGGCCACACAAGGAGGTACAAAACTTTTATTCTTAAAGATTATTATTTAAACTTAATTGTATTTAAAGAGAAATCCCTCTTGAGGTTGACCTAATATGGCCCCAAAAAAACCCATATTTTAATCGTTTTGAATGTGAAAATCTATATACACATACATGCATATGTATATGTATATATATATATATATATATGTATGTATGTATATCTTTTCTCATCAATTATCAATCCTTTCATACGATCATTCCATTTCTGTTTTAATGGGTTGTATTTGGAACACATTTTATTTCCCTAATGGAATCATCGCTCTCTTCAATCACATAAAAAGGGGTTTGACTAGAGATAAGAATAGGGGATTGCATATAGCATCTTAAGCCATGAAAGTGGAGAATGGAATTAGAATCACTTTGGTCGGCCTCTTAACAAAAAGATCATCATGGCTTATGAAAAAAGCTTAGATTTAGAGTGTTATTGAAGACTGGAATTTCAAAGGAAAATTGTTGTTTAAAACTAAAGTTGTATACGTAGTTGACCTGTTGCTATCTTACGTGTCAAAACGAAGTACACCCTTACTTACCTATCAAAGTAAATTTCTGTATCCTAATGTGTCAAAGTTTGATTGAATGTAGTGTTATTTTATGTACAGTATACATGTACTTTATTAAATAATTGTCTTCATAATTTACCCAAAGCTTCATGATCCCGGTGTAATTCAGCATATCATCAAATTTAAAAGAAGTCAAAATGATAACTATAAGCACACAAAAATAGTATATTAAACAACATGATTGGCTTTGATACCTAGTGTAATTCAGCATATCAGAAAATTTAAGAGAAGTTAAAATATAAAAGAACTATATTAAATATAAAAGAAAGATCATACCTCTAATTATTGTTGTTCAAATAGTAAAGTAGATAATTTTAAATTTTTTATTCTATTCTCCTTAAAAAATTAGTGATGAATTTCACAAGCATCATATATAAAAGAACTACATTAAATGTAAAGAAAGATCATACTTTCAGTCATTATTGTTTAAATAATAAAACAGATAACTTCTAGTTTTTTATTCTATTCCTCTTAAAAATTTAATTATAAATTTTACAGGTCAATTTTAACGTAATTCTCTTAACTAGAATAAGAATCCTTAACTTTTTTTAAAATATATATCTTTATCACTTTCTTCCACCAAAAAAATGAACAAATATAAAAAAATTGGCAATTGCATGCCACTTATTATTTTACGTTTTCCATCATGATAAGGTAGTTACTATAATAACGTGATTACTATAATAAGGCAGTTATCACTTCACCCTTAATTAATTTTAAATATTAAAATTTATATTTTAAAATCTAAAACTAGCCAATTTTACATGTGGACCATTATCATGTAAAATAATTTCTAACACTTGACACTCGATTGATATGCTAGATTAATAGTGCAGATGCATTATTGGGCTCGTCGAAGTGTTGTTAAATTGTTATTTTTGCACAAATGAGTTATTTATGAACTAGAATACATTTTGTTCATGCTAGTTGATATGTTGAGGCTAATAAAGTGGTGTACATTTGCGACAAAGCATGAGCAATTTGTTGCATGCCCACAACACATTGAATACATTTTGTCGCAACATGTTTATCCTTTTGGGCTCCTTTTTAGCTAAAAGAAAGAAAAATGTAGAAATTGCTGAATTAAAAAAAAAAACTCCCCCTAATTTTGTCATTATAATTATAATAGTATAAATTAATTTTATAAAAGTATAACAGTCTTTTTATTTAAAAAATCAACAATTACATTTGTACAACATTAAATAGTAAAAATATAATTTATAATAGTAAAATTAATATACATGTACTATCCAATAATTATTCGATACAAATATCTATATTTTTATTAAAATACAGATATTTAATATCAATTTTCATATTAATATAACAAATAGAAAAAAGTCATTAATTATAACACAATATAAATTTACTGTTTATGCAGTACTATTTAAATATTTAGAATTATGTTATATAGTGTTAATTTTATTGTTTACACAATGCATTATTATTATTTGGTATTATACAAATACAATAGCTTACTTTTTAAATAAAAAGACTATTATATCCCTCTAAAATTAGTTTATACTATTAAAATTATAACAACACGAGGATTTTTTAATATTATCAAATACTAAGAAGGTTTTTAGTAGTTAAAGAATCTATTAGAGAGGTAAATATTAAATACTCCATTCTAAAGAAAAATAATGAATGAGGTTTACTTATGATTAATAGTAGATAGGGTTGGGGTAGGTGCGGTACGGTTCAGTTCATTATTTCTTAAAATTGAACCTACCAAAAAAATTTGAGATTTTTATTTTTAGAACCAAACCATACCGAATCATGTATGAAAATCGAACCGTATTAAATTGATTCGGTCCATTCCGGTCCAGTTCATTCAGTCTCCTAAATATTTTCTATAAAATTAAAACCATATATGTAAGAGATAAATTTCATACAAAAAATAATTTAAAAAAAGTGTACGTCAATTTTTTAAATACAAAATTAATAAAAGTCTATGAGCTAAGCAAGTTAAAAAAAATTATAAAAATATAAAGTTCATCTAAACAAATAAAGTATCTGTTAATTTTAAGTACCGAATTAATTAAAAGTTTATGAACTAAATATAAAGTTGTATACGCTGCCACGTGGCGTAAAATAATTTATTATTTTTTTAAAATGTAGATTTAATTTTATTTAAATGAAATAAATTAAATTTAATGTTATTTAAATTAAATATATTAAATTAAATTTTTTTTAAGAAAATTTAAAATTAAATGTAATTTTATTTTATTTAAATTAAATAAAATCTAATTTAGAAGGAATAGATCTATTAAATAATTAATTAACATTTATTAATAAATTACTTAAATGACTCATTAATTTTGGTTTGTAACATTATTTATTATTTAATGAGTACCTTTTGTAATTATAGTTTATATATGATTATTTTTATTTTAATATATAATTAATTATTATAATATGTTGATTAATATATTAATAATTAATTATTATAATATGTTGATTTTATGTCTGTTAAATTAATTGTTTGTAAATTTTATTTAGTAAATCATATTGTATGTTATTTAAAATATATGTGTGCTTGTTATTATTTTTTCTAATATTAATTTTATTTATTTTCTTAATTGTTACAGGAAAGAAGGAAAGAGAATGTATCGAAAAAATATAGAATTCTAAAGCATATATTTTTTTCGTGCATCAGCGACGGCTTATGCAAAGATGTGAGGTCTAAATTGTATAAAAGATAAATTAACAGAAAATATTATTTAGGTAGACGTGTATGGGGCTTTTCTTAGATATGTCAGATTTGACATTCTCTGGTATTTTGGTACACGAGTTATTGTTACGTGAGTTGTATACCTCAAATTTAGAAGATGAGATGTGGTTTTACATAGGGAGGAAACGCATCCGATTTAGCCGGCAAAAGTTTATACTAATCACCGGACTATAAATGTGAGATTACCCTCTCACCCAGCAGCTGAATAGAAAATTGAACACTCGATTATGGGATACATATTTTTCAGGGGTAAAAAAATTATCGTACATATTTCTTAATAAATGATACGGATGTTTAGATTTGAAGGATATGGACGATGCAGATGCAGTAAAGTTGAGTTTATTTTATTTTGTGTATCATGTTTTGATCCCACGTGACGAGCGTAGTGAAATTCAAAATTTTATTTTATGTTTAGTGGACGACCTTGATGAATTTAATAAGTATCTATGGAGCAATATTGCATGGACCGTGCTTTATAACTCACTTAAGAAAGCTGCATTCCAAAAACTTGAGAAAATAAATAGGAAAGGGTTTGCACAGACTAAGTTTGAGAGTTATAATGTGTATGAATTTTCGCACGCATTTTTAGTACGCCATAATTTTCTTGTACTTAGCTTTTTGAGCGTACTGAAGCTGTACTTTTACAGAGAATGGACAAGAATAGAGATGAAATTTTTACAAGGATTGATCAACTCCGGATCGATCTTACACAGCAAATAATGATGTGCTTTAGGTAGTCATGTTCATTCCAATAGAACGAAAGTCATAATATGGTAAGCAAAATAATTTTAAAATCGCAATAATTTTCTCTTACCTTAATTGTAGTTTGATTTATTTTAATATATACATATATTTTAGTTTGGAGAGAATACACCAGCAGGCTGTCAATATAGTTTTCAGACCCCAGCTACTAATCATGATATATTGCCCCAGCCACTAATTGACAGTTCTGCAAGTGTTGAGATCTTTCCTGCCCCACATAGGGAAGCAAGTCAATTTGGGAGACCGTATAGGCTTGCGTGATATTTGCACACTCCATATACAAATCTATTTTCACAAAGGAAACATGAGAAGAAGAAAATTAAAATTGAAGTACAACCTCAAACAGACATGAATTCATTGCAGCAGATAAACTTGGCTATCATAGTTGAGTTTCAGGCTTGGATGGACAAGGATGAGGGTGTAGTCATCTTACCTAGGCTTGACGCTAACCTGACATGGTTTCAAAAATTGCTACACGGCTGGCTAGATGACTTTGTAAGTAAAATATATATTCAATAATTTTATCTCATTTTAATTTTATTCATTTAAACTTACACATTCACTTGACGGTAATTATATGTGTTGAAATCTCTCATTGTAATTGTTTGTTAATGCAGCATATTAATGAGTATTTGAAGGTAATTTAGCTTAGGCAAAACTATTACACTAATGCATTGCCCAATTGTCCACTTATGTGGATTCGTACTTCTTTGTGAGTATTGAATTAAATTAATTATATTTTTTTATTTCATCTTTATTGATTATTCGATGGCCCTGCATTTTTAGAAGACTTTTAGACTCCTTTATGAGGAACACAAAAATAACATGACTGGCATTGTATCGAGTGATGAAGTGATGCATATACCCAAGGCGCTAAAGAAGATTTACTTGGTGCACGTATGTAGAATGAGGTTAATAAGGTAAAATATAATATTTTGCGTAAATGTTGTTATTTTTGTTTATAGCTTGTAGTACTATTTGTGAGACTTATTTGAATTTTATATAGGTTTATATTCCTGTCAACTACAATCAACAGCATTGGGTGACGGCTGAGGTGGACATCTTGCATCGATAAGTGATCTACTATTCTAACATCAAGGGATTTACGATGGCATGATTGAGAATCATGTCTTGCCATTATCTACGTTGTTACTCCATTACCTATATGCTTGTAGATTTAATGAGTAACGACAAATTACACCTGACTTAACTCTTTTTCATGTAATTAGATTAAAGAATAGAGTGCAACAGTAGACAGTAAATAGTGAAAATTGTAGGGTTTATATTTGTATGTTTATAGAGTTTTTGATATTGTGTCGTCCCCTAAATTTTGGTCTTGAGCATGGGTCAATTTTTTAGGACCAAAATAGCGATTGACTTGTGAAAATGTGCAAGGACAATAATAAAAGAAAATTAAATGTTTGTATGTTTATAAAGATTTTTTTTAATGTATTTTATACATTTCATTTAAATGTATAATTAGTCAAAGCATGCATTATTAATGACAATAGAGAAAAAAGAAACATAACAAATGTATCAATTAAACACAATCGTAACAAAGTACAAATTGACTAGTCAAATAAGGCCCATAATTACATGACTAAAAAATAAAAATATAACTCATAAAGAACACATCAACTACTATGTAATGGAATTGGGTTTCGACAAGTTTGTTGATTATGTCTATGCTGCTTATAGCGACTGTATACATTTTTTGTGGGAGCCTCACCTTGCGATAGAATTCGATTCTTTCGACGTCTTCCTGATTGCCGGCATACTATAGGAGGCTAGATGTCAGCAGCTCTCAACTCCTCTGAAACAATCCAATCTAATGGATGACCAACGAAATTTACTGGTTCACTGTATGCACGCAACAAAGACTCAGTCGTGTAATATCACGAACAAAGAGTCTGGTACTGGAATCTGACCTGCCTGCATACTGCAAGTGTATAAGGACACGGTAGCTGCCGCAGATCAAACTTTCGACAACTACATGACTTCCCCAGGATATCCACTATTCTATTTCTTTTTTCGTCCTTAATGACAAAACGAGATTGATCTATTGCATGCACTGTCATGCGAGCAGAATCATCATAGTGCTTCCAAATCTTGTCATGGGCCCAAGTGGTCAAGAAGTTTGACATATTTTTTACATTCTCACGTTTCTCAACAAATCATCTTTGCATTAACTCTATAATTCACTCAATTAAGGCAATCACCGTCATGCCACGTGCTTCCTTCGCAACAGTGTTAATGCTCTCTGGAATGTTGGTGGTCATGATGTCATATCTTCTGAATGCTCCCATTGATCGAGCCCATTTTAAAAAACCAACCTCCTCTTCCAAGTATCTCGTTGCCTCCGGTTTCATTTCTCGCATCTTATTTATTTTCCTTTGAAAGTTAGCAATGCAATACACCTTGACAGCAACAAAATAGGAAGCCAAATATCTCCCTATTTTGTTGTCTGCGACGGTATCTTATATCATGCTACCAAATTTTACTTTAAGTGATAGATGCATACACTATGATATATATTAAGAAATACCTCTCTAATGGCCTTCTTGATACTAGCATGTCGATAAGATATAAATACAAAGTTCTCAAGATCGCCAATGACTCCTTAGAATTTTGCCATAAACCACTTCCATGAAGCATCATTTTCAAAGTCAGCAATACCCTATACAAGTGAAAAAATTTAGTTGTTTTCATCCTTACAAACAGCCACAAACATTATTCTCAAGTATGTATTTTTTAAAAATGTACCATCAACTATAATAACCGGTCGGATGAAAGACTGAAACCTTCTAATACATGGTCCAATAGCCATGAAGAAATATTTAAAGTACTTGCAATCGTCAATCTCCAAATGCGTGACTGTACTTGGGTTCTATTGTTTCAATATATGACAGTATGCAGGAAGTAATTTATATGAACCCTTTAGAGTACCACGTATCAACACCAATGCATGCTCCTTAGACCGCCAAGCAGTAGGGTAAGTTATGTCACCAAACTCCTCGTGTATGTCTGCTTGGATTTTCTTCGATCTATAAAGTCGACTCGCAGATGCAAACTTATTTTTTATGAATTTTCTAATAATTCGAGACTTTGCTTTTCGATAACCATCGCGCAATCGATCTAATTGGCACATATGACTTGAATCAATTCTATACATAATGAAATATTTTCTTGCATCTGTCAACACTGCACGTAATCGTCATCGGCATCTATCATCGTCATATTTTATCTCAAAACGATCTTTTGTCGACCTTGACACTTTAAAGCTCCAATTACCTTTAAGTGCTAACATACTAATAGCTTGGTGAATTTCATCTTTGCTATCAAATAACTTTCCTATAAACACATCGCCAATTCTACTACTCGATATCTTATCCGATATGCCCAAGTCTGATGGTGGAGGCATAAACGCAAAAGGGTTTTACGCTTCACAAAAATCTATTCTTTTAGCTTCAACATTTAGGGAGCTTGTTGAAACATAACAACATCCGCCTTCTGGTAAATCATCCATTTCTAAATTATCAACATTTCTAACATCATCACAGTCCCCTTCCACATCCCTAACATTTCCAATGTCATCACAAGCGTAATGTGTATAGGTTGGGTCTTCATTGAAGGGTATATGAGAAACATTGTGATACTCATTCGTTGTGTTTGCAGGAAACACTACTCAAATTGATGGAGATGTGTGGCTCACTTGGTTGCTACCGCTAGCTGACATAAAATGAGTATAAATCGATAGTGGGTTTTGATTGAGGAGCTGTACATCATCTTCATAAATGGGAATTCTAAGATCCACTGTTATACATAAATGACAGTACGATCTTTTATTGGCGCTAAAAAAAAATCGAACATCACTGTTGTTTCTAATCTCAATAGGTTTTAACTTATACCTCGTTGCATCAATTTTAATTTTCAAAGTCACCTTACAGTTCACATTGTCGACTCTCAAGATATAACATACTGCATTTAAAAGATCTTCAAAATTAATATTTTTCGGAACCGAAATCCCAAAATTACTATAATCAACATAATTTTCTTCTCCATCACTAGAATTCTCCCACTTTTCTCTCAACAAATTTTGTTTACGCTCAAAATATAATGCGGCTATCACAGTATAGATTGAGGTGTCGATCCCACGAGGAAGCTCTTGGCAAAATAGGTTGATGAAGTAAAATATTAAAGCAGTAGCAAAGGACAAAATTAATTGATTTAAGTGGATGAGATAGGATTGTCTATGATTTGAAGGAAATGTCTTATGATAATTCAAACAAGGCTTCGAGAATCACAATTATGCTTTATAAATCTATTCTACACTTTGATTCAATGCTTATAACTCAATTGAAAGTTTCACATCCCAAACAATCAATCGAAAGATAGGAAAATATAGCACATTTGATAACACATGTATTTGACGTAATTAAACTCTTTGCAAGCATTAACATACATCATGTTCATTTATATAAGTTATCTAAGATCGACAATATATCACTTTGACAATATTGCAGTAAAAGATTAACTTGAATATCAAACATTTATTGCCCTTACATGTTATCCAAGATCGACAATATATCAAATTGACAATACTGCAGTAAAAGATTAACATATAAAACAATGTAACCAGTAACAATTATAAATCAACATGAATCACATAAGAAAAGCATGACTGAACATATATGAGATATGAGAATGATGACCTCTGGATTATAGAAAATAAAATAGATAAGAGTTTAATCAAAACCAAACTTACAACATTTATAGCTCTTGACACCGAATCAAAGCATGGAAGTAGATTTATTACACATAAAAGATCATCTCTTAGCCTTGCCAAGAACTCTAGCCTAAATTACAATACATGTTAATGAGAAGAAAATAAGAGAGAATTCTCTCTTTAAAAAAAGGTCCTAAGTGTCTCCTTATATAGGCAATGAATTGACATATGTCATGGATGACATCAATCTTCAATAATTTTAAGCCAATAACTCAATTATCTAATTCCAGAACATTTTTGATAATGTAAATGACTGATTTAGCTTCTATAGCCGACATGAAAGTTGTAGAATTTTGACTCTTCTTTCCATAGGCACCAATTTCATACAAATTGGATGAGTATCCAATGAGAAATGAGCAAAATTCCAAAGATACATCAGAATTCGGCCAACAACCATTTTACCCACTTGCAATGCGATTTGGTCCATGATAACGGCTGATTTGGACTTTACCATCAACATACGAGTAATTGATAGTTAAGTCAGAAATTCACAGCTTCAAGAATTATACCAATTGAGTACGTATTTTGTAAGATACGGTCCAAATACTTGAGTTGGGTCAAGCTGGGCAGGAGTTGTAGTCCGATTTTGTTGTATCTCAATTTTTGGCCCATAACATGTTGAATTTGGCTTTTCCACTATTCTTCAAATTTGTGTAAGATTGAGTCATGTTGCACCAGGTTCAAGAATTTCTTCATTTCGATTTCTACATTGAGAGTTATGTCCATTTTACCTAAACCTGTCCAAATAACATTCATTAATCACAATTTAAGGAGAACACTTCATTTCAAGCTAAAAATACAGAAAATACTAAAATTAGTGACATTAAATGGTGATTGAATCTCTTAACAACATGCATTTTCATGTGTTCATCACACTACATCATACTCCATAGGACTTGAAAAAAATGACAATTAGTAAAATTATTTTAAAATAAAAATTATGCACAATTAAGCGCATCGTGGGGCCATCTCAGGTCCGAGATGCCTAAATTGACAGCTGTCACATTGGTCGTAGTCTAGTTTTCGCCAAACACACTAAAAATCTTATTTTTGGCCGAATTTCAACTTCTTTTACACCATTCTAACTCATTTTTCACATTTAATTCATCAATAACACATATTTTTAACTTTAAATGTAAGTTTTATCTAATTTCTAACTAAAATTAATTTTTATAAAAAAGTTTAGAAAACTTACAAGATTTGGCTATTTCCTTGATTTGAAGTAATAAATATACTTAACAACACTTGATTTTCGCAATAATAACTTCAAAAATATTCAGCAATCAATATGATTCTTGGTTCATCAATATGATTCTTAGTTCAGTAAAAAGAAAGGAGATGAAGTTTATATTTTTGATATTAAGGCAAATGTGTGCAAAAATAAAAATTTTGGTTAATAAAGTATAATCAAGTTACATTTGGTTAAAAAAGAATAATGAAAAAATAGGAAGGTTATTTGTGAAATGTTTCCTTGAATTTATTTGATTGTAAGAATCGAAATCTTGGGCCTTGCTTGTTGGGCTTGTAACTTCGGGTTCACTGGGTTTTTTATTGCTGTGATACTTATAAGCACAAATAAAAATTTGTCATTAAGACCTTGCCGAGGTGGTTCTAGCGAAGACTCTTCAATATTTAAGTCAAGTGTCTTGTTTATAAGAGAGAGGTTGAAGAAAAAAGTAAAGAGTTCTGAAACAAGAAGTTGTAAGTTCAATTATTTAATATTCAACTTCAGAATCCCCCGTTTGAGTGGTTTACCTCTCTTTATATAGTATCGATCTTCTTAGGGTTTTGTGCTTATCTTCGCCGAATTTGTGGTTATTTTAGGTTATTTTTTGATTCTTTAGCGTGATTTGAGGGATATACTCTAAAATAATATGATTTTATCTCCAAAATAGCATTGATTTCCTATTTAGATAACTTGTCTTATCTAGTTTGCCTTGTATTTTTCGTTTAAGTCGCTAAGTGCTGTTTACCTCTTGGGCCTGTGCGGATTTAGAGATTGTGTAGAAGCGGATCAATATATTTACCGCGCTGATCTTCTTATGATGTATTGTCATAGTGACTGGCTTAGGTCTTTGCTTGATATACTGAGCAGGTAATGGGCAAGTTGCTATGTATTAATCTATAGTTTTATGAATGGTTATGGTAGAATTTGTGTTGATCTGAGCTGGTCGGTCTTATTCGAGTCATTTAGTCTGATCAACCGAACAAGTTTTGTGCTGTTGTTCTTTTAGATAATACTTGACCAGTCTACTCATATTGTCTAAACCTCCTAATTTTTTGAGCCTTTGGGCTAAGCTTAATCTATAGGTGGATATTTAACCTTTTGAATATTGGGCCATTTGGAGAATTCCAAGGAACAACAACTTTTCAAAATATGCTTAAGGGCAAAGTTATATACATTGTTGTTTTACTTTTTTTTATATGAAAAAAGGTTACTTCAAACTCTAAACTTCTAATTAAATAAACAATGAATGCATTGTAAATCCTTCATAATTAAAGCTATTAATACAAGGTTTTTTTTTTTAAATAGAAACGTAACTCTTTTTTATTACAAAAAAGAATTTGACTAGAGATGAGAAAAGGGGAGACTCGGAGTGCATATGGCATCTTGAACCATGTAGGTGGAGAACAGAATTAGAATCATTTTAGTCGGCCTCTTAAAGAAAAACATCATCATGATTTGTGAAAAAAGCTATTTTCGAGTGTATTTGAAGACTGGAATTTTCAAGAAAATTTATTATTTTATTAAAAATTATATATGTTGTTGTTGTTAGTTATTTATTTTTTATACGGGAGAAGAGGAAACATCCATTTAATTGAAGTAATTGATGGATTACAAGTCTTTTATTTAAGTGCAAAAAATTATATATAATATTGACCTGTTGCTATCTTAGGTGACAACACAAAGTGCACTATAGTTCACACATCAAGAAAATCTTGTATCAAAATGTGCGACGATGTCATTGAATGCGAAGTATTTTTCACATACTTAAATACCTTACTGAATAAGCTGTCTTCGGCCCAGAGGTTACGAATACGATGAGGCAAATAATTAGTATGGATAAGCATCACGATCTAGAAAAAAGCTGTAGATTGACATGGGCTGAGCTTCCTTTGCTCATGTTCGGCAAGGCCTCGTCTGCACACCGCGGACCTTAAACATTAAGCTCATCTCTTAAAAAGTCTTGTTTTCTATTTTTAAGTTGCAAGTAAC
Organism: Ailanthus altissimus; assembly: GCA_946807835.1. Taxonomy (NCBI): domain Eukaryota; kingdom Viridiplantae; phylum Streptophyta; class Magnoliopsida; order Sapindales; family Simaroubaceae; genus Ailanthus; species Ailanthus altissimus. Next base: position 28,219,056 of record OX327689.1, read on the forward strand.
TGGTGAAAAGTTTACCGGAAGGAAAGAAGGGAAGAGTAGGAGGAAATTTTATAGAATTTAAGAAGAACTATAATGTGATTAATGGCTGTACATAGGACTTAGGAGTATCAGGGCACGTGCCCACGTGCAACTCCTAAAATCGTTGCCTGTATTATGATATGAGACCTGCAACTACTGCAAGAGCAAGACACGTTTTCTCAAAGTCAACCTTAGCACCCGCTACAGAGCTTCATGCACAGGTTATCTGTTTCATTGTTTATCTTGTTGTAGCTTTTGAAGTGGGAAATTTTCAGATACATTGAACTGGACTTTGGGCGGCTTACGAAAGAAAGTAACGGAACCCTTTTCAGGTTAGTCTCTTTAGAAATTATCTTCCTAACTATTCCATACTTTTTGATAATAGATAGAGAAACTACAAGCAATTTGGTTTTAAGCACTCATCCTCGAACTCGTTTCTGGAGTCTTGTCATTGTCTTCTCATTTGTCGTAATTTTGCATCTGGGTTAGATTTATTCATTTCGGTCTTTACATTTTTTGTTATAATTGGTGATCATCGACTTGAATCCACTCTGGTATTAAATTTTCCTACAAAAAGGATGCCCTCTCTGCTTTTGTCTCTTTGGACCGTTGTTGTAGCCTTATGTTTGTTCTTTAACTTCACTGCCTCATTTGATGAGTATTATGATTCTTTTGCGGATGATCCTTCAGTATTACACACGTAAAATCGCTTTGCTGAGATTGAAAAGCAGTGCAAGCCTTTTCTATTTTCAGCTTCTGACTTGGAACCTGATGATACTAGAGGTAATAGGCTTAAGAAAGAACTCCATTTTTTTAATGGAGACTGGAGGCAAGAGAATGGTGGATCAATGTTGATGCCATTTGATGACAGTGACTTGCCAGGGAACCATCCTTCCCACTATGATCCTTACAAATTAGTCAGCTTTGACGTCGTAGATGTAAATGTGGTCCGTCAGCGGAAAAATATGATTAGTCTCATTGGGGTGCTGTCTGTAGGCATAACGAGAAACAGTTCATTTGGTTTTGATTTAAGACTTAAATTTCAAATGATGCCTGGTTTGTCTATTCTATCAATTCTCTTTGAGGGGGTCTATATTGAGAGTAAAGAGAATGGAGGGGAACGATTGTTGTGTATGTTGGGAAATGCAACTTTGCCCTATAATAAGTGGACCTATGATCCTCTGGATTTGGCTAAGGGCTATTGGTTTAATTATGACTACAAGCCACGTCTTCTCCATGATGATCAGATTTTGCTTATGCTTCGATACCCTCAAACATTTAATTTGACTAGAAGAGTTATCCAAGGAGAAATGAGAAGTTTAAATGACCAAGCGAGCTTGAAGTATTTTGATAAAGTTAAAATTATTTCACATTTAGGTCGTTACACCAAATATCAATATAGTTCTGAACTACTCAAGTCAATAACTTGTAGTCCATATACATACCAAGAAGAATTGATGGAAGATGGCGCCATCAACATGTTCAGTAGCTTAGAATTTTGTCAGAACCTTAAATCCATTTCGTATGAATTTTTTAGAGTTGTGCCAAACTGGAAATTCAAGGGTACACATCTGTACCCTGAGAAGTTGGGTCCTTTTTGTCTGGAAAAAGAAATCAAAGCTGCTGACCGGAGCTACAGCAATTTTAGGCTCATGATGGAACATATCAACTGTGAGCTGGGACCTTATGAAGACAATTTTGGTATTGCAAAGGTTTCTGCAGTACTTAGAGCAATTCCTGCACCGATGGATAATCATAGGCCACCTACAAGGACTGGTCTTTCAGGAATGACTTTATCTGCTGAGGGGATATGGAATCCATCAAATGGACAACTCTGCATGGTTGCATGTCTTGGAGTGGTTGATTCGGAATTGGAAGGATGTGATTCTCAAATTTCATTGCACTTTCCTCGGGCTTATTCCATCAAGCAAAGAAGCATGATCTATGGAAGCATATCCAGTATAAAAGATGAACAAGACTCATTTTTGCCTATATTATTTGATGCAGTGCTACGACCTAGACTGCTCAAATCTAACCATATTCAGTATGTCACGTCTTATCCATCATACAATTACTCAAAGATTGACCTTGCCCATGCACTAAGAAAGAGGAAGAAGCCATCTAAATTTTGCACCATCATCAAACAATCACTCCTAAAATATCCAGCAGTTGAAGATCGGGAAGACTTATTTGTCAGCTTAAATTATCTTTCTTATGACTTCGAAATTGACACTCATGCGCTACCTGACTCAACATCTGCTGGCCCTAATTCAAAGATCTTCATTTTAATGGACGTGCTTTCATTGGGTCCTTTATTTGGTTCTTTTGAACCATGGTTGAAAAAAACTAATCTTCCACCTGGCGCTCAAGCTAGTCTTAGCAAGAGCCAGCTCCTGAATGTGTCAATGCATCTCTTGTTCAGCAAAGCACGTTTTTCGCCTAGCACATCTTACAACAATCTCTCTGTGCTGTACTTGGAAGGACTATATGACCCATTAGTTGGTCAAATGTATCTAATTGGTTGCAGAAGAGTCACGGTTGAGAGTATTAGCCTTGAGCGAGGCCTGGATTGTTTGATTGAAGTAAAAATTGAATACCCTTCTATAACAACATCATGGTTAATAAATCCAAGGGCCAAGATCACTATCACTAGCCAGAGGAATGAAGATGATCCCCTCTATTTTAGCTCAATAAGCCTGAAGACATTACCTCTTCGGTACGAAAAGCATCAAGAAGTAACTTTTCGAAAAACTTTTGAGGAGATTTTCCGAAATTTGATGGTTTGCATGTCAATTGCGATTATATTATGCCAATTTCTTCACATGAAGGATACAAAAGATGCCATTCCATATATATCTCTCGTCATGCTTGGTCTTCAGATTCTTGGCTATGGCTTCCCATTGATCAGTGGTGCTGAGATTTTATTCAAGTGGAAGGAATCTGAATATTTCAAAGCCCATCCTTATGGTCTTGATCACCTTCATCCGTCAGTCAAAGTCCTTGAATATTCTGCCAAACTTCTTCTGTTGGCTGCATTTCTACTTACTGCAAAGCTTTTTCAGAAGGTTTCAGCATCTCGGGAAAGACTACATGGTCGTGTACCAACAACAAACCGGGTTCCAAGTGACAAACTGGTTCTCCTAGTTACTTTGATTTTTCACAATTTCTGGTTTCTGCTTTTGCTTTCAATTGACAGCATGCTGATTTGGCCTGATAAAGCTGGTCGTTCTATTGGACAAGTTCATGTGCTGCAAATCTGGACGATCAAACTAGAGGAGTACTTATGCCTGGTTCAAGATTTCTTTTTGCTTCCTCAAATTATCGGCAACTTCTTATGGCATAATCATGTGGAATCTGTTAGCAGACTGTATTACATTGGTTTCACATTAGTGAGGGTTCTTCTACGGCTCTATGATTGCATCAGAGATCCTGTGATAGACCCTGTTTTTGAGGAAGTTGATTTTGGAGCGATAAATGCAGCTTTCTTTGCCAAGGTTGGCAATAATGCAGCTGTAGTAGCAATGATTGTGCTTGCAATTACAGTCCACGTGCAGAAGAATGGGAAACATAGAAAAGTAGGTACCTGCTGAAATCCGATGCTGTCAAGCTTAATGACTTTTAGATCAAGCTGTGCTTGTGATGTCACTTGAAGCTTGAGGTATTTCAGATTGTTTTTCTGTTATTAGTCGGAACTTGTTTCATACCCAAATACTTTTTTAAATCTTCAAGCAGTATCATTTATCTTAGCTTCCGTTCTATGCTGTGCTTATATTCTATGTTGCTAAATTTCCTGAAATAACATACAATGTATACCAATCTCTGTATGCGATTAACAGTAGAAAGCCTAGTATCTCGCTTCACCTCCTTTGATTACATATAACAAGCAAATTCTGTACCCAAACGTGTCACTATGCTATTGAATGCGATGTATTTATGTACATATACATGTACTTAATTCGATATTTGTCTTTGATAAATCTGATCCAATAAGATTTGATCAAGCTTTACGATCCTGGGTCAGTAGATAAGATGAGGATAATTGTGAATATACAATATTGGACCGTGAATTCTAGATGGTCTGGCCTTCAAAGGAAGCTAAAAGAGTAATGCTATAGGGGAGCTTTCACCCGGAGTGATCAATGACATTTATATTTTGTTAGTGGAAAGTTAAATGAGAATTTCGCAGAGAAATAGAGGCAAACGTAAATGCTACTTTGAAAGAGATTCTTATGACATGTTCATACGAAGGAAAATTCATGATAAAATTGTAAAACAAATTCATGACAAAATCATTTGAAAGTATCAGTGACTAGATCATAAGAAAGTCTTAAAATAAGATCACAAAAAATTTATTGTTAAGATTTACGATATCAAACTGAAATTTTAAAAAAACTTTACCATTATCTTGAGGGAGATAATAAGAATCATTATTGATTTTTAATATTATATATAAATATTTAAAAATGATTTGTTAAATAAAAAATAAAAAAAAAACATAATTAATTGTGTCAATCAATTATAATTAATCAAATATTTTTAAAATCATATAATTATATTTATTTATTTATTTTTTTTCCTTTTCTTCTTTTAATTTTATGTATAAATAAAGTCTTTCTAAAATAGTTTTAATTTTTTTCAAATCACATTTAATATTGAAGATACACATAACATATTTGATTGAATCAATACTTTAGTTGACAAATTTTGATTTTGGTTCTCCTTATCATACTTGTATTAGCTTTGAGAATCTCTCTTATCAAATTCTACTTCTTACATGCTATAATAATCTTGTAAATTGTAAGGTATTACGGTTTATTAAGCAAGTTCATTTCGTTATAGAGTCTGGAAGTGAGAAACTTTGCATGTAATAGCTGTTTCCATGCACTTATATTTGTTAAGCAAGTTTATTTCTTTTTTCTTCCTTTTCCACGAAGAACCAAAAAAAAAAGTCCATGCACATCAATACGAAGTTACTTATCAATGAACTTTCTTTATTTGGGTGTTTGACAAAACGTTACTTGACAGTTAGCAAATGATCCTAACGCTCTTCATTCCATTTTGTTGGAACGGTGAAAATCTAATCTAATGCTTTACACAAAATTGAATTTGAAAATCAAGAAAGAAAGAAAGAAAAACAATCAAGAAACAAAGAGTAATTATATAGTTCGGTGGAGCCTACATTCACGGCCAACACAGAAAGATGCGATGCTATTATTCTAATTAAAATCTAAGAATTACAATTTTAATTGTTGAAGCGGAATCAAACAAATAATTAAAATTATTCAAATAATATATATAATAAATTAATTAAAAATAAATAAAATAAAATAAAAAAAGAACACAAATAATTACGTAATTTAGTAACTTGCCTACGTTTACGACAGATCAAGATCACACTCTTCTCTTATTATGAATCATAAGACACTTACAAAATATACCTATTAAAAGAAAGATCACAAAGAAAACTTTCTCTTTTACTTTAAGAATTTTTCCTCACAAAACATTACAAAGATTGTTGATAATCACTTAGATTTTACCTTGATCATAAAAATATGTTTACAAGTCAATTGGGAGCCTTTATATAAACTTTGAGACGTCTTAGGTTTACCATATACGTGTGGGAGTCGTATTAGGAGCCTTTATATAATCACTTAGATTTCTTTATTTCGGGATACTATTCCCGTCTCCAGTGCCGCGGCACTGGGCTCTCACCACTGCGGTGCTGGCGCGCCCGTCTGAGCGCTACAGCGCTTGTCTCCTGGCACCGCGGAGCTCAGGTGCTGGATTTAGCGCTACGGCGCCCACGCCTGGTCGCCGCAGCGCTGGCGCCTGATGCGCCCCTCTTCAATTTTTGTCTCCTTTTGTGTCCGTCTTTGATCCTTGTGTATCTTACGCACTTGACTTGATCTCCAAATCATATTTTGATGATTTTTAATCAATATTCCCACAAATCCCGTCATTGATTCAAAATCATCCACAAAAGCAACTCGATCTCTCATTTTCGCATATTCGATCACTCTCACAAAGTAGTGACTCCGGTTAAGTCCTTCCATAGGACGAACTTAACCGAGGGCAGTGGTTTAATCAACATATCAGCAAGACTTTTAGATGATGCTATCTTTGTTAGACTAACTTCACCACGTTGAACAATCTCTCAAATGTAATGAAGCCTCACATCAATGTGTTTCGACCTCTCGTGGAACACTTGATGCTTGCTTAGGTGTATGGCATTCTGGCTGTCACAATATACACCGGTGTTTACATCTTTACTAGCCAATGTCTCTGCACATATGCCTTTTAACCACACGGCATCCTTGATAGCTTTATCAACAGCTATGTACTCCGCCTCTGTGGTAGAGAGTGTAACCATATGTTGTAGAACTAATCTCCAATACACACTATACCCAAACACTGTGAATACGTAGCATGTCAACGATCTTCTCTTGTCTAGATCATCTGCATAATCTGAGTCTACATACCCTCTTACCATTTCATTGCTGTCCTCGTCCCTCTTATATATCAACCCATGATTTGAAGTCCCCTTGAGATATCTCAGAATTCACTTTACTGCAAGTCAATGATCTTTACCTGGATCTGTCATGTATCTACTCACCACACTCACAGCCTGTGCTATGTCTGGTTTTGTGTAAACTATTGCATACATGATGCTCCCCATAATGCTTGCATACGGTACTTTACTCATCTGTAGTTTCTCTTCTTCAGATGTCGGCGACTATGCTGCTGAAAGTCTGAAATGCATGGCCAAAGGAGTAGAGACAGCTTTTGCGTTAGACATACCAAACTTCTCCAGAATTTTGACTATATATCACTGTTGAGACAAGAAGATAACATCTCTTATTTCCCTCACAATATCCATACTCAAAATTCTCTTCGCTGCTCCCAAATCCTTCATTTCAAACTTGCCACTCAACTGCTTCTTAAGCTTCTATATTTTTGCATGGGATTAACATATCATCGACGTATAGAAGCAAATAAATCATCCCACAACTTATGTTCTTGAAGTACACGCATCCGTCATACTTGCTCCTACTAAAGTAACAAGCCATCATAAAATCATCAAATCTCCTATACCACTGTCTAGGTGATTGCTTTAACCCGTATAATGACTTCTTTAGCAAACAAGCATGATTTTCTTTTTCGAGCTCTTTGAACCCTTGCGGTTGTGCCATGTATATTGTCTCTTCAAGCTCTCTATGTAGAAAAGTTGTCTTTACATCCATTTGCTCTAGATGTAAATCAAAGTTTACACACATGGCTAACAAAATCCTAATAGATGTGTGCTTGACTACTGGAGAGAATATCTCATGAAAATCGACTCCCTCTCTCTGAGTAAAACTTTATGATACTAACCTAGCCTTGAATCTTGTAGGCTCAATCCCCGTATCCCCTCCTTCACCTTATACACCCGCTTGTACTCGACTAGCTTTTTTTGAGGTCTTTTCACCAACTTCTAGGTATTGTTCTTCCTACAATAACTAATTTCTTCTACCATGGTCTGCTGCCATTCTTTCTTGTTTTCACTCTTTATAGCCTCACCATATATCCTAAGCTCATCATACTCAATACTGTAAGTAGAATTAAAAGCATGAGCAACTAAGTCTACTTGTGCATACCTGACTGGTGGGTTAATAGTTCTCCTTAGCCTGTCTTTGGCTAATTGGTACTCTTCAAGTTCTATCTCAAGAGTCATAGTCTTTCTTTGGGTAGACATGGAGGAACTCATCGGTGTTCTTAGTTCGTCTTCAAGGATCTTCTCGTTGAAGTGTTGATTTGGGAGCATATTAGATCCACTTTCAGGCTCCACTTCAACTTCTATTGACTCGGGTACTGAGTTTTCCTTGGGCACATGTTCTTCTTTCTCATCTTCTTAGGAGGTTTTTAGCATCGTCATTGCATCGAACGCCACGTCACGGCTTATGATACTCCTTGGTGGGGCCAAGTCTTTACACCACACCTTGTATCCTTTCACTCCTTCGGGATATCCTATGAATACCCCTTTGATAGCTCTAGATTTCAACTTCCCCTCCTTAATATGTATAAAGGCAAGGCAACTAAATATTCTGAGGTGGTCATACTTCGGAGGATTGCCAGACTATTTCTTATTTGGCGTCTTAAAGTCAATGGCTGAAGAGGGACTTCTATTAATCAAGTAAACTGCAGTCACTACAGCTTCTCCCTAAAATGTCTTGGACATCTTCGCATTGGTAAGCATACATTTAACCCTTTCAAGTAGAGTCTTGTTCATCCTCTCAGCTACGCCATTCTGCTGTGGTGTTGATCTTACTGTTCTATACCTTACAATCTCATGCTTGCCACAAAACCCATCAAACTCTCTGTTATAAAATTCAAGGCCGTTCTCAGTCCTTAGCCTCTTTACCCTTTTGCCAGTCTGATTTTCAACAAAAGCCTTCCAAGTCTTGAATACTTCAAATGTTTGATCCTTGCTCTTCAACACATAGACCCACAGTTTCCTTGAATAGTCATCAATCAAGCTGAGAAAATACTTGGCACCACCACGAGTAGCTATCTGAGCTGGTCCCCAAAGATCTGAGTGTATGTAGTCAAGAGTCCCTTTAGTCTTGTGTTTGCCGGTACTAAACCTCACCCTATGTGCTGTCCCAAGCACACAATGCTCACAAAACTCTAAGGGCTGAAATTTATCCTCACCAAATGCCTTTTGACTAAATAACTCCTTTAGGTTTCTCTCGCCTAGGTGTACTAATCTAAGATGCCACAGCTTAGTTTGCATACTCGCATCATCTACAGAAAATAATGTAGAACCACTCACAACTTCACCCTTAAGCACATAAATACCTTTGCGCATCTCTCCTCTCATCACCATCATGGAACCCTTTAAAACTCTTAAAATCCCTCCGTCGATCCTGATGGAACACCCATTCTGGTCTAAAATCCCTAGTGAGATCAAGTTTCTCTTCAAGTCAGGAACATACCTAACATCTGTTAACTCTCTCACTCGCCCATCATGTAGCCTAAGTTTAACACTACCAATTTCCATCATCTGACATGCAACAACATTACCCGTTAGATGATGGGAATTTGTAAACCAAGACTTATGCGGGCATATGTGAAAAGTGCAATAAGAATCAAGAACCCATTGTTCAGAATTCTCATCATCAGTAACGATGAGTGTTTCTGCGCTGTCATAACTATCATCATAGGCAAGCGCAGCATCCGCTTTCTTCTTATCTTGTGATCTCTTCTCCAGAATGTTATTTATGAAGTGCCCCTCTTTCTTGCAATAATAGCACTTCCTAAGAGTCCTAAACTTTGATCTTGAGCATTTTTTCTTTCCATCTCTATATGAGGGCCTTCCTCTTACAAATAAGCTTTCTGCATTGCCCTTAATTTTCTTTTCTAATAACTTTAAGTTTAATGATGATTTCATATCACTCATCGTTAAACTCTTTCTGCCATAGAGTAATGTATCAATAAAGCTCTCATAACTCTTGAGGAGTGAATCCAGCAGGATAATTGCTCTATCTTTATCTTCTATCTTGATGTTGATAGACTCAAGATCAAGGATGATCTTATTAAATGCATCTATATGATCTTTCATCAGCGTCCCTTTTAACATGGACAGCTGATACAGCTTCTTTTTTATATGTAATCTGTTGACCAACGATTTTCTCATATAAAGAAAGTCAAGCTTCTTCCAAAGACCTATTTTCGTCGTCTCACCTACTACTTCCCTTAGTACTTTATCGCTTAATAACAGAACGATTGTGCTCTGAGCTCTTTCTTGAATGTCCCTTCTTTCTGCTTCAGTTTTAAATGACTCTAGCGTCTTCTTTTCATCACTAGATAGAGCTGCAGTCTCCTCTAATACCGAACCAAGCCTTTGGCTCACCAATAACGCCTTAACTTTCATCTTTCATAGATTGAAGTCATTTGTACCGTTGAATTTCTCTACTTCATACTTGAGTGTGGCCATGTCTGCTTAGAACCAAGCTCTGATACTAGTTTGTTGAAGCGGAAGCACACAAACAAGCAAAATCACCCAAGCAATATATGCAGAACAAATAATTAAAGAATAAAAAGAGAAAGCGTAGAAGAAGAACATACAAAGAATTACGTGGTTTGGCAACTTGCCTACGTTTACAGCGGATCAAGATCACACTCTTATCTTATTATGAATAACAAGGCACTCATAAAGTATGCATATTATAAGAAAGATTACAAAGAAAACTCTCTCTTTCACTCTAGAGATTTTCTCTCACAAAAAATCACAAAAATTGTTGATGATCACTTAAATTCTACCTTGATTCCAAAGATATGTTTACAAGTCAATTGAGAGCCTTTATATAGGTTTTGGGACGTCCTAAGTTTATCCTATACGTGTGGGAGTCGTATTAGAGAGTTCTGAAATAAGTGGGAGATGAAATAAGGAAGTTTCCTTATTTTGGGATATTGTTCCCATCTCTAGCGCCGCGGCGTTAGGCTCTCACCGCCGTGGCGCTGGTGCGCCTGTTTGAGTGCTGCGGCGCTCGTCTCCTGGCGCCGCAGCGCTCAGGTGCTGGATTGGGTATCGCAACGCCCACACCTAGTCACCGTGGCGCTAGTGCTTGATGCGCCTCTCTTCGTTTTTCGTCTCCTTTCGCGTTCGTCTTCGATCCTTACGTACTCTACGCACTTGACTTGATCTCTAAATTATATTCTGATAATTTTTAATCAATATTTTCACATTAATATTACAAACTACATAAAAATTTAAAAATAAAAAGAAATGATGAATTACAAATTTTGCATTCCAAATTCAGATATTTATAAACTAAAACTGCATGTTTCAACCTAAAATTTTAAAATACTTACTTGAAAAACCACGATACCCACCCTCTTCTCAGTTACCGCAAGGCTCCTCAAGTTCTCGGGAGTCCCCCCTTTTCCCCTAGAGAAGGAGAAGTAGCAATATTCGAAGATTTTTTCTCCTTTGGGCTTTAGGTTGCCATGCAATCGTTCATCAGTGGGATTTTTGTCTCTTTGGATATAGCTCCCTGCGTATCTCAATGTTTCAACTTGAAGGACCGTAGTTGGCCGACATGTATTATGGAGGAAGGCCTTTGGAGTGACTTCACTTATAGGGATCTAAAGGGCCTATTGTTCAAGAGAAAAGAAAAGAGAGGAACCACCACCCATAAGAATAAAAATAGCATAGCATCTCCTGGCAGTACTTTTGATAGTGACAAATTTTTCATTGATGAAAATCTTCGTAGTCAGGTGATACATGAGATCACAGCTCTAGTGGCCATGAAAAAAAAGGTCTACCAAAAATTATAATATAAGCGTTTAGCTAGTCTATCATTAAGAAGTCAATCATATATTAGAGTTTCCCTTATGGAGACAGGCAAAGTGACAAATGCAAGGGGGCATCTTATTTTTCAAATGCGCTACGAAACGTTATGTTTGTTTTTCAATTTGAAAAACTGAATTTGGGAATAATAATGTATATATATATATATACATTATTATTCCCCTTAATTAATATATAATAATCTACGACGCTCCCGATATATGTAGTCACCTGCAGGTTGCGGCTAGTAGATGCATTCCTGATTTAAGGGCTACTTTACGAAGGTAATCTCTATTAGCTAGCGACTTTCAGAAACGAGAGATGAAATTAGTAAGGGCATTTAGGATATGAGGTATAAATTTCTACTAATTAATAAGCCACAGCAAATTGAAGTTTAATTGCTTCATGGTTTAGAAGCTGGGGACAGAACAACAATCATGCTGCAAAAGCACAAAACAAATAGAGAAGAATAAGATAATTGATGGAACAACCAAATCCAAAAGAACAAAGTTAAGTAAAATCAACTTATTCTCATCCCCGTTATTGAGAAATGCGCTCCTGATTCACGGGCTATGTCGTATATATCAGTACTCTCCACTACTAGTTAGCAAACAATAGAGTAGAACAGTTAGTATGCAACAAGATGGTTCTAGCTAGCTAGCTAGATACTTTTCTTGGGCCTTGCGTGTCTCCACAGCGCAATATTACAAAAATCTCATCCACTCATTGATCAAGCCACACTGTGTGGCATCTTATCTTTGATATATAGCAAAAAGAATAATATCATTATTTTTTAAAAAAAAGTGAAGCTTAAAAAGTTGTTAATCATGAAGAGTAAGTTGTTTTACCCGGCTATATGTTCTGCATGATTAGCCACTTTACAATTTAGACCGACGACAAATTAGACTTCAAACGCTCCATCTAATCATTAATAGTTAGTAAGAGATCTTTAGTCTAAAAGTCACAGGTCTCCACATCAACCCTCGCGAGACGAGGGAGCATCTCAATCCCATTTTGGTCATAGTGGGCAAACTATATTTGTCTGTTTACACAACTTTTTATTCGTTATCAAAAAGCACCCAATTAAACATACAATCATTTATGTAAGTGGAGTTTCCTGCTTCCCCAATACTTTTTCCCCTTATTTGAATATATATCAGAAGCTTGGTTCTTTGCTTTAATTAGTTTTTCATATTAAAACAAAGAAATTAATTAAAGAAAGGTATAAGCACTCATGAAACCTCAGGTTTCGAAGTGACACGATCATCTGAAATTTAGCAATCAAATGCAATGTGTAAAGTTGTTGATTCATAATGCAATTTAGGCAAATTAGAGGGAGTGGAATGATTTTTTTAGAAGCCAAGTAAAACAGCCCAAAATGTTTCATTTGTTTTTTTATAATTTTTTTTTAATTTGGAGAGGAGAAATTAAACTTGAGACCTTCACTTTAGCAGATAAATGTACTGTAAACCCTTTACCATTAAATCATTTAAGTAAGTGCATGTTTTGGTTTGTTTTATTAATGGAATATTCATAATTTTTATGCAATGCAAAAACATGCGATATATTGGCAAATTTAAAGCTCTCAGTGTGAAGCTTTCTCCTTCCTACGCATAAACTTCTTCTTCTCATTCTCTGCAAGTTCTTCTTCTATGCTGTTGATTTTTGCATAGTTTTTGGATTCCCAAACATAAATAAATTCATCTTTTTCCTCTTACATTAAAACTGATTAGTCTTGTCCTTTTTTTAAGCTAAAGACCAAATCCAATACAAAGAAGAAAGAGTGCTTGGGACGGGTATAAATAGAGCACGAATTCAAACATCCATAATCAATCAATTCTTCTTCATTCTTTTCAATTAGAAAGAATGAGAGAATTAGAGACATGAAGAGAGGAAGAGAGGAAGAATGGCAGTATAGAGAGAGAGAAAACAATCTAAAGAGAGAAACTATTTTAGAAAGAGAAACAATATAGAGAGAAATTAAGGATATGTTGAAATGCTTATGTAATTCCAATCCCTGTATAACTTTAAGAATATAGTGCAATATTGAGCATATTGATTAGTTCAAGAAGTAGATATAGATTCATTAGTACTGAACCATTATAAAATCTTTAGTATTTTATTTTTGGTTTTATTTCTTTACTATTTGTGTTATTCATTCTTATTTTTAAGTCTTAGGTCGGAGAGTGAATTTTTAATAATAGTATCAAAGTCGAAGGTTCGAAAGATTAAAAGAAGATTCAAGGGTAATTTACTAAGAATCTAAAAAAATGGCAACCACTATGTTTAAGGTGGAGAAGTTTAATAGGTAAGGAGATTTTAGTCCTTAGCAAAAGAAGATGAAAGCCTTGTTGGATTAGCAAAAGGTTGCTAAAGCCTTACTAGAGCCAAAAGGAGAAAGATCTTCAACAAATTATGAAAAGATGCCAAAGATGAATGAAACTGCATTTAACACCATTATTTTACAGTTTTTTGACAATGTACTAAGACAAGTCAATGGAGAAACTACTGTAAGAGGACTTTAAGATAAGTTTGAAAATTCTTTTTTTTTTTCAAAATCATTATATAGTAAGATTCTTCTGAAAAAAAGATTATGTAGCTTTTGAATGAATCCCTCTAAAAATTTATAATGAAAGAGAATCTTGATGAATTCAAGAGAATTTGTTTAGACATAGCAAATACCGGTGAAGCAATAAATAATGAAAATTAGGTTGTTATTCTCTTAAATTCATTACCAAGCTCTTATAGGGAATAAAATCAGTAATTAAATATAACAGAGAAAGTCTTCCCCTAGAAGATTGCTTGAATGCACTAAAACTAACTGAACAAAAAATAAAAATTAGGAAGAATAATGGAAAAAACCTGTTTGTCAAATAAAGACTAGAGAAAAAGGAGAAATGAGAGTATAAAGAAAATTTTAGATCTAAGTTAAAGATTGGTGGAAGAAATTATTATTTCTATGGAAAGTGGGGCACTTAAAGAGAATTTTCTATGAAAAAAATTGAACAATTAAAAGAAAAAGGTTCAGATTATCTAGATGCAACAATAGCATTTGATGGGTATGATAGTTCAGATGTTCTCACAATTTCAATTGAGAAAACTCTTAAAGATTAGGTCTTAGATTCTAAATGTATCTACCATATAAGTCCTAACAAGAATTAGTTTGATACATATGAACAATATGAAGAGAATAAGGTACTAATAGAGAATAATAATTCAATCAAAATAATCGAGATAGATACAATTTTCATAGAGTTACATAATGAAACAATAAGAATCCTAAAAGATGTGCGACAGGTTTCCGAATTGAAGAAGAATATAATATCTTTAGGGATACTAGATGAATCAGGACACACCTGTAAAATGATAAAAAAAAAATGGACAATTGAGGATAAACAAGGGTTCTATGCTTATGATAAAGGGTATTAAATAAGTTGGTTTGTATATTTTAGAATGAAGCACTATAAATGGATATAATGTTGTTGTTGCTCATGTAGAGTACAATGAGACTGAGTTATAGCACAATAGATTAGGCAACATCAAAAAATTAGGCTTATTGTAATTGGGAAAGTATGATTTCATTGAGAGTAGAAGGCTGCTTAGGCTGGAATTTTGTTAATGTTGTACATTGACAAAACAACATAAGCTTAATTTCAACATCAATAATTACAAAGCAAATAGAGTTCTGGAATACATTTATGTTAACTTATAAAGACCAACAAATACAATAACACACGGTGGTAATATGTATTTTCTCTTCTTAGTTGATGACTACTCAATAAAAAATTATGTAAAAGTAAATGAGTAAATGAGAATTCAAAGTAAGAAAAAGAGATCTTACCTTGAGGTGGAGTTACAATTCCAAACTCCTTCTAAGAATAATATATAAGCTGAATTAGAAGAGAATCTGTAATCTCAAACTAATCATGAACTAACACAGTATCAACTAACATGAGACAATGGAAGATCATTGACATCCTATTATTTTACTCTTGGTGATGATTATGTTATTAAAAAGGCACAATTGTAACCAGTAGTTGCACTTTTGAATACTGAAGTTGAGTATATAGTTACAATGAAAGCTTACAATGAACTATTGTAACTAATAGTTGTAGAGATTAATTTAGAAATTTAATCTAGTCAGATCGGTAGCAACAATATTTTTTGAATAATCAATCAACTATTCATCTTTGTAAAAGCTCGGTATTTTATGATAGAAACAAGTAGGTGAACGTGAAATACCATTACATCAAAGAGTTAGTTTCTAGTCAAAGAAGATAAACTTTGAAGATAATCTTGCTAATTTAGGAATGAAAGTATTGTTAATGAATAAGTTTAATGTATGTTTAAACTTGTTGTATATAAATAAGGGGTGAGCAACAAAAATAAAATCTGAGTCAAAGAAAAAGTATTACACTGATACAGAGACTAAAATGCACTAGAACCATAGATAAATATGTAAACTTGTTAGTTTATAATACAATTTAGGCAAATTATAGAGAATGAAATGATATTTTCTAGAAGCAAAATAAAACAGCCTAAAATGTTTCATTTTTATTAATCGCATATTCGTAATTTTCATTAAATGCAAAAAAAACAGGTGCCGTTTTGAAAATTTTGAAGTTTTCTCACGTAAAGCCTTCTCTTTCCTTAGTCTAAGCTTCTTCTTATACTTCTCTCTATATTCTTCTTCTACGCTATTAATTTTTGCATGGTTTTCGTCTAAACAGAAACGAATTAGAATAAACTAGTCTTGTCCTCTTTTGAAGCTAAAAACTAAATTCAATTTTGAGAAGAAAGAGTGCTTGAGACTGATAAAAGCCTTGAAACAAAATATTATAAATGGGGCATGAATTTAGACATCTATAATCAATCAATTCTTCATCATTCTCTTCAATTAGAGAGAGAGAGAAAGGAAGAATGTGTTGAAATGCTTTTGAAATTTCAATCCTTGTATATAGTGTACAGTATTAAGCATGTTAGTTAAGTTAGAAAGTAAATGTAAATTTATTAAAATTGAGCCACTATAAATTTTTAATGTTATTTTTTTATTGTCTGTATTATTTATTTTTATTTTTATTTTTTAAATTTTAAATTAGAGAGTGAATTTTTAACAGAAAGATAGGATAAATAACAATGAAGTATAAGTACTTTTACTGTGGGTTACAAGACTTAAATTCAACGGGATCCTGTGTCCAGTCAAAAGGATTTCATGCGGTCGTATATATGCATCAAAAAAGTGTGGTATATGTGTACGTATGCATCTGGAACCAAATCTTCATATCCTTAATTTAAACCGATGAAGGGTGTTATTATCGACTTTTGTTGAGCTATATTATCGAAGTAAGCGTTCAAATTTATATAACCCTAATTTATATGCTTGTTTATACATGATTACCTTAGTTGATGATATCCTTTTCTTGATCAGGAGCCATAATCTCCTCTGCTTCGTGTTCATAAGTTGCCTACAAAACGAGGAAAAGTACTAAAAGATTCTCGAAAATCTTCTTTCATCGCTGAAATTGAACCAAAAGGCAGTTGATTTAGTACCGTCCATGCATGAAAAGCTATAATGTGATTGTGATTTGTGAAAAGGAAATAACATGACAGCTTGATAATTCGTCTTCTATAAAAAAAAAAAGCTACAAGCAATCTGGTCACGATAGTACAAATCTTTCCTTTTCACAAGTTTTTTCTTTAACTCTATTAAGTCAGATTAATCTGCTCGTGGATCCCCCAAGACCAAGTCCCGCATGATCTATAACATGCTACCCTGATCACTAAAAGATCCGAGTAAATTAATTCCCATAATTAAGCAAAGATCAATGAAGAGAGTTAATTTATTAATAATGCAACAAGTAGATCTAGCAAAACATATATATATATTTTTTTATGAATACAATGTATGACCCTAGGCATGTATATTCTAATTTATACGCTGTGATTTACTCACAACTCAAATATTGTTGAATAGATCATTTGTAGATTGTTAGGTAGGTCTTTGCACATTTGCTTTTGCTCATTATTTGAATGCCTAAGTAGCTCACACAATATCTAATTTTTAAGAAGATTCAGATCAGATTTTAAATTTAATATATTAGGCAATCGTAATTAAGTCATAGGAAAGTGAAAATAGATTAAAATTTGAACCATTGTAATTAATGAATTATTATTTTACACACCAAAAAAAAATTCTACAAGTGAAAGAATATACTTAAATCTTTTTTTTATAAATGACTTCAAACTAGATTAGAATCTTAATTGATTCAAATATAATTAAATTTATAATTTGACAAATTTAAATTTATGCATTCATACTCTGAAACGGATTAAGTTTTATACACAATAAATAAATATACAAACTTCTCATAATTTATGATAAATATAATATTATAAATACTCTCAAGATAAGGTCTAATATCAACAATATTTTCTGCTTTAAGAGATATGTAATAATATTCAACCGTTAAGAGAATATTTCGTTAAAATTAATAAAATTTATGTCAAATAGTGTAAAATAATAAAATTACCCTTTTAGATATAAAAATAATAAAATGACCATTCTATCCCTACATAGCAAACAAGAAACACTATTTTTTTAACAAAAATTTGACTTTTCAATAATAAATTAATAGTTTTTTTTTTCTTTTATTTTTAGTTTTCTTAAATTAATAATATAATTATTGAATAAAAAATGTTAACCTGAAGAAATGGTTTTCTAGATCAACGAGTTTTAAATTTGTTTATAAAGAGGAATTAAACTTGGGCCTCGTCTTGATGGGAGTAGTTAATGTGGACTTAGGTATCCTCTTTGCTGCGAGTTGTGGGAGGCCTGCAAAAAAAACACGAATACAAGCTTGATGAAGGTTTTGCCGATGTGGGTTCTAGCGAAGACACTCCAATGTTTAAGTCAAAAATAGAATTTTCTCTCTCTTAAAGAATATAAGAATAAATAATAATAATACCTGGGACGGGGGTGGGGGTGGGGGGTGTGAGTACTTCTTTCTTTCTTCTTATTTTTTGAGATTTTGAGATTTTTTCATCATCCTTTCAATGTCTTCCTCTCTCATTCTTATAGTGATGCCCTTTCCAAGACTTTTTTGAGTTTTTCTCTACAGTATTTCTTTCTTGCGTTGAATATTTCCTATTATGCTTCTGATACACGCCGAATATCTTTTTGCTGTGCTCCTGACATACGTTGAATATCCCCCTGCTGTACTGCTGACATACGTTAAATATCCTTCTACAAATTTCCTGACCTCGTTCTTATCGCACGTCAGATTTTTCTTCTAATGTGTTAAGCATTTTCTTCGAGTTTATCTCCGTCGACAGCTTTGATTTAAGTGAGGCTTATTTCAAACAGCTTGGGTCAGATTTTGAAAGAACCCTCCATCACTAGTTTGATGTTGACGCAGGTTTTTTAAGAGCGGAACTTGTGGAATGTGATCAATACTTGCTCGATCGTAGTCGTGTTCAGGTTGACAAGGCTGAATAAGTTTTCTCATTTGCTGACCAAATCCTCCGAGTCCAAACTAATTCTCTAATATTTCTCTATTGAATTTTGACCCATTAGCCATTGGTCCTGGGTCTATCTTTGGATTGGACTTGCTATAACTTTTAAGAGGAGAGTAACATTTTTAAGAGAACGTCTAGCTGGTCTTTTAAATATTGGCCTTGATTGAATTTAGGGGCTTCGGACCCAAAGACAAAAAGAGAAAATTTTCAAAGAGGAATACAAAATATAAAATTAAAGTAAAAAGAATTAAAGAAAAATGGCCACGAGCAGCAGCCATTTTAGCTCGCGGCCATTTTTGGCCATTTGTGGCCACGAGTATTGCATAATGGGTTGGGACAATTTACCAAGGACTCTGTTACTCTATTACACAAACTCAAAAAATTTAATTTTAAAAATAAAAATTAAAGGCAAATACGTAATTCAATAAATGTAATTAATTTGTAAGCAGTGTTTCTTTAACGTTTAATACAAAAATTGTTCCTATGAATTAATACAACAACAACAGCAATAATAGCAGTACTTGAAAACCAAAATATGAAAACAGATAAAAAAAAAAAAATCATTTATAGCTAAAATAGGGATCCAAATGCTCCCAGTTACAAGCAGGTTTCATTTGACAAAATGGCATTAGCAAAAATGTCAAGAAGTTTCTAATTTAGCACTTCCAAAAGTACTCTTGATCCTTGCTCACCCGAAAATCCCTAACATAAGTCCTTGGCCTCTTGTATCTTTTGCAAATTTGCAGACCTCAGTGTCGACTCGACCTGTGCTATTCAAATGAAATATTTGCCAACTACAGTTATTCTGATTCATAAACAAACATACAAAAACTATTTCAGATGAGACCGAAATTAAGAATCGATACAATACAACTATCTAAATAAAATCAAACCTAAACAAACAATGCAGCCATTTTCGACTGTTGCTCCAGCGACCATTTGTGGCCATGAGCAGCAGCCGCAACAGCCATTTTCAGCCACAAACAGCAGCCACAGAGGGCCATTTTCCAGCAGCCACTTTTGGTAGCGACCAGTTGCTATTTTTTATTATTATTTTTAAAAAGGTTTGGGTGGTTATTTGAAAAGGATATGATTATTTAGATATAAAGATAAAGGTGTTTAAACATAAAAATAAGAATATTTGAATACAAAATAAGGATTATTTAAATAAAATAACATTTAAATGATAATATTATATTTTTTCAGTTAATTTTAATAAAAAATTCACTAACAATTAAGAATTTCTATTTATTTTTTAAAGTTTAAAGTATTGTTAATATTAATCCTCACCTTAAGAGTATTTATAATAATATTTTTTTATTATATTTACAATACAATTAATTCTATATTATTTTATTTTGTTTTAAAATAATTAAGCATTTATTATGAGATAGAGTATCTTATTGCGTATCCTTCGAATTTGTGAGAATGCAGTGTAGTCTTAAAAAAATACTCGACGTTTAAGTCGGAATTTATTAAAAAAGGTGTTAAGATATTTTTATATATCTTAACACCTTTTTTTTTAATAAATTCCGACTTAAACGTCGAGTATTTTTTTAAGACTATACTGCATTCTCACAAATTCGAAGGATACGCAAAGACAAAACTAATAATTCGCCTTAAGCTTTCCGCTCATCAACGAGAAAAACCTCGAAGGAAGTGCAGCCACCACCCTATTTCAGAGCCCCACTCCACGTTTGTGTTTGCTCAAAGCTCACCTCTCTATCTATCTATCTCTCTCTTGCTTTCTTCGTCTCGCCAGAATATTGCTTACCAGTCAAGAGTGTTTGACCCATTCTTTTTCACTCAATCAATCAATTGCAGATAGATCATCAGTCATCCCATCGACCACCATGCCATTGGAACCACCACAATTTTTCTCTCTTTCTCATCGTAAGGAATCTAGTACCTTCTATTTTGGATTAGTTTAATTATATGCATACTCACTCACCCTACTCTTTATATATATATTCGATTCTTTTTTCAGAGTTAAGTTTCCTAAATCTAAATACTACTATAAAGGTTAATTTTATTGTTTCACCGTCAAGCACACTTTCATGCTTAAAAGTTCATCTCGAAAAGGCCAAAGCCATATCATCCCATACCTTTTCATGTTTAAAGTTCCTTTTCTTAAAGGTAGTGAGTGTCCTGTCGATGGATAAAAAGTGATTGACGCCGGAAATATTTAGCATTTTAATAAGGAACCGTCCCCGAAAGATGCCCGAATAGTCTCTCATAGGTTGCTTCTTTCTATACACTCTTGCTTTTACACCATGAACTTCAAAGTTCATCCTTCCACAGTCGTTTATTGTAGTTAGTTTTCTTGCATGATACATACATAAATAATTTGGTTAGTGCTTGATTATATGTTTCTTCTTCACAGAGATTCAGTAGTTCTTGAAAGTTTTCAATAAGTTTTCAAAGTTTCTTTTCTGTCCTCGAAACGTTTTTTCAACTTCTCAGAGCAAATCTTCGGCACACAACTTATCAACTTCTTCAATAATATCCATTGATGATCTAACTATTCTTTCGGAAGCTTTTGCTTTAAATGTTAAGCCCCTCTCACAACCAGTTCTGCATTTACTACACCAACAGATCTTCGAAGCTTTTTCTCTTCCAAAATTAATTGCGATTCTCGTACAATTCACCTTTTTGTATTCAAATTTTCTGCCTAAGCTCACTTGCCAAACCGAAACATATGCTACTGCTACCAGGCCCCATAGATAGGCATTCACTCTTACCCAGTTACCATAACTTTAATTAGCCGCCTTGCGGTGAAGATATGACTTGAAATAAGTAGTAGCCGCAGTTTTTGCACATATCTAAGTTATTAATATTTTCCTTAGTTAATAATTAATATATTCTATGCAGATCAGTCTGATTGTTGGTTGACTTTCATTACTTGAGCCAGAGTTCGGATGAGGAAGAGGCGTTGAAGGCGAGCTAGACAAGTGTTAAAGTGACATAAAAAGGAATTAGGTAACGTAAATGCAAAAGATTTGTTTGTAGATTCATCCTACCATCTTTCTTCTCTCTTTTTTTTTTTTTTTATATAACCATCTTTCTTTACTTTTAGTCGGCGTTTTTGCAGAAGTCGGATATTGTTTATATACTTATATATTGAGGTTGTTTTGTGGTCATGTGTTTTTGATTGTTTTTGGTGCGTGTTTTGATTATTGTAGGAATAATTTTTATAAATTTTTTTGTCAATAGTAAGTTTAGGTTTATGTAGTTATTTTTTTTGTGAGGTAATTATCTTTATGAAGTAAAATTTTTTTTATGAAATTAATTTTTTTTATTAAAGTTAAATTTTTTTATTTATAACAAAAGTAGTAATCTCTAAAATAATTTTTGTTGTAGGATTTGTTATATCTTCGTCAAAGTAATAAGTTTGAACGGATTACAAATAATTTATCTTATTCTTATGTAGCGTCTTAATAATTATTTAAAAAATTTTGACAAAATTATATTATAATATTGTAAATTTATTTATAATACTATAATTTAAAAAAAAATAGCATATATCTACTCCTCTGTATCAATACAAGTGTAATAAGTGTTCATGTATTTTTGGCGTTTCGTCGACAAATAATGCATGGCGAATATTCTCTTCCTTTGTTACATTACTATTGCACGTGATTAGTAGCTAAGGGAGAGAAGAAGTGGAATGTGTTGACTGTTGAGAATGAGAACTTTCCCTTTTGGTCATTTTTTGGTTTTGTTTTTGTCTTGGCCTTTTCATTTCTTGTTTCCTTCTGGCTTCTTCTTCCACTGATGTTTTTTTTTATTGATAGATATTGATATCTCATAGGCTAGCCTCTTCTTGTATTTTGTTCTTTTCATATTTTCTCATAATAACACAATTTTATGGACAAAATTTGTGGGCTAAGCTTAGGCCGGCCGTTGCCTTACTCAGAGCACCGGATCTGTAGCCTTATCCTGGGGATTTGGGCCTTTAAATTTGGTTAGAATAAGAGATGTCACTAACCAATGTTCTACTTCTACACATCGTTTTTGGAACCGGGTTTGGTTAATCCATTCCCTGCCCTAATCAAAGATTTATGCAAATGTTTATGTTTCTCAAAAATTAATTATTTAGCTTTTCAATAATACTTTTAAAAAGAAAAAATGGGTCTATTAATGTACCAGTTATGGTTGGGGCACCAATCCGTTTCTTGTTCTTTCCAACATCACTGCAAGGAAAGAGACATGACTTATTGTTCCTCAAATCTCTGTAATAACCCCCCTGGTTAATTACTGTTGTATTCCCCTCGTCATGCTAACAAGTTCCTGTCTGACAATTGCAGCAGCTACAGTAGCAGCATAAGGTCAAAACGATGTGTCAGGTTTATAAACAACAAACGGAAACTATAAACACTATCGATGCTAAATTACTCATTAGAATTTGGTTAGGGTTACGGGCTTAAAATCCATGAGCTATCTACATCCGTTACCTTTTCAGAGCGATTTCTACTTGCTTTTCAGTCTTAGTCTCCCATCTTCTTCTTGTGTCTGTGGTGTATTGTCGTCTAATACTTATGTCTTGTTCCGGCTAGCTAGGCTTTGGGTCAAGTTAAATTTCCTTTTTCTCCGCTAAAATGGGCTTCAGGTAAGCTAGTGTACAAGCTAGAGAGTAGTGAGCTGCCCTGCAAAGAGCCTACGACTAATCAAACTTTCCCAAAAGGACCACAGCCTCGAGGGGAAGTTTGTGACGGTGGCTTATCCTGGAAACCACTAAGGCTCGGGTGAAATGAAAATGAATATGTTATACTTTAATTCGTTCAGGAAATTTCACAAAAGTATATTAAATATAAAAATTAATAAAATTTACAAATATATATATATATATATAATTTAACGTGATTCAATCTAATTTAAGTATTTAGATTACATTGAGGATGATTGAGCTATTTATTATAAACTTATACAATAAAATATAAGTATTTTTAGATTTTTATCATTGCTTTTTGTGTGATCTCTCTCATAATTTCTTCCTCTCATATTTAATTAAATCTTTTTTTTTCCTCCATTGCTCTTTGTCGTAAATTGAATTTCTTGTTTATTATAAAAAATAGTGCAACTATTACAAAACTTCTATTTCTCTTTGTTGTTATCTTTTTCACAATTTGCACACCATGTTTCTTGTCAAAAATCCTACAATCATAGCCTTCAAACTCAATTCCATCTCTATGTTCTATAAGTTGTTCAACATTAAATAAATTTTGCTCCAAATTTGAAACAATCAACATATCACGTGTATATTTAATTCCCATGTTAGTTTGAATCATAATTGTGCATTTTTCTTTTATTTGCATTAAAGCATCATTATTCTTTTTTACTTATGAGTTAATTAAAGTATTCATATTTAATAAAATATGGTATATTATTATCAAAAAAACCCAACTTTTGTTTTGTTTGGGGCACTTTGGCAAGCAAAAAAAAAAAAAAACAATTTCTTTTACCTTCTTTCTTTTCTACAACATTTGCTTATTGATTGTTTTTGAATTTATAATCTTTTTGCAAGTGCCCAAATTTTTTGCAATTAAAACATTAAGATTTTTCTTATGTCAACAATCCCTCTACATGATTACTCTTGTTACAAATATTATACTTTTGTTGTGATTGAAATGCTTATTCATTATTAAATTTATCTCTTACTCTTCTATAATTTCTTTTTCATCCTTGTTGTTTACCCCTCTAAGAGAATTCTCTTAGCTGAGATTAAATTAAAACATACTCTCGATAGAATTTTCAAAGTAATACATTAATTTTTTGTCAAAAGATTTTAGAAAACCAATCAATTCATTTATTGTCAGTAGATCCTCGTCTCTTCTATAATAGAAACAATTAAATCAAATTTTTTTAGACTTCCTCAACAACTTTTTTGTTTTTGATTTTTTCGCTATATATATTTATCCGATTCAATAAATCTATCTGAAAATTCTTGCTTGATTTCATTCTTCTTTAATTTTATATGTTCAAAGTCTTCTAAAATTTTGAAGTTTAGAGAATATCTCATGCCTCCTTTTTACACTAATTATTACATTTAAAAAGTCTTGTTTAATTTTTTTCAAGAACTTGAGCATCTCTTTGTTGCTTGTGTAAACATTTCTGCTTTTCCGTCAATATTTTTAGATCTTTTTTTAATTGAACTAGATTATTCAATGATTTTATAAAATTCTATAAAGTAAAACAGAAAAAAAGAGTTCTCATCTTTACGCATTTAAAATCATAATTTTCTTCATCGTATATAAGCATATAAGATATTGTTGAATTATGTAAAGCATAGAGGACACATTTTCCTTTATTTCTCTTATAACTTGTATTTTAAATAACACTAAAAACTCGTATTAATAGATGCTTTTGTTAGATAGAAATATAAATCTCAAGCATTCTTTCTAAGTCATTTCTCTAACATCCAAAGCTTCACAGTGAGATATTTTATGGAGTTTTCTAATAATGATTTCTTTGAATCTTAGTGCCGTCAGTTCTTGATTTGGCATGTTTGCATGTCTACTTTGTTCAGAAAGAAAATACATATTGTTTAAGACGTGAAACACTGTCGAGCTTTAATTTATGCTGTCCTGATCTTCTTTTTAGCTTGGCAGCCGTTACAATATTGCTTTCTGTCTCTCTTAAATGTTACTGAATCTTCTCAAAGACAATCAAAGCAACGTGCAATACATTAAGCTATCATTTTGTCTTCTATCTTCTTCTGGTAGACTACAACAGCCTCTGTCTGTATGTGTGCAGATAGCTTGTTATATAACAATATGCTAGTGTTAATTGAGAGTCCTGGAATGTTTCTTGAAACAACTAAGAGAAAGGTTCCGTTTGTTTCTGCAGAAATGTCCCATATAAAAGTGAGCGATCCTGAGGAGAACCATGTGCTGTACATGAACCAGAAAATACCATCCCAAATGATACCCAGAAGGGGGGATAACATAAGAGATTCAAAAGATGGTGATCGCAGAAGGAAAGGAAGAAGAAGGAGATGTAAAGGAGCCAAAATGGAGAGGTTACAAGAATCAACGCCTGATCTGAATCCAAATGCTTCATGCAAAACCCTTAAGTTCCACCGCAGGCCTGGCTATGGCCAGTTGGGGACTAAGTGCTTGGTTAAAGCCAACCATTTCCTCGCCGAGATATCAGACTCTGACTTGAGTCAGTATAGCGTGAGTTTCAGCAACTTTTCATAAGATTAATTAATAGGCCATGCAAGGTTTAAAGAGCTTATGTTTGCTATATGATGTTCCTTTGGTGCAGGTTAAGATCACCCCTGAAGTTACTTCCCGAAAATTGAACAAAGCAATTATGACCCAATTAGTTAAACTTCATAGAAACAGTGACTTGGCTCCGAGGCTCCCTGTTTATGATGGTGGAAGTACCCTTTACACGGCTGGACCACTACCTTTTACCTCGAAGGATTTCATGGTTACATTGGTCGTTGACGATGAGGGAACAGGTTATACTAGGTCTGAATCATGACACTTTAGTGTTTGCTTGGAATTGATATTCTTTTGTGGCCTCTCTGCGTAAATCTATCGAAATGCTGCTTAAATTTTGGCTAATTTTATTAGGGAACGGGAATTTAAAGTGGCAATCAAATTTGTAGCTCTTGCTAGTATGGTCCAGTTACGCAAGCTTCTTTCTGGAAAAGAAGCTGATTACCCTCAAGAAGCTATTAAGATCATTGACATTGTGTTAAGGGAAGTTGCGGCTCAGAGGTACATATTATTTTTTGAAACTTGACTCTCTTGTTTTAATTTAACCGTCGCTATTGCAGTGCATTTAAATTCTTTGTCATCCTTTAATTTGGGTGCATGTAGATATGTATCAGTAGGAAGGTTCCTTTATTCTCCTGATATCAAGAGACCGGGGCAGCTGGAGGGTGGTTTAGAGTCGTGGCGTGGCTTCTACCAGAGTATAAGACCTACTCAGATGGGATTGTCACTCAACATAGGTGGGAGTCCTTCAAAACATTCTACTGATTGAAATAATTTCACGAGTCATTTTCACTTCTAAAGTTAACATTCTGCATTTCTTATGTTTCTTTCCATTCCAGACATGTCAACCACAGCTTTCATTGAACCACTGCCAGTCATTGATTTTGTCGCTAAAATTCTGGATAAAAATGTGTATTCAAGGCTACTGTCAGAAGCAGACTGTGTTAAGGTATTATGACTTACAGGTTAGATAAACATTGGGCCAAATTTATACGATGCACGATCACATTCATCAAATTATGAAGCAATACAAGGATCTGGATCGCCAAAGTTAAAAATACTAGAGAAATTTATGATGGTCTTGTGCTTGTCACTTTTGAAAACTCTAAATATAGTATAATTTCATGTGCCAAGCCCAAGATAATTGCTTCATATAAAATGCAGCTGCATAAATTCAATTAACTGAGGCTGAGGGCCACCTTATATTCTTGTGCCTTTATAAGCCGATTTATAGTAGCTTGTTGAAGACATTCCTGATGAAGGTGTTGCCAACATATTTCACTTAAGTTAATAGTGAAAGCATGAATGACTTACCAAAAGGGGACAGAAATTTTAAATGCCAACTCAAAATGAGGATAACTGATATTCTAGAAAGCTGATACTTGTTTTCAAATCTCATTCATGAGGTGCTTTGCTCGAGTCAAGAATTTAGAGATGAGTGATTCATTTTGTCTGAAAGTATGAATTGGCCAAGGAACCTGTACCAGGAAGTCAAGTTCAACGCCTAGTGGCTGATGACATGCAAAAAGTTTGGTTTTGTCTCAATTAATTGTACTTTGGTAGATTAAAAAGGTGGGGATATGATTTAGAATGTAAATAAGTTATAATTGTTTATATTGTACAGGTTAAGAGAGCCCTTAGAGGTATCAAAGTTGAAGTAACTCACAGACGAAATGTACGAAGGAAGTATAGGATTTCAGGATTGACAACACAGCCTACTAGGGAGCTAATGTATTCATTATCTAGAAACTCTGCCTTCCTGCTGATTTTTTATTCAGACAATTGCCTTTTTCTTTTATTTTGCTTTATACCATTCTATTTTCTCAGAAAATTATCTCTTGCTTTTCCATTTAACAGTTTCCCACTTGATGAGCAAATGAACATGAAATCAGTTGTTGAGTACTTTCAAGATACATATGGATATACCATTCATTATACTCATCTACCTTGTCTTCAAGTAGGAAATCAGAGGAAGGTTAACTATTTTCCCATGGAGGTAGGCTCGGCTTATTTTCTTTTCAACCTTTGTATGCAGCAATTTAAGGTCTGTATGCTAATTTGTGCTAATCTTATTGCAGGCTTGCAAGATAGTTGAGGGACAGAGATGCACAAAAAGGCTGAATGAAAAGCAGATAACTTCTCTACTAAAATTTTCATGCCAAAGGCCTCATGAACTAGAAACGGACATCTTAAAGGTCTATTTCATCAGTTCCTTGAATTGACTGCTCTGCTGATTATAATGCTAGCCTTAGGGGTCTATGTCATTCCCATCTTTCTATATTCTGCACATACATTTACTTTACTCAAAGTGAAATAGCAGGGAATAATGAATAATGATCAGTCAGTATGATTGTAAAAGGTGGTCATAGAATGGATGATGAATTCCTTTAGAGTACAAATTTTTTTTGTTAGCCAAAACAAAAATACGAGCTGTTGTTAAAAGTTCTTCAGCATGTTTGCAGACAGTTGAGCAAAATGGTTATGACCAAGATGCATATGCAAAGGAGTTTGGAATCACTGTAGACAACAAGCTTGTATCAGTGGAGGCTCGGGTTCTTCCAGCTCCTTGGGTAATATCCAAAGTCTACATATTCAATGCATGATTCATTCAGATTTGTGATATTAACATTTCATTATTTCTGCACCTTTTTAACAGCTGAAGTATAACAATGCTGGAAAAGAAAAGGAATATCTTCCTCAAGTTGGTCAATGGAATATGATGAACAAAGTTAGTTAATGTCAAGATCTAGAAACTACTAAGATTTCATCAATTCACAGCCAGCTGGCATCTCTGGTATTAAACCAAATGACTTGCATGTAAACTAACGCAATTTTTGTCATTTTAATTGCAGAAAGTGATAAATGGAAGCACTGTAAGATATTGGTCATGCATTAACTTCTCAAGAAGTGTCCAAGAGATCACTGCTGCAGGGTTTTGTCAAAAGTTGGTCCAGATGTGCCAAATCATGGGCATGGTAATCTTTCCTATATAGGTCTTAAGTAGAGATGAGTGACATCATTACCATTATATTTGACATTTATGTTATTGTGTTCAATAGTTCCTATCATTGCCTATATCCATATCAGATAGTATTGGTCTTTCTTCCCAGGTATTTAACCCAGATCCAGTTATTCCAATATATTTTGCAAGACCGGATCAGGTAAAGAAGGCACTGAAATACGTGTACCATGCTGCTGGAAACAAACTTGAAGGGAAAGAATTGGAGTTACTTATTGTCATTCTTCCTAACAATAATGGCACTTTGTATGGTATGTCATTGGTCTTTGCTACTATATGCCCATACAGCTCGTTATACAGAAGTAGGAAGCCCCATTTGTGTGGCTACATGTATCTATGCAGATTCCTGGAGACCTATGTGTGTCTTCGCTTTGTCACTTACCTTTGGTGTTTACAATTACACATGCATCTCTTTCTCGTGATCGTGTAAGACTGGGAGAATATAGCATAACTGATAATATGAGAACCGGGCTACTCTAATTTTGCTGAAACATGACATGCTCTTTTGCATTCAGGAGATCTTAAACGAATTTGTGAAACAGAACTGGGATTAATTTCTCAGTGCTGCCTCACGAAGCATGTTTTCAAGAACAACAGGCAATACCTAGCAAATTTGTCACTGAAAATCAATGTCAAGGTCTGCCAGAACCATATGATTTTACTAAAAATCAACAATTCTTCATTTTTTTTTCTTTTGCTTCATTTGATTGCTCTCAAACTTGCTTGGTTCATATTCTTAGATGGGTGGAAGAAATACTGTGCTGTTAGATGCTTTAAGTTGGAGGATTCCTCTGGTTAGTGACATTCCAACTATAATTTTTGGAGCTGATGTAACTCATCCAGAGTCCGGAGAGGACTCAAGCCCTTCTATGGCTGCTGTAAGTAAATTAAATCCTGTGGCTTGAAATGTTATAGTTGAACTGTATTTAGCCAAAATCACTGCTTCTGCCCAGGTTGTAGCCTCACAAGACTGGCCTGAAGGTACTAAATACGCTGGATTGGTATGTGCTCAGCCACGTCGGCAAGAACTTATTCAAGATTTGTTCAAAACCTGGCAAGATCCTGAAAGGGGTACAGTTACTGGGGGCATGATCAGGTTTGTACATTCATCAAATTGTATCAAGGATTGCACAACTAAATTTGGTGTCATCAGTTAATAGTCACCCTCTCTACACCCTAGAGGAAACAACCCTGTATTACCAAGTTACAGTTTATTGGTCATGATTTCCTCATCTTTCATATGTTTGAAAATGGAAGCCATCTTGCTGCATTATTCAGTGGGCTAGCTTTGAGCTTAAAAAGAAATTATTGGAAATAAATATGTTCTATTTTACCTTGATGGGGAAATTAATGCAGTTAATACAATATCAATAAACAGTTGTGAGATTTTGGAAATTTCAGGTCATAACTCATAACCACACAATAGCACACTTACTTTTCCGTCAAGACTGTGACTTCAAGTGAGCACCTCTTTGTATTTTGATTTGCTTACAGAAAAACTTGAGATCATGGTCTGCATGTATATATGGGACAAATTTGATTTGTCAAACTATGTGTCAATATGCTAACTAGAAGTTTACTAATTTCATGCTGCTGCAGGGAGCTCTTACTCTCATTTAATAAGGCAACTGGACAAAAACCACTGAGAATAATATTTTACAGGTACCCTCTTATAGTTATTCATCGCTTATTTCACCTCACTCCAATTATTATTTAAATTCTGGTGTTTAAAAGTTAGATGTTAAACTTCTATTTGGACTGGATGAATCCCCAAGGCTTAAGATTTTTCAATTGTAATTACTTTCGTGCCATCCCATTCTTCTTGTAGAGATGGTGTCAGTGAAGGCCAGTTCTACCAGGTCCTGCTTTATGAAATTGATGCCATTCGTAAGGTTGGTTAATACTTCATTCTTGATTTAATTAGTTATGTATTTCCTGTGTTTATATTCTGGTTATGTCCAGGCTTGTGCATCACTGGAACCTGGTTACCAACCTCCGGTAACATTTATTGTGGTCCAAAAACGACACCATACAAGACTCTTCTCAAGCAACCACAATGACGGGAATAGCATTGACAAAAGTGGAAATATCTTACCTGGTAATGACTTCTGGTTACGTTTTGTGGCTTTTGATTGGTCTAAAGAATAAAATGAGTTCTCTAAGGAGCTAACTGTTGTGAGCTAGCTATCTTTCTACAATGGTCAAGCAACTGTTGTTCAAAACTGAGAATTGACTACTTATGAATTTACTTGTTCCAAATGCAGGCACTGTGGTGGACTCCAAGATTTGCCATCCCACTGAGTTTGACTTCTATCTATGTAGTCATGCAGGAATCCAGGTTTGCGTTTAAAAAAGTGTTATTGAACTTTTACAAATGAATCTCTCATCCATATTTAATTTGCAAGTTTTTATGTTAGGACCCTTTGCATATCAAACATTTGTTCACTTTGAATTGCAATTTGCAGGGGACTAGTCGACCTGCTCATTATCATGTTCTCTGGGACGAGAACA
Organism: Ailanthus altissimus; assembly: GCA_946807835.1. Classification (NCBI taxonomy): domain Eukaryota; kingdom Viridiplantae; phylum Streptophyta; class Magnoliopsida; order Sapindales; family Simaroubaceae; genus Ailanthus; species Ailanthus altissimus. The sequence goes on from OX327689.1 coordinate 28,250,674, forward strand.
ATTTCACTGCTGATGAGATCCAAACTCTGACAAATAACCTTTGTTACACGTAAATAGTTCAGTTTCGCATTTCATCCTACAATTTGCCTTCCATTCACAGGCGAACTGATTAGTTTCTGGTATGCAGGTATGCTCGGTGTACACGATCCGTTTCTGTGGGTAAAATTATCATCATCTCTTGACTTATTTTTAGCTATATACAGTTGCGCCTTAGAGCTCCATGCTTCTTCACACGATTAATTTGTTAATAGAACTGCAAATGGGGCATTTAACTTGAGTAATTACTGTGTATGCAGTGCCTCCCGCCTATTATGCTCATCTGGCTGCCTACCGAGCACGATTCTATATGGAACCCGATTCTCCTGAGAATGGTAACATGAGCAATACATGCACAAGCGACGGGTCATCTGTTCGCCCCCTACCTGCAGTTAAAGACAAGGTGAAGAATGTGATGTCTTACTGTTAAAGATTTGAAAGAAACTGGCAGGCAGATGCAGTAACACTGAAATGGAAGGGCACTGTTCACATATGAAGAGATGGGAGCATTTAAAATGTTTTGAAACACCATTAACAAGCCTTTCATAGTTGCTGTGGTATTGCTATAACACAATAGTAATAAGAGGGTAATGAAAAGTAGATTTAATTAGATAAGTCTGATATTCTACGTTTTCAATCAATGATGGAATCTTAGCTTCTGCTGAATCAATTAATGTTGGAATTGATCTGCCAATCCTTTGACGTTGGAGTATTTTGGGTTTGGTGGAATCTCCTTTTCAATAGATTTCAATTTTGAATTTTGTGTCAAAGTTAATAGGAGTATGCCCAGCTAGAATGTTATAAAAGGTTTATCCAAAAAGTTAGCAATAGGGAAAGAATATTCTAATGTCATCTAAAGTACCAAAAAGAGATGCACCATAAAATTTTCTTTTTACCTTTCTCAACTTGGGATTATTTTCCATTTCTTAAAATTAAAAATAAAGAAATTGGAGATGAAATTAAAGGATGGCTCCATTGAAAATAAGTAAATTTTGAGAGGATACGAGACTAAGCAACAGAAATTGACGCACAATTATTACTGCTCCTAATAAGTAGTGGGACCCGGTAGGTTGATAGTTACAATTGATGGTGGATCTTTAATTTAGGACAGGTCACCTTCATTGCAAAGCAAAGATGGCGAAAGGTGGCATCGTTGTCGACACGTGTGAATGAATTGACACGTGAACGTCCCTAGCTCCCAGCATTGGTGTGGTCCCCACTATGTTTATCAGGAGCCCTCCGACTGAGAAAAGAAAAGATAAAAAAACGCACGTGAAACTGTAACAAATAAACAGAGCCCGATTTACTAAAAATAACAAACAAAAAGTGTATTATAAATTTAATTTATTTAATATTTGATCATATACAGGAATAGGATGCTCTAAAAATAATTTATACAGTTGGATGTGTAGAGAGAGAGAGAGAGAGTCTAAAAGACTAGACAGGTCAGGTATCTTTATCACATGTCATGTAAGTTGCGACCAACCTCCTTTTCTCTGTAGAACTATTATTACGGGGACTGTGAGGGGTCCCGTTGAGCTTTGCTTAATGGCCTTTTTCGTTTGATTGTTATTTGTTGCGAAAACTCACGTGCCTATCAATTCTCATCGATTTTATCAGTTTGTGTGCACCAGCTGAGCTGCATAAAATTGCAGGAAATCAAAAAGGTTTAATAACAGAGACTTTACAGTACAGAGACATTACTTGTATTGGTTGATCACATCACATGCAAGTGTTTGCACATGTCTGCTTGCTTGCTTGCTGCTGCTGCTCCCATTTTGCACCCTTGAGGCTGGAAAGATGAACAAAGTAATTATTGCTATTTGCTAGCGTTCTTGTGTTAAGTTGGCGAAATCCTTACCCTACTTTCAAAACCCTTCACGTTTCTGATTGATCTGTTGAAAGAACACTACACTTGGTCTCTTGGTGTTGGGTCACAGGTGGTGCTCAAAGCTTGAATTGACAGAAAGTATAAAATGATATATTAGACCGCTCAAGCAATTCCATAACTAGAAACTGTAGGGTAACCTATTTTCATCCTTTTATCATAGCCTTTGCCAACATTATTTGTTAGACTAAGACTTACGCAGTACATTCAATTGACGCCATTTCTGACTGGCACCTTCTTGGTTATTTCATAAAACACTTTTTTTTCCAACAAAAAAAAAAAAGAAAAAAAAATTTGTAAGGAGAATAAAAGAAGAGTAAAAAGCATTCCTTTTTAGTAGGTAATTATTGTTGTATGTTCAAATTAATCGACTGGGTCATAAAATCTTTAAACCAATATTATAAGCGTGTAGCATAAAGTATTGGTCCAAAAGCCAAGAAATTCATTACAAGTGTGACAATTCCTCAGATGGGCATGTGCTTTGTCTATATCAGGCTCTAAATATAGTTGCATGAACAGGTAACATAACAACGAAACATGGCAGAATAGTAACTACACATAGATAACATCTCCTCGAGTAATTAACAGCTAGTACAAATTCACAACACAATATTATTATTATTAATAATATTGTTACTCTGCTGATTCATCGCTGCATCCGGTACGGCTTGCCAAGCTGAAGCCGCGATGAGAGGCCTGCTATGCCAACCGAGTGTCAAACACCCTTCATTTTCCTCGACACAGTAACCCTCGGCGGAGAACAAAGTCAATAGCATACTGGCTTGCCTAAACGCATTAGATCCCAAATGCAAAGGCCTAAATCCGGCCCCTGCAAGCAGCGCCCTCCACTTAGCCAGTGGCTCGTGCCTCTCCACTCGAGCCGATCCCTCACAACAAACCACGTTACAAATCTCTCTTTGTATATAAATCTCGGCTAAAGCCTTCTCCGGCTGAAACGCACAAGCCTCGAGCGAGTCGAACATCGTTGAATAATAATACAAAGCCGTCGTGAACCGGTCCAAGAAATCAGTTTGGTTGTGATTGGCTTCTTGTTCAACTACGGTCATGATCTTCGGATTCAAGTTCCGGATCCAACTCAGGACCATTTCCATGGGCGAATTACGATTCGGGTCGGACCCGAGTAGTTTATGCAGCTGCATGATTGAGTTGACGGCCAAGGCTTCTTTCGGGCTCACCTGGAGCATCCAGGGTTTCACATCCTCCAGCCGCGAAGCCGCCACCCCACGGAAAGCGAACCTTATGTTCACGGACCGAGCCAACTCGGCGAGTCGAATTCCGATTTCTCGGAGCGAATCGCTCCCGTCCGGAGACGGTGGGCCAATGCCGGTTAACCTAAGCGACGGGGGCCCACCTGGACGCAGAGCTAGCGCCTGTATCAAAGCCGGCCATTGCAATCCATGCATCAAATTGAAATCAACCACGTGGACGCAATCGTGACCGTCGAATGCTTCCAAAATCGCCTGATTAGCTGTGAAGTGAGCGAATTTCAAGTAGGGACAGGCCTCGTAATAGTGATGATAGAGAATCTCGTTTTCAAGAGCCGATCCGGAGACGGAGCCGCCGACACCCATAATCCGAAGGCTCAACGCGTCGATGAAGTACCCGGCAACTTTTCCGATGCCGCAAGTCGTATTAACACGCGTTAACAAACCCTTCATATCTTCAATCAACGAGCCAGCCAATGACAGATCGCCACGTTGCACAGACTCGGCACACGTCACCAACAAGTGGACCAGCTTTATCCCGGAATCTTCTTCCATCGCCGTATCAACAACCATCAACTTCTGCTCTCGCTGTTGATGTTCCTCAGAAATACTTAGCTCTTGCTGTTGCTGAGTCGTCGTGAAATTGTTAGTCAAGTAGTTACTATTATTCACGACTGAGGGATTAACAGAGGGCCCCGCCACGAGATCGGGAAAGTCGCGGAGGTCGGCCGGTAGAGGGACGTTCGGCTGGTTAAATTCGGACAAGAGAGAGTCGACCCAGGAGGCGAGATCGGAGGGATTGTAATGGACGGTATCGGAGGCGAGTTGAGAAATTTCGGCAGGAGAGTTGACCATGACAGTTTCGAGCCGTTCAAGTCGCTGAGCTACTTGTCGGAGCTCAGAAGAGCGTATCTTGTACCCGGCTCCGGCCAACAACCCATCTATGTTGTCAGCAGCTGCAGGCTTCGTACCAGAGCACGATGAGCTTCCGCTGCTGCTTCCAGCTGACGAAGGAGAGACCATATTTTCTTTGTTTTTTCTTTAAAAATTAAAAAAGAAATCGAGTCAAGGGTTTTGTTTGTCAATCAGATGTGGATATGAAGTGGGTTTAAAAGGTAGGGTTTTATTGGTCACGACGGATTTGTGGAAGAAGAGAGAGAGAAGTGTAGGAGTGAGAGTGAGAGTGAGAGTGAGAGTGAGAGTGAGAGGGAAAAGTGATTAAGGAAAGAGAGGAGAAGATGGGGTTTTTGAAAAAGAGGAAACACGTTTGAGTGGAGTGGATGACATAGTACGACTACTATCTTGCGTATCTCCATTATATCTACTTTTTCATCTTTTTACTGTTGATTTTGCTTTTTTTGCATTCATGTCCTTTTTTTTTAAATTTCTTTTTCATCTACTGGCTCAAGTTTTTACTGATCCATATACTGTACAAGTAGTGTATATACACGAAACAAAATGGACGACGTAAAACAGTATTTCTTAAAAATCAAATAATACTGGTTCATTTGAAAATGACCCTTTAACAAATTGGAAGCACTAACAATATCTAATGCGATTATTCGAAAACAAACAAGATGATTCTTCTAATTATTTTAGTCTGTTAGATATAGTTTTCTCATTACCAAGAAGATTAGTCAAATAAATTAGGTTTTTTATTTTTTTTTTAGAAAAGAAAATTTTTTTGTCATGACAGTGGCCTGCAAATCAAGCAATACTAAAGCTCCTTGGGAAGAATTATTGAATATGGTAACGTAATTAATCAAAATCACCGCACGTTGTTCGGTTAGGTCGATGAGAAGTTGTTCAGTAAGTTCCGTTAAAAAATTACAAAATAGAAAGGTGAAATGAGTAATATTCGTCGCAACGAGACATGTGTCAAAGAAAGGCATCAAACAAGTGTCTGGTAGCTGATAGCGATGCATAAATTTATATACATTCAATCAATTTATCTGTGTGTCTATAGTAACATTAGCCGCAGCAGCGGCGGCTTAAAGTAAGTGTTTATGAACATAATTGAGATGGGTTAAGACAATGAAAGACTTTAATATTATATAAGGGTGCTTGCAACTTGGCAATTTTAAAATAAGAGAATGATTATGAAATGAAATGAAATGAAAGCTGGGACTCGAGAGTGATTAACTGATTATTTAGATTAGAGCATAGTGTATTTGGAATTCAGAAGCAGTAGTAAGAGTAGCTGTATTAAGAGCATGTCCCTAGCTCGCTCTATGGTGGGCAGCCACGAATTAAAAAATTGAAAAATGTGCAAAGCCTCGTGGGGCATCACAAATTTAATAGTCCGACGAGTCAAAATACTGGACATTAGGTCTAAGTCTAACTCTAATGCATTACGAATTCTGATGATTCTTTTAGATGCCACGTTTTATGTGCAATAAGCATCATCTTCAAGAACATGGTTGATGACCCATTCAATTATTTCTCTTTTTAGAATCTAGATATCATTTGAAAGAAATTAGCTTTACAGAATTGAAAGTTATAAAATAATTCTGAGTGTTTAAATATGAGAAGAATTTGAATTGTTTTTAATTCTACTAGATGCAATGTCACGATCCTACAAAAGCATCAATAATTCATATATAGTAAAGTTCTTATCGATAGCATTGTATTTTATTGGACTCTTGTTATGGAGCCTCTATCCTTTGGAGAGAGAAAACTTGTGGAAGGACCTTGGTGATGGCTTGACTCCTAACACTACACCTTGGTTAATCCAAAGAGACTTTAACAACGTCATCGACAACAATGATAGAATTGGAGGCCAATGGATAAATGATAACATGGTGGAACAATTTAAAAGTTAGATATCGAGATTAGAGTTATTTGAGTTAAAGAACCATGGGTGTCGCTACACTTGGTGCAATAATCAAACTGGAGAACAATGAATTTGAAGGAAAATTGATTGGGCATTTGTTAATGGAAACTGATTAGATGCATTAGCTTCCTCTGAGTGTGAAGTTTTACCAGCAGGCATTTCAGATCACTCTCCTCTTGTGGTATCCATCTCGAGAGCTTTCTATAGTGGTAATATTCCTTTCAAGTTCTTCAATACCTGGTGTGCCCATTCTGAGTTTCACTCCACAGTTGAGCGAGTTTGGCAGCATGAATGTTATGGCCCACCAATGGCCCGGGTCTGGGTCAAACTCAAATTATTAAAACCCAAGCTAAAAGAGCTCAACAAAGTTTTTTTCTCTAATGTCCAACAAAAGATAGAAGATTACAAAATGATGTTGACCTCCTTATAGAGTAGTCTTATCCATGATCCATTTAACCAGATTCTTCAAGATGAGGAAATGGGCATTTATCAGCATTTAAGGGAACTTATTTATGCTGAAGAAAGCATTATCAGACAAAAATCAAAAATAAGATGGATTCAAATGGGGGATTCAAATACCAGCTACTTTTATAAGTCAGTTAAGCAGAGAAGAGCTCGGAATAGAATCACTTCGATTGAGAGACAAAATGGGGAAAACTCTGATGATCCCAAGGTTGTGAAAGAAGCCATAGTCGGTTACTACAAGGATTTGCTGGGTACCAACACTTCCTATAAGGCGTCCATACAAAAAAGAATCATAGATGCTGGCCCTAAATTGAAGGTAGACGATAGAGACATACTGAATGCTCCAGTCACAGCCCAAGAAGTCAAAAATGCTATCTTTAGCATCAATGGTGATAAAGCTCCAGGACCTGATGGTTACAACAGTCATGTCTTTCAAAAACGTTGGCACATCGTTGGAACGGAGGTGACTGAAGCTGTGCAACATTTCTTCTCCTCAGGTCAGTTCTACAACCCCATAAATGCCACTGCCATTACTCTCGTGCCTAAGATTCATAATCCTCACAGTTTGGGGGACTATAGACTAATTGCATGTTGTACGGTCCTTTACAAATGCATCACCAAAATAATAACAGGCAGGCTAAGGAATGTGGTGAGCTATTTAGTCAACCCCAGTCAATCAGCCTTTATTCCTAATAGGAAAATAACCGATAATGTTTTACTAGCACATGAACTTATGAGGGGATATGATCGGAACAGTGGAAGCCCAAGATATGCACTTAAGATAGACCTTCGCAAGGCTTATGATTCGGTCTCATGGGATTTCCTAGAAGAGGTATTGATGGGGCTCAATTTCCCTTATCCCTTTATCAATATTATCATGAAGTGTGTCAGAACTAGCATGTACTCAGTTGTGGTGAATGGCAAATTAGAAGGCTTTTTCCCGGGGAAGAAAGGTTTGAGGCAGGAGGATCCCATGTCCCTGCTACTTTTTGTGTTGGCCATGGAATACCTTAGTAGGAGCCTAAGTTGTATTCCTCAGAATCAGTTTATATTTCACAAGGGGTGTAAGAGGCTGCAGTTAAATCATTTGATGTTTGCAGATGACTTATTCTTATTCTCTCATGGCGATGACAGGTCAGTGGACCACTTTAAGCAAGTGCTTGATGATTTTTTAATAGTTTCTGGGCTACACCTTAACGCTAGTAAGAGCTTCATTTTCTTTAGGAATGTTCCTCAGCCTACCAATGAGACAATTCTGCAGATCACTCAGTACAAACAAGGTGAGCTGCCTATCAAATACTTAGGTATTCCCTTAATTTCAGGTGGACTAAAGAAAGACCACTGTCAGGAGCTTATTAATAGGATAACCTCTAGAATCTCAAGCTGGACTGTGAAATACTTGAGTTATGCGGGGCGGTTACAATTAATAAAATCTGTGATAATAAGTATGCATGTCTACTGGAGTTCTATGTTTATCCTGCCTAAGTCAGTCACCAAAGAAATTGAAAACAAATGCCGTAATTTTTTATGGCATGGAAGTAACCAACAGGGGAAGAGAGGATTAGTGGGCTGGAATGAGGTGTGCAAAGGGAAAAAAGAAGGAGGCCTAGGCATTAAATCTATAAGCTTATGAAATTTAACGGCAGTTACTAAGCATATCTGGGAGCTAGTTGCAGTGAAATCCTCTTTATGGGCGAAATGGGTAATTGATAACAAACTGAGGAGGCTAAGTTTTTGGAGAATCACAAAGCCAATGGACTGTAGCTGGACATGGAGGAAAATCCTTGGAATGAGAAGTCAGATAAAACAATTGTTCTCATATGAGTTGGGTAACGGCAAATCTTTCTAGTTTTGGTGGGATCCATGGCTGGGTGGGGAGTCTATAGTTAATAAATTCCCTCACATTGACATTTTGGATGCGGATATTCCACGGGATGCTAAGGTTAATGATTTATGGCAGCATGGTCACTGGAACCTCCCCGATCCTTTGGATGAGAACACTGCTCAGGTATGGGATTATTTACGCAAAAAAATTTCAATTACTGAAAGAGAGGATAGAATTTCATGGTCAGCAAGCTCCAATGCAAAATTTTCTATTGCGAGTACTTGGAAGGGTCTCAAGATTAATGAGGCTAAGGTGGGATGGTATCAACTGATATGGGGAACGCAACATATGCCTAAACACAACTTTGTTACTTGGTTGACTTTGAAGAATAGATTGTCTACAAGGGACAGACTCAAAAAATGGGGGATTATTCCTTCAGATGAGTGCCCCCTTTGTGGTTGCGACAAGTAGACAATTTCACACTTATTTTTTTCAATTCAGCTTTAGTAGTGAAATATGGCATAGAGTCCTTATAGCGTGTCAGCTCACTCAATGCTCGGACAGATGGCAACGAGTGATATTCTATCTTTGTAAAAAATTCAATGGCAAGTCTATTTTCAATAAGATCAGACGAGTCTCGTTCTGTGCTACAATCTATTTTATTTAAAAAAAGCGAAACCTGGTGGTCTTTAAACAGAAAACGCCTTTTACAAGTAATGTCTATCAAAACATTAAAGATGTTGTCTGAATTAGATGTATAAGTACTGTAAATGACCAAGGGATAGATCACATTGCAGCTGGTTGGTAAATGTACTTATAATTTCTAGGAGTTGTAAGGTCTTATTTTGTCGCATTTAATTTTTTTTGTAATATCTGCTGAATTTAGTATTTATAAAAATCTTTACTTACCAAAAAAAAAAATTATTTCCCTTTTTTAATTTTATTTTAAAAGGTGAATTACAGTCCATTATTGCCACGAAAAGTATAACATCATCTCAACTACAACGTAAGACCCATTTAAGAAAGTTGAATCATTTTGGTTAATCTTTCTTTAGTGAAGAAGCATCATTAAAATTCCCTCACAATTTTGTTTAAGTAAATATCATCGGATGGAGATCCTAAAACAATGGTAAATAGAATAACATGTAGCATAGGATTCCTTCTTTTCTTTTTTTATCTTTAAATGCGTATATATTTTTGACAACCAAGACGTTTGTTCCAAAATTGCCCATCACTCTTTTAACAAATGTCTTCTTGTTATTATGTTCACACATGTTCATGCTCATGCATGATTTGTGCCATTAAAGGCAAATTATTGTGACAGAGAGACAAAGATTTTATTAGACTTGTAAAATTATATCAGTGGATTTACTTAAAATCATTTTAATAAGATAGATTGACGATTAAACAACTTAAATAACTCGTGTATTTATTATATATTGTGAAATACAAGTAAGATGGGTGGCATGGTCCAAACAAATTTCCTCGAGAATTTGGGACCATTTATAAAATCAAAAAAGCACCCAACAGAGATAGTTTATGGGAATTTGAGATATACAAAATTTTAATTAAAATAAGTAATATGACCAAAATCATATAGTATAATAGATAATTAAACGAACTCCGCTTATGTAAGAGATGGTGATGTGAGGAGGACCAGTAGATTCATAACATGGAATTTGGGACCATTTTTATTTGTAAATTGCAAAGCCCCAAAAGGAACGAAATTTAAGAGTTGTAGTGAGATTAGAGGAATAGGATGTGAACACGTATTGACATAAGAAGAAAAGAGTAAGTGTGGGGACAGGCAGCTCAATTGCTCAACTGTGTGCAGTGTGTGTGTGTGTGTGTGTGTGTGTCCGTGTCCTTTCCGTTTTTTTTGCTGACACTATCACGTTATGGCAATCGTGGCCTGTAATTTGCACATTACATGACTCATTCGTCGGTCAAATTCACAGTTTTACTGCCTCTAATCACTTCAAACATTGATGGCCGAGAACGGGAAAATTCATAAATGTCTTTAACTTAAAAGAATCATTTTGCCTCCAAATTACAAAATCTACATGGAATTGAACACAATACACTCAAACACTATGTGGGATTTTGTTTATTTTATTTAAACAACCACTTGACTTTTTAAAAAGTAAAAAGGAGAAAAATAAAGTTTACTTTGATAATATGTCATAGTCAGGACCCCCAAAAAAAGTTGTATGCTTATGTTTATCCAATCCCATTACAATTTTGAAGCCAGACCAAGTTCAGTATTTTTATTATTCATTTGAAATCAAGACAGAGTGAGGCCTCGGGAGAAGGCAATTCCGGCCATGTTCAAGCCCTTCATTTTGCAATCAGGGAGTGGGAGCCAGGTCCAATAATTCCTCCTTATATCATAAGACAGCCAAATAATTTCCCATACACACTCGAAATTAGACACTAATGCAATCTTGATTATCCCGTCCGCTCTCTCTAAGCATCCCATCATAACTCCATAAGGTTTATTAATCTTCTTCATTATCTCACATGGGACTTTTGAAATGTATTCCCAGTCCGAAACGTTTGGGCTCAAGCCCCATATTTCTATTTCATTTAGCCTTCTTACTCTTGCATTAACATTCTCAATACCGCTTGATCTTATGATCATCATGTGCCCATCACCGTACACGTGTAGCCGATCTGTCACGTTTCCCAATCGAACTGCCGGTTGCTGCCCCCCGTTAAATCTTGGCCGTAGAATTACCGGCGCATTACTACTTTGTGATCCAATGGCAAGCACAACACTTTCATAAGGCCCATTTACCACGTTAAGGAAAACATAATCATCGTCTCCTTTAGCGACACGTGCGGAATTACCATCACTCTCATTTGCTTCCATGGACTTCCACGTGTCAGTCTCAGAGCTGTACTCGAACAAAACCGGCCGGTTCTCTATCAGCTCAGCGAACAAAAACCGGAAATGTTTCGACCCGCTCGTCAGCAACTTCATCCCGGATCTCCTCCACGAGGACGTGCCACGTGGACCTAGCGGGCTTGCAGGGATCTCTTGAACCGTCTTGCTGACCAAATTAACGGCAATAACTATCTGGCGGGTGTTACAAACAAAAAGAAAAATATTTCCACAAGCCGCAAGAAAATAAAAATTTTCACCTGGCAAAATAAATGGTTTCAATAAATCAGCAATAGCAATCTTGAACCAGCAAGTTGATTGATCGGAGAAGCCCTGAAGTATGGCATCTCGACGCCAACGGGTCTTGTAGACGAAGAGCCAAGTACCTGACTTTGACCTTAAATTACATTCACGAACAAAATTTTGGTCAGATATAAGATCAGCAATGGATTTATTGACCAATTTCATGGCCATTATTTCTGGTAAAGCTAGGTGAAGGAGTATGTTTTGTATGAGCTCTGATGGGAGAAGGCAAAAGCCTATAGCATTTTTGGACAAATTTGGATCATGATTATTCTCCATTTTTGTCAACGTTTTTGCTGTATTATCCAGTTCTTAGACTTGCCATTATATATGCAGGGTTGGTTCACTTGGATATTAGGAAGCTTTTTAATGGGTTAGTATTATAATTACAATAATTAAGTAAACTTATGTGATTAAAAAACAATTGTAGTAATCAATCATGTTGTCATGGTCGGAGAAGTGGACGGTGAAGAAGGTGGACAAGCTTAAATATTTTTTTTCAATGTTGCTGACATATTTAATTTGTCTAATGTCCATTAGCAAATTGTAGATTTTTAGCACGCGAGCACTAATTAGTAGTTAGTGTAATTAATATAGAGAAGCATGAGTCATTTTGTCCAATGGCGACAGATGAGAGTGAGGCGGCCTGATGCAGACCTTTGCAACTGGCTTTTAATGGAATGAGCCGGCCATCAAGGCCTTCCGCCCCCCCATATGCTTTCCAGTTTCCAGTTCCACTAATAAGAGTAAATTTATCTTGTCTTTAAGAACCTAAAGGTTAATTACTCTATCAATTTACATGCTTTTACTAATGAGTATGCACAAAATTACTGTCATACAAGTTGGTAACTCAGAGCCATTCGGAAGCTTATCCAAAACTATAAGTGGACATCATAGTGCTCAAATCATATCTGAATCAAGGAGTTACCAACCAGTATGGCCGCTCCTTTTGCCTCTCCACCACCATACGGCGGCTTTATCTTCAGACAATTCTCTCTTAAGAAACAATAACAACATTAACATAAGCAGCCATGTTCAACCATACCTATGTCTTGTTTTACTAGAAAAATGTTCCACAATGTCGGAGCTCAAGCAAATTCATGCTCAAATGCTCAGAACAGGCCTATTTTTTGACCTAGAAAAATCGTTGCCTTCTCTGCACTACAAGATTCTGGAAGTCTATATTATGCCCGTCTAGTCTTCTCCCAAATTTCTAATCCAACCACCTCTACTTGTAATTCTATTATCGAAGCCATACGAATAAGAATCAAAAAAAATTTCGAGTTGACTATTATTTTAATATTAATTTTTATTTTTTCTAAAGTCAAATACTTTAAATTATATTAACCAAATATATTTTATGTTTATTATTTTACCCTTATTACAATTTTAATAATTTTTATTGTTATTTAATTTTTTATTTAATTTTATATAAATTATTGAAGAATATAAAATTTTAAATAATTTAAATTTAAATTAATTATAAAAAAATTGTAAATTTATAATAATTAAAAATAATAACAATAAAAATTAAAAAAATACAAAATGGTCGTTGGGCGCGCGCCCGAGCATGCGCCCAGTGACCAATTGCTCGCTAGGCGCGCGCCCAGCGATCATTTTATCTGTATTTTTAAAAAATAAATTTAAAAATAAAATAAATAATTATATATTAAATATTCCTTATATTTTTTTATTTATTTAAATATATAAACCATCGTAATTTTATTATTGTTATTTTATTACCTTTGACAATATCATCTCTTATTTTATTCGATTATTAGATTTGGTGCGTTCTCAAAACTCACAGATCTGCTCTCAAAACTCATATCTCTCGATTTATCTTTACGCGAAGATCAAAGATTCAGAGAAGAAAAATAGCTAAAGTTTAAAACAAGTAAGATTTTGTTTATTTTAATTTAATTAATAGTATTATTTATATTTATTGAAATAAATGATTAAAGTGTTTGGATAAATATCTGTTACGATTAAGTTGTGGTTTATGATTGAGTTATGGCTGCGCCATATATAATTGTTATTGGTGGTGGATTGGTATGCGTCTGTGCGTGACTGCACATATAGTTGTTGTTGGCCACCGTTGTGTGCACACCAATAACAACAAGGTGCTCATATACAACCTGTTCTGATGAGCACCGATTGTAATAAGGTGCTCCTGCGCACCACCGCAACGTTATAATACCACCACTAAATAGTTCTCATTTATTTTTTTGAAACTGCATATTATATTTATTTTATATATTTAAAATAAAATGTATTATATATATATAGTTATATATTCAATTATATTTTTAAAATTTAATTAATATAAAATTAAATTAAAATTATGTTATATTTTTTTTCAGGTATGTCACAAATTTCAACTATTATATGTTTTGGGAGAAGATGAGAGAGCTGTAGCGATGGTTTTGAAAGATGCATTGGATATCAAAATATGCATATGGTTGTTTCGAAAAATATTAGATACAAAGTGTTGTTGAGAAGAATTTGTCATCTTTTAGGAGTTAATCAGGTGCATTATAAAGTAACTTTGAAGTTTGAGATTCCTTCAAGTACTATAAAGTTGAGACCCATTCCACTTGAAAATGACGATGATGCAAGCTTACAGAATAATATGGCTACACCGCTTTGTATAACAGTAGATGCTCGAGGACCCGAAAGTAATGCAGAAGCATCAATGGAGCAAAAAGAAGACTATGCTAAGCAATTCTCATCGATAACTCCTGTGTATATTCCAAATTCTCCGAAGGATTATCATTATTCTCCTTCGATGCTCAACGAACAACAAAGCTACACATATGATCATGGTCAGATATATCGAGATGTTGGTATTGATATTGGCTATGATATTGGTGAAAATGATGATCATGGTTACGAGGTTGATGATGATTGTAGAAATGATTATGATGATGATTATGAAGAGAATGAGGATGTAAATGATGATGCTGGTGATGATGATGATGAGGAGGGTGATAATGATGATGACGATGACGATGATGAGGGTTATGGTAAAGAAGAAAGGGTTAAGGTAGAAAATCCATTTCAATTTCAGCCTGAAATACCACCATTTGACTTGAATGTATCGAAAAACATTTCTTGTAATGGGATTGGTGATGTATTTGTAGGAAAATTATATAACAGCAAATATGAAATTCATGAAGCTATAAGTATAGTTGCACTGAAGGAAAAATGGAGCTTTAGAGTTTACAAATCCACCAAAGATCGTTTCGAGTTGAAATGCGATGATGACAGCTGCAAGTAGAGATTGCGAGCAGTGTCGACAGAAGGGCGACATTTTTTTGTTGTTAGGTGAGTAGATACAGGGCACACTTGTATTTTGAGTCAATTAAAGGATGGTCACCAGCAAGCCAAGAGTCGAATTATTGCTAAAGTAATAAAAAATAAGTTTACATCGGTCAATAGAAACTATAGGCCGAAAGACATTCAAGCAGATATACGTGAACAATTCGGTGTTCAGATAACCTATACTAATGCTTGGCGCGCTAGGGAGCGTGCATTAAGATTGATAAGAGGTACTCCTGAGGATTCGTTTAGATTACTTCCTACATACAGCTATGTGTTGCAACAAAATAACCCAGGTACGGTTACTCATTTAGAAACTGACACGGATAATCACTTCAAGTATTTCTTTATGGCGTTAGGACCCTGCATCGGAGGTTTTAATTCATTAATCCGACCGGTAGTTGCAGTAGACGAAACATTTTTGAAAGGTTCCTACTTGGTACAATGTTTGTAGCCGTTTGTAAAGATGGAAACAATCAGATTTATCCATTGGCTTGGGGAATTACTGACTCAGAAAATGATACTTTTTGGGAGTGGTTTATGGTTAAACTGCGAGGAGTTATTGCAGATCATCAGAATCTTGTTTTTATATCTGATTGACATGTCAGTATTGAGAGGGCTATACGGGGTGTGTTTCCTCATGCATATCATGAGTTCTGCATATATCATTTGAAAGGAAATTTGATGACAAAATACAAATTACCATCAGATAAGTCTAAAAAAGGGGTATACCTATCTACCTACTTCACTGTTGCCAAGGCTTATCGTGTCCATGATTTTCAATATCAATTAAACAAGATGCGACAAATGAGACCTGACGTAACAAAGTATTTAGAGGAAGATGTTGGTACGGTGAGATGGGCACGATCATCTGGTGCTTTCAGAAGGTATGACATTATGACTACTAATATCGCTAAGAGCATTAATACAGTTGCAAAAGAAGTAAGAAAGCTTCCGGTGACTAATTTGGTGGAGTAGATGCAGGAGCTAACGCAATTGTGGTTTTACCATAGACGATTGGCATCACAAAATATGACCAATGTCTTGACGAACTGGGCACATCATAAAGTCATAAAACATAACGATAAGGTAAATCGAATGACCATTTCTTCTGTTGATGATTTACGATTTATAGTTATGGATGGTGTAGTAATCAGTATCCACAATCGGTAATAATAAGTATTTATATATGTATAAATATACGTATTTTATTTGTATGTAGGTGATACTTGATTTATGTATTGTTATTAATATTATTTGTATAGGTTAAGGTCATACTATTAGCATTGGGTTTAATTGCAAGACTTTAGATTTATTTTAGGGACCAAATTGTAATACTTTGAAAGTTTTGGGGGCAAATTTATAAATACCAAAAATTAGTCTCTTAGTATAAAAATACACTTTTGAAACCCAATTCACTCTTTTGGGTCGAGCTATCCCTTTTAGAGTGAGAAAAGAGAGAAAGAAATGGGAGAGAAAGAGAAGAAGAAGAAGAAAAAGAAGAAGAAATTGAAATTTTAGATTTTAAGAGGTATATCACAACTATTTCTCAATTTATTGATGTTAATTAAGTTAATTCCTTTAAGTTTTGATTTCTGAAAATATGTATAATTGAGTATTTGATGCGTGTTTCGTAAGATATTGTGAGAATTGATGATGATCTATGTAGATAACTTGATAAATCATGATAAATTGCAGAATTTCTACTTGATAGTCTCCTGATCCAGAAATTTTATAAATTGTTGTGATTCGATTCTGGTATTTAATTTTGAGTATATGAAATTAGACATGTTTAAAATTATCTGAGACTTTGAATCAATTGAAAATTGCAAAAATTAGATTTGTAGTGAATTTACCAAAATAATTCTGAAATTCTGGAAATTTCCTGTGTGAATAGTGTAATATAGTGACAAATAATTTTTGACCTGCTGAATGATCTTTAAAAATTACGAATTTATGGAATATGATAAATTTATATATCTAATATGATATACTCGAAATTGAGAATTTAGATCAATGTGGTTAAAGTGTTATGATTTTCTAAAGTATATTAGTTCATTACAGTATTTGATTAATAGATTTTTTAAAGCTATGGACTAAAATAGTTTTAAAATACTTTTGGCAGTGATTTTAAAGTGAAATATTTATCATGAATTTAATTATATGTCAAGAGTATTTCGGTAGTAGTTTTATAATTTTTTAATTAGTATATGATTTTATAAAATTAGGAGATTGAATACTGTTCAGTAAGTATCTTGATTCTGTCAGGTTAGTAGTTTGGATTCAATGGTGTGTATGGAATGGATTGTGTAGGAATTTTCATATAATATTCATATATAAGAAGGATATATGAGTCAAGAATGGTATATTCTGATTTTGGAGTAATTGGACATCATTTGATGTATTAGAAATTTTTGTTAAGTGTAAGTGGTCAAAATGACAGGTTTTGAGAAACCAAATATTTAGACCAATTTGATGTGATAAATGCATTGTGTATAATTTTGTAAGCTATTTAAAGTATTTTGTGTGAATTGTGAGGCTTATGAAAGGATTAATCTCCATTGATAGGTTAAGGAGATTTAAGCCTTATAGCTGAAAGTGCTAAGAGGTAAGTATACTAGACTTTTACTGAAATCACAATAAGCATAGTAATTGTCTATGTATGATTTTGTAAATGTGCTTAGAAATATGTTTATGTTATGCCAAAGTGTATTTGATATGAAATGTGAAAAATATATATTTATGAATGTATGACATTAAGCATGGACATACATGTGTTTTTGAAAGTGAGTTTTCAAAATGAAATGTGTTTAACAAAGAAAGCTTTGAAGTGTAATATGTCCATGAGAAATATTTTGTATTTTGAGGATGCTTGAACTCATTGTTGACTTAGTAGGCATCTTATGTGATTTGCGGAGCCTTTATGTGTGGCCTTTCTTTCTGGATTGGTATATGTTATGTGTTCCGTATGTAGGGAGGATCCTATTGGTACCTAAAGGAAGATTGAGTCATCACATTCGTGTGGTGGTGTATTGGTGCATGTGAGAGGACTCACCAATGATCAGGGTGATGATTTGACTCTTACCTTCGAGCTTAAGCATTATATATGTGTAATTTAAACCTCATTTGTACTATTCCTCTCATACGGTATGTCACCTACGAGTGACATTTGGCTCATTATGTGATATGTGATGTGTAAGTCCTACTAAGTAGTAGTTGAGTGATTGTATTCCTGTAATATATTTTGAAAGAATGTGTAAGCGTTTACATGACATGTGATTTGATAAGATTATGATTTTAATTGATCACAGCATATCATACATATGCATTGTGTACATATATATATATATATTTATATTTGATATATGAAAAACTAGTATGCTTACTGAGTTTTATACTCATTGTAGTTTATAGTGATTTCAGGTAAATAAGGTACATGTGTGCTTAACGGATTTGGTAAGGCTTCTGCTGTTCCTTGAGTTTCCTAAGTTGCTGAGTGTTTTATTTGGGGACACGTGGGATAAGATATTTGATCTGTCCCTATTAAATAAATACTTATGTATTATTTTATTGTATGTGGTTGGATTTAGTTTAAGTTTCACCACGTGTGGTTATGGATTGATTTTAAGTAAGAATTTGCAATGAATATATTATGGGCTTCCGGTAACAAAGTTGCTACTAATGACGTAGTAGAGTGTTAATTTCTGAGAAAACTCTGCGTATATCTGGTTTACTAATTGTCCCAATCATAATTCAATTGTTATAATTCTGAAAGAAATTAAAATGAATGTTTAAATATTATTGAATTAGTGTAAGTTATGTCATGTATCGGATCTTTTGGGTCTGGGGCGTGACAGATGGTGGAGTAAACTGGATTGTAGACATTGGCGAAAGAACATGCAGCTGTCGAAAGTTTGATTATCGGCAACTGCCTTATTCTCATGCACTCGCCGTATGCAGATACATCAGATTATCGCACGATAGTCTTTGTTCAACTTATTACACATCTGAGACTTTATTCCGTGCTTATAGTGAGCCAATACTTCCGATTGGTCAAGTGTCAAATTGGATAGTCCCAGAGTATTTAAAAAATATGGATATTTAACCTCCGATAGCACGTCGTCAGTCAGGCAGACGTCGGATGAATCGGATTCTATCTCAAGGAGAAGAACTATCAAAGAATATTTGTAGTCGTTGTAGACAACATGAACATAACCGACAAACGTGTCGAAACCCTGTATCTTTACAAAGCAGGTGATGTATATTCATTTATAAACATTTACTTTATTGATATTTAATTATGTATAATATAAGACTAATATTTAAATATTTTTTATTTCAGACGGATCTTAAAAAATAAGAAAAAAAAGTTATACCATGAGACTTAATTATGTATAAGAATCGAGTTTCGTCACTTCTGTAATTCACTTATTTTGTAATGCACTTATTTTGTAATTCACTTATTTTGTAATGCACTTATTTTGTAATGCACTTAATTTGTAATTCACTTATTTTGTAATGCACTTATTTTGTAATATACTTATTTTGTAATTCACTTAATTTATAATTCACTTAATTTTGTATTCACTTATTTTTTAATGCACTTATACTGCGTATTACATATTTATTTTATTTTAATACACTTGTCTTTAGTATTAATGTTGATAATTTTCACAAAAGTTTTAACAGAATCTCCTCTATAATATGAACAATCCCAAACCTGTTATATTAAATAAACACACTTCTATCAAACTGCAAAATTACTTTCGCATACATATACCCAAATCAACGCCCACAAATAATTATACACCCAAATCAATGCATATTAATTAAATCACACTTCTATCAATTATGGTATATCAATTATACACCCAAATAAATGCATGTAAATAAATTATAGTGCTAAATATCTATGAAACTATAGTCCACAAATCAACGGCCATCTTCTGTCTATAAAAGGTACCAATGTCAGAGAAAGAGTCAAATGACCGACATAACATAAGATATTCAATATACATATAGGCGAACATGCCACAGTCCCGCTCCTGACCTTTTGTTGCGGCACATTCTCCCGGATACAAGTCACCGGCCAAGGGAACAAATTTGGCTTTCTATGCCCCTTAAACTATAAAATCTACACCTTTGAAGGTACAAAAGCATTGCAACACACAGAGGCTCTATAAATCTCATGATGGACTCGTCTGAATGGCCGTTCACGCTGGAATCATAAAGAACGATTGCAAACTGAGTAAGGTTGAGTTGCGCTACAATCCAATGTTCTTGATTCATATTCAGAGGAATATATACCTACAAAAATAATTATGGTATTATTTTTAACTTAATATTGTTATATGCACAGTAAAAAGTCATTATTATTTTTAAAAAAATACCTTATTGACCGATGCCTACGGTTGAGCGCCAAGTAACTCGGTTTTTGTTCCGAGTGCATAAGCCAACAACGTTTGAAACCAGTCGTTGTTGTCTGGAGGATTGGCAATGAAGAACGTTTTTCACATTTGTCGAATGTACTCCTAAACACAAATAAAAGATACTCGTTAAAGTCAATAATATTATATGCACAATAAACGGGTAATATAATAACTTACGTAGAAATATGCATCTGCAGTTGTACAATCCTGTAAGTACATGTCAGAAAACGTTCTTTGACGCAAACGCAAAACCTTCAAATATTCATTTATATGCTACAAAACACATAAAATATGTATAAGTTTTGATATTATTAGATAAATCACAAAACAAAAAAAAATTAAAATAAATTATTACCGAATCGTCAAGCTAATTTTGTAGTATCTCATTAAACCACGTATTATTCAGATCGAGTCCGTGTAAATAAACCTGTTGTGTTGGGTCATTCTTTTTTATCCAATCCAGAAGCTCAGCATATTTACTCTAATCAATAGGAATCAACTGCTCGTTTATGTCAATAGTAGGTCCTACTTGCAAGTCCACAAGTTTCTTCTTCACGAGCTGTTTTAACGGATTGGTATATAGATTGACTTGGGCTGCTGCCTTCTTGCAAAGACGCCCATACCTACTTATGTTTTCAACCAATAGAGCAGGTATAATTTTTATGCTTGTAGGGCTATTAGCAACAGGAGCAAATGACTGATGTTGAGACTCGCTGGCAGGAGCAAATGTATGAAAGTCAGCAGTCATGAATTCGGCACCTTACAAAATCAAACAATACTGGTTAATGTATTGACTTGTTAAATTTTGTATCCAATATATTTTAGGTTTAAAACGTACCATACTCTGCCCTACATCCTTAGAGATATTGGCTGGTTTAAGCTGTTATATCAAGAGAGATATCTTATGCAAGATATTTTCTTCAGCCTTATCAATCTTGGCTGAAAGCTCTACGTTACCCTTATCAATCCTGGTAAATATCATTTCTTTAAGATCATCCATCTTCTTCTCCAAGATTTCATACTGTGATGTTGACGTGCTGGATTAAAACTATACATAAGTTATTATAATCAATTTTCACAAGCTGATACTAACGAGTAACAAAAGCATCAGATAATTCAAGGAAAAAAAATTAAATTATTATACCATTGATTCAGTCGCTGGCAGGGCTTGAAATTCGTCAAGGTGCTACAGATTATCGGTGAATTGGGTGTCCAAGATATCAATTGTCTCTAACTTAAGACTCTCTCCCCATTTTTCTGATGGAATGCAAAATTTTACCGCGACGCAATAGTCCGCAGTCTTCTCATGTTTGCGGGGTATCAACTTCCTATGAACCTCCAAAACCTTTATAATATTTTAGATTTATTAATCATTATTAGAAAATATAACACAAATTATAAGGAAGTTATATATATTTTTTTATTGAATATAAAAGCATACCCCAACACCATCGAATAGGACATCTACGATGTTTTCGTATAATGGGGTGCTCGTGTCAGACCAATTTAGAATACGAGGAAAATAATCTCCATTCCTATTGGTAAACAACTCCCCACACCTCAGGATCGCCTAGTAGATCCACACCTGAGATGATAATAAATTTAAATTACAATGCCAACAAAATAAATTTTTCTCTATTATAATATCATAATGAATCAAAAAGATAGAATTACTTACCAAGAATGCGTGACAAAATGAGTATAAGTTGTATGATTCTATATCCCCAGCGCCTGTTTTTTTTACCTTCGTCAACTTTTTAATTGGAGCTGTGCATAAACTATTGTAGAGTACAGTCCATACGATCGTGCCCCAATAATATACATTAAACTCATCTAAATTATCTACCAGACGAAATACAAAATATTGTATGATTCTATTCCGATCACGTGGCTTTATTAATTTATGAAATACATAAAATAGACACATTTTTACTGCATCTACATCATTGTCAAATGTAACGTTACCGAACCACTGATCTAAATCCTTGTAAGTCAACTAACTTCTACCCGAAAAATATTTATGACAAAGTCTATCACCTAACCCACTTACTACAGGATAATCCTTCATCCTCAAACCAGTAATCAAATAAAAATCTTGATGAGAAAATTTAATACGTCTTTTACCTATATAGAACCATAATTCTTCATATAAATTTTTGGTATGCACACGTCTTAATAAAATCTCATGGGCTAAAATACCTGAGAATGAAATATTTGATACATCCAATAAACTACCAAAACATGTGGTTCTAAATATTTCTACTTGCCTCGAAGTCAATTTATTTTTTATATTTCGTATAACCCATAACTTCGAGTACGTATGTACATTTACTCGGTAGAAAAAAATTTCGGCAATTACATATTCTTTCGTGACATTCTCCTTCCTGAAAAAATTAAAAAAGTATTAATATTAACAAAAAAATAATCAATATAACATATAATCAAAATTTAATTTAATTATAACCAACAACCTAGACTATTTATATAATTATTAACCAAATTAAATTATTAAATTAAATAATTATAAATAAACATAAACAACATAAATTAACTAAAAAAATTTTAAAATAAAAAATTTTGAGAGTAAGATGCGGCGGCGCGTAGACACACGAGCCAACTGCATTAGGCGCACGCTAAGTGGCGTGCGCCAAACACAGTTGGCCTAGGCAAGGCCGTCGGGCGCACACGAAGCAAGCGCGCTCAACGCGCCAAGCGGCGTGCGCCAAACGTAGTTGGCCCGAGCCAGGCTGTCGGGCGCGCGCCAAGCGAGAGCACTCAACGGCCTGGCCTGGGCCAATTACGTTAGGCGCGCGCCAAGCGGCTTGCACGCACGCGCCGCCACATCTTACCCCAAAAAATATGCCAGATACAATCTACCTACATTATTAACTTTCTACCGTTTAAATTTACACATT
Organism: Ailanthus altissimus; assembly: GCA_946807835.1. Classification (NCBI taxonomy): domain Eukaryota; kingdom Viridiplantae; phylum Streptophyta; class Magnoliopsida; order Sapindales; family Simaroubaceae; genus Ailanthus; species Ailanthus altissimus. The sequence continues at coordinate 28,273,796 of OX327689.1, forward strand.
TTTACATATTTTTAACTAATATAAATTATAATATTCAAAAATAAAAAAAATATTTATAAGTACATACCAACTTTGTTCTATCATGATGAGAGAGAGAAGACCGTCGTGAGAGGTGGAGCGCCGCCGTGAGAAAGAATGACCGTGAAAAAAATTTAAAAAAGTAAAAAGGTAAAGATAATGGAGGAAAGTGGAGAAAAGAAAAATAAAAAAATTTAAAGAATTATTTTTTATTTAATATAAAAAATAAAATAAAATAAAAAAATAATATAATTGATTAACGATGTATAAATTATTTTGATTCGATCAAAATAATTTATGCATTTAAAAATACGGTCAAATTGGCCGCTTCTTGTTTTTATCACGAAGTGATTGTTCAAGGCATGATTCCGGATAGGTTCACGTTTCCTTCATTGTTTAAATCATGTGCTGATTCGTCTGTTGGAAAACAGCTACATTGTCATGCTACAAGTTTGGCTTGGTTTCGGATTCTTACATACAGAACACTTTGATGACTATGTATTCCAATTGCGGGTGTTTGGTTTCAGCTGAAAGTTTCTTCTTCAAAATGGATGATAAAAGTATTGTTTTCTTGGGCTACAATGATTGGTGCTTATGTGCAATGGGATCAACCCAATGAAGCTTCAAGGTTTTTGAGAGAATGGAGAGTGAAAATATGGAGCCTAATGAGGTTGCTCTGGTTAATGTACTGACTGCGTGTGCAAGAGCGAGGGACTTGGGAACTGTAAAGCAAGTGCATGAGTGTGTTGATGAAAATGGTTTTTGGTCTCACACGGTGCTCAAAACAACTCTTATGGATGCTTATTGCAAGTGTGGCTGCAGCTCACTCGACAGGGATATATTTGAAAGGATGTCTGAGAAGAACTTGTTTTACTGGAATATCTTGATTAAAGGATACGTTGATGACAGTGAATAGAGGAAGCTTCAGCACTCTTTCGTCAGATGCAACTTAAAGGGTCTTAAAGGGGATGAAGTGACGATGGTGAGTTTGTTGCTTGCTTGTACCCATTTGGGTGCCCTTGAGCTTGGTAAGTGGTTGCATGCCTATATCATCAAGCAGAATATTGAGGTGGATGTTGCCTTAGGAACTGCGCTTTTGGACATGTATGCGAAATGTAGGAGTATAGTGAATGCGTTAAGAGTATTTGAAGAACTGCCGGGGAAAGATGTAATGACTTGGACAGCCTTGATTGTTGGTCTTGCAATGTGTGGACAAGGAAATGACGCCTTGGAGTATTTCGAAAAGATGCAGATTAGAGGGGTGAAACCAGATGCAATTACCTTTGTTGGAGTTTTGGTTGCCTGTAGTCATGCTGGACTAGTGGATGAAGGGATTTCTCATTTCAATTCCATGTCTGAAAAATACGGAACACTATGGCTGTTTAGTCGATGTATTAGGTCGGGCTGGTCGCAAAGGAACATGCCAATGAATCCGGATCGTTTCGTTCTGGAAGGGCTTCTTGGTGTCTGCAGAATCCATGGCAATCCTGAAGCTGCAGAAAGAGCAGCTCAACAACTTTTGGAGCTTTGCCCAGATAATAGCGGGTCATATGTTATCCTATCAAACATATATAGCTCGTCAAGAAAGTGGGAAAAGGCTAAAAGAATCCGAGAACTCATGGCAGAAAGAAACATATAGGCGGCCCCGGCTGCAGCTTGATCGAGGTTGATGGTGTTGTCCATGAATTTGTTAAGGGTGATTCATCGCACCTCAAATCCTCGGAGATTTATGAAATGCTGGTTATGTTCCAAACAAAATCAGAAGTGTTGTTTGACATGGAAGAAGAGGAAAAGGAGACTGTGCTTAACCTCCATAGCGAGAAGCTGGCAACTGCATTTGGGCTTATAAGTACAAGCACTGGGGTTCCAATTCGAATTGTGAAGAATCTACGAGTGTGCAATGACTGCCATACTGCAACCAAGCTCATATCCAAAGTTTACAATAGGGAAATAATTGTGAGGGAGAGGAACAGGTTTCACCAGTTCAAAGATGGATATTGTTCATGCAGAGACTTCTGGTGATGAAAGACAATTTCTACATCAGGAGTTTTACACAATTTCATGCATTCAGCAGTAAAACAACTTGATTTTCTTCACGGTACTCCATTCCTCTTAATTCTTCAACCTTTTGACTTTGAAATGAGCTGAGAATGTTAAAGAAAGATGAATCTGCAACCTAAGAACAACACAAACTAGTAATTTAGGTGAAAGGAAGAATTTAAAGGAAATTTAAAAAAATATAAATTCAAATAAGAAATCAATAAACATGTCAAGGCATGTGCACATGTAGGAGACTGAGGGCATAAAGTTTGTAAAAAAAACCTTAATACACTTTTTCTCTCTACTTTCTCTCGAGTGCCGCATATTCATAATCCATCTCTCATTGAAGAGGGGGCTCCTGCCTCCTCTCCAGCAGCCATTTTCACCCTTAGATTAGGTGTTGTACTCTATTAGGCTTTTTTCATTCCATTTTATTTTGTTTTTAGCTATGTTTACTCATTTTAGTCTCTCTCTCCTCTTTCTTCGGCGACTCCTCCGCAACTTTTGGTTGAGATTTCACACTGTCGTCAAGCCATCAAGCAAGGCTGCTGCACTGGTGAGCACCTCCTCGCCGCCATGCCCTTGGTGGCTGAAAAGTTCACTGTTTCAACCATCGTGCAAACGCCAATTCTCTCCGGTGTCATGGCTTTTCGTCCGCCGGCCCTAGCTTGGATCCACCGCTATTGCGCCTCCTTCGCCGCCTCCCTCCAATGGCCGGAACACGACGCTTTTGCCATGCAAGCCGTTTCGGAAAAATTTTCAATGAGACGTTGCTATTGGCGAGCTACCATCGAGCATTCTACTTTTTTCCAGCCTCTCAGTTTTAGTTCCAAACCGGTTGTTATAGTTCCAGCCACCAAGCTCCACCAACCATCTCTCGGAGTTATATTTTGCGGTTATGAGTTTGTTCGTTGGGTATTGTAGTTAGCTAAGTTTGATATATTTGACTACGATATTATGTAGGAGTATTTTTGTAACTTCTTTATAATAGTATTTATGTAATAATTCTCTTACGTAAAATAATTTTTTTTTTTGGTGAGGTAATCCTTTTTTTTGTGAAGTTATATCTTTTTTATTTGAAGGTCAAATTTTTTCATTCACAATGAGATAAATATAACTATTAGGATAAGTCTTATTTCAAAACTTTGTTAATTCTCCGCTGTTAGATAAATAAATTCAAACAGGCCACAAAAATGTTATCTTATCCTGTAAAACGTTTTGATAAATATCTGATATATTAGCAAAGCCACAAAAATGTTATTTTATCCTGTAAAACGTTTTGATAAATATCTGGTATATTAGCAATCCTGCTCATGTAATATTGTGAAATTACTTTATAATATTATATTTGAATTCTCAAAAAAAAAAAAGAAATTTCAGCTACAGAATAGTCTGGGAATAAGATCTAAAGAGTTCTGCATCCACCTGAGTACACGAGTGCGTTTGTATGGTGGTGCTGCAGAGTGCAAATAGATAGGTGTCTAATAAACACTTAGTTATAGAGTGGAAATAATGTTTGTCAAATATTTTAACAGTTGTATCCAAACTTAAATTGAACTACCTCTGCTGCAAACTAACCCAAAGTCTTCCAACGGGGCCACTGCTGTCAAACTCGCACATATTTTCATGGTAAAACAGATGGAGGGAAAGCATACAGTATCTCTAGTGAAGCAGCAAATGCATTCCCTTCCTAAATTTGAAATAAACATAAATGACCGATTATCATTACATTAAGTAATTGATGGTAAGTTCTGCTAGCTTCCTTCTACTAATCAAATCATATCTTCCAACAATCTGATGTTGGCACTTGTCAATCATCGTAACCAATATAGAAAGAGAAGCAGCCAGTCTGATACCATCCACACATGATACCAGTCACTTAAATTGATTCTGGATGATGATCAAAGTACAGAGAATTATTTGCTGAGAACCTATCAACCACAAAGGGGTTAGAGGTTCACCATGAGTGAATTTGTCTCACACCTCAACACCAGCTATATGCCAAACCAATCGGTCAAGCAATTATTTAAGATGCTCTTTGCACTTAAGAACCATGATTACGAAGATAACAAATCAAACTTTGATCTGTTAAATGTTTTAACTATAGTAAATAGACACAAAGGGATTGAAGAAACAGCATACAGAAAAACAGAAAGGAAATTAGTACTTTATGGCAGCAGAAGACAACAAAATTTATGTAATTCTAACCTCACTAGTAAGAGTAAATGGATGCAGCTGCAGCCCAGAGCTGCATTGCAACACCCTGTCCTCATAAAAGACAAGTAATGGTAAAGCATCCTCCATATTCTTACATATTATTATATGGCATTCTTAAAATTTGCTATGCAGAAAACTGGTTACACTGCACAACAATTTGGCTTTTTGTTACTAAAAATCAAAACCCCTGATTCAGTGAAATCATTGTCACACGTCCAAAACAGGCAACCAATATTTCATGAAAGCAATGTATAAGAACACCAAAATATTGTCAAAAGAAAAAAATCTCAAGCAATATCATATATTATCAATTTCAAACATATATAGCAAGTGCGTACAGCATTCAACTATTTTTGAAGAGAAAATATTTGTGAAGATACCATACAGGAATGATATTTGAATCATAGAATTGCTAATACTAGATATAAATTTTCTTACATCTGAACCAGCTTCTTCAAGTCCATTTCAAATAGCTAAAGAAATAACAAAAGGGGAAAAAATTCTCATACAGGAGGAATTTTTCCAGGAAAGTTCTTCCCTTGGTCTTCTTCCCCAAAATCATCAACAGGATTCGCACTATCGTTCTGTTTAGATACTGTCAATTCACGCTGTGGAGGAGCACTGGCAGGTCCAGTAACTGACTGCTGGTAAAGAACACCTCCTGCAATCGTGAAGAGGAGGCTACCCAATCCAAATGGAGAGGCATGCTTATCCCAAATCAACACGTTGATCACAACCGTAAGTAACTTATTAACCACACCAGTCACAGTAAATGCTGTAGCAGAGATCGCCTTCCTTGCCGCAAACCCAAAAAAACTGATAAGCAAACCAAACACACAAGACAAAGCAACCGCGATAACTGTTTCAGGTTCAAACCAGTTCCCAGCACTTGCATGCAAAGCAGCAAACACCTCACCGTGCTCACCAGTCAAAAACCAAAACAATGGCGACATCATCAATGATAGCAAGTTATTGTACAACACGAAACCCCAAGTATTCAATCCAAGATTAGTCACCATATGCTTAATATAAACCATCTCAGTAGTAATAGTCACCAGATAAGCAAATGCCCATGAATATGCAGTCAAAGTAAAAGCCGAATCCGTGGCTACATACCCAACAGCGCCGCCCAAAATAATCAACAGGGACAAAAACGTAAGCTTAGACGGCCAGGGTTGCCGTCTAAAAGCAGTATCAGCAATGGCAACCAAAAGGGGCGTCAATGATCTAAACACTATAAAAGTATCCACGTTGGCATGACGCAAAAGATTTGTGTTGGTGAAAATTGCAAGGTAAAAAACAACAGCAGCGGGTAAGAATTTCTTGGCGATATCAAAAGTGAAGGGATCATGATGTAAAAATCCAAACTTGCCCAAAACCCAGACACCCAGACAAGAGGTTAAGTACTGCAAGGCAGTTAAAAGACCCGGGTAGTTAAATTTGGTGATGGCATATTTGTTTATAATTGCAAGCAAGCTTGAACAGAGAGCGTAGCCAACTACAAGGCTGCTTGTTGTGTAGGATTGCTTAGACATTTCTATTTTCTATCCCTTTTTGGTATTGAGAATTTCAGAAGGGTTTTTGATAATAGCAAATGTTTTTTAAGGAGACATAAAAATATGAGATAATGACTCGATCTACAATTTATTCGACGAAATTACAAACTGAGTTTTGATGGGAAATGAAAGAGAGAAAAGGATAGAAGAGACCTTTGGCGCTTGAGCGTGAGACCGAAGAAGCTGTTCTGGATCCAGAGAGGCGGAGAATGGGCTCAAGCAGGTTTGAAGTATCGTTTGTTAATTTTTGATTTCTGATTTCTGATTTCTGAACTTGGTATTTCTTTAGAATAAGAGTCTTGAGTTATGGTAAATAATACCAAATACGACAACGTTTGGCGTGCTATTTGGCTGCATTTTGTGATAAGATTTATGAGATCTGATTCTTGCTTGTTGTCTGGGTCAGAATGGAAATTGGAAAATTCAATTAAGACAGCAACATTTATTATTATTATTATTTTCTATCCAAGAAGAAGAATAGTCAATAGAGACTTTGCACTTGCATTTCATTAATGTTTATTTACTTCCACTAATTATAACCATGTTGGGTTTTTTTTTTTTTTTTTAATTAGTGTATTATTAAATATCCAATAAGAAGAATAGTCAATAGTTTGGCAGAAAACCTTTTTTTTTCAATGAATAAATTAAAGTGTATTATAGTAATTACAGTTTTCTTTTTTTTAACTTCCACTCTCCCTAGTCTTCTTTGTGTATTCAAGACCGAAAGACCATTTTCAACAATCATATATTTAAAAAAATTAATGGTTTGTTTAATTCTTATATATCAACGGATGTAACTTATGTCATGCAGATTATTGAACTGTGGAAAAAGACTATAAGGAAGTTCCTTTTAAAATTAATTGAAAGAAACTATACGCACAAAATCAATAGCCATAGCTTTTGAATTTGCTTACAAATTAAGCACATCAATGGAGGAATTGATTTAGGAAAGATGGGTATGATAAAAGAAATTAAGTGATTTAATTTAATTTAAATTTATTTATTTTAAAATTTATTTGTTTAATTTTTTTATTTTGATTAAGTTTTATTTATTTATTTATTTGGTTTTATTAAGTTTATTTCTCTTTTAATTTTTTTTTATTTTAGTTTATTATAAATTTTATAAATACTTAAACATTCATTAATAAAAATATAAAACAATACAATATTTTTAAAGCATTAATTAATGAGGATATAAATAATACAATTTTTTTTTTTAAATTTTTATATGGTATTAGAGTCACTCTTGGGTTAACTTTTCATTTCCACTAAATTATTGTTGTATTAATTTTTTATCTCTACCAAGCCGCTACGTTATGTGTGAGCAAGCAAGGACAACTACAACAACCAAGTGAGTTCATGACCAACTCTTTATTTATTTTTTTCTTTTTAAATTTCAAGCATTAGGCAATTTCTTATCACTATATTTAATTCCCCCTACATTAATGTGTTTCTTCCTTCCCTTTAATAACTGTGAACAATACTTATAAATTATATGCATAAATAATAACTGTAAATAGTAATTATTGTCAATAAATATGAATAACACTTGTATGTTTTTGTCAATTGTTATTTTCATCATTTCCTTAATAACTGTCATAAATAATCAAATTATTCTTCATAATACGTCGGAACTGAATCAACATTTTATTATCCTGTACACCAAAAATTCTCTAAAATATTATATATATATATATATTCTTTCTTCATCTCTTATATTTTGTTATGGGATTAAATTTTTATAAATCATCTTATCATTTTATTTTGTTATAGAATTAAACTCCTAAAAACTATCTCTCCCCTTCATTTTTTTTAAACAGGTCTTTTATTTGTTTTTATTTTATTTTAAGGGTTAACTCTCTTCTATTCTCAAACAAATTTTTTATTTTCTATTTTATTTTAAGAGTTTCACCATTTTCATTTAGAAATAATTTTTTATTTTCGGTTTTATTTTAAAAGTTGCCCCCTTCAATTCTCAAAAAATTTATTTTCCTTTCATTTACTTCATTCTTCTTCTAATTTCAAAATTTTTCAAACTCAATAACTTAAGCTAGTCTTCGACTTCTTTTCTCATATTTAATTTATTCTCTATATATCTCTCTTCTTCTATGATTATTATTATTTTTTTTTATGCTTTTGATACTCCTTTCAATAAAGAATAATTATTAATAATACAAAAAATTTATTTATTTTTTAATAGTTTATTATCTATTAAGTCAAATCAACAATTGGCTACTCTTGTGTTAGCAGTAAGTGCTTCAATTTTTTTAACAGTCTTCATCACAATTAGTATTGATGTTACCGCAATACTTTTTAGTTACATCATAATCGTTGCATCACTGCCTACTCCAAAAACATTGTGAAGCACTCCTCAAATATCTTTAGTGCACTCAATTTTTTTTTTTGAAGAATAAGACTTGACTCTCTCATTTGACCTTATCTTATTGACGAACAAGATTGAACCTTTTCTCAAACTCCTATTTTGTGAGGCATAATAAAAGAAATCAAGAGATTTAACTTTATTTAAATTTATTTGATTTAGAAATTATTATTTTGGCTTCTCATACTATTATGTATATTTTTCTTTTTAACTTTATCTTTTTCCTATTTTGTTATATTCTTATTATGTTTATTTATACTATTTTAGTTTATTTCTATTAGGTTCATTTCTCTTTAGGTTTCTCTTTTTTCTATTTTAATTTATTGTAAACTCTATAAGTACTTAAGCATTTATCAATAAAAATACAAACAATGCAATATTTTTCATTCACTCTAAATCTTTACATAATATTCACATTTATTTATTTTGCATTTATTACTATTGTTAAATTATTATGCAAAATGCTAAAAATTTCAAAATTTTGATTATTTGATTATTTATGAATATTAATTTGGTGGCAAAAACTTAGACGATGAAAACAATAATTTGAAAAATTATATTGGAGTATTCTAATTTTTTGCAAATATATTATGAGAATGTTTAAAATTAGCAAAGTCTTGTCAAATTTTTTTAAACAACTATAAGATTTATTAAAATGTGCATGTACATAAGTATTTAAGAATGAATGTTAATTAATTTTATTATAAATTTAAATATATTTTTCTATGTGTTTCTTTATTTTGTTTCATTTTTTCACATAATTAAATGTAAATTAAGAAAAAATTTACAAGTTTAATTTATATATGAAAGCCTAAAAAATTTCTCATAAAAAATTTTAAAAAAATATTAATTCAAAAATACTCTAAAAAAAAGACTGAAACATAAAAAATTTAAAAATAAATAAATCCAGCCCAAAAACTAAATATCCAAAAAATAAAATCAAACCCCTTCAAATAAAAAATCCATCCCAAAATAGTACTCGATTATCAAATCAACTAAAACTGAATTGGATAGGTTCGAGTTCCTTAGAGACCAATTTTTCTTATCTTAATAAGAATTTAAATCTGATCAAGTCAACCAAAACTGAGTATGCCTATTTTTAAATAGGACATTACTAACGATTAAGCGGGTAGAAAAGAAATAAATCAGTGTTGTAGCTTAGATTCATGATTGTTGTGCCGATTTGAAGATAGTGGTTGTGGAAAGACACAATGCAAGAATGGATTGGATTGAGGGGAGGATTAGTGGTTAATGATAAAGATGCAAAGAATGATGGAATAACTACATTCTCATTTGAACGGTGAAAAATAAGAGTGAAGCTTATCATTTTCTTGTTTATTTTTTTGGTGTAGTAACTAATTGTATAAACTCGAATTTTCGTTGAAATTAATTCATTTTGTAGAAGAATCATTTCGCATATTGTTACTGTTTGCCATGCTATTGATCCATTCTTTAACAAGTTGTTTTGAATAACTTTTCGTTCATACTAAATTGTTATTCATCTTGAAATTTCAAGTTAATAAAAATTCTCATAATAGTGTTTAAATAATAGTACACACATTATTTATATAAATATAAATTAACATGATATAATATAAATAAATAAAAGAAAATATACAAAAACAGAGAACCGTTTTATCTTTACCTTTTCAATTTAATTATACAACATCTTTTTAGTAACGAATTAATACCCATTGAAATTAGTAGAAACTTGGGGGGAGAAAAATGATAATATCCCTATGAAATTAATAACGCAGAATACGGTGACCCCGTATAGTGCCTCCATTTATAGTTTAACCAGAGAACAGACTTGTTATCATAATTCACATGCTCTCACAGCAAGTCCATCATTTATCCAGGTCAATTTCCCGCGAAATCCTAACGAATCCACTTCACCTCTCTGTCTCTTCCCTCACCAAGAGATCATGTATATATCTTCTCAAAAACTGCAAATCGATGACCCAACTCAAACAAATCCATGCCCAGATGTTCCAAGTGGGTCTTCAGCAAAACCCGGAGACCCTCAACAAGCTCATGGTCTTTTGCACACACCCATCTCTCGGAAACGTACTCTACGCGGAGAAGATCTTCAATTATACTGAATATCCATGTTTGCTTGTATACAATCTCTTGATCAAGGCATTTGCAAAGAAGGGTAGTTTTAGAAAATCCCTTTTCCTTTTTAATAAACTGAGAGAGGATAATTTATCACCCGATAATTTTACTTACCCCTTTGTTTTTAAGGCTCTTGGTTGCTTAGGAGAGATCAAGGAAGGTGAAAAGGTTCATGGGTATGTGGTAAAAACTGGTCTTGAGTTTGATTCTTATGTGTGCAACTCACTCATGGACATGTACGCACTACTGGGTAAAATTGGTCATGTGAATAAGCTGTTTGATGAAATGCCTGACAGAGATTTGGTTTCTTGGAATGTGTTGATTTCAGGGCATGTTAAGTCTATGAGATTTGAGGATGCTGTGAATGTTTTTAAACGGATGCAAGGAGAGAGTAATTTGAGGCCTGATGAGGGTACCGTTGTAAGCACTTTAGCGGCTTGTACGGCTTTGAAAATTTTGGAACTTGGCGAGGAAATTCACAGTTATATTACAGAGGAGCTTGAGTTTACTCCTATAATGGGAAATGCTTTGTTAGACATGTACTGTAAGTGTGGTTGCTTGGACAAAGCAAGGAAAATATTTGATGAGATGCCAAGCAAGAATGTGATTTGTTGGACAAGTATGGTGTCTGGGTATGTTAATTGTGGTCAGCTGGATGAAGCTAGACACTTGTTTGACAGAAGTCCGGTTAAGGATATAGTTCTTTGGACAGCCATGATAAATGGGTATGTGCAATTTAACCAGTTTGATGAGGCAGTGGCACTATTTCGAGAAATGCAAATCAGAAGGGTGAAACCTGATAAATTTATCTTGGTTGCTCTCCTCACAGGTTGTGCTCAGTTGGGAGCTCTAGAGCAGGGAAAATGGATTCATGGGTACATTAATGAAAACAGAATTACGGTGGATGCAGTTGTGGGTACTGCACTTGTCGAAATGTATGCGAAATGTGGATGCATAGAGAAAGCTTTGGAGGTTTTCTATAAGCTGAGGGGCAAGGATACAGCCTCTTGGACTTCAATTATATGTGGGCTTGCCATGAATGGGAAGATAAACAAGGCACTGGAATTGTTCTCTGAAATGAAACAAGTTGGGGCTAAACCTGATGATATCACCTTTATTGGTGTTTTAAGTGCTTGTAGCCATGGAGGATTGGTTGATGAAGGGCGTAGGTTCTTTAATTCCATGACAGAGATATATCGGATTAAGCCAAAGCTAGAACACTATGGGTGTCTAATTGACCTACTTGGTCGAGCCGGACTCCTCGATGAAGCACGGGAGTTGATAAAACAGATACCGAATGAAAATAATGAGATCACTGTTCCACTTTATGGTGCTTTGCTTAGTGCTTGCAGAACCTATGGCAATGTGGAGATGGGTGAGCAGATGGCTGCATTGTTGGAGCAAATTAAATCAGGTGATTCTAGTGTTCATACACTTCTTGCCAATATCTATGCCTCTGCTGACAAGTGGGAAGATGTAATTAAGGTGAGGAGGAAAATGAAAGATCTTGGTGTCAGAAAGGTGCCTGGATGTAGTTCAATTGAGATAAATGGGATTATCCATGAGTTCCTGGTTGGAGATTCATCTCACGTGGAAATGAAAGAAGTATACTCCATGTTGGATAGAATGGCTAAAACATTGTTGGGTCCAGAAGAAAATGAATTGGAAGAATGCAACTTAGTTGCTCTCAGTTTTTTATGAACTAATGAGCTTTTTGGGTGCTTTCACTTACAGGGTAAAGAATTTGAGGACTTTGCAGGTTACTCAATGTCAGTGGATAGAATTTAAATATCTTCTGAAACTTGCTCAGTGCGATGAGCAGCACATGCTAACAACATACCTTGTTGATTCACTGACTTTTATAGGTTGGCACAGTAAACTGTGATGCACTGCACCATATCTTTTTGACGTGCAAAGAAGTTTAAACTTAAGATTATCAGTGAATTGTATTTAGTTGTTTCATTGTATAGCTCTTTCCATCATCATCCAAAATTATTTAATTGTTTTCTTATCAAGCCAAGAAAGTCCTTGTGTTCTGAGCATGCAACTCCATGTGAGAGCAAAATTTGTATTGAATAAGAACTTCTTGACACAAAGACAAGAAAGTATACCTCTCACCATATTTATGAAATTGTATTTTATTCTGTTCCATTGCTTTGTAATGGTTTAATATTCCCCCAAATTTTTAAATATATATGTTAATTTTGCAGGGATGATTGAGAGTTGCTCCGCATTTTTAACCTGAAGCACTTGTGAGCACCGTGTTATGATATCCATAAAATTGTTAATTTCTAAGCCTTCTTAATCATAGATGGCCATTCTTGCTGATATTGTTCCTTCACGTTGATGGATATAGGGATTATTATTGCTCTAGCCTCTAAACTAAGTCTCGAGATACTATATATCTTCTTCTGGATAACTTTTAGGCATTAGTCTTCATCCACAAGTACTAGTTTTCTTAAGACAACTCAAATTAAAGCTTCAATTAGTCTTCTGCTACTAAAATTCGAATTAGAACATTTCGAGACAACAATTAATCCTACAAAAATTCTACTCGGGATTAAGAAACTATTAATATTGACACAATTGAGAAGCTGAAAAACAAACTCTGATGATAAATTTCAGTAGCATCAACAGAAAATAGTTCTGGTAGGTTGATGGTGGAACTCAAATCCTGCTATTCCCACCAGAGTTAATAGGTTTCGATGGTTTTGTGTCTCAGCATGAAATGTGATTATCTGTCAGTGTTTGGGTTGCTAACTGAGTAGGTTGATTTTCAATATATTCTTTTTTGAAGTACTGGGGTCCACTATAGGGTCCCGTTCCATTATAGAAAGAGAGATGATATAATATACCAGAACTATCAAATTGCATGAGATTACTGATTCGCAAGATAATTTATAAACTAAGTGCATGTGGTTAAATTTAATATGTTATCTCGGGATCCATCAGACCACTAACAATATAATTTATTGCTACTTGCATTGATATTAAACCATAAACTAATTGCAGAAGACAAGTTAAAATATTCTACTTTCGGCTTCAGGGAAAACATGTTGCTACATTTAATTATTTATTATTTCCTTCAAGTGCCAAGCAAAGCCATGAATGGTAAATCATATAATAATAGACCATTACTGCCATTATCATATCATAGAAACCATGACTAATACATTAGTCACTCTTGCATGATAATGAGTGTCAATAACAGATAATTAAGTACCTCATTATCTTATCTTAGTAACATATATATAGTCTTAAAATATCTATCTTATGAGTGACGATTCACTGTATGAGATAAGGTGCTTGGCATCACAGCAAAGATTTTTAATTTGGCCCATTAGTACATATTCTCTACAAAATTTTGCTTGCTTGCTTGCTAGTGATTAAGAACTACTGGCTAGAACAATTGAGTGGATTATTTATTCATGCAGCTGGAGCATAATCGTAACTGCAGTCATCATCGTCGTCGTCATCACCCTCCAATGATGCTGCAGGAGCATAGTCGTAATCTCCATCATCATCATCACCATCACCTTCTATGCATGCCGCAGGGGCATAGTCATATCCATGATCATCACCATCATCATCATCATCTCCATCTCCATGCTTCTTGCACCACGAGGGAACACCGACAACCTTCGAAATGAGAGACATTTTCTATATGGCTTTGACAGCTGCTAGCGAAAAAAAAAAAGTTAAGAGCAAAAATTGAAAACAAGTACTTGTTTATTTCTTTGGAAAGAGATGAAAACTGAGATATTATGTGGTATGTGTTGAGATTGAAATGGGAACGAGAGTTGGTTGCCTTATATAGGAGGAGGGAAGGTGGCGGACATCGTATTTGCTCGAGGTCACCACGTGGGGAGCGTGGACTGATGCATAAAGGGTGTGACAAGCTAATGCCGATGCCCAGTGGCAAAATTTGGACCAACCACATGGGAGCCTTTTGACAAGTCAGCAATACACATGTTGGGGCAAGCCGTAGGTGGTGACATTATGTGTAATAAAGCATCTTTTTTAGTCCATTGGCCACACAGAAGGGTCATACAAATTGGAAGTTCTTTTGGCAGAGTGTAATATGGGTTATTGACATTCTAAGCGGATTGGAAAGTGGGGTTCATCAATTGTCCTCTACAAATTGGATTTCAACAACCATGTGCATGTTATGACCACCCAATAATAATATCATAATCAGTGGCCGGGTCCGCATAAATTTCACTTCTCAGACTCGGAAGTTCCCTTGGAGATGCATAATACATTGTAATTTGTTGCTTAAATGCATGCTTCATAGTCCACAACAATCTAATTAATGTATTGAAGAATCCTTTATAAAACTCCTTTCACAAAAAAAAAAATAAAAAAATCTTCGTAAAATAAAATTAATTAATTATCATTTGGACTTTGCTGAAATGCATGTTCACAGTCCACAACAGTCTTAAGTTAAGTATTGAAAAATCCTTTATAAAGTAAATTATCATTTGGACTTGATTGATGAGGCAACTAGAGAGCTGACTTTCCACGAAATGCTGCTTCAGTGCAAGTGTATACAAAAGTGAGACTATTAGTGATATGCTTTTTTCCTTTTAGTAAGCCTAATCAATATTCTCGTAGACCCACCGTTCTATGACATATCATTAAAAAATAGCGCCCAACAAGAACAAGAAGAAATGTTTTTCTGTTCCTTTAGTTTATAAGAAAGTAAAGACTCGGTTTTCTGAACCCATCTAGTGTAATTTGTACCCTTTTAGAATGCTTCCCTCATTTAAAAATTTTGACTAGTATAATGACGATGATAGTAATTATAATTAAAGGTTCATAAGAAAAATGTATGAATATATGTTAGAAAATTAGTGATTCAATAATTTTGATTGAATAAAAATTGAGATTAATATTAAAGTGAAGAGTTATAAGAAGTTTAGAACGTGTGAGACAAGTATGGAGAAGTCTAGGATGTGTGAGACACGAAGAGGGAAGTAAAACGGGACTCAAAGACGCGAAGAAAGTAAGAAAATGCAGATAGCTACAGGGCTCAGCGCCGCGGCGCCCAGGACAGCAACCCAGCGCTGGGTCCTCAGCGCCGCAGCACTGGACGTGATTTTGTCCAGCACTACAAGGCCCAGGGATGAGCGTCGCAGCGCTAGAATGCGTGGAAAAGTCTGTTTTGGTTCAGGATTTCGAGTTTTGGAAAATTTTAGATTTTCAAAATAAGTGGACTCTTACTCTAATAAGGAATAGGGTTAATAGGCACGAAATATACTCTATATAAACACTTGTAAACCCTTAATTTCAGATCAAGCATTGAGAGAGACTCTAAGAGAGGGGAAGAACTGGGTAGACACTAAGTGCTTGTGTGCGCTAGAGTGAAACCATTTTTTGGGTGATCATTTTTTATGGTAGAGTAAGGGTTCACTAAATGTTTAGGTCCTTTTGAGGGTTTTTCATATTGGGTTTCCTTATAAAATCTCTAGGGAGTTATAATAAGAGAGGTTAGGATCCTTGGATCTACCGTGGACGTAGGCAATTGGCCGAACCACGTAAGTTTGTATTGTGCTCTTTTGTTTTCTGCTTTGGATTCTTGTTGTGTTTGCTTGATTGACAGATTATTCTGTTATGCAAAGAGGTTAGAGTTTAAGCTGAATCTTAAATTGTTCGCTTCAACATAACTTTGAGAATGAGAAGGACGTTACCTCCCTCAACAATATATGTACCATTTTTTTTAGATTCATACCATGAGTATATTAATTTTTTCACTATTGATAGAGAATCGAGATACAAGCACAAAAATATCTTAAGGAAAGAGTTGAACATTAAAACTAGCCAAAAACTTTCTTCCTAGTGACACATAATCGGCTAGTGAAGCAATTTATTTTTTCCAAGTTTTTTCCTTATCAGTTCGCCTACGCAAAGAGTTTGATCCTCTTTAAGATTGAGGTTACTAATTGCATTGCAAATAAAAGGCATTGTGGTATATGGAATTTCATATTTGTATCATATACGTTGTTAGGCTGCAAACTTCAAAGTTGCGTAGATAACATATATTAGTGGCCTCTTCCTCTTCGCAAATCAACTTAATCAACTAAAATTTACATCTTGATTAGAGTCAGTACTAACCCATAGACCAATTAAGATGATAATGTGATATATACATGCTATACCAATTAATGTCCCCGAATTGCCATTTATTATCTTAATATATCAGTAAGATAATTTCATGAATCAACTATAGAATCAAAAACCACGGCGAATATTTATTTTCCAAATGGTCTAACATTTTGAACTGACTGTGAGCTGGGTTTATAAACGCATCTTCAACATTGTTGTTCAGTCACAAAAAATGTAAGTGATCCATTAGCGGACGGGAGCGGATACTTCATTTAACATAACCACTATGTTTTATGGTCATCATCATTACCTTAAGCCGCAATTGACGTAAAAGCAATGCTGAAAAAAATGTAGAAACACGAGGCAACACAAAGGCATATATAACTCGGAGTCTAGGATGACAAGTTCATCATCCCTCGGAATTTTTTAAAGGTCAATATATCAACAAGGCAAATGGATCAATTCACACTGCTACTGATGAAAATTTCAGGTTTAAATATACATGAAATGGCTGAAAAATCTGGATTCTTGAGATGCCCTGCATTAAATTGCAGAATACACATTCATCACATGTAGTACACCCACATCTCAGTTAAGATCACCAGGCGGATTATCAACGGGCATGGCGCGCCAGGCACCTTTAGCCTTTAACATATGTAGTATTGATTGAGTACTAGCTAGGGTTCAATCCTTTATTGAATTTGTACGTTTTCAGAAGAGTCACCGAGGCACTACTAAAGTCATATATGCAATTAGACCGAAAACAAATGCTTTCCTGGACATACAAAAAATACATGTTATATATCTGTTGAACATCAATGATTGCTTGGGGAGAGATGTTTTCTCTTTGGGTTAATGTACGAAAGTTCCATATGTATATATGCAAATGTTCTTGCAGGAAATGAAGTTTAATTTGCAAACTTATCAATATCCTGGTAATTCATGGTTTCTTGATTCGTCTTATTGACTCTTTGACTCTCAGTGATGATGATGATGATGATAATAATAGTAGTAGTAGTAATAATAATAATAATAATAAATTAACACAACAAATTCATACATACAAGAGTATTATAATTATTAATAACTAGACAACTATGCCTGTTTTTATTGATTAACATATACATGTCATGATCATGCTACATCTTATTATTCATAAGCATACGGCGTATAACTTTCTATATAAAGCCGCCTCCAAAAGAAAGAGCTTCCATTTAGTCGATGGGAAGCAAGAAACAGAAACCCTAGATCAAGAAAAAGCTATTCATCACTCAAATATGGGTTAACCAGCTTCTTTTCAAGAAGCGGAATAGGATTTAGGGTTTTACGGCTATATAAAAATAGCTAGAGTTTTATTAAGAGATGTTGACTATATATTACATGTTCCTTAAGCAGCCGGTGCATAATCATAGCCACCGTCGTCGTCGTCGTCGTCATCCCCGTCGCCCTCCATTGATGCAGCTGGCGCCAAGTCAGCGCTGTCGTCGTCGTCGTCGTCATCATCTCCATCCCCTTCATATGGTGCGTTATTAGGGTTATAAGGACATCCATAACTATGAATGCTTTTATCGTCATCAGTATGCATGATGCACTTGGTTGATGATGAGCTAACCATAAATGGGATGTGAAGCATTTTTTTTCCTTCTTATTAGTGGGTACTGAACAAAGAGAGAGAAACTAACAGAGGAATTTGACTTGGGTCCATACATGAGCAGAGGTTAACCTTAAATAGAGGGAAAAAGGTAAAGCCCTAGAAGGGCCTGTTCTGGTTTCTGCTTGTCTCGTGGATCTTTGAGGCAGGAGTGTGGGTTGCTCGTGACAGAAATGGCCACGTGAAAGCTTAGGTGGCAGCATTCTAAACATTTCTCTGTAATGCAGAATCTGTAGAATCACTAGACATGGTTAAAATATGTGTATGGTCATGGTGTTTGCTTGATATATGCTGATATCGGAAAGCTACTTGTGATCTTTTGTTGTTTTTAGGGGCGATAGTGGAAGAAAATGGGGAAGCAGTGACTTCAACTAATACATGAAAAATCCTCCTTTTTGTGGCTGTAGCCGGTACTGCTTATTACTCCTTCTAAATCCAATTTTTGGTTTTCTTGATTTATTACAAATATGAGCCTTCTATGGGGAGAAGCTTGTCCTTTCTTAATGACATTATGTCTATTCTTTGAGAACAAAAAGGTAACACCCTTTTTCTTTAAGTTCTTAGACATGAAAAATTGTTTTGTTTTGTTTTTATTTTTTTAAAACATTAGTAAAAAAAATGTAAATTAAAATTTGTATTTATAAAATAAAGATAGTTAAAGTATGTTTGATTTAAAGCTTTGTAAAGATAGTTTTATGTATGTTTTAAATCCTATTTTTTAGTACCTATGCTAAAATTATAGCAATATTTTTTTTAAAAACAAGTTATGCGTTTCTTAAATTGTATTTTAAGTATAATAGCCAAACACATTTTTCCTATCTTTAAATTTAAAGAGCAGAAAATAGTTTTTGAAAATCATAGCTAACAGATGCAAGAATTTTATTTATCTTTATCTTTTTTTTTTTTGACTTTTTTTGGTCATTCTTAAAAAAAATAACGTTAATTATTTGGTAAAATTTAAAAATCACTTGGGATTTTAATGGGTCTTCCTAGTTGGGCTTACTGTGTTTTTTGGTGACCCCAAGTCCACCTAATTATCAGCCCAAGGGAACATGATTCTGAATTTACACCCTGCATTTAAATTTTCGTCCGTCGACCGTTTCAACTGAGCACCGGCCAATCCTTTTCTAGGCTCCTGAAAACCATCTCCCAAGGAAAGCCACACATTAAATTGGATAAAATTTGTGCCAAAAAAAAAAAAACTAAAAACTAAAACACATAAATCAATGTCAATGGCCAGCACACAACTTACCCACCAAAATTTCCGGCTAACCGACGCCGCTGGAGTCACTTCCCGCCAACTGAGCACCACAAGACCTTCCAGACTTCATTTCCCTACAAAAAGTTTCAAACCAAGAAACTTAGCCGTTACAACTAACCAGAATTCCAAGTGGGCAGTTAGACTGAGCCTAGTGGACCAAAGCAGCCCGCCAAAATCATCAACGGTCGACGTGGAAGGACTCGTGGGTTTCTTGTATGATGATCTTCCACATCTGTTTGATGATCAGGGGATTGATCGGACGGCGTACGATGAGCAGGTCAAGTTCAGGGACCCCATTACCAAGCATGATACTATAACTGGCTATCTCTTTAACATTTCTCTTTTGAAGATACTCTTCAGGCCCGACTTTCAGTTGCATTGGGTCAAGCAGGTTTGCTTTATAATTATTGTTTTTTCCTGTTACAATATTGTTATTGATTGAAGAGAATGGCGAGTGTTTTGAGTACCTTTGGACTTGTTTATTTTGACCTCGTAAGTGCTTTTATACAAAATGTCTTAGAAATTGGTGAAGATGATGTAGCCATGTTGGGTTTTAGTTAAACTATATGCAAAACAATGATTATAAGATTTAAGAATGATTTGGTATAACTTATGATGGTGATAGATAATTGTGTATTGTTTACGTCATTGCAGCTTGGCAGGAGTCATTAATTTAAGATTCTAAAGTTGTATATATTCATAATCTAATGCATTGTGGCTCGTGAGACTTAGATATGTGTTGTTTATAGTTTATAATTTTCCTCTTTGAAATTTAATTGTTGTGGATTTATGTTTTTTTAATTTAATATTTTTATGGCACTAATTAAGTTATAATATTGATGAGCATGGTGGCTCAGCCAAGCCCCCCAAGGACTCACATCCCCACCTGGGTTCGACCCCCCTCCCCCCCAGGTGGTGCGGAAATGTTGATAAATATTGTAATCCCCCCTTCAAAAAAAAAAAAAGGTTATAATATTGATATTTTTTTATTTTATGCGTAGCGAAAAATTATGACTCATACCATAAATAAAAATATATAGGATCAATACACCAATAAAAATAAAGAAAACAAATTAATTAACAAAACACAAGATATACGTGCCTAAAATTGTCTACGTCTACAGAGGATTCATAATCCAACTTTTTATTATTGATATAGATCATTAAGTATTTTCTTATATCATCAATGATCTCACAAGACCCTTTAGTATTTTTGATAGGGACCTCTAAGTATCTATCTCGTGATCATCATGATTCTTCAAGACTTCATAATATTTTTTCATAAAAGATTTTTACAAGAAATACTAAAATAGCTCGAGCATTTAAGCCAAAAGGATTTATGGTGTTTCTTTTATTCACTCAAGAATTAAAAAAAAAACTCCCCAAAAGTTACACCCTAGTGTACCATACACTTAATGCACTTAGTGCCTACCTAACTCCTCTATTCTCTCTTATGGTTACATCTTAAAACTTTAGATGCTTGACTTTCTCTTATGTTTAGAAAGGTTTATATAATGAATAAAACTCTCTTAAAAACCCTAAACCTAGTTGGAATAAAAATTCTTAATTGTAAGAATATTAATCTCACTTAAAGAAATCAATTGAATAAAAATAGAAAATATCTTAAAGTTGCCGCGTGAATAGTTACCGTGTATATAGTACCCGTGCGTGAACAATAATCAGTAAACAGTATTTTATAAACAGTACCCCAGCCTCAACAGTGCTCGCTGTAAACAGTATCGCAACATGAACAGTATCTCATTCTTTTGGCTTTCTGTTTTGCTCCTTCCTTGTACACCCAATGCGTACTTGACTTCATAATGATTCTCCTCTTCGTATTCATCTCAATTCTTACTCATATAAAATTGTTGAATCACTAATTTCCAACATTAATTATATACTCTTGCATGTGTCTAATGTTTGACTCCAAATCCTGGAATCAATACTGCATGGAATACCTGATAAATGGTGTTGATTTCTCTGCTTAATTAAGGTATTCAGTCATTGTCTGAGAATTAGAAGCTTCCATTGAGTGAATGATAGCCAAATTACAATTGTGATCCATATCTACTTTATGCTCTTAATTGATCAATGCAACTCCCTTTTTCCTCTTCGGAGTCTTGCTTCTTAATCTGATTGAATAGATATAGACAGGACCATATGAGATAACTACAAGGTGGACTATGGTAATGAAGTTCATGCTTCTGCCATGGAAACCAGAGTTGATCTTTACTGGTACCTCTGTTATGGGCATTAATCCAGAGACTGGGAAGTTTTGCAGCCATATGGTATAATTTCACCTCTTACCTTAAAACATGATAGATGAATATGGTTTATTTGAAAGTCCGATATCTGTATCTTTCTGATTTGTAGGATTTTTGGGATTCCATAGAGAATAATGACTATTTTTCATTTGAGGGTCTGTGGGATGTATTTAAGCAGGTACTAAATCTTTCTCATCTTTGTTTAAAGGCAAATCAATCTTCCTGCTCATGTCTAGAATGTATTTCTTTGCAGTTACGGATCTACAAGACTCCTGACTTGGAAACGCCAAAATATCAGATACTGAAAAGGACTGCAAACTATGAGGTTGTCTGCTCTCTCTTGGATAGATTACCAATCCATTTATTATTTTAAGTAATCAATATACAGGCAAAAATATTACCTAGTTCTTTAAAGGCAATAACGTTATTTCTTGCCCTTTATGAACAGTGTCACATACTTTTGTTTGTTTAACAGTTGTTGAATTATCAAAACATATATAGAAAATCAAAAGTCCCTGGCATATATTTAGATTTATTACCAAAGTTGATAGTAAATAAAAATGACAGCTCACAGGAGAATCACTTTACTATTTGCTTTTTGTGTGTCTTAAGGCAGTAAGCTTATTGTATTAATGCAAATAACAAACGAGAGAGCTGTCCTTGTGAGAAACACTGACGTTGATTGAATATGGTAAGTGAACTTATATAATACCACGTAAAAGAAACACATTGAATATTTCTTCAAGATGAAGTACTGCCCTCTGGTAACAATTTTGCTGCATATGGTGGTATTTATCTGGAACTATGCTTAGAGTCCAGCAGACTCTCACTAATAACATAGATTATTTGAAAGACATAGTTCAAGAGGAAAAATTGGCGGACAAGCCATACCCTTAGCATTGGCAGCACTGTTGCTGAATTATTTGTGTATCTCACTTTTCTCACAATATAGTATGTAGGAAAATTTAACAAGAATTTGCCACAATCGTGTACATTTTCATACTACTGTGGTCATACTCTTGAACGTAATATGTGAGTCCTTTTGTTTTCTTAAATTTATGCACCTACGCTAAAATATCTGTGATTTCTGAAAACAACTCATTTTGTGCCATTGTTTGCTCTATATCTGAGTTAATCAAATGAGTTTGTGTCATACATATATGGGACTGGATAGTAGGATGATTTTACAGGTTAGAAGATACTATCCATTTATTGTGGTGGAAAGTAATGGAGACAAGCTATCTGGGTCAAGTGGCTTTAATTATGTTACTGGGTGAGCGTTTTGAATACCCAAATCAGTAATTTTTTTCTTTTCTGATCACTCAAATGACATACAGATACTTTTTTACAAAATTGATTCCTTCTGTGCAGATATATTTTTGGAAAAAATTCCAGAACAGAGAAGATACCTATGACTACTCCTGTCTTCACTCAAGCACATGATGCTGAATTGAAGAAAGTATCTATCCAAATTGTTCTTCCACTGGAGAAAAATATGAGCAGGTGAGACTTGTTAATTATAATGGTCAGAAAGTATAAAAAAAATGAGACTATTGGAATGTATGTAAACGTTCATTGGATTAATTACAAAAATCAAAGAGTAAGAAAATTATTAAAAAATGAACATCAAACCATCCATTGCATAATACAAGCAGATAAGCAGTAAGTATGAATTTTATGACCAGCTTGCCAGATCCTAATCAAGAAACAGTTAATCTGAGAAGTGTGGAAGGAGGAATTGCTGCAGTACTGAAGTTCAGTGGAAAGCCTACAGAGGATATTGTTTGGGAGAAAGAGAAAGAATTGCGATCTTGTCTTATACAAAATGGTCTGAGACCTAAAACAGGTTGTTCACTTGCTCGATACAATGATCCAGGCCGAACATGGAGCTTTATAATGGTATGATATTTAACTCTAAGTTCATATTTCTCCAGTGCCCTGAGGTTGTCCTGACTGTCTGTCCACTTCAATGTTTGTTCTGTGTTTTTCCTTATGGTTTGACTTGAACGTTTTAGACATTGAAGCTTGTGATTGTTAGGAATACTTAACATTTTAATACACAGCAAAAATTATGGTGGCTATAAATGAAGCTTAACATGTTGTTCTATGTGACAACCTTGAGAAAAATCATTCATCAATATATGGAATGTAAACTGATGTGAACTTTTCAATTGACCAATCATGACTTAGGAAACTACTAGTATTAGCTCTTTGCTTAGTGACCTATACAAAGTAATCTTACTGTTTTCTGTAAAAAAATAGTTTTTAGACGAAATTTTAAAAAAAAATCCATGTTTTTGCTCAAGTTTGGTATTAATTTACCATGGATGATGGCCTAAGAGAAAAGTATTCATCACTTGCGCGCGCGCACACACACACACACTGTTAGGAGGGTAGATAGAGCTGTATACTGTGGTGTAAGCATTTTTCTTCTTATATCCTTCACTCAATGCAACTTGACAAGCATTTAATTAAATTTCTAACTGATCAAGTTTCATGGTAGATACAAATTTGTTTTTGTTGCTGGCTTCCTTTGAGAAACTACTATGTTAATTCCATTAAAATATATCTTCTCTTTTTGTAATTATTTGTTATCACAATTTGATATATTTGTTTTGTGGTTGGTTGCATTGTAGAGGAATGAAGTATTGATATGGCTCGAGGAGTTCTCATTGGAGTAGTGAATTTGCAGCATACTTTGACTAGTACTCCCTGTTCATCATCTTCTACTTTTCTAGTGACCTCAAGAATTTGTTTCAGTAAATTGCTTATAAAGCAACATTATAGGCATTAGTGCGTATATTTGTTAAGAGTTTTTAGATTATGGTTGTAAAGATGTGAATGGAAGAGGCTTCCATGTCCAATGCTGGTACTGCTCGCTACTCTTCCCTCAGATTCTCCTCTTTTCGAACAGTTTACTGCAATGGAAGTCATTTTTACTACATATTCAAATCATTCTGCGACTTCAAACTAAAGCTCTTATACTCTTGATTTAAGTCCCCCAGTTGGAAAACTTTTATAGCCTGGTTTCTCTGCTACTTCATTGTTGTCTTGAATTTAGTCTACAGAACGATTTTGCCTTACTCTTGAATGTTTATTTTCATTCGATATCTCATAGTTTGGCCTTGCATGACTTGTTAAGTTTTGTACTTAAATGTGAAACAATAATTTTTGAGAGAGAAGAAAAACAGACTGTGAAACTACCAGGAAGAAGAAACACTAATATTGACAAAATAAAACTTGATCTATTTGTTAATTTACAATGTCCCATTACAACAATCCAAAAGCTCTATATAAGCAAGACCCAATTAACCCAACGAAAAACTAAGCCTTAAATCAAGAAAACCAATCCAAACAATTAAAACAACAAATCAAAACACCTAAGAAATATCTTATTCAACTAATCCAAAATAAACCCAAAATAAATATTCTACAAAGTAAAATCGATTGTTACGTTCCCTTGCCCTTAAGAAAAATCTTGACCTCAAGGCATAAAGAGAGGAAACTTCTCCGATATCTTAAATACACCTTCCCAAGTTGCATCGTAGAAAATGAGTTAGGTCATCAAATCAACTTTGTTGTAACACTCTTAAATATTTATTTATTAAAATTAAATTTATTTATTATGATTAAATTTATTTATTAAAAAAATAAAAAAAATTTGATTGATCGATTGAAAAAGTGTTAGTATTGTATGAATGGATTTATGAAATTAAAACTTTGACTATTTACACATTTTCAACACATTTTCATGAACCAATAGTAATTAGCCACCAAATGAATTAAAAAGTGGTAGAATTGGTTACTTTTAATTAGATTTTAACTAGTTTAGTTAATAAATAATTATTTAAATTTTTGAACCAATCAAATGCTACCATTTTTAATCAATGGTATTTTTGTAGTTTTGAATTCATTTAAGGACAAATTTGACAAGAAAAGTGATGAGTATATAAAAGAGAATAGTGTGAAAAAATAACTATTTTTGCAAGGATAATGTCGTTCCCCCCTATTGCATTTTCTCTCCAATTTTCTTTTATTTCTCTTTAAATTCATTAATTCTACATACTTTTCTTAATAAATCAAGCCCCTATACCCTTAATTAAACCAATTTCCATCAAGTTTCAAGAATTATTTTTAAGTGAAAAGGTGAATTTTAAGATGAGTTATTGGAAAAAATTTAATTAAATATGAATTTAGAGTTTTGAGAGTTTGTAACTTCAACTGCCATTTAGAATTAGAGGTTTTTGCATTTAAGTTGAATTAATTGAAATTTTATTGATTATTTGTGTATTCTTGAATATTAAGATGAAAGCTTGGGAAATGAGAGCTAACGAAAGAAGAAAGAGAAGAAGTATTCCACTTGGAGGGTGTTTAAGGTTTGATGTACACTTAAGTTAAACTTAAATTTTTGTTTTAGGGCATTAGTGTATAATTATGTAATTAAATTATTTGATGGATACTTGAATGCAAATAGTGTGTTTAATTAGTTATTATGTTGGTTCTAAGTGAATTAAATGTGTTTTTAACATTGATTATTGCATATATGTGAAATTGGGTAAAATTTGAATCTATATGTGAAATTGGATAAAATTTGGACTTATATGTAAAATTGTGTAAAACTTCGAACCCAAATGTGAATTAGTGAAAATTTTGAACTTATATGTGAAATATTATAAAATATGGACTTATATGTATGTTATTGAAAAATTGGACTTATATGTGAATTCTTAAAATTTTCGGATCTATATGTTAATATTTGAAAATTTTTGGGTTTAATTATAAATATTAAAAAAAATTGGGTTTAATAAAATATGATTATTAAATTAACAAGGAACCCTGGATAAACCTGAATATTGGTAGGTGGGAATTAGTAGTTAGCATGCCAATAGAGTGTTATAACAGTACTGCATTGTTCTGTATCTCTGGTGATTCTGATTTGTATCTCTAATCCAACATATACTCTGATTTGATCTGGATCCGGCATGTAGTCATCAAGTGACCGATGCCGGATCACCATCTGATAGCCCGTTGACCAATCCATGGTATCGTGTCAGTGTTTATTTTGGGCGCCTACTGAGATCACATGTAAATGTTTAAGCACGTATATGATAAATTAAATTTTAATTTAAAATATATGTTATGTTTTGATTAATTGATTTAAATACTTTGGTAAATTTTAACCTATCCTGTCGACGTTGTGATAAGTGATAGTAATTGATTCTGTTATTTGTACATTGTTTGAATAAATAAATTATATTATTTCAACTTTTGTGTACACTCAATAAGCAATTTTTTTTTCTTAGCATGTTAGATTTACCATGCATAGGTAGTAAAGTTGCTAGTATTGAATACTGAAAAAAGAAAACTATATTTGCAGCAACTCAGATTAGTCATGTCTTTTGTTTATATATTTTAGGTAGATATTTTATTTATATTCAAAATGTTTGTATAACAAATTGTTTGGACATCTACTGTATGTACATGTGTATGTATGATCAAGAACTGTTTTTGAGTTGTAAATGATAAATAATATATTCTTTTCGATTTTATTGTGTATCTAATTATATTGGGTGAATGATTGACCTACGTGAACTAAAATTTATATGGTGGGTCTATGGTTGAGTAACAAGAATGGAGTTAAGAAACATAATGATTGGGAGTGTTTTTCTTTGTAACAAGTGGTGAAAAGTTCAATTTTTAAAGGAGACTTTATCTATTTAAAATAAAGAAAAAAATTATTTTAATATTAAAGTTTTGAAAAAAAAATGATAGCATTCTCTAATTTCGTTTTAAGGAAAAGCAGGTAAGGAAGGTGTTACAATTATGTCATTGGACAATTGTTCTACTTGACTGCTCTCCGTTCTAAAATAGAGATAAGTTCTAGCTGTAAGTAAGCATCTTCCTGCATCGTTGGTAACTCCGTATTGGAGTGACAACCTCTCCAACTTTATTCTTCAAACATGAGATATAAAAAGTAGGATAAATTTTAGACTTCACAGGTAACTTTAACTTATAAGCAACTTGGCCAACCTTCTGAATAACTTTATAAGGCCTATAGAATCTTGGAGACAACTTTCTATTTCATTACATTGACAAGGCAACTTGTTTATAAAGATGCAATCGAATTGTATACCATATCACCCACCTCAAACTTCCTCTTAGATTTCTTCCTATCAACATACAGTTTCATTCTAGCTTGAGCTTGAGCCAAGTTAGCCTTTAATAGTGGTATAATAGCATTTCTATCCTTTAAGCTTAAGTTAACAATTGCCACACTACTCATTAAGTACATAAGTGTTGTTGAAATTTATTGATTTAAAATTATGTTTGAGTTTGGTTAGTTGAAAACAAATAAGGAATCGACACGAATATGAGTACACGTTGGATGTACGTGAAATATATAAAACAAATAGAGCCGAAAGTGAGGAAGGGATGAAAAAGTGCAAAAGGAAGCTTTCTACAAGATTTGATGCCATGATATCGTGTTATGGTGGCATTGGCGTCGCAACGCCTACTTTTGGGAAAGTTGCAATTTTAAGATATTTCACAAGTTTGAGTTAATTTTGGACTTCTCTTTTGTGTGGACTCTTATTCTAACAAGAAATAAGGTTTCTAAGGATATATCACTAATTATATTATATTATATATCTGTGTGGTAAGATGCTTATAATATTTTAGACATTATATGTTCAGATCTGATCTAAAAGAGTTAAGATTTGATCTAAAGGAGTTTAAATCAATGTTAAGAATTAGTAATGCTAAAAGTTAGCACTGATAAGATTTACCAGGTTATAAGAGTTAGTGAAATTTAAAGAATTAGAGTCTTGTCTGAAATGGGATAAAGACCTGAGAATATATTAGTAATAACATAGTTGTAAAAGAGTTGCAAATGGTGTTAAGAAATGTTGTTATGCAAGTATGTTCTCAAACTCTATATTTCTGATCTATCTTCACTGATGCGAGTCTGTCAATAAATATATTATAATATAGATCGGTGTATATCTATATCTGGATGGTCTAGATGGTTATTCTTAGCAGACCATTAATTTAGTGGAAGCTCGTATAAAGATACTAATATTTGGTAAAGACTGAATATTGAACAGACTTACAAAGACCTCAAATATACATTTCATAAAGCTGTTAATAGAGGGTCTTTCGAGTTAAATAGTATTTGTGATCTTTAAACCCAAGTGCCACGGTAGACTTGTGAGTGATCTACCATACTTTAGTTCTTCTATACATGTCAGATACCTTTTATGGTCTGACCGCTAGGTGTCACTGGGTATGGTCCAATGCTCATGGAATTCAGTGTGCATAGATATGGGATCCATCAGCTCATTTAGGTGAGTATTATATTCTGATGCTCTAAGATTATATTTTAAAAAGTCTTATGACCAGAAGTAGAAATACCGAAAAAATAGTTTTATCTTAGGGATAAATAATGTTGTAAAAGTATTTACAAATATTATTTATTAAGATACAAATCTAGAAATAAGTTTATAGTTGAGCGTATGGAGACTTAACGATATTGATCTATATCTCCGCTCTTATAAGATATCTATGATAAAATAATTATACAGATATGTTATAACCTCAACTTGTATAGTATAATATGTCATTTTATAATATCTGTAATATGTGTGTAGGACATTGCTAACAGAGGTGTGGACAAGTTTTATATGACATACCGGACATGAACTTAGAGAGTCTCACAATATGAAGTGTACTCATTGTGCACCGAGGCAACATATTGGATTAAACAATTTAGTCCAAGAAATTCAGCAAAGTGAAAATATGTTTCAAGGTTCCTTATGTTATACACTTGTCAAAACTTAAATGTGATGTGAAGTATATTATTAGTTGACAAGAGTTATTGACTAATAAAAAATTGACAAGTGATACAATCTTACTCCATGAATGATTTACCATGTATTCACCTGACTTGGTAAATATTAATAAGGTAAATATTATTATTCAAAAATATTTTTGAATAATCAATTATCTATTAATAAATGAATTATTTTTATTAATTATAATTAGTGGAAAAATCTTTTTGTAATGGGCTTAGCACTTCTTATTATCTAACTTGTATTGTTGGCCACTTTGAGATGGTTGAGTGGTGTAACCACTTAACATGGTTTAATTCATATTCACTCTATAGCAAATGATTCATACCGATGAATCAAATTGTTAAGTGCCCAAAGTTTGATTTTTTATTAAATGAAATGGCTAACAAGTGTAAATGGTGGTGGAGCACTTTGATAAGACATCATTTACACAAAACAAAATTGAAGGTTTAATTTAGGGATTAAAGAAGTGATCATTCGATGGAGTGAAACAAAAATAAAAAGTAGAGAGAATTTGCTAAGTGCTTTTCAAAGAGTTGAGAGAATTTGGCTAAGTCATATTAAAGTTCTAAGCAAAGGGTTGTGAGGGAACAAAGACTAGATACATTAATTCTTCTCATCTCTTGTAAGAAATAATATATATATATATATATAAACTAAAATTATTTTAAGAGTTAAAACACCAATTACTAAAAAATTATGTCTGCTATTCTAGATTCACAATCCCACCCATTTCAGTTGTGACCTAGAATTGTGCAATAAGACACTTCAAGGTGAGCTCAACAATTGAAGGTTGAATTTCTTGAAGAATTTGAAAGCTACCTTCAAAACTGGGTAGGTTATTTACTTACAATTTATTTGTATGATACATATGAACATAAATGAGATATATGTGTTTGGGTATGTTATATTGAGTATAACATGTATGCAATACTTTTGCTACGTATTTATAATTTTTAAAATTATACGTACCTCTACACATCACACACTAAATACAATAAGAGTGTTATAGGAATGTTTGAGTGCTGAGTATCTAAAATAGTACTAGTAGATCCTTTAAGAGCTTGTTTATTATTGTATTTCTTGGTAATCTCTTTTAAAAGATCTTTGTGATCTCAGAGTTCTTTATGAATTAATAAAAGAAGTTAGGATCTTGTGATCTACTATGGATGTAGGCATTTGTTGTCGAACTAAATAAATTTTGTGTACCTTATGCGTGTAGTTGTTTATTTCTTTATGTGTGATCTTTTTTATTCTTAGTTACTTGTGAGTGAAGACTTTTGCAAAGTGCTTAATGATTTTTAAAATGCACGCTAAAAGCACCAATAATTGGTATCGGAGTTTGGTTAAGGTTCATTGCAGAGCATATGTTACAGAGCCAGATTACATAGCATAAGGTCCAAAGCCAAATTGTAAAGTATATGTTGTTCAATCATGGTGATTCCCAAGTATGAAGACGAAAGAATTGAAAAAAATGATTAAAAGCCTAGGTGACTGTAAGAGGAAGGGTTGTGAATAGAGATTGAAAAATAAAAAAAAAAAGAATACAAAGATGGCTAGAGATGCCGCAATAGTCTATAGAAAGACTTGAAGTTGTAAAATCTTGGTAGCTTCAAAGGAATACTAAAGATGCTTAAAGGTCCTATAAGTAAAAAGCACAATGAAAGCTATGTGCTTGAGAATAATGCTGTAAGTGTTGGAATGTGTGCTTACGTGTCATCCCTTTATGTATAAATATTTATTTAATATTTATACTAGTATTATTATTTTATTAAATAAGTAATTATGTTTTATATATGATAAGATGCTTATAACGTTTTAGACATTATATGATCTGAAAGAGTTTAGATTTAATTAAATGAGTTTAAATCAGTGTTAAAAATTAGCAACGTGATAGTTATAAATATTAAGAGTTGACACTAATAAAAGTTATAAAATTATAAAAATTAATAATATATAAAGAGTTAGAGTCTTGTCTCGTGAATCTTTGAGGTGGGAGTGTAAGTTGCTCGTGATAGAAATGGCCACGTGAAAGATTAGGTGGCTGCATTCTAAACAATTCTCAGTAATGCAGAATCTGTAAAATCACTAGACATGGTTAAAATATGTGTATGGCCATAGTGTTGCTTGATATATGCTGATATCGGAAAGCTACTTGTGATCTTTTTTTTTATGGTTTTAGGGGCGATAGTGAAAGAAAATGGGGAAGCATGTGATGCAGTGACTTCAGTTAATGCATGAAAAATCCTTCGTTTTTTGTGGTTGTAGCCGATACTGTTTATTCTCCCTTCTAAATCCAATTTTTGGTTTTCTTGATTTATTACAAATATGAGCTTTCTACGAGGAGAAGCTTATCCTTTCTTAATGACATTATGGCTATTCTTGGAGAACAAAAAGTAACACCCTTTTTCTTTAAGTTGTTAGACATGTTAATTTGTTTTGTTTTGTTTTTATTTTCCAAAATATTAGTCAAAAAAATGTAAATTAAAATTTGAATTTATAAAAATAAAGATAGTTAAAGTATGTTTGATTTAGAGCTTTGTAAACATAGTTTTATGTATGTTTTAAATCCTATTTTTTAGTACCTATGCTAAAATTATAACAATATTTTTATTAAAAAAACAAGTTATGCGTTTCTTAAATTGTATTTTAAAGTGTAATAGCCAAACACATAATTTTTTCTATAGTTAAATTTAAAGAGCTGAAAATAGTTTCTGAAAATCATAGTTAACAGTTGCAAGAATTTTATTTATCTTTATCTTCTTTTTTTCAGTTTTTTTGTCATTCTTCAAAAAATATAATTAATTATTTGGTAAAATTTAAAAATCACTTGGGATTATAAAGGGTTATCCTAGTTGGGCTTACAGTGTTTTTTGGTGACCCAAGTCTACCTCATTTAAATTTTCGTCTGTTGATCGCTTCAACTTGAACACTAGCCAATCATTTTCTAGGCTCCAAAAAACTATCTCCCAAGGAAAGCCACACATGAAATTGGATAAAATTTGTGCAAAACAAAAAAAAAACAACTAAAAACTAAAACACAAAAATCAACGTCAATGGCCAGCACACAACTTACCCACCAAAATTTCCGGCTAAACGACGCAGCTGGCGTCACTTCCCGCCAACTGAGCACCACAAGACCTTCCAGACTTCATTTCCCTACAAAAAGTTTCAAACCAAGAAACTTAGCCGTTACAACTAACCAGAATTCGAAGTGGGCTGTTAGACTGAGCCTAGTGGACCAAAGCAGCCCGCCAAAATTATCAACGGTCGACGTGGAAGGACTCGTGGGTTTCTTGTATGATGATCTTCCACATCTGTTTGATGACCAGGGGATTGATCGGACAGCGTACGATGAGCATGTCAAGTACAGGGACCCCATTACCAAGCATGATACTATAACTGGCTATTTCTTTAACATTTCTCTTTTGAAGATACTCTTCAGGCCCGACTTTCAGTTGCATTGGGTCAAGCAGGTTTGCTTTATTATTATTGTTTTTTTCCTGTTACAATATTGTTATTGATTGAAGAGAATGGCGAGTGTTTTGAGTACCTTTGGACTTGTTTATTTTGACCTCGTAAGTGCTTTTATACAAAATGTCTTAGAAATTGGTGAAGATGATGTAGCCATGTTGGGTTTTAGTTAAACTATATGCAAAACAATGATTATAAGATTTAAGAATGATTTGGTATAACTTATGATGGTGATAGATAATTGTGTATTGTTTACGTCATTGCAGCCTGGCAGGAGTCATTAATTTAAGATTCTAAAGTTGTATATATTCATAATCTAATGCATTGTGGCTCGTGAGACTTGATATGTGTTGTTTATAGTTTATAATTTTCCTCTTTGAAATTTAATTATATACTCTTGCATGTGTCTAATGTTTGACTCCTAATCCTGGAATCAGTACTGCATGGAATACCTGATAAATGGGGTTGATTTCTCTGCTTAATTTAAGTATTCAGTCATTGTCTGAGAATTAGAAGCTTCCATTGAGTGAATGATAACCAAATTACAATTCTGATACCATATCTACTTTATGCTCTTAATTGATCAATGCAACTCCCTTTTTCCTCTTCGGAGTCTTGCTTCTTATTCTGATTGAATAGATATAGACAGGACCATATGAGATAACTACAAGGTGGACTATGGTAATGAAGTTCATGCTTCTGCCATGGAAACCGGAATTGATCTTTACTGGTACCTCTGTTATGGGCATTAATCCAGAGACTGGGAAGTTTTGCAGCCATATGGTATAATTTCACCTCTTACCTTAAAAAATGATAGATGAATATGGTTTATTTGAAAGTCCGATATCTGTGTCTTTCTGATTTGTAGGATTTTTGGGATTCCATAGAGAATAGTGACTATTTTTCATTTGAGGCTCTGTGGGATGTATTTAAGCAGGTACTAAATCTTTCCCATCTTAGTTTAAAGACAAATCAACCTTCCTGCTCATGTCTAGACTGTATTTCTTTGCAGTTATGGATCTACAAGACTCCTGACTTGGAAACGCCAAAATATCAGATACTGAAAAGGACTGCAAACTATGAGGTTGTTTGCTCTCTCTTGGATTGATTACTAATCCATTCATTATTTTAAGTAATCAATATACAGGCAAAAATATTACCTAGTTCTTTAAAGGCAATAACGTTATTTCTTGCCCTTTATGAACAGGGTCACATACTTTTGTTTGTTTAACAGTGGTTGAATTGTCAAAACATATATAAAAAAATCAGAAGACCCTGGCATATATTTAGATTTATGACCAAAGTTGATAGTAAATAAAAATGACAGCTCATAGGAGAATCACTTTACTATTTGTTTTTTGTGTGTCTTTTGTCTTAAGGCAGTAAGCTTATTTTATTAAAGCATTATCAAACGAGAGAGGCTGTCCTTGTGAGAAACACAGAGGTTGATTGAATACGCTAAGTGAACTTATACAATACCACGTAAAAGAATTTTGCTGCATATGGTGGTATTTATCTGAAACTATGCTTAGAGTCCAGCAGACTCTCACTAATAACATGGATTATTTGAAAGACCTAGTTCAAGGAAAAATTGACGGACAAGCCATACCCTTAGCATTGGAAGAGCTGTTGCTGAATTATTTGTGTATCTCACTTTTCTCGCAATATAGTATGTAGGAAAACTTAACAAGAATTTGCCACAATCATGTACATTTTCATACTATTGTGGTCATACTCTTGAACGTAATATGTGAGTCCTTTTGTTTTCTTAAATTTATACACCTACGCTAAAATATCTGTGATTTCTGAAAACAACTCATTTTGTGCCATTGTTTGCTCTATATCTGAGTTAATCAAATGAGTTTGTGTCATACATATATGGGACTGAATAGTAGGATGATTTTACAGGTTAGAAGATATTATCCATTTATTGTGGTGGAAAGTAATGGAGACAAGCTATCGGGGTCAAGTGGCTTTAATGATGTTACTGGGTGAGCGCATTGAATACCCAAATCTGTAATTTTTTTTCTTTTCTGATCACTCAAATGACATATAGATACTTTTTTTATAAAATTGACTCCTTCTATACAGATATCTTTTTGGAAAAAATTCTAGAACAGAGAAGATACCTATGACTACTCCTGTCTTCACTCAAGCATATGATGCTGAATTGAAGAAAGTATCTATCCAAATTGTTCTTCCACTGGAAAAAAATATGAGCAGGTGAGAATCGTTAATTATAATGGTCAGAAAGTATAAAAAAATGAGACTATTGGAATGTATGTTTGTTCATTGGATTAATTACAAAAATCAAAGAGTAAGAAAATTATTAAAAAATGAACATCAAACCATCCATTGCATAATACAAGCAGATAAGCAGTAAGTATGAATTTTATGACCAGCTTGCCAGATCCTAATCAAGAAACAGTTAGCCTGAGAAGTGTGGAAGGAGGAATTGCTGCAGTACTGAAGTTCAGTGGAAAACCTACCGAGGATATTGTTTGGGAGAAAGAGAAAGAATTGCGATCTTGTCTTATAAGAAATGGTCTGAGACCTAAAACAGGTTGTTCACTTGCTCGATACAAGGATCCAGGCCGAACATGGAGCTTTATAATGGTATGATATTTAACTCTAAGTTCATATTTATAACTCTCAATGTTTGTTCTGTGTTTTTCCTTATGGTTTGACTTGAACGTTTTAGACATTGAAGCTTGTGATTGTTAGGACTACTCAACATTTTAATACAGAGCAAAAATTGTGGTGGCTGTAAACGAAGCTTAACATGTTGTTCTATGTGACAACCTTGAGAAAATTCAATCATCAATATATGGAATGTAAATTGATGTAAACTTTGCAATTGATCAATCATGACTTAGGAAACTACTAGTATTAGCTTTTTGCTTAGTGACCTATACAAAGCAATCTTACTATTTTCTGTAAAAAAAATGTGTTTAGACAAAAGAAAATTTAAAAAAATCCATGTTTTTGCCCAAGTTTGGTATTAATTTACCATGGATGATGGACAAAGAGAACAGTATTCATCACTTGCACACACACTCACACACAGACACTGTTAGGAGGAGAGATAGAGAGAGCTGTATACTGTGGTGTAAGCATTTTTCTTCTTATATCCTTCACTCAATGCAACTTGACAAGTATTTAATTAAATTTCTAACTGATCAAGTATCATGGTAGATACAAATTTGTTTTTGTTGCTGGCTTCTTTTGAGAATCTACTATGTTAATTCCATTAAAATATATCTTCTCTTTTTGTAATTATTTGTTATCACAATTTGATATATTTGTTTTGTGGTTGGTTGCATTGTAGAGGAATGAAGTACTGATATGGCTCGAGGAGTTCTCATTGGAGTAGTGAATATGCAGCTTACTTTGACTAGTACTTCCTGTTCATCATCTTCTACTTTTCTAGTGACCTCAAGAATTTGTTTCGGTAAATTGCTGATAAAGCAACATTATAGGCATTAAAGCATATTTATATCCTGGTGCATATATTTGTTAAGAGTTTTTAGATTATGGTTTTAAAGATGTGAATGGAAGAGGCTTCCGTGTCCAATGCTGGTACTGCTCGCCACTCTTCCCTCAGGTTTTCCTCTTTTCGAACAGTTTACTGCAATGGAAGTCATTTTTACTACATATTCAAATCATTCTGCGACTTCAAACTAAAGCTCTTATACTCTTGATTTATGTCCCCCAGTTGGAAAACTTTTATAGCCTGGTTTCTCTGCTACTTCATTGTTGTCTTGAATTTAGTCTACAGAACGATTTTGCCTTACTCTTGAATGTTTATTTTCATTCGATATCTCATGGTTTGGCCTTGCATGACTTGTTATGTTTTGTACTTAAATGTGAAACAATAATTTTTGAGAGAAGAAAAACAGACCATGAAACTACCAGGAAGAAGAAACACTAATATTGACAAAATAAAACTTGATCTATTTGTTAATTTACAATGTCCCATTACAACAATCCAAAAGCTCTATATAAGCAAGACCCAATTAACCCAACGAAAAACTAAGCCTTAAATCAAGAAAACAAAACCAAACAATTAAAACAACAAATCAAAACACCTAAGAAATATCTTATTCAAATAATCCCAAATAAACACAAAATAAATATTCTACAAAGTAAAATCGATTGTTACATTCCCTTGCTCTTCAGAAAAATCTTGACCTCAAGGCGTAAAGAGAGGAAACTGCTCCTATATCTTAAATACACCCTCCCATAGTAATTAAGGCCACCATTTTTACACTGTAAACACTACTGCCAAACATTTCTTTTTCACAAGCAGACATTCCAAGTTTTTTTGTGACAACG
Source organism: Ailanthus altissimus (assembly GCA_946807835.1). Classification (NCBI taxonomy): domain Eukaryota; kingdom Viridiplantae; phylum Streptophyta; class Magnoliopsida; order Sapindales; family Simaroubaceae; genus Ailanthus; species Ailanthus altissimus. Next base: position 28,311,059 of record OX327689.1, read on the forward strand.
CCTTACTCAAGCCCTCCTACAAGAGTACAACTCCTATACCTTCTTTGGATGCGTCACATTCAAGAACAATTTTTTTTTTGGTGGGTGGGGGTGGGGGGGGGGGGGGTGGTGTGGGGTGTGTGGGAATTGGCATAGCTAACACAGGCGTTGTGCATATTGTTGTCTTCAAACTATTAAAAGCATCTTCGGCTGTTCAACTCAAAAAAAAATAAATTATCCTTTTTAAGCAAATCCGTTAATGGACTACTAATTTTTCCATAATCTTTTATAAACCTTCAGTAGTATCCAATGAGACCCAAAAATATTCGCAGTGCCTTCACAGAATTGGGTATTGGCCAATGCTTTATACTTTCAATCTTAGTATGGTCGGTAGCAACTCCTTGCTAAAAAAATCAAGTGTCCCAGATATTATACTTGTTTCTTTACAAAAGAGCACTTTTTTTTTCGGCAAAAAAATGATTCTCAGATAGCACTTCCCATACTAATGCCAAATGCTTCAAGTGCTCGATCCACCCCTTACTGCAAACTAACATGTCATCGAAAAATATCAGCACAAATTTTCTCAAGAAGGGCTAAAATACTTCATCCATAAGACATTGAAATGTTGATAGAGCGTTAAGATCGAATGTCACAACAAAAAATTTGTAATTCCCTTCGTGAGTTCAAAAGGCTGTTTTATGAATGTCAGTTGATGCACCTGAATCTGATGGTAGCTCGTCCTTCATTCCAACTTAGAGAAATATTTAGCACTATGTAACTCGTCCAACAGCTCATCAATCATTCGTATAGGAAATTTATCCTTAATAGTGATAGAGTTTAAATCATGATAATCCACACACATCTGCCAAGTGTCATCTTTCTTCTTAACTATGAGAATCAGAGAAGAAAATGGACTCGCACTCTTCTATATGCTCCTTACTGCTAGAAACTCCTTGATCATCCTTTCCATCTCAGACTTTTACACTTGCGGGTATCTGTAAGGTCTTATATTTGGGGAACACTATTGGGTAAAAAGGGAATTCGATGATCATGAGTCCTATGCTGTAGCAAACCCTTAGGTTTCAGAAATAAGTCTTTGTATTTGTCTGATAAAGATGCAATTCTTTTTACTTTTCCTTAGTAACTTTTGCAGTAGTGGAAGAGTTAACACATGGTTCCACTAATAATTTAAAAAATATGGGCAACAACCACTTGGGGTACTTGTTTGAGGTCATTCACCATATGGGTAGCTGATACTAGTTTCAAGGGTCCAGGCGTTGACACCCTTAACACTATTATCCTTGCTTCCCCATGAACTCCATCCACAAATTCTCGAAATCCCACAATATTAGACCCAAATGAGATAGCCATTGGACCCCCCGCACCATATCACATCCCGCTTAAGGGAATTAACCTTATATATATGATCTAAACTCATTTCCTTGCATGCTCCTAGTTAATTGCTTACAAGTTACAGTACTAGCAATTCTGGTGCCATTAGCCACCGCTGCCATTAACGGTTTATCTTGCCGCACCTCATACCTTGTATGCTTGGCCAATAACACATCTAAAAAGTCATGTGTGCTTCCAAATTTAATCAAGATTATAATACCTTTCTTCTCGATATTTCCTTAATCATTATAGTTTGAAAAGATATTTTCCCTAATCATTATAATTTGATGAGAGGTAGCCCTCACAAGTGTCATGTGACATTAAATAAAACAAAAATTAGATGAATTTTGAGTATATATAAGTTGGTAGTAATATTATCTATCAGATTAATTTTTTAAGTTAATAGCAAGTGTTTTGCCTGTAATAAGTGATATCAGAATATACTCAAATTCTCATTTATATGTAGGCCTTCAAAATCGCTCTAATAAAGATTGTCATGTGGGTAATGGGTCTCTTATATCCCTAAATGAATAGAATTATAGGTCAAATAGGTCGTAAAATTTATGTGTCTTGATCCTTAATAAAGATTGTTATAGTATCTTGAGCCCTAATAAAGATTACCATGTGAATAGTAGGTCCTCTTATCCCCAAGAAAAAGATAATATGAGTCAAGTTGACTCTTGAATTTAAGCCAGACAAAAACAAGGATGTCACGTGATTAGGTAGATGAGAATATCATATTTCACATTAAATAAAAATTTAGTGGATGTGGCCCAATGGAGATTACCACATGGATAGTGGGTCTCCTATATCTATAGAGAGATAGAAATTATAAGTTAAATATGCCCTAAAAATCTCGTGTCTTGAGTTTTAATAAAAATTGTCATGTAAGTAGTTGGTCCTCGTGTCCTAAAGGGAAGGGTAATATAGGTTAAATTAACTCTTGAGTTTAAGTCAGACAAAGATGATGATGAGATTACCATATAAGTAGTGGATCCTCGTGTCCCAAAAGGAAGGGTAATACAAGTCAAGTTGACTATTGAGTTTAGGCCAAACGAAGATAAGAACGTTACAAAATTGGATAGGAGAAAATGTCACATCTTACATCAAATAAAAATTTAATGAATTATATATATATATATATAAAAGGATATACAACATTAAACAATATTACTTATCATACTAATCTTTTGAATTAATTACAAGCACAGATCCCCTTTTATTATTCCTTATTGTGTTCTCTGTCATTGTCATTGGCTTCCTTGTCTTCTTTTCCTTCCAACAAGTAAATCTATCATCGTTTACACCTATGCCCAGGTTCAAACTTCTCCTCACTAAAGTAGCATAACTTCTTGTCCTTCCTATCTTGCATTTCTACAGGAGATATTCGTTTGATCAAAGGAATTGGTCCTGGAAAGCTTCGTTTTGCTTCTGTTATAGATGCTACATGGGAGAACGTTCTCTTTGCTGAAGCTTTGGCCTCTTTGATCATTGCCTCCATGGTACTCTCCTATAGCAAGGCGAATTAGACCACCTGAACCAGTGTTTTTGGTTGAAACATAGCTACTTATTTTTCTTATCATTTTTTATGACATCTTTTAATCCATTCACAAAACATTGCACACAAAAATTTTCTAGTAATTCTCGAGTTTTGGCCTTTAACGCTTCAAACTATTCTTGGTAGGTCCTTTTGTTGAGGTCTGCTGCAATTTAGTAAGTTGACCAACCGGATTATCATAGGTACGGAGGTCAAACCTCTCAATTAAATCAATAGAGAATTGCTTTCAACTAGATTCTGTAATAACCACATTATACCCTTGGAACCATTCTAAAGCTCTTTTTTCTGGATGAACGGTGGCCAATCCCACCATGTGAGGCTCCTCAACTTCAACGTACTTAAAAAAATGTTCACACTTATAAACTCATCCACCGGAATTTTCTGCCTCAATGGAAAATTCAATTGAGAGAATTTTGTTTAAGAGAAATACATGCCATAATTAAACCAGTTTCATTCGGTTGAATCTTTTAAATAAAATTTTTAAAAGTAAAAAAAAAATCAGTTGTCAATTAAAATTTTTTTTTAAAAATATTATATCGTTTGGTTATATATTATTAAAAATATATATTTGTTATTAAATTACTAAAAAGAATATTAAATAAAATTTACATTCAAATTCTAAATAATCTAATATTTCTTTTATATATAAGTTTACATTTATTATTTATTTTCTCAAATTCAATTTCTTATACGCAATAATCAAGTAAAATAAATATATAATAATCAATGAATTTATATAAATTATTATATTTTATATAAAAATTAAAAATAAAATAAAATTTTTTTATTTAAAAAAATAAAATAATTAACAAAAGATTTTAGCATATTTTTATAAAAATATAATAGTTATAAAGAAACGGAAATTTGAAATATGATGACTTTTAAAAAAATATTAAAAATATGTTAGTTGAATCAAATTTATTTTTATTAAGGATATATAATGAAAATAAAAAAATATTATTATAATATATATATATATATAACATTATACAAATATTATAAAAAAAAATTAAAAAGTTCTACTTGCAAAAATTCAAAATTTGAGCATTTATAAGTAAAAGTAAAATAATTTTTTTAATGTCAAAAATTCTTTTTTAATTACAATCAAACGTTATCAAAATTTTTTTTTTTTAAATTTTAACATTAAAAATACTCTTTTAATCAATAAATAAGCACAACCAAACTGACACTAAATCTCAGAACATGAAAATAAATCAAACCAAATCAAAATACCTAAGAGATAGCTTATATTCAAACAACCCAAAATAAATATTCTACAAATTAAAATTGGTTGTTACAGACTACTAGAAGAATCATTGCCTTTTTAACCATCGACGTGAACCGTGGATTTGTAAATCTGCTTCTTTAATTATTAGGCAATGGCCGGTTGAAGGTTGAATCAATTAGTGATGATACTCTTCCGGCTCAGGATTGGATTGGATTATATGATTGTATTATATTTAATTATACTTAGTGTTGTATTATGTTTGGTACATTGGATATGATTAAATATTTAATGTCACCATTAATTTAATTTAATACTTAATATTAATGTAGATTTAATTATTAAATTATTAAATTATTAAATTAATTAGTAAGTATTGACAAATATTTATTAAATATAAATAAAATTATACATACTTTTTTAGTTACAAAAAAATATTATTTAATGATTTTATTAATATAAGTATATATTTTCAATTAATTATATTAGTATTTAATTAATATATAAATCATTAAAATTAAATTATTAAATTAATAGTTAAGTATTCATGAATATTTTATTATAACATAAATTAACAAATAATTTTGATGTAATACAAAGACTAAATTTTATGACAAAGATTAATTAATTATATGAATAATTATATTCTAATATTAATACTACATTTACATTATTCATTGTAAAATTAATACTCATTAATTATTAATTTTGTATGTCAAAAATTTAGTCAGTGGAAAAAAAAAACTAATCCTAAGAATACAAGTAGGATTAGCTATCCCATTCTTTGAGGAGTATCATTTAGGCTCAGGATTAATAACCATAAGTCTTTGCTCCATGCACTATTGTCTACATAATAAACCACTAGATTTGCTTCTTGGTCACACACTTGTTCACCAAAAATATCCACATAACGCATGTGGTGGCAAATGTTCCAACACTCCCTGTGGCCCTGCCTCTGATTGATTTGCTTTTGCAGTGAAAAAAAAAAAAGGAAAGAATGTAAATCTCCATTGGAAAGAAAGTAAGATGTAGCTTTAAGATTGAGGACCTCAACTTTTTTTTTTTTTTTTTTGAGTGTTACAACACACACACCTCTACAACACATACACCTATAAACCGCCAACATGCGGAATCGAACCTCTAACCTGGGTGAGCATCACAAGAGGGGCTGCCAATTGGGCTAGCACCCTGCTCGATTGAGGACCTCAACTTAACTGTCCCTTTTTAACTTTCTAGAAGATTGCGTCCTGTTCACATGTTGCTCTGCTAGCAAAGCATTATCTCATTGCTTTCAATTTCGGACTAACTGTTACGTGCTGGGATCTCTCATCATTCTTAACCTTTGGATTTTCCTAAATGACATTTTTTCTGTTCCGTAATGTTTCAGTAATTTCCTTTATGGGTAAAACCAAAAATCCCATCGACAACATAATTGGATCATAAAGGCCTTGCCGTTCACATGGAACCAAGCTTAAGACACAGATGATGAGGCAGATTTATCCACGTGATTTGCTGCATTTGCTATTCGTGTGACTAACATGAAATTAGTTTTGTGTCATGCTCTTTGTAAATTAATCAATAATATAAATTTATATTGACCTTAAGATAAAACAGTGATTAAATAATTAAATATTGTCATCGCAATTCAGTAGGTAAAGAAACAATATTCATGCTTGGATCAAGAACAATATCATGTTTATGGTTCTAGAATAGCCTACAGATTCTCCAACCTTAGTTGACAAAAGTAACTTTCTTCGGAAAAAGAACAAACAAAACATGACAGATAATTAGACAGGAGGGACAGTTGTAACAGTTAACATGAAGGAAAGTGGATAGTGGAAAGTGGTGATTGGTGATTGGTGAAGGCGAAACCAGAGCCGTTTGATAATCAGTCAACGGAAAGGACCATTGAATTCAAAAAGTCAAAATTCTAATATTCAAACCAACACGGCGCCGCCCTTGTCTCTTCTTCAAAACTTGTATAACGCGTACATTTCGCCAGCTTGCTCGACGGCTTCCCATTATCTTCTCTCCTTCGTATAAATATCATTCCAATTTATTCTGACATTCGATTTGATTTCTTTTTCTTTTTCTTTTTTTTAATATTCTAATTTTAGTTTTATTCCGTTATTTTTAAGACGAGAATTTTATATTTTCTCCATTTCTCTTTGGTTTCTCTCTGCGGATTCAAGCGATCTGCTGGCGGGTTCGTGTCTTTTGACAATCAAGGTCAGTTTTTTGGACTGTGAATGAATCAAAATTTGTGCTTTTTTTTATATGGGTTTGCTTAGATTTTTGCAGAATGTAGTTCTTTTTGTGAATGCTGATCTGGGTTTTCGTTTGTTTTTTCCGTCTTTTTGGATGTTTGGATGAACTGGGCGTATTGAATTTTGGCTAATTTTGATTTATGAATGATAGCTGGAGAATTTTTCCGGATATTGAAATTAGAAAAAGGAAGAATGTTGTTTTTCTGTTGCAATGTATTAAATTTATCATCAAGAATGTAGATTATTTAGGGCATCTAAGACTTTTCAAACCTGGGTAGCCTTAAGCTAATTTCTTGAGTTATTTTCAAGCTAAATCTAGCTCTTATAACTTTTCAATGACATACCTGAAGGGGTGAAGTAGAAATAAAATCTTGATCGGAGGAAAGAGAAAGGGAAAAAAGAAACTTTCTGTTAATAGCAATTAAGATCTAAATCAAACATTAAAGGCTACACAAGTTTGCCTCTAGAACTTCAGTTGATCACCTTATTTGTTGTCTGATAGTCCATGTTGTCTGCTTAAAATTAATTGTTATATATATATATAAAATTGGCATCTAAGCTGACCTGAATAGTTGAACCTGTAACAGGGAAAATGACTGAGCCAAACCCAAAAACACCCTTGATCCCATCATCATCATCATCATCATCGCGAAATCTCCCTGATTTCAAGAAGTCAGTGAAGCTGAAATATGTGAAACTCGGATATCACTACCTAATCACTCATGGCATGTACCTTTTCCTTTCACCTCTTGTAGTCATAATTGCTGCACAGCTCTCAACATTTTCTCTTCAAGACCTTTATGATCTCTGGGAGCATCTCCAATATAATCTTATTTCTGTGATTATATGCTCAACTTTGCTTGTTTTCCTATTGACACTCTACTTTCTCACTCGCCCTTGCCCTGTTTATCTTGTAAACTTTTCCTGCTACAAGCCTGAAGAATCTCGGAAATGCACAAAAAAGATTTTCATGGATCAGTCCCAGATGACTGGTACATTTACAGAGGAGAGTCTAGCATTTCAGCGCAAGATCCTAGAACGGTCAGGACTTGGTGATTCAACTTACCTTCCAGAGGCTGTCCTAAACATCCCTCCTAATCCAACAATGAAAGAAGCTAGAAAAGAAGCTGAGGCTGTGATGTTTGGTGCCATCGATGAGCTTTTTGCCAAAACCTCTGTTAAACCCAAAGACATAGGTATCTTGGTTGTGAATTGTAGCTTGTTCAACCCAACTCCATCTCTGTCTGCCATGATCATCAACCATTACAAGCTTCGAGGGAATATAATTAGCTACAATTTGGGAGGGATGGGTTGCAGTGCAGGTTTGATTTCAATTGATCTTGCAAAAAATCTTCTTCAGGTCCATTCCAACTCCTATGCCTTGGTTATCAGCATGGAAAACATCACACTGAATTGGTACTTTGGCAATGATCGGTCAAAGCTTGTTTCAAATTGTTTATTTCGAATGGGAGGGGCTGCAATATTGCTATCAAACAAATTCTCTGACAGAAGAAGATCCAAATACAGATTGGTGCACACTGTCCGCACCCACAAGGGTGCTGATGATAATTGCTTTGCCTGTGTTACACAAGAAGAAGATTCTGAAGGCAAAGTAGGTGTTACTTTGTCAAAAAATCTGATGGCTGTTGCCGGTGATGCTTTGAAGACCAACATTACCACATTGGGGCCTCTTGTTTTGCCAATGTCGGAACAGCTGCTATTCTTTGCAACATTAGTTGCGAAGAAGCTTTTCAAGATGAAGGTCAAACCTTATATTCCAGATTTCAAACTGGCTTTTGAGCATTTCTGCATTCACGCTGGAGGAAGAGCTGTTTTGGATGAATTAGAGAAGAACTTGCAGCTCTCAGATTGGCACATGGAACCATCAAGGATGACACTTTATCGGTTTGGCAACACCTCAAGTAGTTCTCTTTGGTATGAATTGGCTTATACAGAAGCCAAGGGAAGGGTAAAGAAAGGTGATAGAACATGGCAAATAGCATTTGGTTCAGGTTTCAAGTGTAACAGTGCAGTGTGGCAGGCTTTGAGGACCATAAACCCAGCAGAGGAGAAGAACCCATGGATGGATGAGATCAACCAATTCCCTGTCGATGTTCCGAAAGTTGCAACCATCTAATTCCTTGACTGGGATTGCTGGCTGTTTGAATGGATAAAATTTTCACTTCTTTCCAATTAGGACATTGGAGTTCATTCTTTGCTTTATATGTCGAGAAGAGATGTAGTTTATTGGTCGATGGCTGGCTATTTGCATCAAATTGTAATAGGGTCAGAGGTGAAGTATTGGGCTAGCAGTGGTTCAAGAATTTTGATTTTTTTTTTCTTGGGTGTCTTGTGGGATGGTTAATGGAGATTTCAAATTGGCATCAGCTTAAGGGAAGGTTGCCTTTTATGTTTTTAGATCTCTGACTTTGCTACCTTGTTTGGAATTGAAATTTCTAACTAACTATATCTAGCAGCATTAGCTTAGCCTCTGGTTTCCATTGTTTCTACTTTGAATTTTCTGCTTAAATTGGTGTTATATAGTCTATATTATCTTCAATACGTTCACAAAACAGCTTAGAAACTAGGTCCAACATCTTCTACCATGCTTCTCTTGCTACATTAATCAAGTTACCACGTTTCACAATGACAAGGATATTTCAGCAGGAGCTGGAGTCCTAAAAATAGAAATTGATGTCTATTATCACGGGCAAGCACTTGCATTGAGCATCCAATTGTTTTAAAAGAATAGGATTATGCAATGAATTTCTTGGCCACTGTTTTTGTCGTTTGCCTTGTAATGCTTAGAAGAGCATGCTAGAGTTTAAGAAAGAAGCTCCTATTGCAAGGCAACTAGCCTATGAGCTATCTTATCTGGTTGAAACCTCGTCGTGATTCTAGTTAGAATAGAGATTATCAAAACAGCCTACCGCAATAAAGGCAATTTCCGATACTGTTCAACAGTCTCTGCGATAAGAGAAACCATTCAGACATGATGGAATTTGCCAGTAAATACTACCAAACTAGCTTCAACTCCATCTGAACAACTTGAAAATATACGTGATCAGTCTCACAACTCAGGATTGCGTGAATACATGGTTGACACCCAATCGTTGCTTAAAAATACTGGCACCATTATACATGACAATATCATCCAGCATCCAATTAGAGGGGATATAATGCCTACACAAAAATAGGAACTCCGGCACAGCAAAATACACGGCCTGCAATAAGCTCCTATATGTGTTTGATCATTGCAAATGAACCAGATAAGTATATTGCCTCTGACAGATCAAGGCTATAGGCTAATTTATGAAATAGGTTAACATAGATGGAGGAAGATAAACAGGAGAATTTCACAAAATCACATGGGGAAATTTGTATAAAATGTTTTCTGTGTTCAAAATCAAAGACTTCAGACAACTGACAACAGGCCATTTGTTGCACAATGATGATACTAGAAACAAAACCACAACATGTAGTTATACAGTTGGACATCCCTATATTCATGACAATCTTCAATACCATATATTAAATTCAGATAATGTCATTATCCACAACATATGTCATAACTCATAACAGGCATACCAAAGAGTAAGTATGAGAAAAAATAAAACACATAAAGGTATGACCCTGCTCTAACGGCAGGGGGTTAACAAGTCCATAAATCTAATCACAGGATGAGCAATCAGTTCCTGCATTAAGACTGGGAAATGTATGTTGCCATGATCCACAGAAACTAGTCTTTGGTTGACTTGTTGATTAGTGATTTGTGGATGTGAGGGATGACACCTCCACCGGCTATGGTTCCTTTGATCAGGGTATCAAGTTCTTCGTCCCCACGGATAGCAAGCTGTAAGTGCCTGGGAGTTATACGCTTCACCTTAAGATCTTTGCTTGCATTTCCAGCTAGCTCCAGCACTTCTGCAGTCAAATACTCCAAGATAGCAGCGGAATAGACAGCAGCAGTTGCTCCTACTCTCCCATGTGCAGTGGTCCTTGACTTCAGTAGACGGTGGATCCGACCCACGGGGAACTGCAAGTTACATATCACAAAAATATTCACCAATGAAAGAATATACAGCATGTAACAACTCAACATCATGTGATATTTAATGCAACTATTTACAGTACAACTTAACTAGGAATCACGGCTCTAAATGTCGCATTCCGTTATACCATTGAGAAGATTTAGGGAGGAAAAAGGAAAAGTTTTCATGAGACCTCCTGGGACAATGTAATTTGGAATGTCCAGAACAACGCTATAATAGGGACAAGTATACATCAATTTTCAACACACTGTCAATTTCTATGGATGTGACAGTTCAAAACCAAAATGAAAATCCCCAACCAGAAAATGCTGTTAAAAAGAGATCCCTACAGCATCAGGTTAATGTATTGAATTAAATACCAACTCCAACAACCAACATGCATTCACTAATCCTAACCTATAGCAGATTCCAAAAAGAATGGCTCCGCATTCATCAGTCACAAAGCAGATCCAAGTCAAAAGAAAATAGGCTTGAAAGAGGTTAGTGAATCGCCAAAGCAATGGTCTAATTTGTTGCTTCGCTTTCGGCCTCTACTTCAAGGACTTTCAACAATAATTTTAGTTCATTCACCCTTAGATGGGAAGTGGTTGTAAAATAGTTAGGATATGCTTGTTTAGATTCCTGGTTAGGTTTACAAAGCAATCCTTGTGAAGATCGTCGCAGGGGCTGGGGTGTTAGATGAGAATACACACTTCGTACAGATTTGGTTCCTATGTAAAGTTGTTTTTGCCTCTCCAGCGAAAAAAGGTTCATCTCTATAGTTACATTTTACACTTCATTATATTGTTTTGTTTCCTAACAAAGAAAAAAATTATCAAAGTAATGATCTCTCGTGTACGCCTCCTAGTCGCAACGTCCAAACATAATTTTGTCATAACACAATGTTACATCATTAGACTACCAATAACAACACAATTTGTAGTCAATACACATGGAAGAATGATATAGTCCATGTCAGAGGCAAAATTCATGCAGTTATATTCTTCACTTCTACAAACCAGGGTCATACTCACACACATCATGTGATTCTGATTCAAATCACGAGAATAATACCTCTATTAACAGTTAAGATTGTGTATCACATATTGTTATCAAGTTTTGGCATCTTCTAAAGGCATGAGACCACTCACCCACTAATGTAAAATAAAATGTCAAATAAGAATATGGATAATAGAGAAGCATATGGGAACAAACGCAGCAGGCATCATATGGAAGGCAGAAAACCAATATAATATATCAACAACAAATCGAACTACATGGCACAAAGCTAATCACCTGCGTTCATGCTTGAAAAAAAGAACTTTTTCCTTAAAATAAGCACTCTCAAAAGCACTACTAATCTTTTAAAAGTAACAAATGACAACCTTCTATTGTTGCTCACTTAAAACTTATACCATATGATTCATTATCTATCATGACCTTCAAAAACACAACTAGTAACTTCTGTTTCACTCAACTTTAATTATCAGTTTTACCTAACATTTTCTTTTTCTTTTCTTTATTTTCATTTATTATTCCTAATAATAATACTTCTGTAAAAATTCACTTCACTAAACCTTAGCTTATATGCCAGAGCACCGTTAAAAATTGAAAAAGAAAAGCGTAATATGTAAGAAAAGAACGCATATTGGAGCATAACCATGGAATTTTTATTTTTAACCAAGTACGGAAATTGAAGACAAAAGGTAAATGGATTAAATTTAAAACACAAGATATAAGAACATGAACACAGAGACAGAAAGATCTGAAAAAAGAACCTGAAGGCCAGCGCGGGAAGAGCGGGAAATGGGTTTCTTCTTGTCCTTGTCCTTGTCCTTGTTGCTAGCCGAGGCCTTTCCCATGATCAAACCTTTGGCGCCTTTTCCCGACATCTTTCCCGACAAAGAATTTTTCAAGATTTGGAGACAGAGAGAGAATTGTAAAGATTAAAGAGAGGGGCGGTCTCGGAGAGAGGGAACTGAGACACGGAGATTTGTAATGATCGAACCACCAAGCGTTCTAAGGATTTCACTTGTTTGTTTATATTCTAGCTATTGACAAAAGTAACCCTTGTTATTTCTCTTTTTGTAAACTAATGGCCTCGTATTTCTATTAATTTTCCGCCATGCCACTCCTTTTCATTTTATTCCCTTCCATCTTTCGTTTTTCACAGGGAAATAAGTTGTCATTCTTCTGCTGTAGTTTTCTTTACGTATTATTTATATCCTACATTTTTACTTATTCAACTATTTTATTATTATAATAATCATTTTTTACACTATTTTATATTTTTAATATTAAAATTTAGTGATTCAAAATTAAAAATAAATTTAATTTTAAGTTAAAAATTAAAAAAAGTTGAGATAAAATTAATAACACATTAAATACACTAGCAATGGTCGAAAATAGAAACCAAACACAAAAAAGAATACAAAAGGAGACCTAATGCATAAACACCGCAATGATGAGATCTCAATATCCTGACGATAATTCTAGAAAGCCGAGTACCCTAGCATTGGCTTAAAATGCCGTAACTTTTGCCTTATAATTGCATTACTGCTTCAACGTTAAATATTGAATGTCGTAGCGTTGCCTATTCAGAAAAATTTTATTTTTGAGTTGAATTGCCTCATAGAGTCAATTTTAAAATCTTACAATGTATGAACTCTTATTCTAACTGAGTTTATAATTTTTAAGGTTAGTATTAACAATATATAAAACCTTGTAACCCCTTATAATTCATTAAATATCAAATTCATCAACAAGAGAGATAATAGAGAGTTTAAGTCACACTTAAGTATTTTAAGTATACAAAATAGTGTGGTATAGATATTTGAGAACTTTGAGTTATTTAAGTATCCTTGTATATCTTGTGGAGGGTTCTGTGTACAAAAGAATGGAATAAAATAAATGAAGATCCTCAAATTTATTGAACCACGTACATTAATTATGTGCTTTCTTTAATTACTTGATTATTTATCTTCTTAATTTGGTGATCTTTATTGTTCTTAGTTACTCGTCAGAAAAAACTTCTACAACGTGCCAAGAGTTCTTAAAGTGTACATTAAAAAACTCCAATAAAATAATATCAGAGCATAGGTTGGTTTAATTATGTCAACTTATAAGTATAAGATAGAGAAGTTTAATAAGTAAAACGACTTCGATCTATGAAAAATAAAGGTTGTGGCTCAACTGGTGAATTAAGGTTAAATTCAACCTTTGAGAAAAATCAAGCAAGAACTAATGAAAAAAGAAAACCAACAAAACCTAAATTTGAGATAGATAGAGAAGACATTAATAAAAAGGCCTATAGTACTATAATGCTATCTTTGAGTGATGAAGCTCTGAATGAGATAGTTAGAGAGAATACGATATTAGATATTTGAAGGAAACTTGACGCCCTCTTCATGACAAAGTCCTTGATGAATCGTCTGTATATTATGAAAAAGTTATATCAACTGTTTATAGTTAAGGGAACTTCTATAAAAAACTACATATATTCCTTCAACAAGATTATCATTGATCTTGATATGATAGATATCAAGATTGAGGAAAAAGATAAGGAGATAATTTTGTTGTGTTCTCTATCTCCAAGTTATGATCACTTTGTGAACACACTCATGTATGGTAGGAATACTTTAATGGTGACAGAGTTTAAAGCATTATTGAACTCTGAAAAACTGAGAAAAAGATCAGAATTTTGTAGTACAGCTGGTTTAGTTGCAAGAATAAAATATGGTAAAAATAACCAATAAGGTAGATAAAAAAAAATGCTACTTTTGTTATAAAGAATGGCATTTGAAGTTGGATTACCCAAAAAGAAATGCAAAGAATGGAGGAGTGGTTGCAATAGTCTATAAAAAAGACTTGAAAATTTTAGAGTCATTAATAGCAACTGGTGAAAAGTATATTGGTAAATGAATACTTGATTCTAGGTGTAGTTACCATGTGCGTCTGGATAAATCTTTATTTACCAATTATATATCCATTGGGAGAATAAAAATACTAATGGGGAATGATTTGGCTTGTAGAGTCATATAGATTAATAGTATTAAGATAAGGATGTATGATGGAAAGATTAGGGAGTTTCATAGTATTTGGCATGTTCCTGAAATTATAAGGAACTTAATATCTTTAGGAGTGCTATATTAAGATGAATATTCATTCAAGGTAGAAAAAAGAATATTTGAGGTAAATGAAGAATCTATAGTAGTGATGAGAGGTGAGAAGCACACTGAACTATATGTGTTTGATGGCAATGTTGTAGGTAGCTCAACAAGGATTGTTGAGAGGATATATATCAAAAAGCAATATTGGAGATTTGCTCACCATAGTAATAGGGGGTTAAAAGAGAATGCATGAAAATAGTGCTCTTGGCAAGGTTATACAACAGAAGTACTATGATGGTGTCAAGAGTGATATGGGAGATCAAAGTACAAGGGTCACCTAAGGGAATATGTATTTTGTATCTTTAGAGACCAATGTCACAAACTTAAAAAGAGTTAAGTCTAAATATAGACTTAAACAGAGTTAACACTAAGTGATAGCGTTAGACTAGATGGATCTTGGTTAAAGCTTATTAGAGAGATTTTAAATCAATTGGGAGTTTGTTAGAAGTTGGTGATTCAAAATCAATGATAAGTTTAATTTTGAGTTGGAAACTAAAAAGGAGTTGAGATGAAGTAAATGACACTTTAGATGGACGAGTAAGAGTTGAAAACAAAATTCGAATGTAAAAAGGAACACAATAAAGGACTTGATGCATTAATGTCGCGATAATGAGATCTCAACGCCACGGTGATAATTCTATAAAGTCAAATGCCTCAACATTGGTTGATGAACGTTATGGCGTTAGCTCGGTAATTACATTTAGCATTGGATATTAAACGTCGCATCGCTGTCTATCCACAAAAAAACTCAATTTTTAAGTAAAATTACATCATATAGTCAATTTTGACTATTACAACATGTGAACGTTCATTTTAAATAAGTTTAGGATTAATTATATATTAACCCTTGTAACCCTTTATAATTTATTAAGCATTAAAATCATCAATAAGAGAGAAAATAGAGAGCTTATATCATATTTGAATGTTTTGAGTACACAAAATAATGTAGTATAAATTTTTAAGAGCTTTGAAATATTTGAATTTTTCTTGTATCTCTTGTAGAGAGTTCTTTATACACAAAAGAATAGAATAAAAAAAGTTAAGATCTTCACATTTATCATAAAAGTGGCCAATTTACCGAAACACGTATACTGATTGTGTGCTTTCTTTAATTATTTGATTATTTATCTTTTTACTTGTGTGATCTTTATTGTTTTTGATTCTTTGTGTGAAAAAACTTTTATAAAGCGCTAAGGGTTATTAGAATGCACGCTAGAAAACCTTGCAACATGTAAGTTCAAAATTGGTAAAATATTTTTAAAAGATATTATATTATAAATTAGAACATTTTAACTTTAGCATATATTTTACTAAATATATTTTTTTGCCTCTAAAAACAAATATTTTTATTTATTTTTATAAGCCCTATATAATTTTGTAACATTTATTTGTAATTTTAAGTACACATTCAAGTTATTTTATTTTATTCATGTGTTACATTAAAAATAAAATAGTACAAATTTTTTTTAAATAATCATTTCACAATATTTTTAACAATAATGATAATAAATTAATAAAAAAAATAAAGAGGTATATGAATAAAAAAGAAAAAAGAAAAATAATTACTAGACACCCTTAGTTTGTCTTAAGTGTCTTAAACACTTTCATAATTTTAAAATTACTTAAAAGATCATTATCCGTTAGTATCTATCATTTCTTTTGATAGAAAAATAAGCAAAATGGTACTTAATCCCTATCCTTTTTTGTGTGTGCACTGTTGTGTGATTTCTACGCTAAACACAAGTGCACACTATCAAGAACAAATAATATAATAATGAGTTAAGTGTCGATTTTACGAGAAACTATTATTATTCTTAATCAAATATTAAGATTGTGTCTTCTTACCATTATTCAGACAGATGATAATTTGACTTTATTCATATTAAAACTAATTATTAATTCTACAAATTAATTCTAATTATACAAACAGTGCAAAGTGCAATTAGTATATGAATAGTATTTAAAATTATAATTATCCCTCAATGTGATTTTATTATCCTATTATTGTTCATTTAATTCAATTATTGGTCACAACATGTATTTCATCAAAAGCATCTTTCGATAGTCGAGTGATTATGCAGTGGTTTAACAAATTCTTATATTCATATGATAATTTAAATAAATCAAAATTTATTACAAACAAGTTGTATTGATCATACATGTTATATATGTATATTCTTATCCTATATTAAAATTTGTAGATATTACTTCATAATCATACATCAATTTATCTATGTCTAAACAATAAGCTGCATTTTTCAAGTTTATCATAATGTTCCATAATCATTCAATCATTATTTTTAGCACATTAAAATTATTAAGAACAATACAAATTGAATAATAAATTAAATTCATAATAATAAGAATCGAATAATTCACTTAAATCCACATATTGAGTTTAAAATTATAATCTTAAATAATAAAATTAAATTAACATAACAAAAGTTTAAAGGTTAAATAATAATAATAATAATAATAATAATAATACATGATATAACAAATTTCAAATTGAATTTATGAAGATAAAATGCCCAATCAATCAATGGCATTGGTTGAATTCTCTAAAGATTAATCCAAATACTTTTAAATGTGTAATTCCTCTTCAAAAAAGCTTCAAGTGTTATTTTTGCACAATATAAGAAAGATTTTTAGGTTAGAAACGTGTTAAAATTGAAAGAAAATATGGTAGAATTAAGTTAAGGGCAAAATTCTCTTTTTGGAGACGAAACAAAATATTTATAGAATCGACTACAATAATTTAAATGATGCTACAGTACTCTAACCAGTGCTTTAATCATTGCTGCAATTATAAATAGTGCATGTGCTACAATATCCAAATCACTGTTTTATAATTACTGTAGTGATTTGCAATAGTAATTTTCTTTTTTTGCTCCAATTTCATCTTTTTCTAACTTAATCATATAACAATAATATTTAATACATAATAATCTTTAAATCACTAAAAAATAAACAATTACTAAAATAAATAAGATCGATTTATAGATCTAAAATACACTTATTATGCACTTTTCTTTCTTTCTTTCTTACATAGTCTTCTTTATTTTTTAAGGTCGATTTATAAATCTAAAATACACTCATTATGCACTTTTTTTTTTCTTTCTTTCTTACATAGTCTTCTTTATTTCTTCTCTTATTTTTCATGCACTTCTTCATTTTTTTTTCACATAGTTCTTATTTTTTTCTTTCTTTCTTCTTTTTTTTCTATGCACTTTTTCTTCTTTTTTTTTCTTCAACATAAATCTTCTTCTTTTTTTTCCCCAAAATAATGGGAAAATAAGAAGAAAAAATGGTGAAAATTTTGTTAAAGAACAAAGAAATTTGATTCAAAGTGGATTTGATATTTATTTGAAAATATATGAAATTGCATTCTAATTTGAGGAAAAGAGGAGGGTTGAATTTTAGGGTTTTTTTTTTTAAATAATAGTATTGAACTTTAATAAATTTAAAATTGATGACCTATTTAAGAATTATTGTTGAAGTTAATTAATTTGGTGAAAGAATAAGAAGAAGAAGAAATTGATATTGTGAAAGAAGAAGTAAAGGTACTTGGAAAGAAGAAATTGATTTCTGAAATGGGCATCTTGATATATTTTTTAAAAGGGTCATATTTCTTCTTTTTTTTTAAAATAAAATTTAGCCATGAAGAAGAATAGGCCATAACTTTTGACTTTTTTTGGTTTTTTTTATTTTTATTTTTAAAAATAGGATAAAATCATAATTTTAAGTTGTTTAAAAATTTTTTTATTAAAAAAATGATAAATAATAATGGACAAAGGTTTTTTTTAGATAATTTTAAAACTATAAAAAGTATTTAAGACATTTAAACTAAATAAAAGTGTCAAACAGTCATTTTGCCTAAAAAAATTATAGTGCGAAAGTGGTAACTTGAATTTCTTTTAGTTTTATCATTTTTGTTGCTTTGGAAAATTTTTAAAAATAATTTTTATTAGATATTATTATTTTTTTTTGGATCAGGGTCAAAGTTTTTAATCTTTTATGACTAATAACATAATAAATTTTTATTTTTGCTATAAGAGAGATAAAAATGGAAACGGTCTTTTATCATAAATGATTAAAAGCTTTGACCTTAATAAAATATATATATATATTTAATAAAAGTTATTTTAAAAAATAGGAGAAATATTAATGAACCGTCTTAATTTAGTCTAAATCCTTAAAACATTCAATTATTTTTAAAAATATTTTGAAAACCCTCTCTTCAATTCCATACGTTAGTTTTACCCTTTTTTAATATTTTTTTTAAAGTAAAAAAAGAAAACATCAATGCACCACATGTTTTTTCACCAATGCCGCTTGTTTCTAATTCTTCCTGCAACTTTTCTTCTTATTCTTCAGAAAAATAACTAAAAGAAAATGGAAATGGAAATGAAGACTTCTTCAAAAAAACATTTCAAATTTTGTTACTACAATTCCAAGCGTGCATTTTATAATATATATTTTTTAAACTCACATTATAATATTTATTCAATCGCATATAAAATTAAGAGAACATAAAAAGCAAAAAAATAAAGCAACTATTACCTTGTCCATCTCAAGATAAACAGCAGCACGGTTAGTCAAGTATGAAATGTCTTGATCATCAACATCCAGCGCCTTGGTATAATGTTTAACCGCTTTCTCAAATTGCTTCTTCTTATAAGCAGCATTGCCTTCCTCTTTCTCCTTCAACGCCTTTTCTTTCCTTTCTTTTGCTTCCTTCTCCGCTTCTGTCAACTCTATCGGCTATGGATTCTTCTCCTCCTTAGCCGACTTCGGTTTCTTAATAGAATCTTCCTCCTGCATTTCCACGGCATCACCACCAGTGGACCCCATAAACTTCACGTTCAATAAGACTCTCAAAGCTTGCATCACACGCTGGTCCTTCAGGTACAGATTCAGGTTGTTATGGTTTTTCTGATCATCAAGAATCATATCGCGAAAATCTTTTTGTTCGAGATAATTTCTCGTCGTCAGATCCGCCATTAATTTCGCCCACATCTCGGGTCCAGCAAAAGCGGAAGCGAACGGATTATCCGTAGGCGGGGAACGAGATCTGAACGAAGCCGAGGACGCCGCCCTAGCATCGGCCAAGCCGGATTTGAGTGCTTCATTGTTAGGATCGAGAATAAGAAGAAATGAAGAAGGGCGCATTGGTTTTTTTTTTAAATTTTCTTTTTTTTATTATTTAAAAAAATAAAGGAGTAAAATCGTAATTTTAAACTGTTATAAAAAGATTGTATCAAAGTAAATGAAAAAAATTGACGGACTTCAAACTATTTTTAAAAATAAGGTAATACTTTAAACACTTAGGCTAAAGGGTGCATAGTACTTCTTTCTCTGAAAATTTCCGTTTTCCTTTGGGTTTTTTTCGTCAAAACCCAAAGGTATAAGACTGACCCCTCGAAGTTTGTCCTTAATTGCAGTTTACTCCTTCAATCTTATCCATTTATTTCCTATTGCCTTCATTTCATCCAAAGCTTTCGGAACAAGAATAAAAAAATATATAAAAGGGGTTCATAAAGACGAGGTGTCGCTCTTAATCATGTCGTCAAAACGACATATCATACAAAAGACAGAGACAACATTTCATGCCCAACACCTGGGCAAAGATAATGATAGGTGATATTTAACTGTTTCTAATAAAATGAACAACTAATTCAATTTGACATGAACTTTTGCTAAAAGTTAGTTAAACAATAATCAGATCATTTATGTTTTTTTATAATAATACACGCTTTCAACTGTCGAATTTGTAACAGAGCCAACTCACTGTTTTCTCCGGGACCGCCTGCTCATAAACTTCAATAAAACGTTTACGTACTCTTGTTTTCTTCCACCCAATAAAATCTGAAGTTGTAAAATATAAGGTGCGGAATTCAATTTCACAGGTAAATGGAACTTGACAGAACAACTAGTCCACCCAAAATATATCTATTCAACGCATCATTAAAATCTTTATATTTAATCTTTGTCTCTATGTATTTTAACTAGGCGATCTAAAACAATTATGCTAGGCAAGAGTGATAAATATGCTAGGCCATATCACTAATTCCCTGCTTCTTCCTTCTCTTTAGTCTTCCCTTCATCTGCAATGAGGAAGCCTTCAATCTTGCGTGTAACCTCGTCTGCAGTCACCTTAACTTTTCCAACCGATCCATTAGGTGTTATTGTTTCAGTATCATCATGAGTCACAGGGCCAGTTTGCCATATTCTAATGGTTCCATCCTCGGACCCTGAGGCATATGATTCCCCTCCTGGCGAGAAACGCACGCAATGCACAGGACCATGATGACCCTTGTTGCATGCTGCATCCAGAGACAAATTAATAATTAGCAACACAGCGGAACCTGAAAAACACTTTAGATATACTATATTTAAAAGACACAACAGAGCGTCTACAATAAAAGCAGTAAAACTAAACATGCATAAGTCATTGTCAAGTTCGATGATTGTATGGGAAACCAATCTGACAAACAAGAAGTATAAAACAATTAAATGTACTTAATAAAAAAAAATTTCAGTATTTTTATTGTATGTTGAAGCACATACCAATCTCATCGCCAGTATGGAAATCAAAAACACGAATCCACATATCTTCTCCTCCAGCAACAAACTTATTCCCATACTTCGGTTCCAATGAAGCTGATTCTATTGTGCATGGCATGTTGTAGCTCTTTACTAACCCAAAACTGGTGAGATTTCAAGAGAAATAAATAACTCAAAGATTTGACAAATAATATTACTATGGTTTGAGAGAAAGTAAAAGTATCTACTCGGACACTGCAGGGGCAAAACAAATAAATGTATCTTACACAGAACAACTTGAAATCTGGCTCAAGAAATAAAAATCTGGTCTAAAACTTACTGATTTGCATCCCAGAATTTAACAGTTGACCCGTCAGCAGTTGTGATAAAACGGCCATCTTGGCTCACTTCAGCACTGGTTACAGATGACTTGGTCTCAAGTGTCTGGACTATCTTACCACTTCTCACATCCCATAACCTGTAAATTTAGTAAATTTTTTCACAAGTTGTAAGTCCAATGCAGCCACAGAACTACATCAAAATTTAACGTTATGATTATAAATGCTTTAAAGACTTATAATTCAGTGCTGGGAATTTATATCTGACATCAACAAGCATATGCAAATTAAATGAGAAAATCCTCCTGTCTGCTTTTCTGTTAAGAAGACTTCCTAAAGGGAATATGACGTGAAACCAATTTTGTGAAATTGAAAAATTCCCTGAAAAAAGCCTCCACCAGTTTTGTAACAAACTATGGCATAAAGTTATCCAAAAGAATCAAATCTGTCAGATTGAATTGTTGAAAGGAATCAAAGTAACAAAAGCAAAGTACCAAATAATGATTTTTTTTTTCAAGTAACAAGTAACATAAAACCTAAAAAGAAGAAGCAACAAGCATCATAAATACCACATAGCAGCAGCTCTAAAAACATGGTGCAGAAGAGACATGTATACCTGACACCTCCCATATCAGTGCAAGAGCTTAAAATTGTCTGGTCACTGTGAAGCCATGCAACAGTTCTGACCGAACCAGGAGATCTATCAACTTCTCTTGGGGGTGCATCTGGACGATTCAAATCAAAAATACGCAGGATTTTCTCCATCCCCCCAGTGAGTAGTAGGCGTGTATCCTGTGCCCAGATTGAAAAACATCAAATCAGAAGCATGGATACAAATAACTATAGTGCTAAAATATAAACATCATCCCACTTTTTTGAAATGATTCTATAAGAATGACCACACAAATAATTATAGAGAACCATCGTAACAAATAAACACCATATACATTATGAACCATCTAAAGGCTTGGGCTAAGAGTTATTATAATTTCAAAAGGAAAAAATTCAGAAATTAACTTTAACACGATAATTCCACATACATATCTTCAAGTATAGTGCATAACATGAGGGGTGAAGCTGGAAGAATATGATACAGATCACAGCATTCAAAGTAATCCCCTATCATATCAAATAAAAGAAAGGAAAAAAACCAACTTTACCTCTGAAAAAGTACAAGCTCGAACAATATGCTTGTGTTCAAATGAATGTAGCACATCGCCCGTTAATGCATCCCATACTTTCCTGCATGTATGATCATTGCAAATGCTAATGTAAAACTTTTTTATTTACAATGGGAAACTTTACAGTTTACACAACCTCCAGAGAACAACTCAAAAGATTAAAAAAAAAAAAAAGGCAATCAGTCTCTAAACACCACCCAGTACTCGATAACTCTTCAGGCCTTCTAAACGAAATTTTAAATCAGCAAAGCCAAACATTCCTACATGTTCTAGTAGTAGCCTGAGTATCATCAGACGATGCTAGGTCATAGTAAAAAACCAGACAGAAAAACCTCTAGATCACGGACATGCTCAGATTGAAAAAACTGAGAAAATGGGTCAATTACATACGCACTGAAGTCTGCAGAGGCAGATGCAGCACGCAAAGCATTGGTATCCAAGCAGCAACTCCATACAGCACCCTTGTGTCCTTCAAAGGTCCCAATCCAATCTCCAGTCTCTCCATTTCTGAGCATAGGACTGGAATCTGAATCACAATAATAAATAGAAACCTGATTTAGTAAAGGAAAAGCTCTTAGATACTACAAATAAAATCAACAATCTTCATGTTAATATGATTATCAGAATCTAATTTTTGCTCCAATCTGCCACGGTCCTAATCTTTTTTATACAAAGGCAGAGTCAATGTCAACATAATCATATATAAATTGAACCTATAAAGATCATAGTAACAACAGATTCTAAAATCACGTAATTTATAAATTTCTACTGAAAAACAAAAATTTGTAAAAGGTGGGAATAGCGTTACCCTTGCTGGCACTGATAAGGAAGAATCCATCGGGAGTAATCGGACTGTAAAATAGATCCACCACGGGCCTGGAATGACCGTGGCATACAAGCGGAACCGCAACCTTTTTCTTATCCATCAATTAACAAAATCAAAGTTCGATAATTCTTTTTATTTGTGATCTATGGAATAGAAAATGAAGAAAAGGATTATAAATAACAAAATTTACAGGAAATCGGGTGAATTAGAGAGAAATATCGTTAGTGAAAGAGAAATGGCGGTACTAAGAACAGGTGGGAAACGCTAATTAAATGGGATTATTGGATTGAATTGGGTGATTTAGCGTAAATCCACACCTCCTAACCCTAGGCTCTGGAGTGAACTTGAAACGTTAGACGGGATTAAAGAGTTAACAGTAAGAGCAGATTAGAAATAATGTAGTTACAGAACAGAGCTAGGTGACAAGGGTTAGGCGCAAGAGAAACGCTTGCTGTGGATGTGATCCTATATACACTCCCTTTCCCTTCTTTTTTTTAATTACTTCCATTTTTTTTTTGTTATTATAATTTTATGTCTTCGGCATAAGTTAGTAAGAAAAAGAAAAGAGTAATATAACTATTTTAAAAATTTTGTTTTAAATTATATTTTAAAAATAATTTGTTAAATAAATATTAAACAGTAAAATAATATAATTTTAAAAATTATTTATTATTTATAAATTTTAATTTAAAATACTTAACATTATTTAAAAAAAATTAATAATTTCTTTGATACATTTGAGATGTTAATCGTAGGACTTTTTTTTAAAATTAAATTAAATATTTTGGCAGTTAAGGTTCGAGTTTTTTTAATAATTTTTTTTAATTTTTAATATAATAAATTTAAATTTTATTAATTTTAAATTTATAAATTATGTCACACAAATATAATTATTATATATCTTTTTAAAATTTTAATTATAAATATTAATAAATTATTATAATATTAAAAAAATTAAATTAAATTTCTAAAGTCATGAAAATTTATCATTTAATATAAAAAAAGTTAAAATACCACTTATAAGTCATATCCCAAGTCAAATTTATTTTTTTTAAAAAGATTATACACATTATATGGTATTTGATTCTAATACGTCACTATTAATCTCCAAATTAAATCAATAAAATTTATTTTTATAAAAAATTATATATTTAAAGATGGTTATTTTTATCTTAAAAAAAAAAGGAAAAGAATAAAAACGTGACTTGATCCAAAAGAAACAAGACTTGAACCGCCTCAGACCCATCAGGAAGGCTATAAACGGCGACACTATAGGCAGAGCTATAAATCAAACCAAACACCGGACTGGATCCGAAAGAAAATTATATTCGAAAAATCGAACTCTCATGTTAGCAATAATGGCCGCTGTAGGAATCGAAAGGAAGCAGCCGGAAGTGGCGGTGCCGGAGGAGGCTTGCTCGGCGAAAGGAGGATTGAAGCAAGGAGAGGGATTGAGGCAATACTATCTCCAACACATCCACGAACTCCAGCTCCAAGTCCGGCAAAAGAGCCACAATCTCAATCGCCTCGAAGCTCAGCGTAACGAACTTAATTCTAAGGGTTCGTATCTCTAACCCTAACCTAACTTCAATTTTATTTCGTTGTTAACCCTTGATCCTAGGTTTCGACGTTTTGATTTCTTATTATTTGATTCATGGACTGTTAGTGTAGTTAATAGGGTTTGCGGGTTTGATTGAAGATGAATGAATGTGTTGTTTTAGTTTAATTAGTGTACGACTTGTTTGAATTTTGGAATATCGATAGTGAGGATGCTTAAAGAAGAACTGCAGCTGCTTCAGGAGCCTGGATCGTATGTTGGTGAAGTTGTTAAAGTTATGGGCAAAAATAAGGTTCTTGTGAAGGTAAGTTTATGCTTACGTAGATTAGTTTGTATATGACGATTCTAGTTTAGAGGTATGTTGTTTATGGTTACTTTTGCTCAATGTACGTTATTTTGTTACCTGATTGGATTTCTTTTTTTTTTGTTTTTTTGGTTTGCGTAAACTTTGACCAAAACCTTTATTCAAGTAGATTTCCTTTGGATTTGTGAGGTATCTATGGACGGTTATCGAAATCTCCGGCCATATTTTGTTGTACATATCATTTCATGAACTGAAAATCTAGTGTGGGTTTGAATGAGGGTTTGAATGAGGATGATTTTTCATATGAGGCATGATCTCTATATGGAGATTGTTTATCCAGTAAAGTTTCCCAAAGGGAAATTTTCTCATCAATGAACGAACAAATATGCTTTGTTGGTTAACCCAGGACACAAGATTATGTGCCTTAAAGTGTGTTCTTGTCAGTCTCTCCAGGCAGTCGGTTCTGTAATTTGCCCAATCTGATAATCAAGAAGTACAACTATCTAATAGATGCTGGAATATGAGCATCATTGTGCAGTACTAGATATTCAATTGTCTGGGATTCGTAGTTTGAGCTATTGTAGCTTCCATAAAACTTATCACTACTTTGGAAAAAGTTCTAAGGTACAATTCATCTTCGTTTTGTTTCTTCCAGGTTCATCCAGAGGGCAAATATGTTGTGGATATTGATAAAAGTATTGATATAACCAAGATCACACCATCAACAAGAGTTGCACTTCGTAATGACAGCTATGTTCTTCATTTGATCTTACCAAGCAAAGTAGATCCCCTGGTCAACCTCATGAAAGTTGAAAAAGTCCCAGACTCTACATATGACATGATCGGTGGTCTTGATCAGCAAATTAAGGAGATAAAGGAGGTGTGATCACTGGGCATTGTTACTGCAAAGATTTCTAGTTAGTTGCTTATTGCTGATCTTTTAGGTTGTTGATTGATTCAATTTGCCGTGTCTCATAATCTTTACAGGTCATTGAGCTTCCTATCAAACATCCTGAATTGTTCGAGAGTCTTGGAATAGCTCAACCAAAGGTACCGTTATGTTGTTAAGTTACTGTGTCATCTTGTGATTGATAGTTTATATTACATTATTTGACCCTCTCTCTCTCTCTCTCTATATATATATATATATATATATATATATTTCTCTCATGTAATAGGGTGTATTGCTATATGGACCACCTGGTACTGGAAAAACATTGCTGGCTAGGGCTGTGGCTCATCATACTGATTGTACTTTCATCAGGGTTTCTGGTTCTGAATTAGTCCAGAAG
The DNA here is from genome assembly GCA_946807835.1 of Ailanthus altissimus. NCBI lineage: Eukaryota > Viridiplantae > Streptophyta > Magnoliopsida > Sapindales > Simaroubaceae > Ailanthus > Ailanthus altissimus. The sequence goes on from OX327689.1 coordinate 28,337,725, forward strand.
TACATTGGAGAAGGCTCTAGAATGGTTAGAGAACTTTTTGTGATGGCAAGGTTTGATTTCTTTCAAATTTAACATTTGCATTTTCTATGGACGACTCTTCCTCATTTGATTGTTGATTTTGCTTTCTTTTTATCTTTCTTTTTTTTTAAATATACTTTTGGTATTCATTTGTGTATTCCATTTCATGTTCTTTCTTTTCCTTTTTTAATTAACTGTAATAATGTAAAATGGGATGTGTTGGGCCGTTGCTCTGTTTGATGCAATAATTGTGCTTGTAGTGTTTTATTCCCTGTTGGTTATTATTTTGAGTTTATTCATAATACAACATGGGTGAAGTATTTCTCCGGAGGAGTTCAAATTTTGAAAACAGTTTAGTTGTATTTCGAACCATTACACAATTGCTTTCTTGTAAGTATTTCTGATGTAGGACAAAATAAGAAATAGACTATTTTAGGATTTCTTATTTGAGTGTTATTTGATATTTTTAGTTTAATAGGGTTATTATTCTTATTTGGTCATAATTTTACGAAAGTCTAATTTATTTAGTTATTATTCTTTATTGAGTAGGATTTGTGGTTTATTTAGGATTAGTTAATCTATTACTATAAATAGGCGTGTTATTTGTAACTTTGAGGAACAATCTCATTAATCTCATCAATAATATTTCTGTTATATTCCCTTTGGGATTATCTTTGTTGTGGATTCGACACTCTTTCTCTAATGAGAGTTATCTTTTCTCGTGGATTCAAGACGTCCGCTAGAACAATATCTAGCTTCATTTTCGCGTTGTGTCAATTTCTCTGGAGGAGTATAAATATTGCTTGTAGTTGATTATCCGATGCCCTTACTGTTTTTCTTCTAGCTTCTTGTCTTATTGGTTTGAATCCTTGCTTGCCTGTTTTCAACAGGGAGCATGCTCCATCAATCATTTTTATGGACGAAATCGATAGCATTGGATCTGCTCGAATGGAATCTGGCAGTGGCAATGGTGACAGTGAGGTACAGAGGACAATGCTGGAGCTTCTCAACCAGCTAGATGGATTTGAAGCATCAAACAAGATTAAGGTATTGTTTATGGCTTCTATTTGAAATGTGTTCGTTGTAGGAAAAAGGTGTAGTAAGTTGTTGTTGTTCTAATTGACATATTATTGACTTTGACAAACACTTTGAAACAGGTTCTGATGGCCACCAATCGAATTGATATTCTTGATCAAGCTCTTCTCAGGCCAGGGCGAATTGACAGGAAGATCGAATTTCCAAATCCTAATGAGGAGGTACATGCCACATTTGCCATGACATGCATATTTGGGAAAATCTAGTTCTTATATATTATTTGTCCTTTGAACCGCCTAAACCATTTTATTCACGCTCAAAAGAATTGGACCATATGAAAGAGTTGATGGCTTTGTTTGTGAATGCTTGAAACAAAAAGGAATTTTCTTTTCCAGAATGGATCACGCTTAGAGATTCTTCTACAAAAAAAAAAAAACATATTTTAATGTTTGTATTTATGATCTTATGGATATATCTGTTGGAGAGAAGAGTTGCCAGTTTTCATTTTTTTTCTACATTGATCTGTGAAGGATGAGGTGGCAGTTTGGTAATTTCATTATAGTCGCTGATTTGCGGAATCACTTTTTTCAATGATTACTACATAAGTGCATGCATTTGTTGCAACTTTCCCTTGTAAAGGCCACAAATATACCTATTTATGCCTGTATGAGTGATCCTGAGTTCGAATGAGGGACTTCATTGTTAATGTATGATGCTGTATTAGAGTTGATGCATTATATCATAATGTTGGTAGTATTTTTTTCTGTATTTTATGTATGTCATCCCAACTGTCTGTGGGTACTATTTTCAGCCATTTTTTATGTGCTGATGTTATGGTATGCTTATTCCACTTTGTGCAGTCACGTCTTGATATTCTGAAAATACATTCAAGAAGAATGAATTTAATGCGTGGAATTGATTTGAAGAAGATTGCTGAGAAGATGAATGGTGCATCTGGTGCAGAGCTGAAGGTATGATTTGTTACTTAAATATCTTCTCTCTGTCGTGCGACTGGTCTTCTCTTTTCTCTTTCCTCAAATCTTCTGTTTGCTGAGTAGGGATATTTATTTGACCATGGGGTTTCATCAAGTTTGAAATGTACGAGGGAAGTTTGAACTCGATTTTCCATTTTTAACCAAAATTGTTATTGACTATTCAACTCCTGATAAAGTCCTTTCGTTGAAATACAATAATTCAACTTAAATGTAAAAAAGTTGATGTTTGATATGTGAAAAGGACTCATTGTTGTTCAATGTTGGAATTAACCCGCGCTCAAATCCAAACTTCTTGAACTAGTTCATTCTTTGGTGTACTTTATTGTCAACTGAATACTGAAAGTTGTGTAGGTGATAAGTGAACAATAAATTACTTCTTCAGTTGGGGAGTGAACTAAACCTATTGTTTTAATATATTCCTTCTGTTTTTGATTCAAGCATTGTTATCCTAATTCACATTATGTCTGTAGAAGTTTTTTATTGCTGATTTCTGATACATAGGAGAGAGATTATCATTGTTGAAGGTTATTATTAATAAGGATTTGGAAGATGATTACTTCAATCTTATTATTTAGTAGAAACATCTGTTTTTGGTTGTTACAGCAGCCTTGGTTATGATACATACATCTGGCAAATTGCAACTTGTTCATGGATTCCCAAGGATTTTGTTTCCCTTTCCATGATACCTTTAACTTTCACTAATGGTTGTCGTTAATTAGGGACTGCACATCCCATAAACATGAGCATGCATGATACCAACATAATAAAAGTTAACATTTAATTGGTAGTTTACAATTAAAAGTTCTGCAAGTTCTTGCCCATTAGCAAGTATGAAATGAGATGATTACATTGATTTTTAATTATTCTGATTTATTGTTTTACAATAAACCGAAAGGAGGGAAATGTCCAAGTGCGAATGCACGTTAAACGTGGTTTGTATGTTGTTTCTATTACTTAACTTTGCTTGTTTTACCAGGCGGTATGCACAGAAGCTGGCATGTTTGCTCTAAGAGAGAGAAGGATCCATGTAACACAGGAAGATTTTGAGATGGCGGTGGCCAAGGTCATGAAGAAGGAAACAGAGAAGAACATGTCCTTGCGGAAATTGTGGAAGTAATCATTTATGTGTTGTGCATCTGTTTCTTGAGCAAGATTCAAATAGTACTGCACTTGTGTGCCAGATATTTGCACTATTAGGCTTTTTTGCCTGGCTGTTGTCGTTTCTTGCACTTTGTGACCAAGGTTACCATCTTATTATTTAGATTTGCAACCTAGGAACGCCTTAAAAAAAAAAACCTATCTTTATGATGCATGCACCATCCAATACTCGTTTCTTGATGTTCGTTGTGTTTCATGATTCATAGGAAAGAAATAGGTCTGTCATTTAACGGCCTAGTTGCTCTTTATGATAACGTATACAGTGGTGCTATGGCTTTCTTGGAGCACCTTGATTGATTATCCTAGAACTAATTTTTGTTGCTGGCTTGCCTGGCCTGACGGGGATAATATGACCCTGAATTTCGTTCGAAAAGTCTTTGACAGAATCCCCTAAAACGCAAAAGTCTCTTCTGCATCTTCTTATTCTTATAAAAGCCTATAAAATATTTTGTTACAGTACTCGCTTTTTTTAATCACACGTGTTAGGTTCTTTATGACAGACATGCAAGTTAAGTTTGTGAATTTGGCAAATATAAGAAACAATTTGGTTGGTTGTATGGATTGATTGCTGTATTGTAGCATTTCCCTTGTTTTGGTGTGTGTCAGGCAGCAACCATTGACCGCGCCCTTTGCATCACTGCCGTGCTTTTCATGCAAAGCATTGTTACTTTTTTTCGGACGGGTACGGATCGTCGTTGACTAGGAAATGAATCAGTCCCTTCTATCTTTTAATAGTTTTATGGTTGTAGTTGGGCGACTGAATTTTAAATTATGATGAGAAACTCCAAGTACCTTCAATTTGAAACATTGTGAGCGATCAACTGATAAATCTGTATTCGGACATGTGATTGTGATGGAAGAGATTATTATAAGCATGGCAGGTAGGTAGGTAGTACAGAATCTTTTCTAATTATGTTGTGGTCAACCCAAATAAATGATACTCACATATTTTCTTTTTGTGTGCTAGTCAACATTTTTTTTGTTCGAGTTACCCATAGACAAGGTAATTGCGACTGAGAGTGCCACGCAACGGTCATGGCCGTAAAAAAAAATAAACTTTCCTTGTTCCATCCGTGCTGGTCTTGAAAATTAACTTACGTAGTTCAATTTTAATCTGTTAAGCCCATGACTCCATCTAGCTTCTGCATAGTACCAGCTTCTCTTTAATTCATTATTTGTTTATGCTGCTGGCCTACAGATGCCGTAGCCATGGTAGGTATAATTATAAACTTGTTAAGTAGTCAGGAGTAGTTCTCTTTTAAATGAAGTAGGTAGCAGATTTCTTTCCTTTGAATCAAAGTTATGACTTGGTCTAAAGAAGTTAGAAATTGCTCTCGCATCTCATGCATATAGGACTAGGACCACCGTGATTGCTAGACAAGTTGTGCCCACATTTTATCATTTTCTTGAATTTGGGAATGATGAATGGGTGAGCAATCAACAAGAGATGATATTGATAAAAGCAACCCCATTTAATGATGTTGAATTTACAATCATGCAGTCCCTAAGTCAAAGCTTATCAGTAGGTGCTACGTTCTCTTATATCCCATCGGTCTGCTGGAAGCACTTAATTTATTAGTGATTAATTCTTGAGATAATAACATATGAGCAATATTACCTGCAGAAAGAGAACAAAGTTCAAAAGCTCTTATTATCACAGCTAAATGCGCGTAATGAGTCGGGATTGACTCGCGTAGTGAGTTGGCATTCTCAAGCCGTCCCTTTTACTACTCAAAAACACATTATTAAAATGAATTTTAAATCTTTACGTTATATGTTGACTTAGAAGACAGTTGGAGAGCTTTATTCTTCCTTTGAATAGCTCCTGCTTCTATTCTTGCAAAAAATGCTCAGGGTACGGCAACCCCTCCAATGGCTATCTTTCTTCCTCTTCCTTTCCCAGCTCTGTAAGACCTCTTTTGCCGATGTAGGCACTGCTGCCGTTTACAGTCCCCCGTATTTACGTAAGTATATGTATTCACAAATCAACATGGGCTTTCATAAATTCACTTGACCTCACGGGCTTTTCTTATTCATTTCTTCTTCCTAAATTTGATCCCATATATATAACTACAGCAACGACGTGTTTTGAGAATGACCCGACGCAGTTCCCGTCGAGCAATTTTTTCGGAGCAGCTGGAGATGGGATATGGGACAACGGGGCATCCTGTGGAAGACAGTACTTGGTGAGGTGCATAAGTGCCTCGCAGCCTGGAATTTGCATACCTGAGCAGACCATTCAAATCAGGATTGTTGATTATGCCCTTCAATTGCAATCTCAACCTTCGGCTTTGGGCACTGCCATTGTTTTAACCGAGACTGCCTACAGAACCATCGCCAACTCAACCGTTGATTTGATTAATATTGAATTCCAACAGTAATTTTCTTCATAACCCTCGTTATACTTCACAGATATAATTATCTATAATTAGTTAGATTTAGAAGGATTTCCTATAGCTTGGTTTCTTCGTGGAAAGAGAAGGATGGAGAATATATTGTTCTTTTAACTTGTTAGACTGAGAAATTTGTCTATCTTTTCTACGCAGGGTATGATATCAGAATTCACAGGTCAGCTTGATTATTCTGTATCTCAAGACAAGAGAGATGATGAATTGCATCTTCTGCAATCAGATATATATTGCAGTCTTTCTAATGACAAACTCTAAACTTCATCTCTTCTGATGATTTTTCATGAAATTCATGTAGATAGATGATTCATTTCCTCTCGTATATATTGTTTGTGATTCAAAATTGCAAGCTTTAAGCGTTATTATGATATCAGCTATAATCTCAGAGATGTATTGTTAATTTGGTGATATTCTAGTTTCTGGAACCTTGTAATTGTCCCTCTCTGATTGGTTCTTGGTGTTAATTCTTCTCCTTCTTCGATAATAATGTGAATAAAAATCTGTCATTTACTATTCCCTCATTCTACGTCGTTTGAATAAATAAACCAAAATGGGATTCTTTCACTAGAATTTCATGGCTTTGGAAGCTTCTTCAACCAGTCCAATTTGATTGAACTTTACCACGTCTCCAACCCAAATGATAATATTTTTGCTGTAATAAAATTAATCTCCTAATTTAGGTCGATATATCAAATAAACTGCATTTTCTGTGAAAATTTTGTCTTGGTTTACTGGTTTAGTTGACAATTTTGAAATTGCTTAGCCAATTATAAACCGCCTTCATAACAGGTTTGAGGCAGAATAATTATTGCTTCTTGCATCTAAACTAATTAGCTGGTTTGGTCAAAGCTTAATTGCTTTCTATACAATTCAAAGTTGTTAACTGATTTGATTGGTGCTTTTAAAACCGATTTAAGTTAGTATGTTATGCAATTAGACCAAATTCAAACCAGATAATCAGTTTCCTAAAGCATCAAATCAGTTTGCTCAATTAACAATCATATTTTAGACTATAAAAATACTCAATTCACCCCCTCATGTGTTGTTTAAACTTAGAATTTTATTTTTAATTATTATTTAAAAATAAAATAAAAACTCTGAAACCTCCTCTCTTTAAAAAATGTGTTGACCCATCAATTCAAATATGAATAATTTAATAAATAGGTGGTATTTAGATTGAGCATGAAATAAACAGGTTACAAGTCAAGTGAAAATAGATGGATGCTTGAAAAATATACTTGTTGTATTTAACAAATTAAGCATAAGAACAACAATATCAAAAAGAGTCATTCTGCTGTAGGTTCATTATACTATATAGTTCTTCTACATTTCTATTTATGTCCTAAGTATTTCATTATTTTTTGTGGTGTATTTCAAGTTTATGAAGTTTTTCAAAATATAACACATAAATTACATGTAATATGAAACATGAAATGTAAAAAAGTGTAAAGGAAAACTTTGAACGATATAAACTTTACTGTATAATCAATTATGGTAGTCACGATGCTATCCATAGATTTTGGGTCGATTTAGAATACAAGTGTGGAATAGAAGCACTAACTACACTATATTTCTTGTGGTTTTAAAGTTATGTGAAAACATATATATGTTAAGTCAACTCTGTTGTTAAAAAAAAAAATTGGTAGGTGACTTGGATTGTTTGGGACTTTGTGTTAGAAGTGGACAAAATCATGTTTCAAGTTCAGTTCTCAACTGAATCGAAATTAATTAGTTTTAGTATAACAAATCGAACTAAATTATTTCAGTTTGATTAGATTTTTAGTTTTTTTTTTCAAAAATTTAATTTATTTTAAAAAATAAATAAAACCAAATTGAATTAAAATAAACTAATCGAACTCAAATAAAAATAACTGATTAAAAATTAAACTCTAAATCAAACCGATGACACTCTAAAAATCAAACACTCTTACTTTTTGTGACAAAGTAGCAACGTGATATGTCGACTCTTTGGTAACACCCTCTTTAAAAAAAAAACGTTAACGCTTCACACGAAGAATTGAGAATCTACCTAAGTGGATGTAATAGTTTTAAAAAGAATGATCACAAAAACATAAAGTAGGAAACCAATCATTTTCAAAAAGTATGAACTAGGAGAAGATTTTCCACTCGTAAATTGACCCGGAAATTTGGTCATTCAGATTCAGTGCAATCAATATTACTTTTATAAGTTTCATTCTGATCACACAATCAATTTAATATAAAAGAATACTTATTTCTAAGTTCTTCTAACTAGTAGTTATCAAGTCTGTTAAAAATATAATAAGCCGTATATTTTTATTATAAATAAAAGTTGTACAATAAGAGTTTCTATATAAATTTTAACATATTATAAAATAAAAAATTAATACTATATATAAAAAAAATAATTACAGATTACAAAATGTATGAAGATTATATTATTAATATAATTAATATCATATTAAATATATTAATATATATTATCACAAATTAATACTTCCTTTCCCTCAAATTTAAGATGATGGAATAGAAGCAAATTTGAATTTGGAAACAACTAAAAAGTAGAGATTTGGTGAAGATATCAACAGGTTATTCTTTAAAAAAGATGGAGTGAAGAGTAATTGTTCCCTGAGAAACATGTTGCCGAACAAAAATATAATTTGTTTCAATGTGCTTAGTCTACTCATAAAAACATCATTGTGAGCAATTTAAATGGCACTCTGATTGTCACAATAAAGAGGTGTAACTCTAATGTGAGAAATATCTATATCTAAGCTCGTAACACAAGAAAAGAATGAGTCAAAAAATGGAGGCTATGAAAAAGTGTATTTTTTAGATAACGTAAGATATGAAGAACTGTTGCATAATGAGAAGTACAAGGAGCGACCATAAATTGACTGACAATATGAACAGCATGAGCAATGTCTGAGTGAGTAATAGTGAGATAGACCAAACTATCAACTAACTGATGATAAAAGGTTGTATCACTGAGAATAGTACCATCAGATAATCAGAGTTTGGTATTATGCTCTAGAGGAGTAGAGGCAGTCTTATTGTCTGCCAAGCCAGCTTTATTAAGTGATTTGATGTATATTTAGCCTTTGAGAAATAATACTTAGTAAAGTCAGACAGTACTTTAAGGCCAAGAAAATAACTATGGGTGCCAAAATCTTTTATTTTAAAATATTGCTGAAGAAATTCCTTAATAGTAGAAATATCAATAACATATCACCCGTGATAATCATATCATCAACATAAAGAAGTAGTAAAATACAACCACGATCTATTCTGTGAATGAAAATGGCTAAGTCATAAGAGCTGGACTGAAAATCGTGTTGAGAAATGGTGCTACTAAATTTTACAAACCAAGCACGACGAGCTTGTTTAAGACCATAGAAAACTCGATGAAGTTTGCAGACCTTACTTAGAGGATGTAGAAAACCAAGTAGAGGCTTTATATAGACTTCTTCAGAAAGATCACCATTAAGAAAAGTATTTTTCACATCCATCTGAAATAATATCCAACCATGAATAGCAGCAACAGCTAACAAACTTCAAACAAAAGTAAGTCGAGCAACAGAGGCAAAGGTTTCTTTATAATCAATTCTATTTCCCGAGTAAAGTCTTTTGCAACAAGACAAGTTTTATATCGCTCAATGGACCCATCAAACTTGGTTTTGATCTTGTACACCAATTTTTAACCAATGACAATTTTATTAGGTAAAAGATGAATAAAATCATAAGTATGCGATTTTTCAAGAGCCTGCAATTCTCCTGTTATTGTTTGCTGTTATATAGGGTTAGTACTAGTTTCGGAATAGGAGTGAGGTTCATATAACAAAAGAATAGTAGAAAAATAGTGATAATTACAAAGTTTAACAGGAAGTTCTCTTATCCGAGAAGAACGACGAAGAGAAGGTATAAAGGAAGCCTCAGGGATGTCGAGAGCAAATCCTTCAAATAAGGTAGAAGGCTTAGAAATAGGCATCATATCTACAGACTCACATATATAAAACTCAAAAGAAGTATCTATAGGTGAAGTATCAAAAAAAAATTAATAGGATTATCTGTAAAAAATTGTAAAATATGAGGAGATATAGAATTAAAACTAGATACAAAGAAAAATATTCTATGCTCGAGAAAATAAATATTGTTTTTTCTTTTTTCAAGAAAATAAAAATGAAGGGTTGAAAAAATTTCTGATTGTAACTTATCTTGTTAAAGTAATTTAAACACGAATTTAATATATTTTAAAGAAAGAAAAATAAAGTCATACAAAACTTGAAAGATAATAAATAAATGTATATATATAATTTACTATATGAGTATAAACAATTCTATCTAAAAATAATAAGAAAAGTAATTATTTTTTCTTGAATTTTCACGAGTCCAATTTATTAAAAGGTTTAGATAAGGATAAAAGCCTTTATTGTATTACAGCTCTATGAGAAAATTTTCAGACAAATAAAGGAATAATCATCTTTATTTTCAAAGAACTCTAATATGAGAAGATTAATTGAGAAAATATTATAATATTCTATTTTTATCAAATTTTACGACCTTTATACTCATACCTCCTTATAAATAAAGGGTAAAATCATACAATAGGGATATAGTTGTTGGTTGGTGTGTATGTGTACAAAGGATACAACAAGTTGTATGTCAATACGTACTATGCATTGTCTTTAAAATTATTTCTATCATTGCGGTGATAATAATCAAGGTGTAGTAGGGTTGGAATGGTAGTATAGTTTCTAGGATTCAATGACAATTAGAATTTATAAAAGTGTACACTAAATGCAAATTTCTTGGACAACAAGTAAAGATTTTTTAGTGTAATTGATAAGTAGAGAGAATTTGAATAAAAAATAAAGAAGAGTTGTTCGTTCTTTCAAATGGGATGTGCCTGCAATATTTATAGAGATAAGATGTTTCTCTATAGAGACACAACACCTTTTCAAATGCTACACTTATTGAAAGAGATAGATGACTCTTCCAAGGGTTACATCCCCAGCTCACAGCGCTGCGATGCTCATCTATCGGCCAAACGTTTGACAAGAAACAAATCAAAAATACTCGATTGAGCGCCGCGGCACCCAAGCCAAATATGGCTTGGGCATCCCTATTTCTTTTGTTTCCCTTCTCGGCTCTTTCTCTCTACTCTAATGCTTTGATTTACATTAATTTATTTGAAATACACTCACAAATACCAACAATCCCCTACATATTTCAAATAAACTAATGTAATCAAATCAATCACAAATCAAAGTATAATTTAACTTATATGAATTAGTGTTCTTTTAAGCTATGAACTAACCACTGATTAAATAATCGTATTTTATAGGAATTAGGTGAAATTAAGTTTCTATCAACCTTTATTCCTTTGGATGTAAAATAAAGGATTAAATGATCAAGTTAAATTCTCTAGTAACTTGTTTTTGTTTGCGGTTTGACCCTATTAATGATCTTGTGCCGTCCTGGTTTCATAAGTGCCCTAGTGATGTCTGTCTAGTTCTCATAAGAACTGACCCAATCCACATTTACATAGGTGACACTCTATCCAATGTGCTCTGTAGGTTTAACACACCATCAAACTACAAAGGGTTATAAAGTTTATTAAAAGTATTATTCACTCTTTTTACATTTACATATATGCACTATCTTGCTATAGGGAGAGACTTATAAAACACAATCTATAGCACAATAAGACAACAAGTAACTTATTCTTACTCTTATAAACCTACTTTAATAGGATCATCAATCACATAGATAGAGTTACAATCACTCTTATTTCATGCTCTAAGCAGAAGCCTCATCCCCATCAACATCTGTTCCACTAATCTCCTATTTAGTAGCTTAGTTAGAGGATCGGCCAAATTTATCTTTGACTTCACATAATCTAAGCTTACCACCTAAATTTTAGCAGTTGCTTAATAATCTCATATCTTAGACGAATATGTCTACTTTTTTTCATTATAGGTCTTATTCTTTACATACAATGGTTATTAGGCAATCATAATTTATAATAATTTGATGTGGAAGGGTAAAAATTAATTGAAAATCAATCATGAGTGTTCTTAACCACTCAGCCTCAGAACAAACTTTTTCTAAGGCTATTAATTCTGATTTCATGGTAGATCGTGTTACACAAATCTATTTAGTGAAATTTTAACATATGGCTCCTCCACTTAAAGTGAACACATATCCACTAGTAGACTTCATCTCATTGGACTCAAAGATCTAATTAGCATCACAATAACCTTCTATCACTTGTTGTGATTTACCATATGAAAGTATATAAGTTTTAGTGCTTATTAAGTATTTTACAATTCTATCTAAAGTACTTCAATACTTTTTTCTTAAATTATGAGTATATCTACTTAGTCTCCCTACAACATATACTATATCAGACCTAGTATTATTCATCAAATATATGAGACTACTAATAATTTGTGTATATCAGGTCTGATTATAACTATGCTTAATATTCTTTCGAAGTTTAACATTAACATCGTACGATGTTGCCACCGGTTTGCATGCTGTATATTCAAACCTTTTTAGAAACTTATCTACATAGTGTTCTTGAGATAAAGTGAAACCATTAGATATTCTCATTATCTTTATTTTAAGAATAATATCAGCTTCCCCTATATCTTTCACATCAAACTTAATTGATAAAAATCTCTTAGTCTCATTTATTACTTTCATACTAGGATTGAGTATTAGCATGCCATCCATATAAAGACATGATGATATAATATTTAGTATCAAAGGTTTTATAGTATACACATTTATCAAAATCATTTATCATAAAACTATTTGATACTAAAGTATTGTCAAACTTTTCATGCTACTGTTTTGGTGCTTATTTCAGGCCATACAAGAACTTCACTAATTTACATACTTTATGCTATGCACCAACACTAGCACAACTTTCCATTTGTTCTATGTAAATTTCTTTTCTAAATCTACATTTAGAAAAACTATCTTTACATCCATTTAATGTCTTTACATTGAATTGAACTATTATAAATTTAATGTTCATGTTGCATTTTTCTTTTCTTTTCTTTTTTTCTTTTGTTAATATCGACCTTGTTTCCAACAATCAACAAATTTAATCGCTGATCTTAAAATGACCAAATTTTGTGGTCAATAATAACAAAAACACATCAACAAATTTTAGTTGTCTTTCACGTATAAGAACTCTCATAACAAGTAATGGATCACTAATCTATAGTTGAGAAAATTATTAGATTTGATAATCTATAAAGAACTCTTTCATTTTTCACCTTTTTTTTCATTTTAATATTAACATTTTACAATATAAGATGAAGATTTTTAATTTTAAAATTGTACTTAATATTAACATTTCATCTTTTTTTTTTAAATCAAAATTAAGTTAAATATTTGCGTCATTATTTAAAATTTAAAATTTTAAATTATAGACTTAATTTATATAACATTGTTTAACTCTGTACAAGTACAATGGTGGTTATCAGTTGCATAATTTAAAAGGATAAAGATATATAAATCTCCAAAATTTGACCTAAAAAATAATTTTACCTCTTAATTTTTAAAATTAATTAAAAATGCCCCTTTTAGTGACAGTGACAATAAGATTTTGACTTAACATTAACTCTATTATATTCAAAACTTTATGATCTATATGATGATGTTATTATTTTATTTAAAAAAATATATGAAAAGAGAAAAAACTTGTGAAAAAGATTAAAAAAAATTAAATAATATTTTTAGATAATTCTAAAAATAAAAAGATAAAATTATATTTTAAATTAAATTTTAAATATTTAAATATCTTTATTTCTAAATTAATCGACTTCATTTTTCAAACATGCATTGCAAGCGACTCGCTATGTCATAGAGCGACATCGGTTAGGCCCAATGTGTGTTGGGGCCCAATCCAAATGCAGTCTGCTCCTTTCATTTGAAGGTAACCAGGTGCGTTGTACGCACCCGCGCGCCAACTAGGTGAGAGCCCTGAGCACCCCCTTGTATCATTTGAGGCCGATTCTCTCTTTTTCTCCCTCTTATTATTCATCCACGCCTTCTCTCCAATTTCCAGGTAATTTAAATTTTTTAACTTTTAAAATTTAATTTTACACCAACAATATACGCACGAATTTTCGTAGAATTTGGATAATTAATCATCTCATCATCGAATATAATCATGACTTAGCTTATTTCAATCACCGCGTATTGCCAATTGAAAATTAATCGTTAGGGTTTTGAACAGCAATTTGTTTTTTTTTTTTTTTGTAAAAGAAAAATTATTTTCCTTTTAAAGGTAAGACGATCAATGAAAGGAGAAGTACAGCTGGAGCCGTTTGCTGAACATAGCCCTAGCGATGCCGATCCTTTGCTCGGAATTGAGGAGGTCTATGAAGCGCCTCTTCTAAATTCAATTCCCAGTTCGAGTTCCAGTTCCAGCTCGAGTGAGATTAAGGATGAAGATATCGAGAATGGCTCCATTCCTTGCTGTCGTATTTGCCTTGAAAGCGATAGCGAACCAGGTGTTGACGTGTTCTTTGTTAACTTTCATGAATTTGATCAGAATTATTTGCTCTTCTGTTATTAGGATTTGATTTTTCTCTGTGATTGGTAAGACGCGATTCAATAGGTTCGGATGAATTGTGATCGTGTTTGTTAAAATTTCTGCTGATTAATATTTATGATCAATTCCACAAATTATTTGTATAGCATGGAAGTAACGTAGTCATCTTGATGGACTTTTTATTTTCCAATGCATGATCTGTGGAATTGATAAGTTAGACAAAGATAGAAATTAGTAGAATTGGGATGTCCCTTTCTCCAATACTTCTAACCAAGGTTTGCATGTAAAACTGGTCAAGAGGTTTCTCTAAGCATAGGGGTGGCATTGGAAATTCTATACAAGCTCATTATATTTTGTCATCGGTGTTTTCTCTAGGGTCTGCAGTTTTCCTGTGGCCTAATTGCTGTCATTCAATGTTTTAGGGGATGAATTGATATCTCCATGCATGTGCAAAGGCACTCAGCAGTTTGTTCATCGATCGTGCCTCGACCATTGGCGTTCTGTCAAGGTTGAATATCATTGTTCTTTTTCTCTTTTATTGAATTGAATATGGCCAAGAATTGGACATCAATATCTGCTACTTTCTTTTGATGATGTTCTAATAGTTTTCCATCCCCCTTTCTCTTCAAATTGTAGGAAGGTTTTGCATTTTCACATTGCACAACCTGTAAAGCGCAATTTCACCTTCGAGTTGAACAATTTGAGGATATTTCTTGGCGCAAAATTAAGTTCAGACTTTTTGTGGCAAGGGATGTTTTCTTTGTATTTTTGGCAGTACAAACCGTGAGTAATCTTACTATCCTCCCTATGCTAGACGGCTGCATAAATGCTGTCAATTTTTTTGTTACTAACTCTAATTTGAGTTTGTTCTGCTCCTAAAAGGAATAATAGTTAAAGAAAGAAAAGAGGGATGATTTTGAGTTTTTCTCCGAAGTTGTAAACATTTTAAAGCTGTCTTCTGCATGATTTATCTTAACTTGTTGCATGACTTATTTTTTTTGTTAATCTGTCAAATGTTTAATTCTACAGGTGGCCATTTAATTCAACTAGTGAATTTGAATAGTATTGGTAGTATGGTTATCGTTATTGGTATATAAAATAATTTCTAACAATTTACATTTGAATTGAATTATTGAGATTTCTTTAATCTAATTCAAAGTTTTGAAGTAAATGGCTGCAGATGAGCGACAGGGGTTCATTGTGTCATAGAGTTAATGATCTACAACTGAAATTGCAGCACATAATCTTGCTTTCTGTTAAGTTTAGGTCTGATGATATGTTGAATCTGGTTTATATTTTTCATTTTGTTTTTTGTTTGTGTTGTTTTTATTATTAGTTTAACCCCTATTTAAGCTTTTTTTGTTTACAACCAAAAGAGTGAGATGTGTAATTTATAAAGAAAAAGGGAAAAATAAAAAGCAAAGTTATTGTCTAATGAATTCAGGTCCTAGATAGATCTACCTAGCTTTCACTAGGTTCTGCATTGAGTTTTGAGTTCGAGAGTGCTATATTTTCAAAATCTAGAACTGAGTTTCTGTTTTCCGCTATCTAAAAGCTCTTGTTGTCTGATTTCTAGGCGATTGCTGCAATGGGTGGATTTGCTTACTTGATGGACAAAGATGGGGCCTTCCGTAACTCATTCAGTGATGGCTGGGATCGTATCCTGTCAAAGCATCCTATTCCATTTTATTATTGTATAGGTAAGCTTCTGTAAATTCATTAGTTCTTTGTATATTTATATCATGCCTAATACATATAGTGCTCATAACCTTTGTATTGAATTTTGTGGCAGAATATTTCAGTTTCAGTTATTTGTAAATTACCACACACTTGTACAATGGGACATAAATTATTAGGGATCAGAACTGTCCTCTGTATATGTGACCTAAATGCTTCAGGCTATTTCGAGGTCAATGATATGATGGTAAATTGCACCTTGAAATGTTAATTCTCCCATTGTACTGTATAGGTATTTCTAGGATAGAAATTGTAATCATGAAGTTTTGGTTTTTTTTTTTTGTAAAGAGAAGCACTAGCCAGGTTATTGGTGGCTTGACTTAAAAAGTCTCTGTATGTTTGTGTGTCTATATGTGCACATTTAAGGATGTTCTCTGAGATTCTGTGTGAACATTGTCAGGGGTAATGGCTTTCTTTGTGCTGCTTGGGTTTTTCGGGCTCATTCTACACTGTTCCTCCCTCAATACTAATGACCCACGGATGGCTGGCTGCCAAAACTGCTGTTATGGGTGGGGTATCTTGGATTGTTTTCCTGCATCCATGGAAGCATGCTTTGCCTTGGTCATTGTTTTTGTTGTCATTTTTGCCATTCTTGGCATAGCCTATGGTTTCCTAGCTGCCACCATGGCAATTCAGAAGATCTGGCAGAAACACTACCACATTCTTACCAAGAGGGAGCTCACAAAGGTAATCACTAAGGCACTACTGACCTCTTGAATTTTGTGTTCTATCTTCCATACAGATATTAATTGCATAAATTTGTTGGTCAAGACCTTGCATTGATTCGCTTTGAAAATTCAGGAATTCCTGACGTTCGAACACTTTTGCAGGAGTATGTAGTGGAGGATCTTCATGGCAATTACATGCCACCGAAACTGGATCCAGAACATGAAGAGCGTCTGAAAATGCTTAAGCTTTTGTAGTTTTTGACAGATGGGTGGTTAAGCTTATTTGAAGTCTTTGGAATGTTTTAAATTATTCAGGATCTAAAAGCTACAATGTATATTTGCTCGACAAAAAGAGATTTGTCTCATTTTTTTTTCTCTGACGTCTTGCGAAGCTTGATTGATGATGAGAAAAATGAGAGTACTTAATGATCTGTGCTTTTGTATCTATCTCATGTCTTTAATGTTTGCTTGCTCGGCCATCCGTAGAGCTTCCGAAATGAGCAATTGTGCCTCAGATTTTTTGTCGTCTATACGGACTATCTGGGGATTATATTTCTCTGAACTTCTACATGGTATCTTATCTATTATGCTATTGGCTCCTCAATGTTTGTTACTTTATAATCATATACTTAAAACTTGATATAATGTGCTGTTTACGTTAAATTAACATCTAACGAAAAATTGTTAAACCCTTTCTAAAAAAAATTAAATCAAGGATTATAAATTTGAGAAAAATTAGTAATTTAAATTTGGGCTAAAAGAATTTGTTAGTAGATAAACACTCGCTCTTTATTAAGCTCTAACACTCCCAAAACACGGTAGAAATCGACTGAGGAGCTTGTAATTATGTATTCTTGTTTTAAAGTATGGAAAGTTTATATTTTTTTCTATTGACATAAAAATTATATCCTATTTGGACCTACAAAAAATAAATATAAACAGAGGGAGGTGTACTTGAGAACTTACCCAAGAGGTAGGCATTCTCGTTAAGTGCATCTCTCTAGTTAGAGGTTGAAATTTAATAAAAGGAATGGTAGATGATTCGTTTAGATTGTTTCTTACGTATAGTTATATGTTAAAATAACATAATTCAAGTGTAGTTATTTATTTAAAAATTTACAAAAATAATCACTTTAAGTATTATTTTATAACATTAAACTTTTTAACAGAGATTTCTCATTATCTATTTAATCCGTGATTGTAGTTAATGAAATTTTTTTTTTAAAGTAACTATATTGATATAATGTTTATGATTGTATATAAAAATAAACATAATAATTTTTTTTATTAGTACGGGGTTTGCTGACTCAAAAATATTTACTTATATTATATTTTTATTTAATAAATTAAACTAATTTAAAATAACAATAACTAAATTAATTTTAAATAATTAGATTGATTATTTTTTTTATTAAATTTAAACGAGAAAATAAATTATTAAGATAACAAATAAATTAATTAATGACATAATATTAATTAATTAATTATCTTATAAATAAATAAATAATTCATTATTTTAAATTAATTGAATTTTAAATTAAAATAAAATAAATTTAATTAATTAATTGTAATTAAAATTAAACAAGAAAATAAATTATTAAGATAACAAATAAATTAATTAATAGCATAATATCAACTATTTTATTATTTTATAAATAAATATTGAATCCATTATCTTAATTAATTTAATTAAAAATTAATTAATTAGATTATTAAAATTAAAAAATTTAATAAAAATAAAGTGTTTAATAACATAATATCAATTAATTTATTATTTTATAAATAAATAAATAACTCATTATTTTAACTAATTTAATTCCAAATTAAAATAAATTTATGTAAAAAGTTTTAAAAAAATTATAAGGTGCCACGTGGCACGCTGCAGCATGTGGCAGCCAAAAGTGACCATTTCTTCGTTTTTTTAAGTTTTTCAGGCAATTTTTCATAATATCAGTTCATTTTACATAATATTTATTCATTTTACATATTATCACAACATAAATTATTAATAACCAAAAAGATTCTTGAACTTATATAGTATTTGTCAATTTTCGATAAAAATGTATTGATTGGTCGTGATCTACTTCCTTAACATGGAATATTACACCATCAGGCAACTCCATCAAGAAAATCTGTGCTCTTATTTTGAGACACGTCATTGCCTGTGGGAAAACAAGTTCAAATCCCAAAATCGTCCTACCCAGCTAGGAAAGAAAAACTTATCATGAAAATAGAAGAGAAACAAAAGTAAGCCTATACTCAAAAGTAATTTTTTTTATCAATGGCCAGATAAATATGCCACCGTGCTTGCACTCTCTTACAAATCCTTTGTTTTGTACTGAAAACTTCATGAGCTAAGTACTGAAAACTAATATATCTTCTGGAATGATGTTTTGCTTTTGGACCATAATGACAATGACAATGGATATTGTTGATGTCGTTCGTCATCAAGTTAATTTTGATATGGTAGAGCAAAAATAATTGCCTCAAGAAAAGGGATCGTAATACCTTTTGCAATTCTAGACTAAGCATTTTTTGCTGGAGTTAGTTTGTATATAATTAATCAGACAAACTAGTGGACCTGAGTTCTAGCTAGTGAGAATGAAGGCCATATGGTATAACTTGAACGTAAAGATTTTATTAGAATGGCTATGTTAAGAGATTAAATTTTGAATTTTCCTAGGCTTTTCCAACCAAATTATTAGGTGTCTTCAGATGAGCAATTGAGGTAACCACTCTAAAATTCATGTACCTTCAACAATACCTCGTATAATACATTTTTTTTTTTTTGAAAATGTTGCTTTAATTTTACTCGATAATTTCCTTTGAAGGAGTTGTCTTTGTCTACCAAACTATAATTTAATTTAATTTCGCTCAAAAATTTATTCCATTTAAACTTTTGCATATTTTTCTTTATTGAGAAACTGCATGTACATTGTCTCATTGGCTTCACATGGCAAAACTATTGCTCCTTCATTCTTGCCATCTTCTTCTTTGTTTCAAAATCAGCCTTGAATCATTCTTAATTGAACACCATGTTTCGATCCACCAAAATCCAAAATCTTAGACTGGATTTTCGTGTGGCATGATAATTTTCCAAAGATTTACAAGGAAAAAAGGAAAATTACCCATGAACCATATATATTACAATTCCTCTTGGTTCAAGGTGTTTTGGCTACCATCGCTGACAAAAATAAGATGGTCACCATCTCTAATCACTTCAATATCTTCAATTTCAGCCCCATCTTTACTTAGAACTTTAGCAGCTGGGATTCCAAATTTCTTAGCACCAATTTGAAGTAGCTCCTGAAAGCTAGGTGGAAGTAGCACAAGCTTCCCTGCAACTTCTCCCTTTTCTGGACAACTCATTGTCACTCTAGCGGAGTTAACACTAGGAGCCTTGACAACTTTACTATGATTCAATGGAAACAGTAAATCCTTTTGCACATTGTGGGCAGCTGTCATCATTCCAAATAGAGAGTTGTGGAAGTTATTAGTCCTACGCCTTGGACGGCTTTGGCTCCATGATCCATCTGTAGCTCCAAACGAGCCTTCTTGGGACAGAGGACGTATAGTCGGCTCACTTGTAAATCTCCCAAGGTAGCGAACTTCATATCGCGTCTGCGGTTGCTCAGGAATTGAAAGGATAGATTGAGCTTTAGTCTCTCTACTAGACTGGAAAATTGATTTTATTTCTTCATGTCCTTGCTGATCAGCTAGATCCCTCGGGGTCCAACCATGGACATCTGGTTTATCAACGTCAGCCCCGTGGTCTAAGAGGAATCTGACTATTTCGATGTTGTCTTCACAAACTGCAACATGTAGAGCTGTGGAGCCATCGTTCCTCGGACATATGACATCCCCTCCATAACGAACAATTTCCTGAAGCAAATCTAACTTGTTCTGCTCTGCAGCAGTGCATGCAAAGTGACCCACCTCTCCAGAGTTCAAGTTTGCACCATTTTCCATCAGTAATTTGATCAAATGTTCATGACCATGCAGAATTGCATCCCATAGTGGTACATTCCCATCTGAGTCTGCATTCATGTGAAAGTGAATAAATCCTTAGAATTATTTGTTGCCCCAGCTAACATTCAGCAGAATATGCATGATGAGGATTTAAAATGCTAGACTGGTCAATCCAGAAACATTCCAGAGTAAAAGTATATAAACTAGGAATATCATACCATCAGAAAGGGGGGCGATTTTCCCTCAAATGTATATAAACAAATGCAAGAACATTAAACAAGAAAAGAGTGACAAATATGATACAACTCACCGGCACATGACATTTAATAATACAGGTTCATACATGACTTTTACAACACAGCAACTAGATGCATATTTAAGTAATGTACAGTTGACTACAGAAGCCTTAATTGTGAAATTGCAGAACTCTGGCTTAAAACTGGAGGTGTTTGTCCATATCAGATGAGGTGTACGTCATCCCAATGATGTATTATAGTATGAATATGCTATATTTGACAATCACAAACACGAATATATTACAAAGAATACATAAGTCAACAAACATGAACCAGTCTTGATAAAATAAATTTATTTGTATCAACCTAACAAGGTTTAGAACTTGCAGATTGTCAACTATTCGAAGGAAACAATATAAATAATTGCAGAATGAGACTTCTGCATTATTGAGATTACTATATTAGAAAACTAGAAAAAGAGTATAATTCTTAAAGTAAACAATTATAGCAAGTGATCTGGACATGCATGCCTTGAATGATGATTTCCTGTGAAGTCATGAAACACCTTTTTGGATATAACAGGATAAAGATGGTCATCTAGAACAATATATGATGTTAACTTTCAGATTTAAGAAATCAAAAATTCATTTAACAAAAAGAAAAGTATGGTCAATAATTATCTAAGCAACACACACAATGTAAGGAAGACATTTACAGATACGAATCTCTCTTTTTTCCTTTTTCAAAAATGAAGTCGGACAAAATAAAACTAAACTGGAGCTATGCAGGACACAAATAGACACAGAAGAGAATAAAAGGAAAATTAACAATAGTTAATACACAACCATAGGACCTAATTACATATTCGGTAATGCGCATACCTCTACAATTAGGATCTGCCCCATAATCTAGTAGGAGAAGCACACAATTCTCACTTCCTTTTGATGCAGCTATATGCTATTTCACATAGAAGAAGTTAAAATGGGTGGGGGAATTAGTTACATTACTACCAGAAAATTGATTGTCAAATTCGGAGTAAAAGGAGTTTCACAAACCAGAGCTGTTCTTCCATTGTTGTCTGATTCATTTGGATCGAGGCCACGTTTCAACAACTGATGCAACAACAAATCATCTCCTCTAAGTGCTGCAAAACATAGACTGACAGGTAGGTCCATCCTCCCACGAGCTAGCATGTTCTCTGTCTCCAACAAAACTCCCTCCATAGTTGGGTCCCCAAGGTCCTTCAGATGCTGAGCCATGAAGAAAGAAAAGCCAACATAGTGCATCTTATGTTAGTATTTTACTCTTAAAATTATATATTATTAGAATGAATTCTTGTTTACAAAGGCATAATGTACTTGTGGGTTATATTTGTTAATCAAATTAAATTATTCTTAAAAATATGGATATTATAAAAACTTTTTTGATCATGCCTTCAAATCTTTCATCAAATTTCTATTAAATTAGGCTAACAAAAAACTACCTTTGTAAAATCTTAAAAAAAATTAAGAATAACAGAATTCATCAGAGCATTGAAATTTTCAGGTACTAAAGGATGATCATTTTTCCTAATCAACTAAATGTCAGCATTTAGTACTCAATATATAGACGGACCTGGAGGAGATTATTCATGATTATTGTCCCATCTCCTACGTTGGCCTGAACAATATTCAAGAATGTAGTACGGTTCAGCCGAAGTAGCTGGCTCAATCGCTTGGTCCGCACTGTAAAAAGTTGTGGTCTATAACAAAGTACCCCGATCTCTCCACAAAGTTCACCAGTTTTGGCCTCTCCAACTACCTGCAATCATTTAACTTGATTTCAATTATCATCTTATATGTAGTGGACACAAGGAAAAACTTTCCAAGCAACAAGAATCCCTCTAAGTAATTAATAAGTTTTCCTGAGCATTTAAAATGATAATACTTGCCTGTTCAACTCCATTCTTGAGAACCAATAGTTCCTGTGAAGGAATTCAAACATCAGAGTGTTATTTGCTATATTGACTGTAACGAAAATTTAATTATAATTGCATAATTTATTACTGCAATTAACATAATGTAGCTTGTTTTCAACTTCAGGTCACAGTGGAAAAGATTTAACTCCAATCATTAAATATTGAAAGACAGAAATAAAAAAGAAGAAGTTACATAATTACCACAGCACCAGTCACGAGAATATAAAAGTCTGTTGGTGCTTCATTCTGCAAAATCACATCTTCTTTTGGAGGAAAATACTCAGCTTTCATCTCTGAGACCTAAGAAATTTATTTGCACAAAGAAGATTCAATACAAGCATTTACTTTGAGAAAAGGAGACCCACTGCAAAGGAAAACATCAGAGTATAAAACCTGTGTGCAGTTCAGTGAATTACCAGCTGGAAAAGTAGGTCATTGGAAACACCTCGAAACAAGTAGACCTTATCCATGAGAGAATAAAAAAGATAGTGTGAAATGCTAGATCGGATGGCTTTAGGAAGGGAATCAAGAGTCTCTTGCTGCTGTAGTCCCTCAGAATCAGTCCTGAACTTCAGACACAAATGTGCCAGCATCTGATCTTGCAAGCGAAGAGGCAATTGATTCCTCTGAGCAAAACTTGAGGCAGCTTGTATGGTGTCTCTCTGAGATTTTCACAAACAATGAAAGAGGATGGAACTTATAAATGTCAGGATCTTTATATGTTACAAATTAATAAATTCATAGAATTATAAGAATAAGAATTTACTTACAAATCTTCTAGTTCGACTAGTTCCATGGACAACCAAGTTGGTCATATTACCAATCAAATACGCTGTTAGTCCGAGGTTGAAGAGCATAAAGAAGATGTCAAAGATCATTTCCCTTGTATTCACTGGATGCAAGTCGCCGTAGCCAACAGTTGTTAGTGTAGTGATAGACCAGTACATTGAAGTCACATACCGAATCCATAGGCTCTTTTGAAGGAAGTCATCTCCCAAGGATGCTCCAATCCATGTCCTCTCGGGGTTGTGATAACGAGCAGCAAGAAGATAATAGAAGCATCCAGCACAGTGCACCGCAAAAAGGGTGACCTACAGACAGATTCCTATATTTAGTAATAATGCTTTACTGATAAATGCATTTATTATCACAAACCAAATACCCAGAAATTTTCTTAGACACTTACAAATATAAGTTTACAGCATCGAACCCAAAAGTAATTATAGTTCCTATCTTTCTCCAATCTGTTTGAAGAAATAAAGCTGGGTCAGTCCTGACCAATAAACAGAATCTCCACAAGCTAAACCAAATTTGAATCAAACAATGTCAGAAAATGAGAAGGAAGCTCATACTATCCGGTTAAAGTCAAAAAGCTAGCTCTTAGTGGGGAAAACATCTACCTGGAAAATAGGGCACTCACTCTTCTGAGACGCCAGAGGCGAAGCATGTTGAACAAGCCATATGACTGGAGTGGTTTAGGTGAAATCTTCTGAGCAAGTTCTGAGGGGATCGTGGATATGACATCAAAGACCAACCAAGAACTAACATACTTCCAAGCAATCTGCTTCGGACTGTCAACAAGTAGGTATGTAGCTTTGTCGAGGTAAGCCACAAAGAAGGTGAGAGCAATATCCACAGCAAAGAATCCATTCACAACATTATCAATAATGGAAAGTGGTTCCTGAGGCTTCCTGAGAAACCCAAATTCGAAAGGTGAAACCCAAGCCGTGTAGATGACCAGTAGAACCAGAAAAGTCTCCCATACCCTGAAAGCAGCAGTTAATTTAATTTGAGACCTAATATTTTCAAAATATCATCCGTTCTTCTCGGATAATGGTTAGAAACCTTATAAATTATCTAGAGCTATTCCATATTGATGCATCAAATCCTGCAAAGTAACTCCAAGAGAAAAAACTAAAATTTTGTCGCAAGCAAGTCACACTCGGTAATGATCGTAGAAAATGAATACAATTCAAAGAGTATTTTTCTTTTTCTTTTTCTTTTTTATTATTGAGCAATTTCAGCACATGAAATCCTTCAACCCACTGTTCAAATAATTATTTTCCCTCAAACAATCAAGATGGAAATGAAGGGAGTGAGAGAAAAAAACATGTGCATCGTCTATTATCAATCAAAAAAGAATTACTAAAGAATCTTCAGGTGTCTTCCAGAGGTAACCCTCCAATCAGGAACTGCTCGGTCTGACTTGAGGCAACTCAGCAAGATATGCTACACAAAATGAACTTTTAGAAGAGGAATCTAAGATTCAAGTAGCAGGAGAAGAAAGGAAAAAAATTACTGTTATAGCCGAATCTATTTGACCACATAAAATAGTTTGCAACTAAACTGCCATTCTCGTGAAACAAAACTGAAAATGAATATATATATATATATATATATATATAAACTGACAACACTACGTAAATGTAGCAAAAAGTTTTCTGACACAAAAAAATAGCCATAAAACTCAAACCAAAAAAAAAAACCAGAAGCGTCTTCGTTTCATGTGGCCAAAAAGAGAAGAAAACAAAATTGAACCAGAAAGCAGAATAAATAATAATTAAAAACTGAAAGATGAATAAGTAGTCATAGTTTCAGTTGAAAAGAAAGGTTCACGAGATTCAATGCCGTTCTCTTTCAAATCCGCAACACTGAAACAAGAAACCAATAATGACAGTTTTAACTCAATTATACCTACGATTAAAAATAAAAGACAAAAGAAAAAGAAGAAAGAGCACCTGTAACGACGATCGTAAGGGGAAACAATGAATCTCCTGAGCTTGACTCGGCGGTTGCTTCTTGCTCCGAGAGAAGGAAGAACCCCGGTTGAGAGACTGTAATGGCTGCCGTCCCTTGACAATTGCTCTAGCTCTTCTTGGCCGCACACTGACACCCCGAACATGCCTCTGGCTCCGTTTTGGTCGTGGCTCGACATTGCTCAAACTCTCTCGCTGCGTCCGCTTTGGTTGTACGAGCTAGAGTATGCTCTATATATATAAGGATTTTGGTGGCTTTTGCATTTGCATTACAGCGTTAGCACTCGTTCGTCCTCTCTTCTTATTATTACACAGTTGAGTTTGTTTCTCAATTTTCGAATTATTTTCTGTCCTGTCCCCACTTTCCCTACTATGCTTTCAAAGAATAATATCTTCTACGACTCTTTTACCCCCAATCCACTTAAATGTTGGGTTTGGGGGTATTATCACTTACCTCCCCTGATTTTTTCTAAAGTTTCACTTTGATTCTACGTATTGATTAATAGCCACATACCTCCCCTAATGTTAATTCACCGTTTACAAAATATGAATATTAGAAACACTTTTCATACAAAATATCAAATCAACATCAGGATTTTCCTCGAAATAAATAATTCAATTCTCCTGCTTCCGTCAAATTCTTTGGTGACTGACGGGTATTTGTTATTGCCAAGATTAAACCAAATCACTGTCTAATTTAATTCAATGGAGAATTCAATGTTTGCATCAAATTCCTTTAAAAAGAAATGGGCGTGAAGAACACATCTCCGTAAGCAAAAAATAAAAATCATTTTTTTTATAATTAAAACAACCAAAAATGAAACATACAAATCATTCATGTATTTTTCTATAATCAAATTCAAAGTTTCTTTGCACAAATATAAAATATTGAGTCAAAGAAACACAAAAAAAATTGATAAATAGATAAGGAGATGATGAAAATATGTTAAATATAAAAACTTATCTTGGCCAAATCGAAGGAGGAAAAAGGAAAGACTTCAAGAAGGAGAGAAATCTTTTGTGCATTTGAGGTATTCTTCGATTTGTAGCCAATTTCACACGCCAATTTTACGAACTTTCTTTTAATTATATATATATATAAGTAAGACCTCAAAAGAAATATGGATTATGGATTATTAAAAATAAAGCATTTGCTCACTTTTCTCTCCAAAATCTCCGTTGGATTGCTTAAAAAAGGAAAAGGAAATCAATGGTTAAAAGAAAAAGAAAAATGATGACGGAGTTGCAGAGAATTGCCAAGTTTCTTAATGTTTTTTCTTTGAAAGGGCATATAAATAATTTGAAGAGCTTCTAATTATTTGTCATCGAACGGAGTTCATCTTTATGAGAGGTTTTGTCTATTTATGCATTCTTGCTATCAAAATGAAATTTAGGTAAACCTCAGGGGTGGTAAGTAATAATACTCCTTATTGTTTAATTTAAGTATTATAGTTACTGTAGAATTAAACTACCTGCAATTAACCACAGGTAGGTAGTCAATTTTTTCCCCTTTCTAAAGTAACCTACTTTCAAAAATTATAACAATAAATTGCTCCCACTAATTATTCTAAAAATACATATACAATTATTTATCCTAAAAAACAATATGTAAATGGGATCGAATTTCTCCTACTAATTTTAGAGGAGATTTTTCCTTTTTCTAGTAACTTTAGATAGACATGATGTGAGTTTCTAACTTGATTTAAGGGGAACTCAAAATGAATTAAAATCTCAAATAAAATCTTTGACCAACAATGGAGCAATCAAATTGTTTTTTTTTTTTTTTTAAAGGCAATAATGTTGTAGGCGATGATGGCCCCCAACGAAGATATAATAATCGTAGCCGACTCAGCAAGCTGTTGGGAAATGAGGAGAGAAGAGAACACGAGGCCATGCGTATGCTATCTTATGCCGAGGAAGCTGCTTTTCAAAGCGCGTGAACCAAAACTTGTCAAACTTTGGATTGTAATTCTCTTGTAGCGCCTGACCGCCTACGTGCCCGTTCAACCTCACGTTTTCTGTTTATTTTTACTTAATATAAAACATAAGAAAATACTAAAGATATGATATGACACTTTTTTATCAAATCACATTTTACACTAGATTAATTGGACAAAAAAAATTTATAAATTTTAACTTTAAACACGTAATATTATTTATAAAAATATGATATTGGGTGATTTTCTCTCATAATCTATTGTTATCGTTGTATCTTAATTCAAAATTAATAATAATAATGATTGTACATGCAAGTATGAAATCGTTAATGAGCCCATAGATTTTGTTGAAATCACAACTAATAATTATTAATAATAGTAATCATTAATCAATTAATTAATCACTAACGGCAACCAACATAATTCAGTAACCGTAGCGTATCTAATCTTAACTGCCCGAATGAATGAATGGACATGCCATGCCAATAAAGGAACGAATTCACGAGTTTATAATACTTTTGCCTTCAAATTTTAATTTGTTGAGCCTAGATTTTAGGTTGGTCTATAGGTCAATCAAGTTGAATATATATATTTGAATAGTTGGTTCTCTAGATGGATGGTTAAAATTGAACTGAATTAGAGCATGAGTTGGCTGAGCACCTCCAAGTCTCACATTCTTACTTGGGTTTGAATCCCCCCTCCTTTCAGGTGGTGCGGAAAAAAAAATATATGTTGTAATCCCCCCTTCAAAAAAAAAAAAAAAATTGAATTGAATTAACTATCTTAAATATATGTTGAGCTATATAAATTTCATATCATCATAATCAGTCGTTAGGTTATGTTGATTTTTTTTTTTAACAACAATTCTCCAATATTTAAATTAACAAAGTCTTAAATAAAAAATAAAAAAAAAACAAGAGAAAGTTTTAATTGGTGCTTTGGAGGTTTTGTGTTTTTGTCAAGTTAGAAAAAGAAGTGTTGATTGAGTTGAAAATAAGAGAACTTGGGAAAAAAAAATCAGATAGTAGAAAGAAATTTAGAAATTGAAAAAAGAATTATTTTTCTTAACCTCTCGGTCTCTTTTTTATAAGTTTGTTTACAAAATCCTATTATGATTACCCTCCTGTCTTAGGTTTATCACAAAGTTGTTTGAATTTAAATTTATGCGAAGAACACTTGCTTTTGAGATTCTAAAACATGGGGATTACCCTCCTGCCTTAGGTTTATCACAAAGTTGTTTGAATTTAAATTTATGTGAAGAACACTTGCTTTTGAGATTCTAAAATATGGGACTAATTGGTTGATATTGTGATTGTAGAAATTTGATAGGTTAGACAATTTAATTCTAAAATTTTTAAAAATGATAATGAGTCTTTAATTATTGGTTGTTGTGTACCTTTCATGAATTTTGAGAAATTTTGTGTGATCAACCTTAATTAATAATATTTATCAAATAATTATCATGACATTTCACATGAATTAAATAATTTTTTGTAGTCCGTCTAAATTTATTTCTTTATATACTAGAGATATAGACAAATTCCTAAAATGGATCATTGACCCTATTACTAATTGAGAGATTCTATCCATACCAAAAAAAATATCTACAACCTCGCAAAAGAGGATAGGATGAAAATACAAATAGTTGCTAAAGATTCTCATTGATGATTGATGTCAGAGACTTATGGAGACGAGACCTATGAGTGTGTTTCAAAAATATTTTTTACATAATACGGAGCTTTTAATAGTGGTAGGGTCCGAGATGTCTGCATCATAAACCTCACCATGATCTGCAATTACTAATTAGTCTTAGGTGAGGCATCTTTAGGTACAGAAACTCAATCCTCGTGCATTTTACTGAACTTGCAAGATATTAGACTGGGGCTAAAACCCCAAGGAAAACACAATTCAATACTAAAAGAAAATGAGGAAGATCCCGACTCAACGCAAAGTTTGATCACTTTCAAAGCCAACATATTGAAAGCGGTTCCCCTAATTTACTTGCTTCTCGGGAAATGAAGCCAACTTAAATTTTAAAAAGGTCCAAATTGAATCGCCAAGACAGGCATGATTACATTAAAAAAAAAAAAAGGTGGGGTAAAACCCCCTAGATTTGCCCGCATAACACTATTTGAGCGGCTTCTGCTTTAATAATATTGTTAGTTGTCATCATGCACTCACCTAATGGCATCATACCCAACTTATTGTTCGACCGAGTTTTTTGTTTAGAGTAATTCTGAAACAAGATTAGGGTTATTCACATATTCTTGGCCTTGCTTGGAGAATTTGTTGTTGTCAATTCTCGTTGTTTCATAGGCTCATTTTCTTTCGTTCAAAATAAACAAAGATTCTGCAATGAAATTGAAGTTGTTCTGACCAAAGTTTACCTCTTTGTTTGTTATGTTCTCTTTAACCAAAAGTGAAATTGTAATGTACAAGCTATTATGCCTCAATGATAAAGAATTCAAGAGAAGCTCACAAGCACCTGAATAATCTGCGCCGAGGGTTTTGAAATACCGTCATTGTTCTGTGTGCCGGTGCCGGTGCCGGTGCCAGTGCCAGTGCCAGTGCCAGTGCCAGTGCCAGCCACTGACCACTCTGCTCTCTAGTCTCTACCGAGGTTGTTCATAAATCATTGCTTTCCCACAAATAACCCTACCCCCCATATTTAAATAATAATACAATAATTCGATTATATATTTAAAGCAAAAAAATATGCTATACTTGGCATATAATATGTAATGTGGTATTATTAAATAGTTGGATGTACTCACTGTTTTTCTATAATTTCCATGAATTGGAGCCATGCCATTGCCATCATTATATCTAACAATAACAAATAAAATATGAAATCCTTTCCCAAAAAATAAACCCCAATTCACTTGAATCAACTTCCCCAACTGTCCATATATCCTTGCTGATAAGTCAACCCCTACACCAGAGTTGACTTTCGAGTAGATTGAGTTATGAGTTATCCATACCTCAAGCACAACTTGGAAGCTTTGCTTTGCTTTCAATCAATATGCCCATAAAAGTATTACATTATTAAAGAGCCGGCAACGCATTTATTTACAGTCATAACCACCATTATATAATTTCTTTCTTTAATTTGTTCAACGACATTTCATTAGGATCACGAAGAAAGAATTTAGACTTCATTAAAAGTTCACTATTAACATGTTGTGAGTACATGGCATTTATTTGTAACCATTAATATAATTAAATAAAGATATAGGTATTAGAAATTTTATTATACTATTTAAGGATGTATTTGGTTAGGTTTTTTTTTATTAGTTAACAAGTTTTTTAATGCTAAAATTTCTTTTTAAATTTTTGTAAACATTTAATTGCAATTGAAAAAGAGTTTCGGAGATTCAAAAAATATTTTTTCTATAATTGCAAAAACTCAAATTTAAAATTTTTAGGAGTAAAATTTTTTGAACTTCTTTTATAGTTTGTGTATTGACATGTAATATTTTTTTTCCCTTTAATTCTATGACATATTCTTAATAAAAATAAATTATACTCGATTAACATATATCTAATGTTTTGTTAAAAACCTTTGTATCTCCATAACTCTATAAAGTTCTCTATTATTTTTTTTTTGTTTGTCATAAGTACGTATTATTTTTTTATTTTAATTTTAATTTTAATTTTTATATTAAATACAATAATTTATTTAAATTGATGATTGTTATGTATTAATTTTACTTAATTTTTTATAAATTTATACTTATTGATGTTTATAATTCTAACTATTGAGGCTATTATTTCACAACAATTACAAAGTTGAATTTCAGTACAAATCACTTTTATACTAATTATAAAAAAATACATTAGTGAAAAAAATCTTAACTTCAATTTAAACTTTAATATGTCTGTTAGTTGAAAAATACGTTAGTTAATCTGTAATGCTTCGGTAGTTAAAGAATGTATGTTTATCTTCAACAACTACCTTCAATGCTGTATTGTAATTTGTAAAATGGCATGACATCATTAATAAATTTTTGTTTTATTTTAAGTAAAAGAATTGAACTTTTTGAAATTTAAATATAAATTTTATTTAATGTTGTTTTTACTAATTTAATTATTAATAAATACCTTTAATAATACATAATTATACAACTTACTACCTTAATTTTTTTTTTTTCTTGTCATCGACAATTAAACATCGATGACCTTTTTTATAAACTAGCCCTAGGTATACGTGAAAGGGCGAATGCCGAGAATGATACGAAACCAATGTTATACATAAGAGCCAAGAAATGAAGCTAATATTATTATATATGGACGCTGGCCGTGAGTCTACATTCTACATGTTAGCTAGGTAATATATAATGAATATAATTGTCGTTCCTCCTGTGAGTTTATGACAGTTGTGCTGTGTTTCACGAGGCCATTAATTTACAGTCTTATCATCTGCCTGCTTCTCACCGTCGAATATGGGGAAGAAGAATCTTCATTCAAATGATGAACGATTGGCATTATGTAATATATATGGGCAGTGGGCTACACGTTGATAGCCGCCGCTCATCGTTGCATATATTTGTTATATTAATATCGACAATTCAACCCCAGATAAAAAAAATAAAAAGAACAATCGTGCACTTATCTTTTGTTTTGGCACCCTGAACTTCACGAGTTTACAAGACAATAAAAAAGGAAAACATGGGGGTGGGGGGGGGGGGGGGGGGGGGGGGTTAAAAGTGAATATGAATCAACGAGTTTGATGATTACCAAGTTTAAAATCAGTGGGCAACCAGGAGTATGAAACTTTTCCTCAAGACTGATAATAAGAAAAGCTATGCATAATGAAAATTAGGGTTGATGTTTCTTGTCTACAACTTTCTAAAAGCAGTTGTCGTTAACAAAATGATCGCTACTCCACTTAATAACCTTTTTTTTAACTGGGGTAGGTTTACATCTCTTTTAATCACAATGAATTTACTCTACTATCCTTCCCAATTCAAGAAATGATATTTAATAAACAAACATATATAGAGAAACTAATTGCTGAAAGCTCGGTCTTATTGGTCGGCTAATTGTTTTTTTATATTAAAGCAAAACCAAAGGTAATGTTATTTATGTCTTGTCGACTTAATTGTTGCTTAATTTCCTCCAATATTGGATGTCTTGACCTCTTCCACTTTGGTTCTTTGACGCATGCACATCATGCATGTCATTCTCTCTTTCATTTCAATCTTAATGAGTAAAACAGTGACAGAAAATGGAATACCTTTTTTGGGAAAGTCAAGGGAATTACGTTAATTGCACCGTTCACCGTCCACTTAATAAGCGATACATAGCTTGAAATAAAGAAATTAAAATAATTACTTTGAGATAAGTATGATCCATTTAGAAGTTGTCTTCATAAACTGTGCTTCCTACCTTTATTGATTTATTCGATTTATATTTTGAAGTTCCTCAAAGTTAAAATTTTAATAAAATTATTTTTTTATCCTCATTTATCGAAATTGCATGAATACACTGTTTTATTATAAAAAAATTATTTTAATACTCAAATCAATATTTATTTAATAAAAAAGATGTTTTATGTGTAAAAAGGGTTACAAAAATAAACAGAAAAGTGATGATAAATATTGAATCAATTGTGAATATGGTAAGTGTGTACCTACGAGTGTATGTGAATATGAATAGAATCAATTGATTGTAAATGTAATGAATGAATTATGAACAAACTTTTATGCATATTTATAATGTATAAATTCAAATCTTTATTAAAGTGTAAATTTAATAAACCTAAGTTAATTATAAATTTTAGTTCAGTAATGAATCATTAATTAAATAGAAAGATTAAAATAAATTTCTTTTATTTGTGAAAAATATGTCTTAATATAGAATAATAATTAATCAATTTAAATCTAAATAGGATTCAGAATTTAATTTGTTTCTACCTCCCTGCAATGCCCATGACTCATTTGTGGGATTTATAGGTTAACGGATTCAATTACCTGACATCTTGATTCTAAAATCTAGATTAAGTCCTTTCAATGTCTAGGATATGCACGAACTGGATGGATCTTTATATAAATAGATGCCCCCCTATAAGTGAAAAAGTGTATCATCTCGAGTAAATGTGTTTAAAATACACTTCTTTCCTTCCAGCCAGTACTTTTGTGTAGTAAAAATCATTTCATTTTTTCTTCTTCTTTCTATAATGTTATCGTCTTTAATGATTATGTCTTTTTGAATGCTATAGATGTTTCCGATCTAAAGGGTGGTGTGTGAACAGTTCTCTCTTGTCACGCGTTAGTGTCTAACCGGCTCGAATCAATGAATGAAACGAAGTATTTTGGAGCTTTTAAATCTGCCTAAGGCATTATCATTGAAGTCCTTTTATTTTCGTTCAATTACTTTAAAAGAATAATACTTACTTTATTTGCAGTTTGGTCCATAAATACCATCATGTTAAAGAATGCTTCCATGTATGTGATATAAGAATCATGTGATCAAGTGAGAAAACAATAAGTCCTGCTTCCTGTGACAAACATTATTGTATATATAATGATATATAAAAATTTGAGTAAGTGTTACTTTTCAAAAAAAGTGGTAATCTGAATTTAAATAGTCAAAGATAAGATTAAGTGATACTTTCTTATTGTATTCTAATAATCCTGACATTTTTTCATTAATATTCTCTATTGGGCATGTCCATTAACAAATTGTTACGCTTCCAAGTGTAATGGTTTAACTCCCTAAAAAGCTTATTGATGGATACTTTACAATTCCAAAAGATGATTCGGAGATATTCTATTTTTTTTTAATGAAGTCATGATTGAATCTCAGTATTTTCTACGAAAAGTTGTTATGCTTCTGATTAATGAAGTCTTTCGTTACATTATGCTTCGTTACATCATTGCAAACTTTTACTTCTAATTTTGGGAAATTTGTTTGATATGTTGCTTTCTTTTCAAGAGCAATCTTTATGATATCATGATTCCTATGATATAAGACTTTTGGTTTGGTTTTAGAAAATTTGGTGCTTCTAAGGTTAGGTGACTCGTAGGCATATGATCTTCTAATATTCTATGGCACTTTTAAGATATTATGCTTCTAAGAGAGGGCGGTTAATAGGCACAGAACTCTTCTAAGGAAGTATTTTAGAGTTTTCATAGGGAGACTATGGCACATTACTTTTTCTAATCATCATATTCTTAAAGTGGGGGCTCTTATACACTTGTTCAATGCCATAATACGACTCGACTATAGTACTTAATAAATGTAACTATCATATAACGACTCTTGTTAATAACAATTTAAAATCTTTACTATGCTTCCAAGGAAAGGTGGCCATTAAGTACACAACCTTTTAAGAGAAGGCTTTTGATATATGAATGCTTCTAGGGAGAAAGTACGTTCATTACAATATGCTAAATATTGAATATTAAATCAATGATGAATCAATCAATTGTGAATGTGATGAGTGTGTATCCATAGGTGTATGTGAATCTAGATATAATCAATTGATCGTGAATGTATTAAATGAATTATGAGCAAGGTTTCATGCATATTTATAGTTTATAAATTTAAATTCGTATCAAAGTATGAATTCAATTAAACTTGAGTTAATTCAAAATTCTAATTCGTTAATGAGTCATCAACCAAATAAAAAATTTAAATAGAATTTCTCCACTTGTGAGAAAACTTTCTTCGTGCAGAATAATAGTTAGTCAATTAAAATCTGAATATGATTTGAAGTTTAATCTATTTTGATCTCTTTACGATACTCATAACTAATTTATGGGATCTATGAGTTGGTAAGTTCGATTATTTATTATGTTTGAAATCTAGATCGAGTCATTTCAATTGTTGTGCTATACACAAGTTGGATGGGCAATTATATAATGACCCCAATAATATTCAACAAAAAAAAATAAAGAAAATAGTTTTTGAGGATAGAAAGAAAATCAATGAGATCATATGGTAATTACAGAAACATATTATTCTGGAGGTTTAATTAGATGATGGGTTTGTGTTTGAAACTTCTGAAACCCTGGAAGCAATACATCATAGATGACAACACACAACAAGCGACGCAAGTAGCTTTGACCAGAATAAAAAAATTAATAATTATGGTAGTTAGCAAATCCTATTCAAAGAACGGCAACTTGGGGACCGTCAGTTGGGCCCGAGGTTATTAAAGGGGCCCAAATATATCGAAAATGTTAGAAATCTTTTTGTCTTTGTTTGGGCACATAATGAAGGGCTGTGTCTGGACCATCGGGACAAGAATTATGTTGAATGTTCTCAAAGGGTGCATGAATCTTCTATGCATCCAACCATATGAATGAAAGTATGAAAAGCTAAAATTTGTTTTATGCTGAGTGAGGTTCATTATATAGCGTAGATAAAAAGTAAATTGCATGTCAATTTTATGGAGATTCTGTTTTCCTGCAATATCTATCACATTTTCTGGTCAGCAAAAATGTGCTGATGCCTGCTTCTCAAATGAAAGGATTGAAAATGAAAAGAACCAACCAAAGAGAGTTCCAGAGTTAGATTAAACAAGCTCGGCTCACGTATTCTCCAACTACAAATTGAAAAATAAAATAAAAAAAGAAAAATCAATAGGAAAACAAACATGAAATTACCTTTCTATCCTTTAATTTCATCACTCAGGTCCTCCCTTGTCAAATATATGTATACCCTTCAATTTCATCACTTAATTCTTCCCTAATCAAATTTTTTTTTTTTGTTTCAAATAAAATATTTTTACTTAAGATGATTCTTCTTTTTTTTTTCTTTCTCTTATTTTTTGAATCAAAACTTAGATCCATTATTATTTCTCAAAATTAATTTTCTTTAATTCTACCTAACAAAATAATACATAAAAGTTCATACAACAAAATTTAAATGATGCTTCATATAAATCAAATGTAATCACAAAAATTATCATATACATCTTTGTTGTGTTATTCTTTTTCTCTCTTATCGTATTTATTTTGTTTTCAATTTCTCTTTTTTTTTTTCCATCTTTTTATTTCCTTATACTTTTAAGTTTTTCTCTTTTTATCTCTTTTATTTATCTTTTTCATTTTTTCTTCAAACTAAAAAATACTACGTAATGAATAATTTTATACTTCCTAAATATTATTTTAAAATTTTATTTCAAATGATGTGTTAATTTATTGAGGTAGCAAAATAGTATAATTGATAATTTTAAAAATTGCACTATTTTATTATTTAATTATTGTTTGATACATCAATTTAAAATAAATTTTTTGAGATAATATTAAAAAAATATAATATTATTCTTAATACAATACCCCCTTAAAAGGTTGCATATAAGTTGAAAAAGACAACATTGAAATAGCTTAAATTCCACTATTTTGTTTACTCAAAAAATTTACCGTTACCCGATCAAGAAAAAAGTCCTTGCTACATCCATGGTTTTGTATATAAAGATATAATCTAGAAGAAAAGACTTTGATAAATAAATATATATATATATAATATATAATATGAAAAGTAAGCACCTCTGAATTTTTAATTGATAGTGTGTTTGATTTTGCATTCATTTTAATATTCAATTCAATTTTGTCAAAAATGTTATTAAGAAATTTTAGTATTCTTATATTGAACTAAATTCAAAGCTTAAATTTTAAATTTTAAATGCAATAAAAAAAAATATTGATCTACACAATCAAATCAAATCAAATCAAAATTATTGTAATTTTTTAAAGAAAAACTTGAGTAATCAAGATACTTCAAAACTAATATTGACGTATATAATTATAAAATACATAAAAACATGGAGAGATTATAATTATTTTGAGATTAAAATGTTTGGAATATTGATTTATAGTTATATTGTTAATTAAAGTTGCTTATATATTTTTTGAAGGAAAAAATAAAATAAAATAAAATAAGTATTTTTTAAAAAATTTATTCACAATAATTAGACATAGAAAAAAGGAGCATATACAATAAGAGGTGCACCTCCCTATATTTTAGTAAGAATTAAAGTCTCTTTACGCATACATAGTAGAATTTTTTTATTTTTCCTATCAAGTCAACTTTAAGTGTATATATATATATATATTTAAAATATGTATATTGTAATGAAAAGAAAATGGAAAAAAGGGCAACCAGGCCTGAGATTTGATGGGTAATAATATAGAAAGTTGGTTTCATGAAAGGGTATGATGGGCCTGGCATGCGTAGCGTATTGAAAAGGAAAGCAATCATGCAGGAAGGCGACCATGTGAAATGCATTGAGACTGCTTAGGGCAATCACCTCCCCTTAAAATCAAAGTTTATCAAACACATCGTTTACGCTGAAAAGACACGCACATTTCTTCCTTCAAAAAGTTGATTCGTATATTTACAAGATCTTAGTTACAATTGATATCCGACTAATAAAATTTTATTCTAATTGCATGTTATCATGTAATTTATTGACTTAAACATTTGATAATTTAGAAATCAACTAGTTAGATTTTTTTTTTATATAATTTTTTATGATTTAAACGGCAAAAAATGAAACAAAAAAAATGGACCAATGAAAATCTCTTCTCTCTCCATTAGAAAATGTCTGAAAAAAAGTGAGGTCATGTTAAACATTTTTTTAATGTATTTTAATGCTTAAGTTGATAAAGACTTTAAAAAAAAAGACAAAAAAATAAAATAAAAATAAAAATGTGTTAATTGTTCTGTATGAATCGCAATGCTAAGTATTAAATTAAATTATTATTTATGATCTTTAGTACTAATTTTTTTCATTTATTTATAGGTTGACGACGTGAGATTTACTCATAACTCTTTGAATCTTTTTTAATGTGAGTATCTTTACGGACTTACTCTTCTTAAATTTTGTTGTTAATTTTTTTTTAAAATTGCACTCAATCTTACTTATTTTGATAAGATTATCATTTTTTTATTTATTTTTTCTTTTTAAGAATTTTTTTAACTATTGAAGGTGATTATTTTTTTATCTTTCCCTACTCGATGTGAGCAAGAGTTATTTCTCTTTAAGTAAAGCTTATTCAAGTAGGGTAGTTGGTGTTCAACAATTGCTCTGTTTGGCTTTATGGATAGTGAGTCTGACCGAACAGGATAACCATGCTTCAACCATTGCTCCAACTTACTTGAAGAGATCATAGTTCTCCATTAGTAGATTAATCGAATAGAATATCAAAATTTTAATCATTTTTTTGATCAGTTTGAAGAGTGTAAACCTAATCTTCTCTTCTTTAAGAATATGATTGAATAAGGTAGTTGGACTTTGACTATTGTTCTAATCAATTTAAAAATGATACCTTAATTTGAGAAAGTTTATAATCTGACGCTTTTTTTTTTTGAATGTTATGTGTTCAAGATCATTATTAAACTCTTTTGGTCTAAAGTTTTTGAACCTCGTGAGTTAAAGACCTTAGGCTTTGTCTGCTAAAATTTCAGGAACATAATCTATTTAAATTTCGGATAAAAACAAGATCTAAATTCAATTTCAAATCTGCAATGAGCATCCACCGTAGAAAACACACGAGATGAGAATAATAAAAATGTTAGGAAATTATTGGCCCATATTGGTCCCATTTGTATATACTTTGCTAAGCTTTTTTAGCAAATATATCTTTGAGTTACAGTTGAGCCAAGATTTCTATTAGGTACCTACCAATAATCCAAAGCCTAGTTCAAATAAATGGCCCTTCAAAGAAACAAAGAATCTATTTGAAGATTATTTCAATCAAATGGAGGGGACCATAACCCTTACTATTGTACACATTATTATATAAATGATTGAAGACAATCTCTCATTGCTTTGCTCTTGACTGTAACTAAATCAATAACACCAGATATTCATTATTGGGTCACCATTGAATTTAGAGGAACCGAACAAATTGACAAAATGGGAAAAGATTGTTGCACTTCTGGATCTCCCTTCAAGGGGTTAGGTGTCTCGTTTCATTTTTTTTTTGCATGTGGTTTGTGGTTCAACTCAACTTTCAATCTGGACCACCATGTGGTATGGTGAGTTCAAGGATATTGAAAATCCCAACTTACCAAATACCAATTATGAAGATCGACTGAAATCCAATCCCATTTTTTAACATCATTTTAATAAAAAAACATAAAGGTAATTATCAATTTTTAGAATAGATGAAAGTTTGTCTTATTCTTAGCAAAAGTGCGAGGAATATATTTTTCAATTACGAATAAGGTGGACGTATTTGATATCATTAGTTTTGAATTCTTGATAATAAACCCAGCCCAGTATAGAACATGCTGGGCCAAAGATCTTGAAAACAAAACCCATACCGCAATTTGAAGACTGAGATCGAAGATTGATTTGGCCCCAACAAAAAAATATACACACATTTAAAAAAAAAAAAAATTGAACCCATTAAACATTAACTCTTTACATTTTTTTTTAAGTGATTATATAATTACAATCTTAATTCTTGATTCATTTATAATATTTTTCCACATCTATTTAGTGTTAATTAACAAGGGGTCAGCAAGTCAACAGTACAAGGGTTTTGGTTAATTTAAACTAATTTCAGTGGGTGAGAACCTGATCGGAAAGAGAAGAAGAAGAAGACGGGGCGGGCCATGAATGCTAGCCTGCAGGTTTTGCAAATTGCAAGACAAGGATGCAATGTATGGGCAAGTGGGATGGTCTGGATTCTTCAGTGACAAGCTTCAATTTTGGCCATAAAAGGACAAGACAAGAGTTGGCTGCTGTCTGCATACTATGACAATCCATACATACCTTCAAAATAAAATTCCAATTCAAAGCACTATTCATTTCATATGCGTCCATTTTTGCCGACCTTGGATTCCAACAATTATTCTAGTAATTTGCGTGTAAACTTGGACCTCCTCCTCCTCCCGCAATCTCAAGAAATTTCGTGTATTATTTGATTTGGAACAATTTCACATATATTGCGTTGAATTGGAATTTAGTGATGATTAAAAAATTTGTGTTTGATATGATTTTGAGTTAAGAATTAATAAA
This sequence comes from Ailanthus altissimus, assembly GCA_946807835.1. Classification (NCBI taxonomy): domain Eukaryota; kingdom Viridiplantae; phylum Streptophyta; class Magnoliopsida; order Sapindales; family Simaroubaceae; genus Ailanthus; species Ailanthus altissimus. The sequence continues at coordinate 28,378,129 of OX327689.1, forward strand.
AATTTAATAATGGTTAAGCACAAGTTAAACAGATGAAAAATAGAGGAAAATGAAAATCTAAAAAATAAGAAGGGATTCGAAAGTATAAGAAAAAACGTTTTCAAGCTTTGGTGGCGTCGCGACACCATAAGCAACTTTTAGTGATTTTAGTTTTTAAGTTAATTTGATTTGTTTGATTTGATTTTGAACTCTCTTACACGTAAGCTCATATTTTAACAAAATATCGAATTTTTAAATTTTTTTTAAAATTTATATAAATTATTATAAAATCATTGAACTAATCAAACATTAAATAAATAACAAGAGAGAATAGAGAACTTAAAGAGTGTTTAAATATTGAGTATGCAAAAGAGTATCGTAATGTAAATGCTTAAGTACTGTATGTACAAGAAAGTGTTGATAAATCCTTTAAAATCTCATCTATTATTGTATTTCTTGTAAAAGATCTTTGTGATTTGAGTAATAAAAAAATTAGAATCTAGTACTGATCCATCACAGATGTAAATAGTTATTGAATTACGTAAATTTTTGTACCTTGTATGTAATAATTTATCTTTATTGTGTGTGTGATCTCTTTCTATTCTTGATTATTTGTAAACAAAATTTTCGGCGTGCACTAAAATTTTAAGGTGCTAAATTATTAACAAGTAGTATTAGAACATGTAAACATCACAATAAAAAAGTTTTCTAATTTAAAATACCAAATCATACGACTTAACATTTTTCTTTTCAATTTAATTTCAATATTTTTAGGGAGTATCTATGTACTTTTAAGCAATGTTCCAGTTTCAAGGCTTGTGTTCAACTTATTATACTAAGGATGCACTAACTATTGCATATTCCGAGTCAATTTACCCCATAGGTCATCAATCAAATTGTGTTGCTCCTATTAAAATGCAAAATGTACACATAAAACCTCCAATTAAATGTTCTTTGTTAGATCGTCTTAAGAAGCAGAAAAATACTATCTCAATACGAGGAGGTCACCACAAAAAATGTATAGTAGTAGTAGTAAAAAAAACGTGAATATAATTTTACAACATGTAAGATCCTTGTAGCTTACCAAAAAACTTGATTTTGTTGTTCCATTAATGATCTTTATATATGTTTACACTTGTTTTATTTCTATAATAAAACTTGTTATCGTATGACTATGTATTTTTAGTATTATACAAAGTTTAGAGAGATTTTTAAGGGAAAAAATGGTTATTTGTGAATAACACTCATTGATATCATTGTTGAAGTATTTCTTTCTTAGGTGTAAGCATAACTCAATGTGATCTCATTTGAAAATGAATCAATGGTAAACCTATCATCAAACCAAACTCTATCTGACAGAATTAAATTATATTGTTGGAGATGAGAAAATACTTCTCGAATGAAAGATCAATGGTAGCACCTCTTAGAATGAAATATTATGGACACGTTGTGAAGTGAAGGTTAAGGGTTTTATATCCAAAACTTCTTATGCGTTGTTTTAAACATTTCGCTTTGATTCTTTTTTAACTTCATTTTATTTTACGATGGCCCATAAGTTTAAATACGAAGTTATTCTCTTTAAAAAATAGTCTTGAGGTTTAATCTTAAAAACTTTTAAACTTTATCCTTCACAGTGATACTCTTATAAATGATCAATCATACATAAACTAATATAAAAATTTATAATATATGAATGGTTCTCAAAGTAAATAGTTCTGGGATGCTAGGCATTTAAGTAATTTTAGGTTTAGTGCTGCCCTAAGTGAAAACGCCACTGTTTAGGATCTGATATATATATGTCATTTACGCCGTTTTGTAAACAGATCAATTGAGATTGTTTTGTGATTGTGTTTTCTTCGAGAGTCTTCGGTGAGAGAGAAAAAGAGGGCAAAACAGAATAGGTCTAGGGTTTTCTGGTTTCTTGGTTAAAATCTGTTCTGGTGATTTTGTATTCTTGAGTGCTCTCTTGTTGAGATTGTGTGATTGAAAGCATGGTTGTACTTAGGGCTGTAACTAATCTAGTAATAGTGCAGAGATTGAGCCTTCATTGTTGAGCTCGTGAAATGGATGTAGGCTACCTTGGTGGCACCACTATAGACTGTTGTATGTTTCTTGTTCATCTTTATTGTTGTGTTTGCTAATAATTTTTTATTCTTTTAAACGGTTGAGGAGTCTTGTGTTGTATAATTACAACAATGGTATCAGAGCCTAGGGTTTACAATTGTAAAGACTTCTCTATTCTTTCCCTTTTGTTGTGTTTAAAGAATCGGTGATCTAATCCATGAGTACCACAAGATTTGAGATCGACAAGTTCGATGGACGTGGTGAATTTAATTTGTGGCAAAAGAAGATGAAAGCAATCTTGGTACAACAGAAGGTGTCAAGGGCCTTGTTAGACCCTCTGAAGCTCTAAAAAATAATGGCGCCAGAACAAGTTACAGAACAAGATGAAACAGCTTTCAGTACAATTGTGCTACAGCTCTCGGACATCGTCTTGCAACAAGTAAACGAAGAGACCACAACAGCTGGTCTCTGGGGTAAGCTCGAAACGTTGTTCATTTCAAAATCTCTGTCTAGTAAAATACTATTAAAGGAAAGGTTATTTGGTTTTAAAATGGACTCCACTAAAAGACTTGAAGAAAATCTTGATGATTTTAAAAAAATTTGCATTGACCTAACTAATACTGGTGAAACCATTTCTGATGAAAATTAAGCTGTGATTTTGCTAAATTCATTACTTGTTTCTTATAAGGATGTTAAATCGGCTATTAAGTATGGTAGAACATCTTTGACCTTAGACGATCACTTATCTACCATAAGAGCTCGTGAATAGGAAATAAAATTAGAAAGAAAAGAAACTCATAATAGTGAAAACTTGTTTGCAAGGGGCAGGAATGAAAAGAAAGAGAATAAAGAAAAATTTAGGCGAAAATTAAGATCAAAATCTAGGTCTGGGTCTAGGAGATGCTACTACTATGGCAAAGAATGACATATTAAAAGAAATTGTTATGAAAGATTAAAGAAATTTAAAGAAAAATCACTTGAAAATTCAGAAGCTGCCATAGCGAGTGATGGTTATGACAGCACTGAAGCATTAACATTTTCTTTAAGTAGTAATTCAAATGAATGGGTATTGGACTCAGGCTGTACATACCATATGTGCCCTAATAAAGATTGGTTTAAGAACTTTAAAGAATATAATGGTGGAATGGTTCTAATGGGTAATAATAAAACATGTAGGGTAAAAGGAATATAGACTATTGTTATCAAAATGTTTGATAGTTGTATTAGATTCCTTGAGAATGTTATATATGTACCTGAATTAAAAAGAAATTTAATTTCTTTAGGTATATTGGATGAAGGTGGATACACCTGTAAAGTAGAAAATGACCAATTAAAAATAAGCCATGGAGCAATGGTTGTAATGAAAGGGATTAAAACAAAAGACCTCTACATTCTTTAGTGAACAACAGTAATTAACCCTGCAATTACTACTGTTACATTGAACTTAGATAATACAGAACTTTGGCATAGAAGACTTGATCACATTAGTGATCAAGGTCTACTTGAGTTGAATAAGAATGAAGTTCTTGAAAATGACAAGATCTCCAAGATAAAGTTTTGTGAACATTGTATCCTAAGAAAACAATAAAGATTGAGTTTCAAACTAAGTACCCATAGAACTAAAACTGTATTGGAATATGCTCATGCAGACTTATGGAGTCCAACTCACACTAGTACACATGCTGAAAATAGGTATTTTTTTTTTGTCAATAATAAATGATTATTCCAAAAAATATTTGGTGTACTAATTAAAGAATACAAGTGATACCTTTGTAAGGTTTAAACTATGGAAGAACTTAGTTGAAAACCAAACTAGCAAAAGGCTAAAAGCCTTGAGAACTGATAATGGTTTAGAGTTTTGTAACGAAGAGTTTAACAAATTTTGTAAGGATAATGGTATTCTAAGACACAAAATTGTATCACATACACCTCAACAAAATGAGATTGCTGAAAGAATGAACAGAACCCTCCTGAATAAAATAAAATGTATGCTAATCAGTTTAAGGTTATCAAAATATTTTTGGGGGGAACCATTACATAGTGCTTGTTATCTGATTAATAGATCACCTTCCAGTGCAATAAAGTTTAAAGTTCCACAAAAACTTTGGTTATGAATAAAAATAAGTTATAAACACTTGAGAGTGTTTGGGTGTGCTGCATATGCACACAAGTCAGATGATAAACTAGAACTTAGGTCTAACAAATATGTGTTCTTAGGTTATCCAAAAGGAGTAAAGGGTTATAGATTGTGGCTTAGGGATAGCCCAGGGATAAAAATTATTACCAATTAAAATGTCATTTTTAATGAGGCAATTATGTCTTGTTTACACAATAATCTAGAAAATGCAAGTGAGATAAGTACAGGTTAGAAACAGGATTCAACTCCTAATAAGGAGACAACTCACTTTGAGATAGAAGTATTACAAGATCAGACAAAAGAACATGTTCAAGATAATGATGAATTGATAAATCAACAAAGTCAGAAAAGACAATTTGAATCCTCATCTTCTCTGCAAGATTATCAACTTGTAAGAGACAGAGTAAGGAGGGAGGTAAAAGCTCCTTCTAAATATTTGCCCTATGATCTTATTACATTTGCTTTAATATCATCATTAGAATTAAATATATCTGAGCCTAATACTTATGAAGAAGCAATCACTGATAATAATGATAAGAACTGGTATCATGCGATGTGTGATAAATGAAATCTCTTGAATTAAATAACACATGAATTTTGGTACCTTACCCACAAAAATAAAAATCTGTTGAATGTAAATGGATATACAAATTAAAAGAGGAAACAAACAATACTGATCCACCTAAATTTAAGGCTAGATTAGTGGCTAAAGGATTCTTATAAAATGAGGGAATTGACTATACTGAAATTTTCTCACCTGTAATTAAGTATACAACAATTAGACTTATTCTAGCCCCAGTCTCACATTTTGATTGGGAATTAGAACAATTAGATGTCAAAACTGATTTTTTACATGGTGAACTTGAAGAAACAATATATATGACACAACCACTGAGATTTAAAGATAAAATCAGACTTAATCATGTGTATCTATTAAAAAAATTTCTGTATGGACTAAAACAGTCACCAAGGCAATGGTATAAAAGATTTGATGCCTTTGTAATAAAATTGGGATTTAATAGAAGTAGTTATGACAACTGTTTTTACTTTATGAATTTGGGCAGTGATAAGGAAATTTACTTGTTACTTTATGTAGATGATATGCTCCTAACCAGCAAGAGTAAATATGAAATTAATATGTTAAATAAACTTTTAAAGTCAGAATTTGACATGAAAGACCTTGGTCCAGCTAAAAAAATTTTAAGAGTTAATATAATAAGAAACATAATTAAAAGAAAATTGTTTTTATCTCAAAAATGTTATTTAGAAAAGGTCTTGACTAAGTTTTTCATGATAAAGGTAAAACCTATCAAAATACCACAAGCCACCCACTTCTAATTTTTCCTTGAACAGTGTCCCAAAACTGATAAAGAGATACATGAAATGAAAGATATACCATATGCTAATACTGTAGGATCAATCATGTACTCCATGATTTGCACCATACCTGACCTAGCTTACTCTATTAGCGTACTTAGTAGATATATGGCTAAACCTGGTAAAGCCCATTGGTTAAGTATGAAATGACTACTGAGATATATTAATGGTATATTAGATTATGGTGTTTAATGGGACTAACAAAGAAATTGAGCTTGTTGGATATGTAGACTCTGATTTTGTAGGTGATAGAGATAAAAGAAGATCTGTTACAGCCTATTATTTTACTCTTAGTGGGTGTTGTATAAGATGAAAATCATAACTACAGTCAATCATTGCACTCTCAAGTACAAAAGAAGAGTACATAGCCTTGACTAAAGCAGTAAATGAAGGTATTTAGTTAAAAGGAATGCTGAGTAAACTTAAGAAATTAAACAGGCTAGTAACAATTCACTCTGACAGCCAGAGTGCACTTCATCTGTGCTGAAATCCCATGTTCCATGAGAGAACGAAACATATAGACATAAAGTTTTACTTTATAAGAGAGATAATATCAAAAGGTAAACTAGAAGTGAGTAAGATACCAACAGATGAAAATTCAGCTGATATAGGGACAAAGGTACTACCAGCAAGCAAATTTGATTACTGCCTAAGTCTGCTCAACATTGACAGAAGATGAAAGGTCTAGTACGTCAGAGTGATGATGCAAGGAAGCTGATTCTCTGCACCAAAGAATTATTTACTTTAAGAACCAATGTGAAATTTGTAATATATGAATGGTTCTCAAAGTAAATAGTTCTGGGCTGTTGGACATTTAAGTAATTTTAAGTTTAGTGTGCCCTAAGTGAAAACGCCACCATTTAGTATCTGATATATATATATATATACATATATATATGTCATTTACACCGTTTTGTAAACAGATCAATTGAGATTATTTTGTGATTGTGTTTTCTTCGAGAGTCTTCAATGAGAGAGAAAAAGAGGGTAAAACAGAATAGGTCTAGGGTATTCTGGTTTCTTGGTTAAAATCTATTTTGGTAATCTTGTATTCTTGAGTGCTCTCTTACTGAAATTGTGTGATTAGAAGCATGGTTGTACTTATGGCTGTAACTGATCTGGTAATAGTGCAGAGACTGAGTCTCCATTGTTGAGCTCATGACCGAACCACTATAGACTGTTGTGTGTTTCTTGTTTGTCTTTGTTGTTGTGTTTGTTGATAATTTCTGATTCTTTTAAATGGTTGTGGAGTCTTGTGTTGTATAATTACAACAAAAATTAACTAAAATAATATAATAAGAAAGCTAAAAATTAAAATTAATTAAACTTTTGCAAAAATAAATGCATGGGATTATTGGTCGACATTGGGAATAATTCGCTTAATAGACCTATCAACGAAAAGGCACAAGTAAGCCTTTGGCCATTTCACTCAATATAGTTGTCAAGTGTTGAGGTCTTAAAATGCCAATTTGCTCGAAAGTCCTATTGAGCAAAATGGCCAAGTGCATGCTTATGCCATCACTCGACACGGTTGTCAAGCTAATTGGCCTTTCAAGGCCACAACACTCAAACGACCCTGTCGAGCAAAATGGCCAAGCGCATTCTTGTGTCATTTGCTTAACAAGAATGGTGCGTTGGTCAAGCAATTTGGTCTTTGAAGGCCAAAATGCTTAACAAACTTGTCGAGTAATTACGCCACGGTTTTTTTTTTTGCGCCTTTATTCAACAAACTTATCGTATAATTGAATTATTATGCATGTGAAAACAATGTTAGACATGTGTGTCAATTTTCAAATTATGCTCAACTTACATCTCGAATGGTTTTCGGTTTTACTTGACATTTTGTGGAGTATTTGGTGTGTAAGTATAATTTTTTTTTTTACCATTTTTTGGATTTTAAACAACTCTATATGCCACATAACAATCATATTACAACAACTACAAATAAGCATCTCATATCCAAAGCAACAATCTCAAATTTTATACGACCGACCTCAAATAAAATTTAAATGTTTATCATAATAAAACAAAAATGGTTAGATGAATGAATTAGTTATTTTAGTTATTGAAATGGAGATGGAGTAAAATAGTCTTGACGCCGTAACTCTAACTTAAAAAAAAAAAAATTGCTGCTGTTGCTAAATTACTTAGAAGCTCCTAAAAAATACCCATATTTGATTACAACCTATTTTTTTTATAAAATTTTAATTTTAATTTCATATATCATCAATTTAGAGTAATACTATACTTACATAATTGGAATACAATATATTACTAGTCGGTGACTATTACATATTAAATTATTATTGACTTTTTATTTATTATTAATATAATAATTATATAATAACACGTGAGTTAAGACACAAATTTTGTATTCTAATTATATAAAAATAACATTACCACATTGAATTATGTGAAAACTCCCAATGGTGCCCTGATTTGTGGCCCACGTTCCGTGTCTTTCGCATCATCATGGTATGGCTTTAGGCAGCTTGCATGAAACACTGGATGTAGTTGAAGTCTCGAAGGCAACTCCACTTTGTACGAGACATTGCCAACCCTCTTGGCAATAGGAAATGACCCCTCATATTTTCGAACAAGACCCTTGTGAAGTGGGCGCGTAAACTTGTGTTGCGTCGGCAGAATTTTCACCATCACTAAATCCCTTACGCTGTACTCAACATGTCTTCGCTTACCGTCAGCCCATTTCTTCATCCATTTCGTCGCCTTGTCCAGACACACCGGTGCCTTGTCCGATTGTTCCTGCCAGGACTTTGCAGCTTTGTAGGCTGCTAGACTCTTCCCAGTATCGCTGGACACGAGCGTATGAGGCTGCTGGCCAGTAGCTAACTCAAATGGGCTCTGGTTCGTCAATTTACTTCTCTGTAAGTTGTACGAGAACTGTGCCACATCGAGCAACATGACTCAATCCTGCTGATTTGCGCCCACAAAGTGCTGCAAATATAGCTCCAGTAATGCGTTCACCATCTCGGTCTACGCATCCGTTTGTGGGTGAAAGCTGGTGGAAAAGCGAAGCTCCGATCCCATGAGATTTAACAATCCAGTCCAGAATCTCCCCATAAATCTCGTATCACGATCGCTGACTATCACTCTCGGCAACCCCCAGTACTTGACTACGTGCTTGAAGAAAAGTTTGGCTGTCTCTTCCGCATTACACTCATTGGGCGCCGGTATGAAAGTCACATACTTGGAAAACCGATCTACCACCACAATGATAGTTCCACACCCCTCGGACTTTGGTAAGGCTACGATGAAATCCATAGAGATACTTTTCCAAGGTCTCTCCGGTATGGGCAATGGCTCCAGTAGCCCTGCGGGACTCCGCTGCTCAATCTTGTCCTGTTGGCACACAAGACAAGTCTTGACAAACTGTTCTATCTCCTCCCGCATGTGTGGCCAGTAGTAAATTGTCTCCAATGGGGCGCGTGTGCACTGTTGTCCTGGATGTCCTGCCCATTTGAGTCTTTCCCTCTTGTGCTTGAGCGGCGAGCTGTGTGGCTGCGGGATCATGCTTCATTCCCTCAAGAAATAAGCCGAGTAAATCACCTTCCAGCTTGCTGATAGATGCTAACTCGACCTTCCGGCTTAACGCGTCCGCCACCACATTCACATTTTCCGGTTTGTACTCGAGCTCATAATCGAACTTCGCTAGAAAGTCCTGCCACCTAGCTTGCTTCGGGCTGAGTTTCTTCTGACTTTGGAAGTAACTCGTTGCTATGTTGTCCGTCATCACTACGAACCTTGCCCCAAGCAGATAGTGATGCCAAGTGCGCAGGCAATGGATGACCCCCGTCATCTCTTTCTCTTGTACCGTATAGAGCCTCTCCGTCTCGTTGAGTTTCCGACTCTCATACGTGATCGAATGGTCCTGCTGCATCAATACACCACCAATGGCAAAGTCAGACGCATCGGTATGTACCTCATACGGTAGCAAGTGGTTTGGCAATACTAAGACTGGTTCCTCGATCACTGTTGTCTTCAATCGATCAAAAGCCCATTGGCACTCCTTACTCCACTCCCATGCTTTAGTCTTCTTTAGCAGGTCGGTAAAGGGTGCTGCAATGGTGGAGTAGCTCTTGATAAACCTGCGATCATAGTTGACCAACCCAAGGAAAGACCGCAGCTCGGTAACTTTCGTGGGTGCCTCCCAATCCACAATGGCGCGAATCTTCGCCCTGTCCATCATCAACCTGCCTTCTTTGATCTTGTGACCCAAAAAGTCTATCTCCGACTTGGCAAATGAGCACTTCTCCCTCTTTACGTACAGCTTGTTCTCGCAGAGCACCTTTAAGACAGACTTTAAGTGTTCCACATGCTTTTCGAGAGTGTTGCTGTAGATGACAATGTCGTCTAAGTACGACGACGAATTTATCAAGGAAGGGCTGGAGTATGTTGTTCATCAATGTGCAGAAAGTGGCTGGTGCATTTGTGAGACCAAACGGCATGACAAGAAACTCAAAGGCCCTATAACGCGTCACACAAGTAGTCTTCAGCTCCTCACCCTCGGCTATCCGCACTTGATGGTAACCTGATAACAAGTCCAGCTTTGAAAAGTACTTCGCCTGCCACAATTGATCAAATAAGTCAGCAATTAAAGGAATGAGATACTTATTTTTGACAATGACCTTGCTCAGCGCCCGGTAGTCTATGCATAACCGCAATGATCCGTCGTGTTTGCGCTGGAAAAGCATGGGCGCGCCATAGGGCGCCTTCGATGGCTGGATAAACCCTGCATCCATTAACTCCTTGAGCTGCTTCCGCAACTTTGCTAATTCTGGTGGAGACATTCGGTGTGGGGCTTTGGATGGAGGTTTAGCTCCTGGCTCCAGCTCGATCTCATGATCAATCGCCCGTCTTTGTGGTAATTTCTGTGGTAGTGCTGCTGGCATCACAACCTGGTGCTGCTTGAGCACTTTCGTGATTTCTGCTGATAGCTCATCTTCGCCCCCGTACGCCTCATTATCTGCCTCCCATATTGTGGTGAGGTATGTCTCTTCCCCCCGCTTAGCTCCCTTCTTCAGTTGCATGGCGGACAGGAGAGTGGTGTGGGCGTTAGGCTCGAATTTCTCACCTGTTGGCTTGTTTACTGTTAGCACCATACATGGTCCTCCCTCCAGGATGCATACATAGTTGTGTCAGGGAAGTGGCACCACATTAAAATGCCGCAGAAAATTCATACCAAGAACAGCATCAAAATCATCGAGAGGGCTACCGAAAAGTTTACCTTACCGCTCTATTTTTCGAGGCTCATTTCAACTCCACGAATGACCCCGTTCAGTGGCTTGATTGCGGCGTTAACAGTCTTGAGGTAGCCAATCCCCTTCTCCACCTTGAGGCCCAAGCGTATTGCTTCCGCATACTTCATAGAGTTGTGCGTAGCTCCAGTATCCACTAGTGCTTGAGTCCTCTTTCCGTTAATGTAGGCTTTAACGTACATCAGCGCCTTTCCTGCTGGCGCGCGGGCTGCCCGCTTGGCATTGAGGGCATTGAGCAACTGCAGACATCCCAATTGTCCCTGTTCACCCACTTGTTGAGTCTCCAACATCGCGTTGATAGCCTTCTTCTTTGGATAGTCTTTCACCCAATGATCCCCGTCGTAAAGGAAGCAACTAGATCTCGGCTTTCTTCCACCGTTGCGCTTCTCCTCTCTCCCTGTGGGTGGTTTACCTTAGGGGTGGGCAAATCCGGTTCGGTTCGGTTTTTAGTGTGAACCGAAAACCGAACCGAGCCGGTCGGTTTTTGAAAAATAAAACCGAAAACCGAACCGAAAAATAAAAAACCGAACCGAACCGGTTCGGTTCGGTTCGGTTCGGTTCGGGTTTTGGTTTTTCGGTTCGGTTTGGGTCGGTTCGGTTCGGTTTTATAATTTTTTTAATTTTTTTTTAATTTTTTTTAATTTTTTTTTAATTTTTTTTTTAATTTTTTAATTTTTTTTTAAATTTGGTTTTTTCGGTTCGGTTCTCGGTTCGGCCTTCCGAACCGAAAACCGAACTGAATTTTTCGGTTTTTAAAATAAAAAACCGAAAACCGAACCGACCAAGAGAAAAACCGAACCGAACCGACCAATTCGGTTCGGTTTTTCGGGTCCGGTTCGGTTTTTCGGTTTTTTGCCCACCCCTAGTTTACCTTTCCCCTCCTTATTCTGCGGAGGGTGAGACTCCCTGGTTCCCCCACCTTTGCTGTGATTGGGCTTCAAATTTTTAAACTTCCCTGCATCACCCTTACGGTAATCTGTGAGCGTTTCCGCCAATGTAAGGGCGTCGGATATATTCTGAACTCCATGCCGCCTCAGCTCATTGGACACCTATGTTTGTAACCCATCAAGGAAGTTGAACAGTAAGTCTTCTTCACTTATATTGGGGATCTGCAGCATCAACAGTGAGTACTCCTCAACGTACTCGCCAATCGACTTGTTCTGTCTCAACTCTTTTAGACACTTCCTAGCGTCGTGCACCACATTCTTCGGATAGAATTCGCGTTTCAGCTCCTGCTGCAACTTTGTCCAGGTATTGATGGTGCAGGTACCCTTACGAATCTCCTCACTCTTCCTACGCCACCACAGAATTGCATGATCAGAGAGATATAGGGTCGCGGTGTTTACCTTATCCTCGTCCCGTACACCTAGGGCGTCGAAGTATCTCTCAATCTGCCAGAAGTAATTGTCGAGCTCCTTGGCGTTCCACTTCCCGCTGAACTCCTTGGGCTTAGAAGCATCGACTCTCGGTGCAGACACCGTTACTTGAGCAGCGACAGACCCATTTGCCACCGCCCGCTTGCACAGCACCATATCCTCATTGACAGTTTCAAGTCCATGGTGTAGCTCCCTACTTGGGCTTAAATACTGTCCATTGTGGTGAGGACGCTCTCCTGAAAAGCCTTAATCCAGTCTCGCTGCTTATCGACGTAAGGCTTGATGGATGTACTGATGAGGGATCGCAGCTCGTCTCCTTGAGTGCCGAGGCCCCCATCGATCTTCTCTACTTGCTGCTCCAGTTCTCCAAGGCGATCTGTTGCCTTCCCAACAGCGCCGCTGAGTGCTCTCACCATACTCCTCACATCCTGACCTGGGTCCGCTGACTTCTCGCGAGCGGCCACGCCGTGCTTCTTAGCTTTGGGGTTTCGACCCCTCTCTTTAGTCAAATCTGATGGTCCACCGTCTTTCTCCATCTCTGAACTGAACCTGCTCTAATACCAACTGTCACGGACTATTTTTGAACTGTGCGGCCTTAGACGCGTTGCATGCTAAGTATCCAAGAAAAATCACACAAAGAGAAGAAAAAAAAGCACACCAAGTGTTTGCATGAATGCTCTCTCATATTACTAAAGAGAAAACAAAGTTATAAGATGAAAAATACAAGTGAGGGTCTCCCCTTTTTATAGTAGTAGCCCTATATAATTAATGGCTAAGATCTATTTGATCTAGCGGTGAATATATAAGATGGGATAATATTTCTTAGAATATTCTTAGATGCTCTCCTACCTATTATAGAAGTCTAACTAGGATTAACTTCCTTAATAAATTACGGGTCAAACCCGATTCTCTATTCTAAGTAACGGATCTTCTAAAAGCTCCAATCCACGTAGTGCTCCACAATTCAAAAGACCTCCAACAAACCTAGTCACGCATAAATGCTCAAAAAAATACTTGAGAGTACTTCTCAAACACTGAATGTGACACTACACACATCCTAATCATCGTTGCAATCACGAGCACCCAACGTTTGAAAAGGGGGAACAAGCAACCGGAATGGCCGGTCAAAAAGACATTAAAAAAGCATAATTTCCACCGCCACCTGTCCAATCTTATCCGTTTCTCCACTTTCCGCACCCTTTTCAAATACTAACCCAAAACAGAAAACTGTTAACAACCATCTCTCTCCTCTCTCTCTTTAAACTTCCAACTTTCCACAGTTTCACTCTCTACAACTGAGTATGGCCACAAATTTTCTCACTTTTCGACCCTACGGCCTCCAAGTTTATGCGGCATCGGGCCACCGGAAACTCGACCCCAATCGGCCGAAGAGTGCATCCTCCAACTGGTGGAGCCCACTCTTCGGCTGGTCCTCCGACCCTGACTACATTGACTCCGAAACCAAAGACGAGAAAACGGTGAACAGATCGGAGTCGGATCGGGAGCCCAAAGCTACAAGATCTGGTCGGTTCGCGCCGGGTTGCTTCACGGAGGAGAAGGCGAGGCAACTCCGGTTGATGACCACAGACACAGGGTCCTTTCATGATGCCATGTACCACTCCGCCATCGCCTCTCGCCTCGCCTCCGATTTCAAGCACCGATCCGACCCTGAACGTTAGACCTGGAAATTTTAATTGTTTTTTTATAAAAAAAAAAAAGGAATATAATCAATGTATAGTTGTGTCATTAGGAATATCTTCTTTTCTTTTTTTCATTTTTCTTCTTGTTTGATGAATTCGGTGCTATGTGATGTGATGTGGTGATGTATGGTTTAGATGGTTAGGTAGAAGAAGATGATTAAGAAATGTAATTATGCTATAAAAGTGATAATGACTACATGTCCGTCTCTGTAATTTTGTTTCTTCATCTTGGATCTGCAGACTGCATAGAGAGTACAGCCGATCTGACGGTGATTCATGAGTTACGACCTAATTTTAAAATCTCATTCAGTGGAAGATGATTCGCTTCTGAATTTCGTACGCTGTTCGCGTAATTCGGGCGCATGGGTCCCGCCAACACGGCCAAAGTATTAGTATTTACTTAGTTAATCAACGGTTCAGATCTAATAATAAAAGAAAAAAAGTGTCCTTAGTTGCCGATAGCATATTCGGATCCTCATGTTACTTTCCCAAGCAATGGTCATCGAGTATCTAACAAGAGAGATGCCACTATTAGGATACTTGTTGTACGATCTCTCATTGCTCTCCAATTTTGTTATTTGATGAAAACTTTTTATCTTCTATAAAATTAAAATTTACAAATATTTAAACATGAAATTTTTTCATCAAAATGCCAAAAAAATTGGACAAAAATTATGGAATATTGCATCCGTACAAAACATATGCATGATTCTTCTCCAACCCCTCCACCTGCTTATTTTCCCGACCAAATCAAAATTAATATAGAGGTAACCTCGTATTAATATCGGAGGGGTGAGGGTTAAATCCAATTTAAATATGTAATAAAAAGTTTCATCTTTGCCTTGGCCGTATTTGTATTGTAGCAATACAGAGATTATCAAATTTTCAGAGCAAAAAGAATGATTACGAAATAACCGAGGTGCTTCAGGTACGTGTTTCTGTCTACTCCTTTGATAGTAATATATTTATTTACAGAATTATTGAAAAATAAATGAGCAGAAATGCAGAATTGTCGTAAATAACGACTGAGAACGAAAGCTGGAAAGATGCGACAAACATGTGGAAATTGCCGTGAAAATGGTTATGGTTGTAGTGGTCCTGGGATCAACTTATATGGCCTGATATTCAACTTTGTCTTTTTATGTTTCATTTGTTTCTTTCCTGCTTATCACTCTGGCATTTTAATTCCATTCAACTTCCCCAGGAAAGTTGGCAACTCAACAGGGCAAGGCATCTACCACGCTCCTTACAAGTTCCTACCGTCCACAAGCCTCCTTAATAGACTTGAACCAAGTTGACAGCCCACGCAGAGGGGAAGTGAAAATAAATGGGTTGGGAGGAGGCAGCAAATTTCATATCCATGCCACACCTGAGCATTTTAGCCCCATTAATGAAATCTCCACAAACAAATAATCCACCACAATGGCCCCCCACCCTCGTATCTTTCATTGAGAGCCACCGCCATTACGGGAACTAATAAACGACCACAACAATGGCAAGCCTGATATATTTGGTGATTGCAAACTCCACAAAACTCAAATTTTCAATCTAACAGGTTCCTACACAAGGTTCCAGACTTCAAAATCATAGAGCATGTATATAAGTTACAACATTCCCTATAACAAAAGCACTTGCAATTGAAAAGGCAATGTATTGTTTAGTAACTTATTTCTTTGGGACTAAAATTGCAGCAGTCAGTCATTGAATCTCTGGCCCCAGAAAATCTAAGAAAAGATAACGTTACCATTCCAAAATTGAAGAAATGCAAAGAATACAGTATCTGATTTGTCCTAAGCCATTTAGGGTATCATCGTAATGTCAGTTCAGACTGCATAATATCCACAAACAAGAAAATGTTGGAGAAGTGATGTAAAAATTCCGTTTCTCAACAAACTAATCCACAATCACTTGCTCTCCACGTCATATAGATCTGTTCTGATTATCTATCAAGGAAAACCAACATGAAACTGAAAGTGAAGAAGCAAAATAAGAATTTGACAACAATAAGATAAGTCTTAAAACCAAAATACTGCAGTATAAAAATGTAAATTAATTCCCTCCAGCATTGAGAAACTCTGTTATTTTAGAGTGTATCTTCATGACCTAATCTAAGATACCAGATGATGCAATGGATGATTTTTTTTTATTTAGAAAAATAACAATATTAAATGCACCAGAAATATGGCGCAAACCAGATATGGGGAATATAATAGAACACCAGAACACACCAAAAATAAATAAATAATAAGCAGTTGGACTCAAAATAACAGCGAAATGCAAAATAGAACCAAAAAAAAAATTAGAAGAAGAAAACCAAGAAACAAGCTCCTCAAGATTCCAATTATAGCTCCATGATAGAATGTTCTGTTCCTTCATAGTCTCAAGAGTAGGAGGAATTCGAAGTACCTTAATCCACATCCATGTTTGGATTTTCACCAGGGGCAACACTGGAGAGAAATTAATTGAAGATTGAGTTACTATATTCTTTTATTGAATCCAATATTAAGGTGCTTGGTAATTGCGTTTATAATTATATACTATATGGTGCAGAAACAAAGCTTAGGATTTTTTTTCTCAGAAAAGGAAATAATCATGTATGTCTCGCCGTAATTTTGTGTAGTACATATAGTTTCTGAGCATCCCTCTTGCACTTTTAATACTTCCAAGCCATTTGTGAATGCCATAACCATAATTCTATTAGAGGCTGAAGACTCTACAAATCAACTTCCCCAAGGATAACATCGGAAGAGAGGGACAGACTAATTAGTAACTTCTACTAAAATGAAAAATGAAAGATAGAAAGCAAGCTACAAAAAGGAAAGAAAAGAATATGTTCTAAAGAAAATAAAATATCAGTTTAGAAGAAATAAATACTCAAACCCGGTGTAACTGCATTCTTCTATGTTCTCTTAGAAAATTCATTAACTAAAAACATGAAAGACATTAGTGAAAACCAAATCTTCTGAACAAACGGCCAAATGGTCATGATAATTCCAACTTTTTTGACAGGAGATAATTATGTTCCCAACTCACCAAATGAAAGACAAACACTACTCCAAAGCAACAAATAAATACGATGGAAAAAAAATACTAGCATTAATTAATTTGAGCAGAAATCCCTTGCCTACAAAAGAAGATTTTAAAGAAACCACATAGATAGGTAAATCATCTAATAACGCTCAATAAATATGTACATATTCTTAGTATCCACATTTAAACTATGTTCACAAATGCAACACATAAAGCACAAAAGAGGGGGCAAATGTGAAAGGGAATATTTTTATAGAGTAGTACTACAAATACAAACTACCTATACAAATTCATCCATACAAACTGATGAGACAAGAGTGGAATAAACAATTAAAGGCAACAATGAGAATAAAACATATGATAATTATATTATTTCACTTATTAAATCATATCATGCCACATCAATTTGTATAAATGAGTTTGTATAGGTAGATTGCATGCATAGTATTATTCCTTTTAATGATAACCAAACATTCAGTTCTAATCCACTCAGAGCACACTAATTTCATACCACAAAACAAGAACAAAAATCACCAATTTTAATATACAATGCAAGCACATTACAATCATATGCAATTGTGCAGCAATAATTCATCACTTAATAATACTCAAATGAATTGAAAAAAAAATAACAACAACAAAAAGAAAATTATAAAAGAGAATAAAGGATACACCAAATAAAATCCATGAGCAAATGCACCAGCCAACACAGCAGTAAACAATCGGTCCCTTACAACTGGATTCTTCCTCAACGCGATACGAACTAATAAAAAAAAGAAAAAAAAAATCGAACACCCACGTATAAATTAGAATTACGAAACAAACTCACAAAATGAACATAAAAACAACGCGATACAAACAAAAAATTAACCTTACTTAGAGGGAGTACGGGAGCATATACAAGGGGAACCAAGAATTTGAACGGAGGTCCATTGTTTTGTTTCCTAATGACAGCTTCCCTTCATACATAACAATACAGTGATATAAACTCGTAGGCGATTTTGCATAATGAATAAACAAATGAGGGAGCATAAAGTTTCGAGGGACTCACTGTTTAGAGGGATCGAACGAAGAAGCCATAGCGTGCTCTAAAGATAGGAGATCTGAGAGAATTTTGGTGGAAGCGAGACTCGCGATTTGCTGAAGAGGATGGTTAAATTGTTTAAGTTTGATTTGTTGTACGACCTCCGACTGTGAATCACTGTAGGAGTAATGTTATATTTATATAATTGAGATATAAAATTTATATTTCAACGTAATATTTAATATATTTATTATTAATTAAAATTTTAAAAAATGTCTTAACCAAATTCCCGAACAAACCTCAGAGAAATATCGAGAAAATTTTCAAATTCACTAAATTAATATCTTGGACTCAAAGTTCAGAAGCCCATAATTCGCTCTAATGATTTATAATTTCAGAAATTGAGAAATGTTATCAAAAAAAAAATCATGGAAACATATATGAATATAAAAATAAAGATGTCGTCAGCAATTGATAAAAATTAAAAGCTTCGTTACTTTTGAAGTTGGGTACAAAATTTAGAAGAGGCCTATGTCTTTTAAATTACAAAATAAGATTAAAAAAAAAAAGTAAAGGGGAATCATTTAAACAATAGGTGGGTGGTTATCCTTGGGAGGACCTTTCGGCGCAATTTGAGTGACCTCGGCGCCTAGCATAAAAGTAGAAGCATAGGGAGTGAGGTCGGTGGGGCGACACCTATCATGAAGGCTTAGTCTCAAAGTAGATAATATCATACTAATGTGAAGATATGTGTGATTTGTTGAACTTCTAACAGTGGTATCAAAGCTATACCTCGGTGTTGCCATGTGATAGAAATCCTCGGTGCTGAATGAGAAGGTAATGAACCTAGCATTCTTATTGTTTACGCTGGATCCGTGTTATGCTCTATGGATAGGCGTTGTTGTACTTCGAACTTCACATAAGGCGCGTGCAACCAACGCAATGATGCAAAGTTGACCTGATGAGCGGGCTCTCAATAGTATGCTGTATTCTGGTGCTTCACGTAAGGCGTGAGCGGTCAACGCAATGAAGATGAGTAGCTAGATTATTGGGAGAGCGAATGAAATATCGTTTGAGGTATTGCCATGTGATAGAAATCCTCGATGCCGAACGAGAAGGTAGTGAACCTGGCATTCTCATTGTTTGCGCTAGATCCGTGTTATGCTCTATGGATAGGCACTATTGTGCTTCAGGCTTCACGTAAGGTGTGTGCAACCAACGCAATGATGCGAAGTTGACCTGATGAGCGGGCTCTTAATAGTAGGCGGTACTCTGGTCCTTCACGTAAGGCGTAAACGGTCAACACAATGAAGATGAATAGCCAGATTATTGAAAGAGTGGATGAAATATCATTTGAGGGGAGGCTGAGTGGTCCTTTGTTTGAGGGAAAGATTGTTAAGGTAAACAAAGTCTCACATTGTCTAGAAATGGGGAGGTTCATGGGTTTATAAGGAGTAAATCATATCTCTATTAGTATGAGGTCATTTGGGTAAAGCTCAAGAGCAAAACCATGAGGGCTTAGGCCCAATATGAACAATATCATACCAATGTGAAGATATGTGTGATTTATGGACTCTTTACAGAAAGCTTTGATGCAATTTATAAACCCATCCATGACCTTTAAGGTCCATGCCTTATTTAGAGTAACTGCTTGGTCTTTGGTGCTAGTAACCTTCAAATTCATATACAGTTGCTCAACTTAGTTTATTATCTTAGCGCATTCCCTCTTAACTTTTTTTGCCCTCTCTTTAGCTTCGGTCCGATCTCGTCTTAGAGTCTTCATCATACCTTCGACTTTATAAACCTCAGCTTCTAAGAGCCTAGTTTTCCTTGCCAGCTTAAAGACTTTGCTTTTGGCCATTACTACAACTTCAAAGTCATGTTCACCTAGATTATGCCTTGTCTCGTCAACTCTGAGAGCTTGCTTCCAAGCTCGACCCTCATCATTTCGGCCTTTTTAATTTTTACCTCTAAGGCCTTAAAGTCATCGAAAAATAATTGAGCTCGCCCCTTCACCTAATCAACTTGTTTTTTAGCCTCTTTGGTATGCTTCTTTGCCTCATTCAATTCCCTATTTAGGTCTTAAGAATTATGTCCTTTAAACTACTGAAGGCAAGGTGGATAACAACGATTAAACCCTACCCCGAAATGTCATGAGCTTGCCATTGAGTGATGTAATGCTCCATTTGTCTTATAAGTTGGGTCAAGTGCCCTAACTTGGCCCACTTGTTAAGGACAAGGTCATTAGATGTGAAAGTGAGGGAGTTCTCGCCACCATCATCTTCAAATTCTCCTTGTTAATTTGATTTGCCCTATAAGTGGCTCAATTTAAGTTTGAAACCTTTGAGATGTCTAGATGAGGATAAGGTGGCATTCTACCTGGGAGAAGAGTTTGTGTGGGAGAATAGGGGTTAACCACCTCCTTTATCTATTCATGAAGGAGTGCTACAAGGTTACTCTCTCGGATGTTTTTTGGTCGCCCTCGTTTGAGGCATCTAAGCAAGTTTGTATTACCACTCGATAGTATATATTTACCTTTTGTCCTTTCTTGATCTTTAAAGTGTTAAGTATGAGTGTGATGTATAGAGAGTAAGTATAATTTTAAAATTTTATGCATGCAGTAAAAGTATCTCATACAATATATACTTAATATAGTATAATCATACATATATATCTCATATATGTTCATATTTTTATTTAAATAAATTGCAAGTAAGTAAACCTACTGGGATTAAAGGTATATTTTCAATTCTGCAAGAACTACAATCTCCAAGTTTTGAGCTCGCCTTCAAGTGTGGTGTTACATAATTCTAGTTTACAACTAAAATCGGTGGGATTGTGAAACTATAATAGCAGCTCCAAATTTTCAACATTAGGTGTTTTAACTCTTAAACACTTTGTTTCTTATAGTCTTTGTTTCTTATGAGAGATTGGAGGAATTAAATGTATTTAGTCTTTGCTTCTCAACACTTTACAAAAATGCAAATGACTTAAATAAAACTTCTTTCATTTATTTTCTCTCTTTCATAACCAAGGACTCACTTACTCTCTCGCCCCAATTTGTTTTCCACCTATATAAATCAATTTTCATCAAGAATGAAATTGAATTAATTAATAAGTAATAGTTCAACCACTTCTCCAGTGCACCACTCAAATATCATTAAGTGGCCACTTTTCAATAAACAATCAAAGCACTTATTATAATGTCAAACATAACATTATAAGTGCTTAACCCACAATTTATGATTGTTAGCCATTCTACTCAAATACACTTAAGTATTCATTTACCTAACTAATAAAATTATTTTAATTATAATAGGTAATTAAATGGCTAACATCAAGGCTCCTCATTGTATAAATAATACAATTACCATAATTAATGTTTTTCTTTTTTATTATGATAATATTAAATGAATTTTACATTAATTATTCAATAGTTATTTTTAAATAGTTATTTTTTCCTCACTTGTTTTTACTAACAAGGTAAATCAGTAATTTAAAGATAAAAATAATTTATGCATAATATTGTTCTATTTGTCAACATCCTATTGGTTAACAACTTTTGTCAATCAAGTATGTGATGTACTTAACATTTAAGTCTTGACAAATACACATTCTGAGAAACTCCTGAAACATATTTTCGATTTTCTGAAATTTTTTGGACTGAACTATTTAATCCAATATTCAGCCCCGGTGCACAATGAGTACACTACATATTGTGAAACTCTCTAGGTCTATACTCAGGTTGTCATATGGAACTCATCTATATGTCCATAAACAATATCCCACACATATGTTACGGATCTTACAAAGCTGTGTGTTAGGCCATACAAGTTAAGGTTATAATATATTTGTATAATTTTTTCATCATAGATATCCTGGAAGAACGGAGATATATATCAACATCGTCAAGTCTCCATATGCTCGACCATAAACTTATCTCTAAATTTGTATTTTAATAAATAATATTCGCAAACACTTTTGCGATATTATTTATCCCTAGGATAAAACTCTTTTCCTATATATAACTACTTATGGTCATAAGACTTTTTGAAACACAATTTTGGAGTATCAAGATATATTACCCATCCAAATGTGCTGATGGATTCTATATCTACGCACATCAGGCTCCATGAGCATCGGACCATATCTAACGACACGTAACGGTCAAACCATGAAGGTTGTTGACATGTATGGAACCAAACTATGGTGGATTACTCACAAGCCTACCACGGCGCTCAGGTTAAAGGATTACGAATACTACTCAACTCGAAAAAACCCTCTATTGACCGCTATATAGGATGTCTATTGGAGGTCATTGCGAGTATATTTAGTACTCAGTCTTAACTGAATACCCGTATCTCTATATAAGCTTTTATTAAACTCATGTCTGTTAAGACTAACTATCTGAACCATCCAGATATAGACATATACTAACTATATATAATAAGATATTCACTAACAGACCTACATCAGCGAAGATAGATAAGAAATATAATGTTTGAGAACATACTTAGATATTGACATTTCTTAGCACCATTTTTAACTCTTTGCAACTATATTAAAACTCTAACTCTTAGATTTTGCTAACTTTTATAATCTGGTAACTCTTATCAGTGCTAACTCTTAACATTTATAACTCTTAACACTCATTTAAACTTTTTAAGACCATATCCGAATTCATTCAGATCATACAATATCTAAAATTTTATAAGCATCTTACCATATATAAAATATAATTAGCGATTTAATGAAATGATAATAGTATAAATATAAAACAAATATTCATACATAAAAGGGATGGCACGTAAGCACAAATTTCAGCATCAATAACTTAAGAACGCCCATCTTTGCTCAGAGGATATGTCTTCGATTTTGACCTATCCTGATGGGTTCTCTTTCAATTTTTGTTGCCTTATTGGGCAAGCATTTCTTCAAATATAAAAACAAACAACCTGTTAGACTAGACAAAAGTGAACAAGAACCATAAAGGAAAGTGGCAAGAAAGACTTACTTCTCTCTATGGCTGGAACGCCCCTCAATAAAATTGTAATAAGATTCGAAACCCAAAGAGATGTTACAGATAGAAGGTTCTTTTTAACTTGCAGTGTCTTGTCGCATGGGTTTAAATATTACAATGAATGAGGAAGATCTATATTTGATATGAACCTAATGGGAATGGACTGAGTTTCTAACATGTGTCCGGGGACTTTTTAGCCCCACTCCCCTCCATCATAGAACTATTGTTCCTTTGAACCTTTATTATTTGAGGGTAACCGCCTAACAAGGTCTGGACTTGCATAAAAGGGCCAAGTGGTAAAAACCTATATTTTTAGTTTGGTTAAAGCTCAACTAATACAGATATTGTAAATCCTAAAAGGTTTGTTATTGCTGGTTTTCTAACGCTAGTGTTGTATTATAATAAATAATATAATGATAATATAACTATCATTCTTATAAAGACTTATTATTATATTTTGTTAAGTAATAATTTGTATTAGTTCTCAATTTATTAAAATGGTTGATTAAAAAGTTCAAAAGATAATAAGAGTCTTAGCAGTAGAATTTGTGAATTCACTGATAAAGATAAACCTAGGGTTTTAATCTTTACTCTATACTTTACCTAAATTACTATTCCCCTATTTGAATTAATTACTCAAATAGAATTGTTAACCAAAAATTCTAATTTACCTATAAGCCTTTTTCAATAGTCAAATAAGAATACAATTTTTAATTAATTCACTATATTTCAATGTTAATTAAATTAAGAAAGATTTATTAAGCTTCGGTTCTTTTTTATAATTGCACATATCATACAAGTATATTCTTATCTTACATGAATTCATCACAAAAATAATCAATGATTTATAATCATATATTATTTTATCTATAGCCAAACCTAAAAATCCATTTTTCAAGTTCATAAGGTTACCTAATCAATATAAATGATGATCAAGCATCTAAAAGCATGAAATATAAGACAGAACAAATAATTCATTCAATAAATAATATGAATCATAAAAGAAAATAGAATTTCAACTACATACAGGTCTAATTGTAACCCTAAAAATGAAGAAATTTAAAGCATATTAAGTTCGACATCATTAAGTAAATATGACACCAAAAAGAGAGATTAAGAAAATATTTAAATAGATTATGTCACTTCCACGTTCCAATCTTTAATTTTCTTTTTTTCTTGACAATTTTTTTTTATGTTTCTCTTTCTTTTTAAACTCTCTAAAAATTGTTCTCTCTTAAAATAGGCATTTTGCTTTCTATTTATAGGTTTTATCTACAACTTAAGGTTAATTTCTGATCTAAAAAAGGATAAATTTACAAGTAAAATTTCAATCGCCAGTGTTGCAGCCCTGCATCCTAGCTCTTCAGCCCTAGTCCTATAATTTCTCATCGTTACGGCTTTGGCTCCCAAGTTCGCGGCCTTGAGTTTCTATCCAATATGCCTTTTTTGATCCTTTCTAGTGTGGTGCGTTCATTTCCTCCAGCTGCAGCGCTTAGTTTTGATTCCATTTTGCTTATTTTTGCCTTATTTTCTTTAAAATTACAACCCAATAGTTTTATTAATTTTAAATTTATAAAATAACAATAAAGTACTTAAAAGGCCTTATAACTATGCCAAGAATTCACAAATATTATACCTAAGGAAACTAAAATAATAAGTGTAAAATACACTTGTGATAAGCTCGATTTAACTAGCCCTCATCCACGCGACATAAAAGCCCCGATAAGACCCTCCAATAATTTAGGATCAATTGGGAAATGGTGATTCCTATTTGGGCAAATGTTTTGACAAAATATTATTGCACAGGCAACTAAAGGCCTATATTAAAAAAATCATTAGCAATAGGCGCGTTTCAACATTCCCACCTCCCTAAGCTCAGGCCAACTTAAAAAATCATTAGCAATGGAGATTCTTAAAGTTACTGAGGTGGGAATGTTGAAACGCGGTGTCAGGCGCTCTAAATTCTTTTTAGTCATATAAGACTCCCGATAAAGATAATCTAACCCAAAATTGTCTACCTCATATTTGTTTAATGAGGTTTCGGGGTCCTTCTCCACATCATCATCCTCAAACACCTCTTCTTCTCCCTCAAGGTCCTCCTCACTCTTGGTGGCCTATAAGTCCTCATACTCGACCACCTCAGTAAGGCATTCCATTCCTTCTCATTTATCACCTCAGCTACAATGGCCTCAAGCTCTACTATTTGGATGGATCCTAAAGTTTTTTTTTTTTTTTTTCTGAAAAGCTAAATCTTTTGCAAACCGATTAATTCGACTATTCTTTCTAATTAGGGGGACCGCTTACTCTTTTACATTTCTGAGGTTCAATCTCACATCTACAATAGTACATTTTTTATACTATGAGAATCTATTTGACTATGGGCTGACATTCTAAAGATTTAAAAGATTCAATACAATTTGAACAAGGTTAGATATCTCGACTTAAGAGTAGTCAATGACATCAAATTTTTAAGGAAGTTTTAGACATAATATAGAATCAAAAGCTACACTATTTCAAATCATAAAAAGAAGCACAAATACTAAAAGCGTGAAAATGACTCAAGGAACTAAAGTATGACTTAATACTATTATTCGAGTGTGGTAGAAGGTGTTTAGTGAAAATAAAGAGTTTTTTTGGCAAAAAATAATTACGATTAAAGAGACAAACTACCATGAGTCGCTATAAAATGCTAAAAAATAAATAGAGGTTGATTGAAATTGATGCTTAAAATTGAAAATCAATTGTTATAGTGAATTTACGTGCCTTCTATCTTTAAAATGCAAATGGACTCTCTCTCTCTCTCTCTCTCTTCAAATGATAGAAATGAATAAAAATGTTAAAATAATCAAGAGACTTGCATATTGAGTAAGGTTTAGGAGTTAATATGACTTTTTTTTTAAATAAAAAAATAATCTTATTCAGTAATAATTGACTTATTTTTAAGGTTTTATTTGCAAAAGCAAATATATTACATTTTGTATTGCTTTAAAAAATCATTTAACTTAGTTTTATTTGATGATAATTGGCTTTGTTTTAAAGATTTAGTTGCACAAGTAAATATCTTATAATAATTAAATCACTAAAAATAAATTAAATTCAATGTCGAGTTAAGTGCACATGAGGAGCCTTTAATCCATTATCATAAATTTGAATTCACACCAACAATTATTTAAATCATAATATAGATTTCTCAAACCATTTTTGAAATTCAAGACAATGTGTGTCAATTCAGAAAATTTAAAAAATGAAATAAAAAGGGCAGGCTTATTTAAAATAGCTTGAAAACAAAGCGGGGGGAGGAAAAAAGTGCGTAAATCTGAGGCAAGAAAAGATCCGACGGTCAAACGGAGTTCTAAAAACGGAAAAAAGTAATCAAATCCAATGGCTGCTAGGGTTGCGTCAACTTAAAGCCACGCTGTGAAACCTCGATTCAAAGCGCTCCCCCTCTCCCCAATATAAACCCTTGCTCATCGCCGTCTCATTTGTCTTTCATTTCTCCGTCTACTCTGCGCTGAGCTGCTCACACTTTTAAAGCTAGAATCTCAGTTTCTCTCGCTCTCCCATTCTATACATGGTAATGCCTCTCCTTAGTTTTTTAACTGATCTTATGGTTAGGTTAGATTTTTAATTTGGGTCTTTTTATTTGTAGATCTTAATGTGTGGTTTCAATTAGAAAAAAAAAAAAATCAATCGAAGTTATGTTTTTTTATTCATTTTGTGTTTTGTTTTCAGGCTTTGCCAAATCAGCAAACTGTAGATTACCCGAGCTTCAAGCTCGTCATCGTCGGTGATGGAGGCACTGGTAATATTTTTTTTTTTGTCTCTTTAATGTTGTATTTTGGTCTGTATTCAATTAGACTCCGGTTTATGAAACTGATTGCTACGGTTAGATTTGTGTTCGTTTTAAGAATATTTTTTAGTAATAACTTTAGTATATTATTTTTGATAAATTAGATTCGCAACACATGCTGGAAACAGAAAATATATTAATTTAAGTTAAAATACATCATGCTTCGTGTTAAGATCATATAATATGATTGGCATATTTAAATAGTTTGGCTTGTAAGGCGTCTATTACTTGTGTTTTTATTATTATTTTCATCAATTCTACAGAATGTAGAGTTTTGGGAAAAAGAGTTTTTTTGCTCCTTAAGTTTCTATTAATTCCTATTAATTACTTAAAGAGAATGTCCCATTGATGGATGAACGGTTCTCAAAAACTATTATCGAGACCTAAGTACCCTTATTAAAAGTGTATATGTTCTAATGGTATCTAATAATCTATTGCATTGTTCTGTGGTTTTTGATTATTTTTATTGTGGGAAATGGTGTAGGGAAGACTACCTTTGTGAAGAGGCACTTGACTGGGGAATTTGAGAAGAAATATGAACGTAAGTGTGTGGGAAAGAGCAATTTATTTTGTTTTGTTGTATGTATGCTTTTATGTTTATTGATTTGTATATTTTATCATTTTGTTCTGCAGCAACTATTGGTGTGGAGGTTCATCCTTTGGATTTCTTTACCAATTGCGGGAAAATCCGTTTTTACTGCTGGGATACCGCTGGGCAAGAGAAATTTGGCGGTCTTAGAGATGGTTACTAGTAAGTAAATTTATGAACTTTGAGTGTGATGTTTGTAGTAGATCTTACCTTTTTGAAGCATTATTTCGGAGCATCATTTATGCATCCTTCTATGAAGTCTGTTAGTAGAAGTGTTGATTACTACATTCGTGGTGTCCTTAAGATACATCCAGTGCAAAGGTATTGTTTCGTATGTTATATGTTTGCGGTGTTAAGAAGCTAATGCTGGCATTAAGCATGGTTTGGGACATTTGCTACTATGAAATTTTATTTATATTGTTGAGGGAATTGTCTCTGTATCTTAGTTCTGTGACTGATGGCAAAGTGAGTGTGATTCTACTTTGCCCTTGGGGCTTCCTTTTTTCTGTTACCTGATTGAGGAATAGGTGAATTTTAAAGGGAAATAACAATGGCGAAAACATACAGAGAAGAGATTCTTCAGTGTTAGCTCAAGTGGCACAACCATGTAGTGAGATGGGGTTTAATTTTGGGTTCAAATGTTACTAATTATAAACCAAGAAGGATGAAATTTGTATTTTCATAACCTTGCACATTTTATAGGTCAGAAAATTATTGTTTCCATAACCTTTTGCATTTGATGGGTTAAAAAATTTAAATCTCATAGACTGGATATTTGTTTGGGTTAAAATTCAAAGTTGTTTCCTTGGTTACAACCTTGGTTACGGGTCAAATCTCATTGAATCAAAGTAGAGACGCTTGTTTCTTCTTATTTACCTGATAATTAATTAGCTTGCCACCCTTTGATTGTTTGATTTCCCCAATGCTCCACAGTTCATTATTTTCCTGTTTGTGATGTAATTGTATTCAACATTGAGAACTTCTGATCGGTCTTGTAAAGAAACAGTTTAGTGTGAAACAATCAGAGTATATATGTCGGTCAAATTTATTTTATGTGAATTATGTTATGTTTTTATTAAGGTTTTCTTAATTTCATTTGATGTGCCGCATTTTTTGCCTGCTTGGAGCTTCTTTGTTTAATTTTTTCCATCGCAATTTGCAGCATCCATGGGCAATGTGCCATCATTATGTTTGATGTTACTGCTCGCTTGACGTATAAGAATGTTCCCACATGGCACCGTGATCTTTGCCGGTATGTTGAAATCAACATTTCAAGCTTTTTGTTTCTGCTTTTGTTTTCCTTGGCTCTATCTACCTGATTGTTAATGCCCAGCAATTGATTGCATCATTGAAATGACAGGGTGTGTGAAAATATACCAATTGTCCTCTGTGGGAACAAGGTTGATGTGAAGAATAGGCAAGTCAAGGCAAAGCAGGTCACGTTCCACAGGAAGAAGAATCTGCAGTACTATGAGATTTCGGCGAAGAGTAACTACAATTTTGAGAAACCTTTCCTGTACCTTGCCAGGAAGCTTGCTGGGTAAAATAACTTTGTATCACTACTGTATTGTCAGTATATACTTGATTCTTTGAGTAGTACTTGATATTGATGATGATGCTTTGGTGATACTAGGGACCCAAATTTACACTTTGTGGAATCTCCTGCTCTTGCTCCTCCAGAAGTACAAATTGACTTAGCTGCACAGCAACAGTAAGACATTAATTTTTTACCTGCAATTTTTTAGTTTAGAAATCTACAGATTTTATCTTAAAAAGTTAATTTTGTGGCTGCAATTACTGCTTGGCTTCATGTAACCTTTTTAGCCTGTCCGCACTATCCTAGAGTTCAAATTTTTTGCTCAGCTTAAAGAAGTTCCATCTTATTAGTTTGATGTTCAATAATTGGTTTCTTCCTCGTCTGATTGATACATTTGCTTTCCTCAGGCATGAAGCTGAGCTTGCTGCAGCTGCTAGTCAGCCTCTTCCTGATGATGATGATGATGCATTTGAGTAGAGAGCAATTGGTGAAAAGGGTGACTATTGAGAACTGCAGTACAAGGCGTAACATTTGATGCTGCCTGCTTTTCTACTTCATCAAGAGCTGTTTTCTTGATAATTTTCAACATTATATGGCGGGGAGTTGGTTATCAGCATAGGGGTGACTATTGAGAACTGCAGTAGTTAGGTTGCTTTCAGATATTGTTGGAGTCTATTTTCATGCTTGTTCTGTTGGGTTTTCTTTTATGGCAATTGCTGTTCTAGTGGTGTGGATTGTGCATTCTAAATATTTCTAATGCATAAATTTTACATGTTTCTACCAGTGTGCATTTGTTGATTCTCTTTTAGTTTGTTTTTGTGAAGTCAATACTCACCTCATTCACATATGCGTGGATCAATGAAGCAAATTGATTATGTAATGAGCGGCCCCTATGCATGGGAAATTAATTTGGATGTGAAAGCATCGCATTCGTTGAGCTATTTTTTAAATTTAAGAATAAGAAAGAAACTTGGTCGAGTCTGTTGGGTGCTGAGTTTTGAGGACTGTTAAGTGTGTGGAGGATTCGGTCCTAGAGTAGAAGGAATCTCGAACCACATGAGCCGCTGCTTGTAGTCTTTTTGTCCGCTGGTAGTTATTCATCGCTTGTGCAATTGCTGAAGTAGTCGGGGAAAGAATCACGATTGCTATCGATTGTTGGCCTTTATACGTTAGTCGCTATATCAAGGCCGGGGATGACTTCTTCTATGAGTAATCGACTATCTATTTACTTGGATTAAAGCTGACAGTTAATAATAGAGTCAGGCATTAATAAGACACCGTTGAGACAAGCCATCAAAGCGGGTATTTTTATCTAGGCCTCCGTTCGCATTTATCAGACGTTTAGACCCCTTTTATCACTAACGTGCAGAGGATTTGCACTTAAAAGAGGTAAAGTGTTATGTTGGTGGGTTCAATGGCACCGCTCTTGAACAGATTAAGCTGAGGGCTTCTGCTTAAGGTAAAGGGTCTGGTTTCCAATTTCTCTAAAGTATAAAGCCGATTGGACAAAAGGCCTAAACTAGAGAAGATGAAATGGCAGTGATCTCGTGTGCTATAACTATACGCCCCACGTCATTCGCCTTGATCTACATTTAAGGAGTTGGACCTGAACTTGAAAAGAATGGCAAAAAGGGCCCTTCTTATTGCTTGGTGTTCCTACACTTTAGATGGTGACTATTTGCTCTAATTTTAAACCCAAATGGAGGGAGGAGACTGGCCTAGGGCCGTTCCACCATAGTATTATTACTACTACTAGTGCCTCCTCCAAGTACAGAACCTAGGCAAATGACGCAACATATGAAGATTCTAAACTTTAGCAGGAGCCATGCGAAGTGGACAGTTCAACGGCCTTTGTGGCCTGACATTTACCAAACTTATAATCATGGTGAACGCTTTGCTTACTCATCTACAGACTACAGCAGTCCGTGTATGTTTAACATCAAAACTTGTAAGTACTTATTACTCGGCATTCGCTGCCACCAATTGCTATGACTTTGGAAAAACGTTTCATGTTATTGTGCATCAATGGTTTGGGTTGAGATGGGTTGTCTTATCTTTAAATGTAGAAAAGGAAACTTGACTGTATTTCATCTCCATGTACTAAAACTCAAAACCTGGCTGACGATGATCATCTCATGTGGAATCCACATGGCGTAAATAGATAGTGGCCTGACTCGTACATGCACACCCACCTGCCCATGTCTGGGGAACCCAAGACCCAACCGCATCCCCCCGGCTTTAGTTAGCCCCAATGAACTAGCCCTTCGTCTTGTCCTTATCGGTGTCGGTTCGAACCCTAACCCAAATAGGCCTATAGATTATGGGCACTTAAGCATTCACATCATTCCAACCCAGAAGTGGGGTAAATGAGAGGCTGATCTTAACCCTTGCCAGTATGTTTAATACATGGTGTGGTGGCTTCTAAAAGACAATGTCCTAAATTCCAGGGGCTCGTTGCCATAGCAAAAAGGACCCATTTAGAACTTGGTTGGATTTTTAAGCTTAATGGGTATAGGGCAATAAAAAGGGTGGGCATTCACTGTCGGTGGGTGGTCGGATCCAGTTGCTTAGTTGCTTAGGACCCATTCTCTACTACTGCCAATATGCCAAGCGATCCATTCTAATCTAAGCTCTTTTCACAACGTCAGTTTCTATTGCCTGTTATCCTGAATGGGGCTCTCTCTGCTATGCCTATGCCCCTGCTGTCTTGCTTCTTTTTGGTGAATTGGCTATTCTTTCTTTTTCTTTTATCATAGCTTCCCCTATTTCTGCCAATATTTTGCTTTCTGTGTCTTTATATTTGTTATGTATCACGCATTTGTGTAATGTTAAAAATCATGGATACCTTTCATCATTGATGCCATCAAAAATTCAAAAATACCACAGCTGTAAATGGGTTACACCTTTTTTATGGATAAAAAATCAAATGGGTCACAATTCTTTTGGGGTAAACCAAGCACGACTTTCTTGTGTAAGTGTAGCATACGTGCATCAAGTTAATTGCTTGAGTTAGGGTTCTTATATATTCATATTCAATTTCAATCAAATTAATAGACATAACAAGGATTTGATAAGTTAGCAAACATAAGTGGGGAAAGATAAAGGACATATCGTCACATGGCCCATCATGTGAGAATACAAAATACATTGATTTGGAGAAAGGAACATAAACATAAACATAAATATAGAGAGAAGATAGTGGTAATGGTAGGGCAAAGGTGTATGATGAGAGAAGAACAATGTAACAATTGTATTCATGTAAACTTGGAACAGGACATGTTCTGCAATAGTAGCATGTGCTTTGCCCTTTAGCATAAACAAGAGAGGCATAAATGGCAGCATACCAAAGCAACTGTCATTGTCTATCCCTCATCTCTCTCTCTCTCTCTCTCACCCTAGTTGGTGATCATATTGATTTTCTCATCTTTAAACCCCCATCTATCTCACCTTCAACTCTCCTTTCCCTTTTACATTTCCCCTGCTATACTTCTCACTCTTGTAATATCCAACCCCAAGGTAAAATTTGTGCTTGAAATAATATATAAGACTTTCTCAAACTTCTAATATGTTACGATTGCGTATTTTCATATTATAAATTTTATGGTGATTAGGATAATACATGCCTAACCCAAAATGATGGCATGGTAATGCGATAATAATTTGATGAGTGCCCTGATTCATGCATGTCAAAGTTTTGGCTTGTAATTTCCTTGATGAATTGACGTTCTGTTTCGATGCTAATGGTAGTATCCTTTCATATCTGAATACAATTTCATCCAATCATGTCAATTTGTTTAGCCGAAAATAGTAATATGAATCATTAATGGCACGATATAAGCTTCAAATAGGAGTACATAAAATTGCCTGAAGTATATCATCTGAAGTTACTTTAATCATACAAGTCTATGTGGGTACCAAGTATCATTTTTTTTTTCAATATGCAACTGTTTAATTGTTTATTCAACATCTGTTTTCTTAAATAAGAGATTTGTATCTGAAATTTATTAGAATCACAAATTAAGCTCGATAATCTCTCTTCACTCTTTTTTTATTTTTTTATTTACGTGGTAGAATGGTTTTTTTTTGGGTTAATTATACCCTTAAATTAAAATTTTCTTTTAAGTAATATGTAACATCATTTTGTTGCTAATATTCATCTGTTTTGATATAGAAGAGTGTTGAGGTATCAAGGATCTATTTTTGTTTTTAATACCAGTTTATTGTGGGAAATCAATTTTAGTACTAATTCTTTTTAATAATTAATCTTTTGTATTGACTCCATTGTTGGAGTTGTATATTCTTTAATATCACCATAGTTTGATATTTAGAACCTTATGTATATGTGAAAAACTTTACTCACAAATGACAAAAAATATAACAATAAAAATATAGAAAATAAACTACAAGATAAACATGGTTTGACAACAAACCTCTATATTTACGGCAGATCCATAATCCAATTTTTTTTATTAATAGTTTACAAAGTACTCTTAGATCACTAAGCATTTTCTAGATCACCTAGATATAATAATAAAATATTTAACTAAGAAATACAACGAATAGGCAAAACTTTACTTAAATGATTTATTATTACTTTTTTACACACTCAGTATTTAAGTGATCACATGGTACTCTTCTAGCACATTTAGCACTCTAAGGCCACCTAAACTCTCTTATGTTTATATTTTTTATGTTTGATTAATTTAAATGGTCAAAAGAATTTATATAGTGCACAAAACATTTATAAAAATCTTAAATTTAGTTGGAATAAAAATTCACACACATGAGAGTCTAAATCTCACTGAAAGAAATTAACTGAACCAAAATAAGAAGCACTCACAAGTTGCTGTATGAATAGTATCTTGGTGTGTAAATAATACTTTAACATAAATAGTATGATATGAATAGTTATGCATGAACAGTATCCTCCTTTCGTCTTTATGTTTTGCTCATGGTCAAAAGAATTTATATAGTGCACAAAGCATTTATAAAAATCTTAAATTTAGTTAAAATAAAAATTCATACATATGAGAGTCTAAATTTCACTGAAAGAAATTGAACTGAACTAAAATAAGAAGCACTCACAAGTTGCTGCATGAATAATATATTGGTGTGTAAACAATACCTTAACATAAACAGTATGATACGAATTATTATTCATGAACAGTATCCTCATTTCGTCTTTATGTTTTGCTCATGGTCAAAAGAATTTATATAGTGCACAAAGTATTCATAAAAATCTTAAATTTAGTTGGAATAAGAATTCATCCATACGGGAATCCAAATCTCATTCAAAGAAATTGAACTTAACCAAAATAAGAAGTACTCACAAGTTGTTGCATGAATAGTCTCTTGGTGTGTAAACAATACCTTAGCATGAACAGTATGATACGAATAGTTATGCATAAATAGTATTCTACTTTTGTCTTTATGTTTTACTTATTTTTCGTACGTTAATTATGTACTCAACTTTGTGTTGACTTCTCCTTAATTTTTAATTTAAAATGATGTTAAAATATAATTTTAAATCATTAAATTTAATAAAAAAATTATAATCTTTTAATTATGCATTTAAATTAAAAGTTTTATCTTCCATTTTAAAATTGGTGGGAGAGAGATTCTGGCTTTAAACTTATTGCAATATAAAAAAAAGGGGGGACATAGCATGGATAATGCAAAATTTCAAATTATGAACTAGGCTATCTTCTTGGAAATACATATGTCGTAGACCTACTATATAAAATAGCAAATGGAAAAGAAAAGAAAGACATTTGTTAATTGTTAAAATACAGCTTGAACTTAAAAGACATGGCTGATGGCCCTCGAAGAGAGACAAAAGTAGACAAGGATGGTTTTAAAGGGACAAAACATATGGCATGAAATGTAGTGCCTTGTGCTTAGTTTCCTTTTCAACATATTCAATAAAAGTAGGGTCCTAATTTATTAATTATTACTATTATTATCTATTTAGATATTTCGAAAAAAAAAGTCTTGGGAAGCTAGAAAATTTTTAATATTTTTTTTTAAAAAAAAAGAAAAGGTAAAATAGATGAACTGTAAAAGATTAAAATAAAAAAATTTATAAAAAAAAACAAGAAAAGAAACATTGGCCTCGATTCACGAGGGGTCGTTGAGAAAAGTACGGATTTGGGGTTGAGCCTGAGGCTGTGGCTGTGCTTCTTGAGACTGCCAGAGTTTGTTATCTCTGTACTCAAAAAACTAACTTCATCTCACTGTTTCTCTATTTTTCTCAAAATATAAAAAAAATATAATAAGATTTAAAAATAAAACTATTAAATGTATGAATGTGAATTCCCACTTTTTGGTAAATTAAAATTAATCTTATTTTAAATTTTAATGTAAGTAGGATTTAAACCTCAAATTTATTATCTCCCTCTAATAAATTTTATTAGTTGAATCAATTAGCAATTGTCAGTTTATGTGAAATGTACCTAAATAATAAATTTGAAAAATATATCAATGTAAGATAATAATTAATATAAATTGATTGGTAATTATTGGAAGAAAAGAAAAGAAAGAAAAAGGGAAGGGCAAAATGGTAAAAAAAACAAAAGAAGAGCTGCAACCTGCCAGTAGACAGCCTTGAGTTGATGTAACGAAAACAAAGGGGTGGGTGGCTCGTAGAAATGGACAAATTAGGGAAGAAAACGTAAATGATTGGATGACACGTGGCGTGGGTTGATTTGACAAGGCTGGGGGATATAATAAAGACGATGTGGCCGTGAAGGACCCGTCACACCGTTGATTGCGTGGACGAAAGCTCGTTAGATCGTGGATGATGATCGTGATCGTGACGATTATGGGGTATTAACACTGTCGGCACCTGAGGTTGATAAAAATTATACTTTAATAATGATTTTAGTTTTAATAACACTATCATCCCCTTTATCATGATATTAACACTGTTATCTCTTAAGGTTAGCAAAAATTATACTTTAATGGTAATTTTAATTTTAATTATATTTTTACTCTCTTTATTTATTTGATTGAAAAAATAAAAATGCATTCATAAATTTATCACATAAATGATTAAAATGTTTTTAAACAGTGCAGATATTTTTATTTATATCAAATAAAAGGTGTGATAATATAATTAAAATTAAAATAATCATTAAAATAAATTTTTACCAACCTTAGGGGGTGGCAGTGTTAATACCCTGACGTTGTTAATATTCTGTGTCACTGTGTGTTGTGTAGTCAGTAAATTAAGTGAATGGAAGATACGCTATGCAAAAAGTAGATGCTATTAACTCCTTTTATACGTGTCACTTATCTCTCTCTCCATTTTTTTTTTACTAAAATCTAATTTTAGACTTAAAAAAAAATATTAATTTAAAAAAAGAATGTTAATATAAATATTATTATTCAAAATAATCTTCTATAATGTATTAGATTAACTCAACTGAATTTATATAAATCCACAAGATGGGAATTTTACCTAAAACATGTAAGAAAAATAACAATTTAATACTTATATTTTTATTAAATTATTTATTTGATTCTTAATATTTAAAAAATTATCAATAACATATTTTCAGAGTATTTTTACTATCATTTTTATTCTTAAAATATATTTTTTTTACTAATTTTTTAAATTTTAAATTATAACTATTTTCGTTCCTCAAAGACGCAATTAATAATTTTTAAATATCAAGCACATCATAGATAATTCAACAAGAACATAAAGACTAAAATGGTAATTTTTTAAATATAAATCTAAAAATTTAAGTAGAAATCTAAGAATTTGTTATCAACAAACATATAAATATGATAGATGAGTAGTCCCATTTAAGTTAAACATTAAAATAAAATAACTATGGAACACGCGGACTAATAAAGGCGATGTCCTTAGAGATGGCAATGGGGCAAGGCGGCCTTTCTTATACCTCGTTTTTTTTTTAAAACCCCAACCCACCTCATTCTCTATAAAAATTTAGCGGAGCGAGGATGGAAAATAATTTTTTTATTTTCATCCCTGCCCTATTCTCTATTTTTATTAATATTAAATATTAATTTATATTCTTAATTTTTAATAATAAAAAATTAATATATATTATAATAAAAAAGAATCAAGCTAACAAATTAAAATAATATGATACTATACTTAAATAATGTGAATAGTAAAATTTTTAAGTAAATAATATTCTAGTGCCTAATATCATTGGTCTTCCTATTAATTACTTCATCTTCTCTTATTAAAAGTCATAAGATTGAGGCTTCATTCTTAAAAATAAATAAACTACTTTTAACTTCTTATTAATGAGAACAACTGTGCAAGTTTGATGAGAGTCTAAAAAAATAAAATTAATGATAGCTGACAGTTCAATTTAAAAATAAGTCTTTAATACTAAATTTTATATTTTTTGTTAAATATTTTTAGTTTTTATATTAATGAAATTATTTATTAAAATATTTTTTAGTAACCTAGTTAAATACAAATTATAAAATAAAAAAGTTGATAAACTATATAATTATATATTAAAAATTATATTTAATATATTCATATAAAGTAGGGCACGAAAATGGGGCGGGGAGGTTTAATCTCGTTCTCGCGCCATAAATAATTTTTTTCATACTCCATTCTTTTTTTATAAAAATTACTCTATTTCCATCGCATTCGAGTTGATCCCACAAAACCCATCCTCACATAATATTTTACCATCCCTAAATGTCCTTATAGTTTCTTATATTATATATGTGATCGGTCATTGAATTTTATTTTTGTTATATTACATAAGAAATAATCTTGGACATTGCAAACGTCGACGGCTGACATTGCATGCTTATTTTTTTTATAAAAAAATACATAATATATAAAAGAAACAGACGTTTTGATTTGTATTTAGAAGGAATAATTAAATAAATTAAGGGCAAAAATTGGTTAATTATGATAAAGATGTCGTTGGATATAGTAGGAGGAGGGGGAAGCAAGCACTAACATCGTTTTCAAAGAAGTCAAAATAAGATTTATGAAAAGCAATATTAGGTTTATGCATGCGCAACCATGCACGCGCATGCTATTTAAGTAGTGAATAAAGCTTTTGATTTTGGTTTTATTGATTGACCCACCTACATCTAAACTAAGTGTGTGTAAGTAGTGCCTAAATCTCATCTCACCCAATAACTATATACTTTAAAAACATGTGTAATGGCAGCATTATCACGTCGATGAAAATTATATCCCAAATCTCACTCTACAAAGGGATTTGACATCGAGTAGTTATAGATCTTCAAATTGCTTTATTGATTATGAATAAGGTCAAAATTGAAAAGTTTTACGTGTAAAAATGATGGGAAATCATGGGGGGCAAGAAGAATGCCTTGACTAGAACTAGAAAGACAAGTTGACAAATATGGAAGCGTGGACATGGCCTTGATTAAAACAAAATTTGAAAATTGGGATTGCATCGAATCCTTGTTTGTGGCATAATTTTAATGGGGATGGACTATTAATCGAATACAAGATATGATATGAAGGTGGGGAGGGATTTTGCCAACATATCATATGTGCATATCCCTTCTTTTCCTCTTGACTTCACCAACTAAATCTCTTTTATCACTTTCAAAGTTTCTCAAAGATGATTAAAAGAAATATTAATAACCCATTTGATCTTGTTGTGGGCTTGCTCCAATTATTATCAATTATTTCCCAAAGCATATGAGTCCAAATTTATCATTGAATCTCAATTATTTCTTCCCATAAATTAAAGTTGTCAACTTTCAAATGAATACGCATATGTGCCTCGATATATAATTAAGTACTATAGGGTTGGTTAATTGTCATTTTCCAATAACAAATTTTGATTTACTGGCAAAGTGTTTCATCAACTATCTTCCTAATTATAACTTGGATATTCATCATGACCTCATCCATATCAAAGTGAACCCCCTTCTGAGATTGTAGTTATTTTAAGTTAATCAAGTTGTTTATACATTATATATAATAGAGTAGTATTTATTTATTTTCTTCCAAGTATAATGATATATCATGTAGCTAGAATAGCTAGCTACCTCTGTTACGCCATATTTCAAAAAGCTTATTATAGCTCTTCGACTCCGCAAGAACTAGAAGTGCTTCTGTATTAAATCTGTGTAGATGGGTCCAAAATTATAAATAAAGAAAAAAGAAAAGAAAATGAAATTTTGCAAGTAAAGGCTCCCTCGTAAGCTGCAGGCTTTTTCTCTTGGCCATTTTCAAAAGCTCCATAGCTTGTTAAAGTGTTTTCCATATTCTACTTTGTCCGTTTGTCTTTTTGATTTGCTGAACAACATTTTTAAGTGCAGGGCCAGCCGGATTCTCTCTATGTTCATTTTCTTTTTATTTTTCGAAAATAAAAAAGAAAGAAAGTTTCATTTGGTATCAGCTTCATATATCTAGCTGAAGTTAGACACGAACAGCCATTCCACGACGAATTCAGTTCTTCCTTGAAATATTCAATGTCAGTGCTTTCACACAATTAATATCTTACAAAATAAAGCTATTATGCTTCCACAAATTTAAAATTTTACATAAACTAAAGGTCATTAGTGGCTATTTAGTTGAGCTAATTTATCAATTGAAAGAATTTTTTTAATATCAAAAGTTTTTTTTATGACATTGAATTACAATTGAAGAAGAGTTTTTAAAAATTAAAAATATTATTTTGTCTCCACTTACAAAAATTTAAATTTTGAGTTTTTAAAACTTTTCTTATACATGTGTAATATCACATATGTCTTAATAATATATATATATTTTTTAATTCCATAGTTTATTGAAGTTCCTCGATTTGGAACCTCGACATCAATAATCAAATTTT
Source organism: Ailanthus altissimus (assembly GCA_946807835.1). NCBI lineage: Eukaryota > Viridiplantae > Streptophyta > Magnoliopsida > Sapindales > Simaroubaceae > Ailanthus > Ailanthus altissimus. The sequence goes on from OX327689.1 coordinate 28,417,908, forward strand.
TCTCACATATTCCTTCAATTGACGAAAGTGCACCGACCTCTTACAAAAAAAAATACTCCATCGCTCAAGTCAATGTTTGTAAGAAATAATGGGTACTCGTGTATGGAAAAATATTTGTAAAGACAAACAGACTAGAATATATTTACTGAATGTCTCAACGAAAGATCAATGTAAATGTGAATGAGTCAATGATCAATGTCAATGAGAATGAATAATTCATGAATAATTATTCATAGTTATATAGTATCAACCAAATTATATTTAAAGTATGCATACATAAATTTATTTCAAACTCTAATTAGAAAGAGCGCGAGTCTGATTTAAAGTCCATTTCTACTTAGATGCTTTTAGTCAGGTGACGTGCTGTCCAAGAAAAAAAGTCTAGATTATTGGTATATCATCATATCTAGGCAAGTATCGGTTGTTTCTAAAATTGACCAAGAAAGTATGCTTGGGCATATATGAGCTACCGATATTTTGATTCCAATGAAGCATACCTAAATAATTGGTAAAAATATTGAATATAGACTCACATCACCATTTTCAAAAAAGTAGGCTCGGATTAAATCATTATGTTCACATGCTCATTTTGTAACTTGAGAGTAAGTTTTAATTGAATTTAAATTAATTTAATATGTACAGGAAGAATTATACCTCTTTGCAGTCCATTCATAAGTATAAAAGAGTTTATCAATTCTGTAGAGTCGTTGGATGGCAATTTGATATAATGATAATTGAATTTAAGCTTTTATTGATGCTTTGGCTTACTGGTGAGCAGAACGACAATAGGTGAGTTGTGAGGCTTTTAGGTACTTATACCGCGGGTTTGGTATTTTTCAAAGATATTTCATGATAGGCTAGCCGAGATAAATTAGTCAGTAGTATCTAATGCTGTTTCTAATTCGTTTGATGGTGGTGGAGTCCAAAGAGACTGTGACAATTGCAGCTTGAGGTAGTGGTAGTTTAGCATTGGACTTGTCATGATTTGGTCTATTTCTAGCATCTTTGAAGGCCGGTGATACTTAAACTAGATTGGTCGATCCACCCTAAGCTGATTAGAGAGATGAACGGTGGCTACAATAGTGGGATTAAAAAATGGTGACTTATTTGAGCTTTGGTTCGATTCTAGCGATTCCGGCGTTGGATGATGTCAAGAATTATTGAGATAGATCGGCCAACCTTTTTTGACTTGATTGGAGTGTTAATCAACAGAGAACAACAACCAGGACAATAACTCCTACGATGGATAGGGTTTCAGCTGTTTTCTTCTTCTAGTTCGGCAACAAATCTTCATAATTATTTTTTATTGTCTTCTATCCCTTGAGTTGGCGCTTTTTGAGTTATAATGTGCTTGTAACTTCAATTGGGTGGAAAAATTCCTTTTATAAAGACAAATAAATAAATAAATAAATACTAAGAGCAATGTTACACATCGTAGGTTTAATATCCCAATCTTTCAATCTCAATAATGTATTAATAATTTTAAATTATTTCTTAAAATAACTAATTATACCTTTTTACTATCTAACAAAGATCATGTCTCTTTAAAGAATAAAAGAAAAGGCACTTCAATTGTTGATAGATAAATGTTCATAAACACTTAGTTGTGGAGGGATTTTATAGTGTTTAACAAATATTATAATATCAATCTTTTTAAAAATGAAATAAATTGTAATATATATATATATATATATATATATATTTGTACTAAACAAGTTCTAAGTATTTAGGTAATTATCTTATTTCAATTTCTTTCAATTATGAGTCTAAAAAAACTATATGTAACTCTTATCTTTTTCGATAACAGTGGCATAACATCACTACATTATTTATTTATTTCTAATGACTAACTAAAGAAAAATGTTGAGAGAGAAAACGTCATTCTCTCTCTTGAGATTATGTTGAAGTGAGGAACTCAAGATTTAATTTAAAACCCTAACCTCATTGCGTAGCGGAATAATCTGTCAATCAAGTAAAAATAATAAGAATCCAAAGTAGAAAACAAAACAGTACAATACAATCTTACGTGGTTCTACTAATTGCCTCGTCCACGATGGATTCAAGGATCTTAACCTCTCTTATTATAACTCTCTAGAGATTTTACAAGGAAAATCTAATGAAGAACCCTCAAAAGGACCTAAACGTTTAGTGAACCCTTACTCTACCACGAATAATGATCACACAAACAACGGTTACACCCTAGCGCACACAAGTACTTAGTGTCTACCCAGTTTTTTTCCTCTCTTAGAATCTCTCTTAATGCTTAATCTAAAATCAAGGGTTTACAAGTGTTTATATAGGGTGTATTTCATGCCTACTAACCCTATTCCTTATTGGAGTAAGAGTCCACTTGTTTTGAAAGTCCAAAACTTCCCAAAATTTGAAATCTCGAAGAAAAATGGACTTCTGACAAGTCTAGCGCCGCGGCGCTCATCCCTGGGCACTGGCTAAAAACCGCGCCCAGCGCTGAGGATCTAGCGCTGCAGTGCTAGGTTTTTGTCCTAGAAGTTGCGGCGCTCAGCTCTGTACACCTATCCTGCGTTTTTTTGCTTTCCTTCAAGTCTTTGAGTTCTGTTTCGCTTTCTCCTTTGTGTCTCATACGTCATAGACTTCTCCATACGTATCTCACACGTTCTAAACTTCTTATAACTCTTTACTTTGATATTCATCTCAATTTTTATTTAATTAAAATTATTAAATTATTAACTTTTTTTAAAAAAAATCTAATAACTTACTAAAAAACTCTTCTCTAAATAAAAACAAAAATAGGTCCTAGGAATCGGGAGAGCTATCAATTAAAGAGACTTTTGTATTTAATACTTTGATCGGATAATCATCATTTTATCTGATTTTGTTTTGGGAGATGAGAAACCCACATTTAATATAACGAATCCCAATTCCCATTCTACAAAAATTTGCAGGGGAGAGTTCATATATTATAACAATGGGGTATTATTTATATATCTATTATGCATACACTTTAATATTTGGATAAATTGACATAAGAAAGAGAAAAAGAAAAAAAGAAAGGTAAAACAACAGCAAGCACAACACAATGAGACATCATGGTCGTTACATTACCTTTGGCAATAGGAGTGGCTAATTCCACATCTATATAAATTGAGCACCTTTAATTACCTTCTCCTTTTACAAGGTTAATTGATTTGCTGCCATCTACCCATTTATTATTTCCTCAAGTCAGCCACCCGCATGAATTCACTCCATCAAGCACCCAATATTGCAAGTCTAGCTATCAATAATTTTTGTACAAATTAATTAAAACCCAAATACTTGGATACATTGATACCCATTTTCTCAAAACACAATAACACATTAACATAAAATATAGTTTGTTATAGCCACCATTTTGGTGCTATATGAAAGACGAGTAAATAGTATAAGGCGTTTGAGTTCGTTATAAATTTGAAGGGGACCCATGAAGGGCACATGGCCCCAACATGTCTTGGGTCTATTAGGACAAGATTAGGGAGAAGGTGGCTTTGCGTGGGGGCTCAATTGCTGGGTCGACTTGAGCATAATTCCCCACCTAAAGCACAGAAAGAAACTCTAAAATAGACAGCCTTGTTCCCATGTGATCAAATTTAAGGGCAACATTCCAAAATACACATCTCCCCCCCCCCCCCCCCCCCCCCCCCCCCCCCACTCTGTGTTGTGCCTCCTTCTCTTCACTTCAATTCCCAAATCAATCTTTTCGGGAACCAAGAAAAAAAAAATGCAACCCCAACAATACAATACATGTTCTCTCTTAGCTCCTATTTAATTTCCCTTCCACATTCTATTTTATCTTTCATTCAAACTTTTAAGATGTTCAAATAAGTTATATAACTACACTCTTATCCTGTTTCGATATCTATAAATTGTATATAATCTCTTACATAAAACTCTATTTACAAGTTTTAAAAGTACATGACTGAAAAAAGTTGAGGGCTCCATATATAAAAAGATCAAAAGCGAATTTGTCTACTAGTCTTGAATGTATATGTGAGATTAATCATTTCTTATGGAAGCATGCAACAAAATGAAACTTTTTATATCCTTCTTATGATGTCTTTATTCAGATAACAAATTTCGGACGATCTTTACATCATTTTTTTTTTTTGCTAAAAAAAAATCATGCAAATCCCAATTGGCAGGATCTAAGTTTTCAAGTTTGGCATCATAAAACAATATATATATATATATATATATATATGAAAAGGAGAGGGTGAACATTAATTGGAATATGTTACTGGTTTTGGCTCAGCTTCAAAAAATTTCTATAGTAATTAACATATAGTGTGGTGAAAATCTAATTCTAAATTTTGCAATGTCGACAAATGGGATAAATAAACTTAAATGATAGAAAAAAAGGCCATGCCATTAATATTTGAATAATCAAATCATTTGTTGTGAATAGGATTAATTTTTTTTACAAAACATACCTACATGTTGGAAGATATTTAATTAGATTTGTGAGTTACAAAATGCATAATGGAAACTGATTTCGTTAATTAGTTTGTATATAAGGCTTAAGAAATGAAACCAATCCACCACATGTTATAATCCTGTCACAAATTTTCATTAGGATTTCCAATCTTTTAAATATTGAGAGATATTTTCCTAGAAAGAAAGAACTAAACCCACATGAATATGTAGTTAAAAGGCCCGAAAAAGAAAACTGAAAAACATAACCATGTTCAGAAGTTGTATTATCATCATCCGGAGGATCCTAATTTGATTTCATATGAATATTTATAGAAACAATGTGTATAATTTAATTTACACCTCATGCTCATCTGTTGCCTCTGAATCATGTCTTAATTAGAAAAAGCATCAACTGACAGAAATCACTTCACATCTATGTGGCAGGATTTTCAAGGAAGTATCGAAAAGAACTCCTCTTGCTCTGATCAATCAAGGGTCAATTAGTGTGTTTCTGATTCAGAATGGTAATTAATACCTCCTTAATCAAGAATTAATGTCCTATTTACTAAACGTTGCTACTTTTTTCTTGATTTACTTGGGAGTTTGGAGTATACTCTTTTTTATAATGTGTAAGAAATGGAATGTCATTTCTCTTAAAATAAAAGAATTTGAGGGATATAATAATACTAATAGGAAAAGACAAGGGTAACATTGTCTTAAGTAGATTAAAAGAATTTTTTATTTAAAAAAAAACACCTTATTCGTTGACCCTTAGAATTCCAATGGCGGCCCCTACGCCGTTGGCCTTGCTGCTTTGATCTCTTTTTCTTCTATTTCTCTTTCTCTTCTTAAACCAATCTCTCCATTTTCTTTTCTGTTTATTTTTGGAGGGGAGGGAGAGTCCGTTTATTTCTCATTTTCTCTCTCTCACTTTGGTAGTATTAAAAGGCAAACACACTAACAAAGTACACCAGCGTAATCAAAAAAAGATAAGAAGAAGCAAGATACATAGAAAAAGGCTGCTCCTACTCTGCTTATATCGCTTGCTTGCTTTGCTTTGCTTTGCTCAGCTCCAAGATATAAACAACACTCATCATCACTCTCTCTTTCTTTCGCTATTAGCTATAGCTATAGCTCAAACTAAAATATCATGGAGGAAGAGCTGATCTTCATCAACTGGTTGAAGCTGCTTGTCGTCTGTTTCATGCTCATATTCTTTGTGTTAAAGGTTGCAGTTTCGCTTTGGTGGACACCCAGAAAAATTGAAGACCATTTCTCTAAGCAAGGGATCAGAGGCCCTCCTTACCATTTCTTCATTGGAAATGTCAAGGAGCTTGTGGGCATGATGCTTAAGGCTTCTTCTCAACCTATGCCTTTCTCTCACAACATTCTCCCTAGAGTTCTCTCTTTCTACCATCACTGGAAGAAAATCTATGGTACTTAATTTTGTCTCCTTTCCTTTTGACTCTCTTCATCTTCCTCTCATTTAGTTTTTGTCCCTTAAAATTTTTCAAAGTTTTCAACTCCTTTTTCTTTTTGTTGAATTTCTTGTTTTGTGTCTCATGGGCAGCAGCATTCATACGTGGTTTTTGTTTGCCGAATATTTTTAAAAGCATTTTAGTTTGTATTGATCAAGTGCTTCTTCTTCTTCTTCTGCTCCCTCATTTTTGGTTCCAGCAACTATATTGAAAAAAAAAGGACGGTTCTTGAGCCTCCTTTCTGTAAAAGCTAAGAGTTAGTTTCGATACCCATCATTAAAGTGGCTGGTGCGGTTCCTTTTGTGAAGTTTCTTTAGCTTGTTTGATGATCATATCCATCAAAATTGTGGCTTTTGAAAGCCTTATTTTTTGTGTTCGGGTACTTCTTTTTAAAAACTTTTCAGACTCTTTTTCCTGAGCTTGGATGCTTGATGTTGAAGTTCACCAGAGTTTTTGGACTGTCCACTCATCTTTCTTAGTTTTTCTCTTTCCTTCTCCTTTTCCCCCTTGCGTCCTAGTGGAAAAGATTAAACAAATAAACTTGGATTTTATTTCTTAATCAAAAATTCTTTTTGTTAATTCTGTTTTGTCCGTGATTCTTCTTCCAAATAATCCTTGTCAGTCACCTCACAGTGAAACTGCTGTGTTTTTGCACCCCATTTGGTTTTGCAGTTATATATTATTTACCTTTTCAGTTTTGTGTGTCCTCATTCATTTGTTTTTATGGGATCTTGAATTTTGATAATGAAGTTGTTTTGTGTTTGGTAGTAGCATGTAATTAAGTTGTCTTCTTCCTAGTTTGTTTTGGCTTTGCTCTTTTGCTCCTCTGGTAGGGTCCTACACTATCCAATGCTCTCCCTGAATTAATGGCTGTGAATGTTTTCTACTCATTCATTCCTCTTTCTGCTAACTTCATTTTTACTACTTGGGGTTGTTTACTGGTTCCTACTCAATGTAAAACCTTTTCTTTCTTTTTTTTCCCTTATATCTCTTTTACAATTTACATTCAATTAATGTCATAAAAAATTTATCATTTTCCTTTTAAGCAAAAATGATAATAATAATAATTTTTTAATTTGTGGTTCATTATTTGTAGGTTCCACATTTCTTGTTTGGTTTGGACCGACGGTTCGCCTGACCGTCTCCGATCCCGACCTCATCCGAGAAGTCTTCACTTCCAAGTCTGAATTCTATGAGAAAAATGAAGCAAACCCAATCGTTAAACAGCTTGAAGGTGATGGTCTCCTAAGCCTCAAGGGAGAAAAATGGGCTCACCACAGAAAAATCATCTCCCCCACTTTCCATACGGAAAATCTCAAAGTAAGTTTTAATTCCAAAATCACAGCTTTTAAATTCTGGGTTGGATCAAATTTTCCCTTTTTCTAATTTTTGTTTTTGGGGGCGGCTAGTTGTTGGTGCCAGTGGTGGCAAAAAGCGTGACCGATATGTTGGATAAATGGCTGGCAATGTCAAAATCAGGCACGGTAGAAATTGAAGTCTCAGAATGGTTTCAGCTTCTTACAGAAGATGTGATTACTCGTACAGCATTTGGTAGCAGCTACGAAGATGGCAAAGCCATTTTTCGATTACAAGCCCAACAAATGGACCTGGCAGCCGAGACTTTTCGGAAAGTGTTCATTCCAGGCTACAGGTAAATAATAATTAGGTCCGCATTATGATTTAAACTTGCTTGTAATCATGAACATATGATCAATAATCATAATAATTTTGTTAATTACTGCAGATTTTTACCCACAAAAAGGAACATAAATTCCTGGAAACTGGACAGGGAAATCAAGAAATCATTAGTAAAGCTGATCGATAAAAGAAAAGAGAATTCTGGGAATGTGATGCAAGAAAAGGGTCCTAAAGATTTGCTGGGGCTAATGATCCAAGCCTCAAATTCATCTCCAAATATCACAGACTATGACATAATTGAAGAGTGCAAGAGTTTCTTCTTTGCTGGCAAACAGACCACGTCGAACTTGCTGACGTGGACAACAGTGCTTCTAGCAATGCACCCGCAATGGCAGGTGCAAGCACGTGAGGAGGTGCTGAGGGTGTGTGGATCACGTGACTTACCCACTAAAGATGATGTTGTAAAGCTTAAGACGGTAAGCAGCCCTCTGATTAAGGACAAAAAAACCCATGTTTTTGTCTCTTAGTACTTGTTTGTTTTCTTAGATAACTGAACTCTGTCCACTTTTGCTTTTACGTTAGTACTTTGTTTTCCTGTAAACCTATGGCACCTATTTTCCTGCTTTTTTTTTTTTTAAAAAAAAGAAAATTTCTTCGCTTTAAAAAGAAAACAAAACTATTAAAATGTAAAAAAATAATCTGGTGTGCAGCTGAGCATGATATTAAATGAATCGCTTCGTTTGTACCCGCCAATAATCGCGACGATCAGACGGGCAAAAGCTGATGTAGAGTTAGGTGGATACAAGATTCCGCGTGGGACCGAGCTATTGATTCCAATCCTGGCCGTTCATCATGATCAAGCAATATGGGGCAGTGATGCAAACGAGTTCAATCCAGCTAGATTCTCAGAAGGAGTGGCCCGAGCAGCGAAGCATCCAGTGGGGTTCATCCCATTTGGGCTTGGGGTCCGCACGTGTATTGGACAAAATCTAGCCATCTTGCAAACCAAGCTATCACTTGCCATCATACTTCAACGGTTCTCCTTCCGTTTGGCCCCAACTTATCAACATGCACCAACGGTCCTGATGCTACTATACCCGCAATACGGTGCACCACTCATCTTTCGACATTTGTCCGATGATACCCCAAGTGTTCCCCAACATCAATGACAATGATCAATGAGCAGTGATCAATGATCATCATCTCATCCGGTCCATCGCTATACCCAGTACCCTATCCTGTGTGCGAGTGAAGTAGAACGGTATGATAATAGTAGAGTGACCAAATTACCCATTATTGCCTTGAGTGAATTTTTAGGAACTTCGAAAGATATTTTGCAAGAAATATCATTATGAAAATCTTCAGAATTGGATACTGACCCCTCGAATTGCTCATGTTTTTTTTTTTTAATTTTTTACCTTGGCATGAAAGATGAAAGTGAGTGTAACCCTTGGCTTCGTATTAGTTGTAGGGATTTATTTAGTAAATGGCTAACGTCTAGATCTAGGTAGCTTGCTTAGTTCCTATTTATGACCCTCTCAATATCATGTATGTAATGTATATTTTTGCACAATTTCTACACAGTTTTGTAGTATGACTATTATGCATTCATGAATATTAATCGGCTGTTTGTTTATAATTTTTCTCCCTTTCTATTTTCTCTCATTAATTCACTTTGAAGATGATATAGTCTGAAAATTGAAGGATTGAAATGTGTTTCTGTTTCACGGAAAATCCCACTTCGGTCAATTCAAAGAAACTAGTTTTTTTTATTTAAAAAAATCTTATGACCAGTTAAATATATTATGGTTAATGGTTACCAGCTAAGATGGTGAAAATTGAAAAAACCAGTACAAGTTGTCCGGTTTCTAAGTGTCCTCGTGCTAAAGTTTATACCAACATTTATGGCATTGATGTATGCACTCTTCACTATTACCAACAAATCAGGCAATCCTCTTAGTAAATAATAACATAATAATAATCAATAGCTACCCCCCCAAATCTCATTTATCAAGATCAAGATCAAGTTTGTTTTATTTATTTATTTCTTTCGGCAGTAATTTCTACTGTGTTTCCAAACATTCTTTGATTGATATTTCGTCACTCCTTTTTGGCTTAGGGGAAGTTTTCTTGCCTTTTAGAGGAGGGACTATATAAGGAGATGGTGGCCCCTCGTACTTAGAATCAAATAAAAGTAAAATGAAAATGCAAAGAGGGGCACAAGAATCTGTGAAGTTAGTGTTACACTGTTACTACAAGATTAAAAGCAAAGACATTTGCAGCACCCAATGCATGAAATGTTCTTTTAAAGCAAAGGTGACTGTAAGCCACCATGCAAATGCATTATTTATTTATTTATATATATTTGATTCTCCTTTATGGGTTTAGGGCTTTCAGTTGTAATGTAGTAAGAATTAAAATATGCAAATTACACATATATGTCTATGAATATGTAAGAGCAACAACAACCCTTTTCTTTTCTTTTCTTTTTCTAAAAAAAAAATTGTATTACTTTTTGGGATCTTCTCATGCTCTTAGGAAGAGGAATCTCAATCTCATTGATTTAGGGTTGATGGTCCCCAGGCAGGAAGCATGTGGGTTGAGTTAGAGAAATCTTCCTTCTCTCTTCTCTTTGATCAGTTTAATTTTGCTATGTGTGTGTTGTTTTTGCTTTCGTGAAAGGAATCAAAAGCATGCCCATGGAAAAGCATGTGATCACATCTATAATTACACCTCAGTTAACCTAATTTTCAATTCCTTGAGCTCCTCTCTTGGGTGCATTAATGACTCTCTCAAATCACGATGTGTTAAGTGTTATTATCAATTCATTATCTCAGTGATTTGGACATACGTACCCCTTAAATCTCATTAAACAAAATCTCCCATTGCCTTCCTTTCCACCCCCCCAAGATTATGATATTATATTAAATCATGGAATGTATATACTATAAAAAAAAAAAAAAAAATCATGCTCAGGTTTCCTTGATTAACACTAATCCCTGTCCTGTCCTAATCTTTAGTCTCTAGTATTATTAATTTAATACTGTAAAGAATGGGGCCTTCTGTTCATTTGTGCTTTTGTCTTGGGCATGCCTCCACATTAACATTTACGCTGTGTCTCCCCACTTTACTATACGACAAACTCAACGTTCCAAATGGACCTATCTCAAAAGGTCGAGCTACAATCTAAATTAATTAATTTATATTCCATTTATTTCACCCTTATTTATTTCTTCTATGTTCTAATGTTCTTAGCCCAATTATTATATGCCCACTTCTTCTCCTCCTCCAATTTCTAATCTCATAATATAAGAGATACGTACAACAAAATTACATTAAACTTATTTTTCTACATGTGAAATCGATTCGCATGACTTATTTTTCTTATTAGCTATTTAAACAGAAAGTTTCTATATTGAATGTGAATGGAATCTGACAAGAAGAAGATAAATTTTGTATATTTTTTTTGTACGAGAACATTTAAGAAATTTGATGAACTTTTGATGCTTATATTGGCACATCTTTAGAGCAACCAATATACATATCATTGATGATTATCATTGGGCCTTGTTTTTCTTTCCATAATTCACAAAACGTACAGAATATTCTGAAGGTATATATGATATCACGAGTGAAGAATTCATCATTCATGTACTTATTGTCTGATTCTAAATTTTTTTTAACAAAATATATATTTAAAGAGAATCGGCCAAATGATGATGACCCGAAATCACATACATGTTCATGTGTGAATACAAATATGGTTTTGCTTTATATATACACACGAGGAGGAATTGATTTGAAAACCCATATTTCGGTTTTGGGTTTCAAAATCGGGGAAAAGTGTATTAAATGCTTTTGATCACAAACACCTAATTCTGAGATAGCATCAGCATGTCTCGCAAGCTAAAGACTTACTGCGAACAAGAAGAAGAAGCAATGAAATCCTAGAAAATCAATTAAAATGCTAGAAAATTTACATTGTCAGTTGAGGTTTCCCATATATTCAAAAAAGACAATAACAACTGGAAATCATATCCAAGTTGGCCGAAAGAAATTGGGTATTTATGGATCCCTAGTAAATGCATGCTTGTAGTTTTTATAGCAGAAGCTAGAATTTTATTACTTGTAATTCGAACTTTGCGTATTAATTAATTCCCACATGCCTCCTATTTAAGCACTTATGCCAAAGCATTTTAGCTGGCTCATGTCTGCCCTTGATTAATGCGACCTTGTCTGGGCTCTTCTTGAGAAAAATTTTATTTCTTTGGATGATTGCATCCCCCACCCCCCATATTCTATAAAAATTTATATATAGCCCCACGAGCATGGCACTTGGCACTTCTTAGTTCTGCATTTTACCATCTTTAGTACCTGCCATATGATTGATAATCAAAGGGATTAATAATAATATGTACGTATACTATATTTATATTTTATTTTGGGGTGAAATTTCTTTTGTACTATTAATTGGAAAAATACATATAGCTGGATTGGACGATTCTCTGGTTGATGTGACCTTATTTTATTGCATTTCTTCATACTAAGATATTAACGAACATGTGATTGTTTTATGGTTAAATGTAAGATTTAAGAGACAAATGTTTTGATATAGATAGATGGACAAGTCAAAACAGATTAGGAGACAAAATAGGGCTGGGGCCAGCCCCGAAGTTAGAGAAGTGGAGAGGCATCATCACATGGGAGAGTACCAATCATGAAGAGATGCAGATGAGACAATGGCAGGGGATTTGGTGGAGCCACAACTCATTTGTATGCTTTTGATCCATCAACCCTTTTCTCTTAGTAAGTCTTTTATTGGAGTAAATCAATTTTTTTTTTTAAAAAAAAAAATTTTAATTATTTTATTTAAATTAATTTAAGAGATTTTTGAATTAATCATTTTTTAGGTTAGAGAATTGACGAAAATAATTACGAGAGATATTAAATAAGGGTCATATAAAAAATAGTTAAAGTACATTTATATTTTCTTTTATAAGATTATTATTAATGTAGTTCAAAGTGAAATTTTTTATGTTTTTTTTGTTTGATTTATTATTTTTAATGTATGATATGTTTTTATTATATTTTTTTATTAATAATATTATATACTTTAAGTTGTATTTTAAATTATATCTTAAATAATAATATATAAATAATTATTAAATAGTATTGTATTATTTTATCACTTAATAATTATTTAATATATTATTATTTAAAATACAAGAATTAATTTTTTTTTATACAAAAACATCTTTAAAGGAAAAAAGAAAGAAAGAAAGCAACAGAGAAATCAAAACTCAATCAATCAATCTATCTAAAAATAAGCACTTTCATAACTTGCATAAATTTGCTGCATATTCTGATCACAGGAATGACAACTCGGAGCTTTTGTTGGTGATTGTCATGACAAACCCACCTATGCCTTTCGCTCCTGCTTCTCCGAGTTTTTAACTGGGTTAGTTAAGCAAACAATTTTTTCTTAATTAAAAAGAAAGAATCAAAATAGAATTAAGGGAACGAAAATCTCCATCCTACATATACATGGGAAATAAGAAAATAAAATAAAATGCTTCGAAGTAATTTATGAATGTATGAACAAAGCTACAAATAGGCGGTAATTGCGGTGGCCTTTGAGAGTGGGAATTTCCATTTATATGTTTAAAATTAAGCTCTAGGCATGGAGTGATTAGAGATTAGAGAGGGGGTGGCAGCTGGTAGGGGCCAAGCAAAGTTTGATAATACGGCCAATAATAGAACTGATTCTTCCTAATTTTAATGCAATAAAAAATCATAAAAAATTTGATTCTAAGATGGGGTTTGCTAGGACCATCGCTAGAGCCTATAGTTTTTTCTGCGGCTACGCAAGGTTACAATTATCGGCTGCTTGCCTCGCCTCCCATCCTATCCTATCTTATGATATGTATTTATTAATTTCCACGCAAGGTCATAGCCAGTTTACCTAAGCTCCAGATTGATGCTTTAGACACGGAACTTAATTTCTTAATCAGATGCTTGAAATCTGCATCTTCACACCAAACGTGCAAAGAAAATATGAGATTTCATTATTTTGATCCTGTTTTCTCTTTTCAGTTTCACAAAATGCAATAAAATTGCGTTTCCAGCTCCGTGTCAACTTTTTTTTTTTCGGATTTAGGTAGAATATCAGCACCCATTTTCAGGGTTCAAATCGGGAACTTCATTTTCAAGACGAAAGGCAATTAAAACCTAATACAGAAATTCAATTCAAAGATTCATGGCAACAGACTGAACAAGTTTTACACATTTCGTTCACCAAGATAACGACTGAACGCTTATCCATTTTTTTTTTTTATATTAAAAAAAGAAACTAAAACGTTTTTGTAAGACCCCGTAATGTTTGCATCAGACCAACCGTATAATATAATTTTAGTAGGCCACCATTAGTAAGGCGGGCTTACCTCTCTGCTGAAGTCGAGGTCCAAAATAAATGGAAAATTGGGGGGCCAGGAAAAATGTTCACTGCTTCTGCTTTATGATAAACCCCGATTCAGAAGCAGATTTAACAACAGAACCGCCATAGATAAATGCTCCATCTGCATCATAAAACCATGCAAACGCCAGAGTTTAATTTATGCATATCCACCAAATAAATATGGCTCTAGAGGAATGGAATGAGTTTAGGATCTTGTGCAGTTTGCTGAAACAAAACAAGCCCAACTTCGCATACGGTGCATAATAATTCGGAGAAGAATCGGCTACCACATCACATCTGTTGAATTGATAACAGTTTAAAGATCAGTAACCACCCAGATTTGGACCAACTAAACTCAAATCCTAACATGCTTGTGTGACACTATTTTTTTTGTAATTTGCTCCAACGTCAGTATCATAACCTCAGTAGTTGCATGCCAAAATTGTAATCAGCATAATGCATCCATTCGTATACAAAATTCTAGGAATTTTCAACAGAGTCAGAGAACAAATTTGAGATCAAGTTCAGTGACCATTCGACACTGCTCTCTCTTTGCATTAATGCTTCAAGAACTTGATTCAATCTTACAATATCTAACATTTAAAACGTTACAATCCACACATAATCACTATATTAACCATGAATACTAGGCAATGGGATCAACTTATAGTTCCAAGCCATTTCTGGTAATAAATAACTGGCCTGTAGCAGGTTTAGAGGACCCAAATTTAAACAAGAAATGAGGAAACCCACCTGTAACTAAATATATATAACCAAAAAGCCATTTTTTTTAGAAAAAAAAAAAGCGAGTAAAACTGTAGATACAATCTCCAGATATGAGGAACTTATTTGCAAAAACCCACCTCAAGAATCAGTGGATTTATAATACATACAAATAGAAGAATCAGGGAAGCTTAATTACTTTAGAAAGTTGATCTCATGTTCATGCTTCAAGTCAGATGCCACCATAAGTTACCACTCATTAGCTGAAAGTATCAATTTTGCATTAAATTTGAAACTTACGGACGTGAAAATACTTCACACTTTTCGAAACAACATAGAACACTTTGTACATATGCATGCCAGTGCATCTGGAATGTGCCGCTTTGCACTTGAATTGCGACTTTTATTTATTTTTTTCTACTCAAATTCCTGCTCTCAGCTCGTCTCCTCTACATACTGGCAATGAGCCAACCACTTGTAGGTTTGTTCAGCCAACTTCACCCCTGCTGAAAAATGCAACCAGATGACAGCTCAAGGGCATAAATATCTATTTACAATGGCCAATTAGTGATAACACAGTTTCCAAAACTCATTCAGGGATGAAAGCATGGAATCGGATTGCAGATTCACAATGCTTGATCTTGTTGAATAAGACCATGACAGCAGGTCCTTGCATCAAATAAACATAAAGAAGACAGGGTCCTTGCATCAGATTGTGGAACCTCCTAAAACAGAGTAAAGTAAAATCAAACCAGACCATCTTGACCCAACTTTATGATACGTGAACACTTAAACTGAAGGGGAACCTACCAGGCTTCACTAACAGCTTCTGAGCATTCACAACCATTTAAAGAGCGCATGCATTTAGACACACCTTGCCCTAATCTCTATGCACACTCCAAAATTTCCATCCATGATTTGCAGAACATCAACTAAACTTCAGGATTTCAAACTTTCCAGTATTAAAAACAAATCACATACCACATGTATGAAGAGCGCTATAAAGTATAAATGCAACATGAAAGAAAAATTATTACTTAAATAAGTAACAACCTTGATAAGAGAGAATGTAAAACATGAATCAGCAGGCGAAGGGATGGTTTACATGGATGAGCTGCAGTAAAAGGTTTAAAATAAAACCTTTCAAAGCATCCACATATCAAGTCATCCCATGCCAGCCACAATATTCTGGATGAGCTGCAGTGGAAGGTTTGAAATAAAACCTCTCAAGCATCCACATATCAGATCATCCCATGCCAGTCACAATATTCTGGCCACAAATCCTTCAGCAACATAGATATCTAAGGCTCACAGGTGGCCTGAAATGGAAGGTCAGAAAATGCATGAATTAGCATGATTAGTGACTTGTCATGAACTGTCCCATAAAAGTTCCTCATTTTTAAATGAAGAGAAAGGTGTCAAACCCCAACTCATCTGGTGACATTAGGGAAGTGAGGTGTACAAGCCTCCAACTTCAGCCCTGGAAAACGCAGGGGAAGCATCAATAATTTCATCACATACACTACCGAATGGTGCAAAGAATATCTAGTAAGAGGAGAAATCACACTAAACATTCATATCAAAGAGAAGCATGCAACAGCCTTTTTTATGAATTCCAGAACACGAGACCCTTATGAACCTTGCTAATATGGATCAAATAATGACAGGATGCAAATGATAAATAAATTAAAAATGGGTGAAAGAAAGTCATAAGCATAATATCCACTGGCCTATAGAGAAACAACAGCTCCCTTAATAATATAAGGACTCAAGTATAGCAGATTCGCATGGCAAAAGATAGATTTATGTATCTGTCTATGTAACTCAGAAAAACAAAAACATGATCACAAAGTTCAGTCTTGATATCTCTTCATTGCCAATTAATTGACTACTATTTCTTGAATTGTTTTGTAACTGAAAAAGGATGCATTACATCTGCCAGTACAAATCTGATGAAAAAGACCAAACAATTAAACATAAAAATGAAAAAAGGAGAGTAAGGATTAAAAGAGTAGTAGATGCACATGGATACGCTTAGAAATATTAACCGCTAAGTTTGTTGCACATCATTTCAAACTAGATCACTATATGCTGTAAAACCAAAAGCCAGGAATTGATAACGACTCTTTTTTTCCGGCTTCTTACAATAAAGTGGGACCATCTTAGCAAATTGTTATCATATTCTACAGCTAAAAAAGAATAATTTAAAAAAAATTAAAATCCGGATTCCTGTCATCTAATAGGAATGCTATTATCACCAGAAACTAAATTCCTTAATTCCATTAAATGTTCATCATTTGATATATGGAGTGAAAGACGAAGATTTGTAACCAATGCTTCTTGTTCCCAACTCAATGGTCCAGACGCATGCAGTGCCTCCATAGTGCAACGGTAAGCATGCAATTCTAATCTATGGATTTCAGCTGCCAGCTCCTCTTTTGTTGGAAGGAGACAATTTCCTTCCTCCTGTCCCAACTGACAAAACGATTCGGCATCACTAAAGTTACCGTCACTATCTTCAATAGGACCTGCAGAAACATGATGAGGCAACTTACAGGAATTTTTGCTACTGATACTACAACTACCAACAGAGCATGTAAGACTAGGAGCATCATTTGACTCTAAGTTCACTGCTAAGGAACATTCGGCAGCTCCACTCGATCTTCTCCTCTCCGCTTCCACATCACAAAACCCAGTTGGTGTATCATTAATAGAAGGGTGCATGTATGTTTCACCGAGCATTTCACTTGGAAAGGCAACAGCATCTACCTGCTCAGGTAACAATGATCGATTTGCAGCAGTTATTTGCTGCAACTTGTCATCTTTGTCAACTGCTCTAAATTTCTTGGCAGCTCCAGTTCCTCCAACCTCAGAATAGCAATAAGGAGACCCTCTTTTCAGAGTTCTAGACGAAGCAATATGGGATACCTGGATATTCACTTTGTTCTTAACAGGAACACTTTCACCTTTAGCATGAAAAATTATCCTAGTGTTTGTCTTCTTAATTTGGAAGCCTGAAGTTTGACAGTGCTTCAATGTTAAACTTTTGCAGTATTTCCCATCTTCACGACCACCAGAACTCTGAATGCAGAAACAAAATAAATTAAAATTTTGATTAATAAAAATAACATATAAAAACTCATTTGGTCATTTGCAGAACATCATCCATAAATCTCCAAAAACTCTAGATAAATTGCCAACTTCAATTTGTAATTGGCAGCTCTTGAATCAATTTCAATTTCACTCTTTGCAAGACAAAAAATAATCCACTACTGCTGAACATCAGAAGATATTAACTCAGCAGAACATGGAGAGTTCAAAGATCTTGGAAATTGCACCGTGCATCAATCAGGAATTGAAAAAAATAAATAAATTAGTAATGGAAACCAATTCAGATGGAATAATACCTCTCCAATCACGACCCATTTGTCATCTTGCCAAGATTGTCTCACCCGCATGTCAAATTTGCTGACTTTGAATTCAAAAGAAGATCCAAGTAGCCTAACCCAAAAGTGTTTTTTCCCCAAAATCTTTGAAATTGTTGCCATTTTCCAAGAATAATTTTCAAACACCTCCACTACATCACCAGGAACCCAATACTCAGAAACATCCAGCAATGGAGGGCAAGGCCTGATGGCCTTCCCAGATACCCTCTCTACCACTGCCTTTTCAGTGATACCTGTGTCCTCATTGTACCTAACCATATAGTTGTGGCCATTACCACAAATTATCTCTGCGCAACGCCATGAGCCTGAAGGCACCTCTTTTTGGCTTAATACTTCCACTTTATCTTCTTTCTTAAACCTCATCATTTCTGCTATTAGCTGAAATCCCAATGAGCAAAACCTGTTGCAGAATGGGATGATTGATGTAAGAAACAAGGTAGAAGTGGAGAAGTAGCATCACAAACAACAGAGTCAAATGGCATGATTAAAATATTTAGCTCCATGCACAAAAAGAAACGTTGTTTGTTTGTTTGTTTCTTATTTTAAGGGAAATGGAATCCTAGAAATAAAGTCAATTTATCAAAAGAGAGTGTATCTAATTTCCCGTACAAGTAAAACGATTGATCCTGTATAATTCACAATTCAGAAGATTAAAATCAAAATCAACCAAGAAACATGGCTGCATTTATTCAAGTGAATGTCTTTTATTTCTCATTTACCAAAACAAACAAAAACTTGAAAAATTCCAACACATAATTACACTATTGAGACCGTAAAAATCATGAACAAACTTTTCAAAAAACAAAAAAAAAACAAAACGGTGCTGAAGCGATCAGTCAAAGCAGACTCAATGATCGGAGAATTGAATGACAGTACATAAGACTTCAGGCCGGGAAAAATGCAGGAAGAAAAAAAAATGAATCGCAAATACAAAATCAAAATCTAAAAGAAACACAGCTGTATTAGAAGGAGCTCCATATAAGCGTTTTTACTAAGTTCAAACTTTTCTATTTTTTGTTTCGTTAAAAATATTGAAGATTACGCAATACAAAACAAAAAAATTTAAGAAAATAAAAATGCTAATCTCTCTTTCAGTTTCTCAGCAACCGAACAGAAAGACAATTTCTTAAAAACAAACAAAAACGACGACTAAACGAGCAAAATTTAAACTTCTGTGCAGCAAAAACTAATCCAAAAAAAAAAACTAATAACAATAAACGCAATAATCAGACCCTAAAATAATATAAAAAAAAATAACTGAATTGATAAACAAAAATCGAAAGAAAGAAATTTGACTGACCTTGTTCGTTTGATTCAAAGAGAAATCGTTTCGCTGAGATTGTTGCTGTTGCCTGTTGTGTATGAGTTTTTGTTGTTTTGTATTACTTTTGTTGTGGTTGGTTATTTTATTAGTTTTATGTATATATTTAGTAATACTCTAAATAAGTATTTTTATTAATTAAAAAAAACACAAATAAAAAAGGAGCTTAATATTTATAATAATAATAATAAAAAGACTTGTTCCTTAAAAAAATAATAATAATAATAAAAGACTAGAAATATGAATAAAATGATAAACAAAACAATATCGATATGATTAGGTTTCTCTTGTCTGCTAAAGTTGTCAATAATCTAAGAATAGCTTGTTGAGTTGGGATTAAACTGTTCTGTTTTATTATATATGTCGTAGTGTGTTTTATGCACTTTTCTCTCTCTTCAATTTTTTTTAGTTAATTTTGTTTTATCTATTATCTTTTTTAAAAAAAGAAAAAGAAAATTATTTTTTTGGATTAATAATATTATCCGGATTTAAGATGGGTTAGAGGATAATAATAATTATTCCTTAACCCAAATTTTAGATTTTTCTTTTTTTGCTTTTGTCCTTTTAAGTCGGCTATTTTCATCAAATTATTATTATTATCTATTAGATTGCAAAAATGATTGTTTTGTTATTCTTGAATATGATGTATCGAAAAATGTTTGTTAATTGTATCTTTTTGACTCCCAATCTTGAAATTGTTTGTATATTTCGTAATTAATTGATATAAAATTAAATGTTGAATATTATCATGGATTTTTTTTTTATTTTTTTTTTGTGGGTTTATTGACTGTAATTGAAATTGAGTGGAAGCATTTTTGTCAATAAATATTAAAAGAAAATTGAAAAGTAATTGAAGATTAAAAATGATGAGGGCATGGGAGAAGGTAAAGTAATGCATGCATTCACGGAAGATGATTTGAATTGGTCAAGAGATAAGAAACTGAAATATGAGTCGCGTTAATGGAAGGGACGGGACCCGTTGGTCAAAGTGTTGGTAATACTAAAATGAAATCGTCTTGTATAATTTTGACTGATGGCTGACGACGATTATACCACTTGCTATGAACATGTCAACCTAACAAGCAAATTATTTCCTAAATTGCGTAAAAATTTCTAGTTCTCCACCAAATTAACCAAAAACTATTAAACACAAATTTTGTTTTAGAAGCGTCTCAATAGCTAAAGCTGTGTGTGGGTTGTGGTTGCCAAGTTGTGTTCAAGTAAAGCTTA
This sequence comes from Ailanthus altissimus, assembly GCA_946807835.1. Classification (NCBI taxonomy): domain Eukaryota; kingdom Viridiplantae; phylum Streptophyta; class Magnoliopsida; order Sapindales; family Simaroubaceae; genus Ailanthus; species Ailanthus altissimus. Next base: position 28,438,623 of record OX327689.1, read on the forward strand.
CAAAATTTCCAACCCAAAAAAAAAAAAAGAATATTAAATAAAGAACTTGGCAACGTGCCTTAAAGGAATTAATCTTGGATATACGTTTCCTCTTAAAATAAAATAAATTTGTTCGTCTCTCCAATCTTTTAATTAATTTGTCCGACTCTCTCCATTTTCCTTTTTTTTTTTTTTTTTTACATGCTTCATTTTCCAGCAAGAAATGAAGAAGAGGGAAAAAGAAAAAGAAAAAGAAAAAAGAAGAGGCAATATATATTCTGGTGCTAAAGTGAGAGATTCCTTGATGATTTGTTTTTGTTATGTAAGTGTTGCTTGTAAGCAAGACTCTGCTTCACCCAAGATTAAGGGATGAATCACGTTTGAAGCTGTTTTATAGGACCTAAATGTAGAATCTATGTTTTTCTATAGCAATAGTTTAGGAGAAATTTTGGCCCTATTTATTATGTAAAGATCTTAAAGCACCCATTGTTAACTTAATTTGTCCGCTGCCATAATCCGAACATCGGGCTAAGGCTAAAAGAAATAAATAAAAAGTAAAAAGAGGTTCTGTATAATTACAATGGTAAGATGTTTTAGGTGGTCCATTTCATCATTCATTCGTAGCGAAAGTGTCATAAATATATGATGATTGACACTTTCATGATTTCAATGATTGTTGGGTTCTTAATTTTGGTCGATTTCATCAATCTTAGTACTGACAGAAAATTCATGCAGCTTTTTGCCAACATTATGTTATTTTGAAAAATACTTGGCGAAAAGATAGGGCAATTTTATAAATGAATCATTTTGGGCTTTTACCAATTCTAACGGTAATTTATATTATTATCACATATTTTTTGTATTATTTATTTTTCTCATTTCCTTAACAATATGGAACATGTAGTAGTACTATCATATTAGTTTGTAGAATAATTTTTTTTACATATAGATAAGAGTGCTCTTAAAAAATAATAATAATGAGGACAAAATGTGAAGAGAGTTTTTTTAATGATGGGCTAAAGTGCTTGAATTAACATCTCATTAGGCCCATATTGCGGGGGTGTGTGGGCTAATTCACTTCTTAATCAGATCCACTTAACGACCGATCGTCACGTTTTTCCTCGAGTGAGAAGAGGAAAACTTTTTACTTGGGAGTGAATGTATATAAAATAAAAACGACATGGCGTTCATTCATGTTAATGTAAATGTAACGGAATTGAAGATAGACGACATGTCGTGTAATAATAGTGGAAATTACATAGACAACATGAAAATTAAGTAATTGTATCTTTCTGTTGCAATGAAATAGATTGCCACAAACTCTCTGATCAAGAAAAGCACACATAATAAGAGTGAGTGATATTAACCTGGAAGAGAAAAGAGCCAAAGAACTAAAGCACAGAGAAGTAGAACAAGTGGAATAAGGTGAATAGCATTCTCTCCCAGTGACTTATGGTGCTTGGCTGTTTCCTTCTTGGTGGTATCAGAGATGGGATTGTAAATGGGCAAATCATCGGGAGGTAAAGCCTTTAGAGGTGAAGAGGCAGAGCCCATCGCCATGGAAGCTGGTAACAAGTTGACCGTGAACTCATCAGAAGCTCGACAAGTGCTCGACGACCTATGCATCCTGCTAAGAGAAACTGAAAGAGAAGTCAAGAAGTAGCAGATCTTATAGGAGCTTCTTGCTGAGGATTGTTCAGATTAAGCCTCAAGTTAAGGAGAGAAACAACTTTGCTTTCAGAGCCAAAAATGCTGTGAGAAAGAGAGAGAAGCTTGAGGGATCAGTATTACACGTCTTGGACTTTCGAAGGAGTTGACAATAAAAACCTAGTGGGATTTTAATAATAAGCTTAGCATGAAAACTGCTTCCAGTGTAATTAAAGCCCATGCATGTGCGTGTGAAACAAATTAAAAGGAACCGTCTACATGTTATTACTATTGTTTATTTGCCGCATGGAGAATACAGCATGTAGTTATATCTGTAACAGAAGGCGTGCAAATTTCGTTTCTCGGCTCCTAAATATCAAAAAGGGCAACAGCAAGCCATGCTCGTTGCTGTGCCCTGGCCATCAATTCTTTATTCCTACTCTTTTTCACCGAGGGCGTTTCACTTTCATTGATCGGCAAATATACACCCATTTTCTATTTAGTAGAATCCTAATGAAATGCGTGTCAATACAGCCATAACCATTTGAAAATATAGGTGCAATTATTAGGCAATTATCATTAAGTAATACCCTATATATATACACTTAATTCACTTATCACGTTGATTTGCAAATTTGCAGTTGAGGGTCAAGTCAGATCAGACTCAGGGTGATAATAATTTGACATTAACACCATGATCCTACTACGACCGCCAGTTGCTATCATAGTCTATGGCAGATATATCATATTTCAGCCCATCATCAGTACTATTTTTTTTTTTTATATATAAACAAACTCCACTTGCCATTTTCCATGGTGTTCCCCGATGCCACCGGACCGATCATTACTTCCACAAAATTATTTTGTAGATGATGAAATATTGCCAATTATCACCTTCTCACTTCAAGAACGAAAATGAAATTGTAGAACTATGACTTGTAATATCCAATTTAGAAAGTGTGAAAGTCAATTCAAGTTCTAATCTAAATATATCAAGTCAATAAACAATTTCGTAATATGAGTTGTTAGAAGTTAATCATTTAATAATGAATATTACCGCTAAAAAGGATTGAAGACCATGGATGCTGGAACACGAATAACCAAATTATATACCATTTCCACTCCTGCACGTAACAGTTTCCTTGAAACCTTCATCAACAAATGCTGTACGCCTTGAAGCCTTTGCCAAAACTATCATGTTTGTATAAAACATGAAGTCCTGACTCCCCAAACACCACCCACCCAAAAAAAAAAGAGAGAGAGAGAGAGAGACGGAGAGAGAAAGAAACACCAGCCAAATGAAAATTATGGAAGGGAAGAAAAGAAAGACTAAAGAGACAACTCAAGTTAACAAACTCTTCCTAGGTTATGGAAGACAACTAAAAACAAAATTCCCCCACAAAAGAGACCTGCGCATTCTCGCCGGCCCTTCGACGATCGTTTTTGTGTCTTCACCGATAATGTAGATTTTCTAATTCCAATTGTGTTGGACAGCCTCCGGACCCCACTGTACCCTTGTCTTTGGCCAACCGATTTTTATAGTTTCCTCATCGAAATCTACCAACCTATTTTGCCATATTCTTGCTGTGTGCAACCTCTTTCCATTTTCAATAGCAAGTCCGAGTTCCAGCAGCTGCACCTCCTCCCCAGAGGGACATGCAACCACTACCATCATGGAGCACTCCTATCGGCAGTGCCAAATTTCCAAACCACCTATTTGTGAACTTTTAAGTATTGGTTCTTTGGTCCGATTGTTTGTTTTGTGTACTACCTTTGAATGTACTGTTTATTTGTTTGGACCGGATATCTCTTCTTTTTACGTGAAGGTTTTCATTTTTGTTCCTTGTTATCAAAATTGTCTCCCCCTTTTTACAAAGGAGAATAAAAAGGATTTATTCTCCTTGAGAATTAGTCTTCCCCTTCACTGTAGGGATTGGATGAGATTGGACTAAACATCGGTGTTTAAACATTATCTTTAAATCATGTAATTGCCCTGATCTTTTGATCAGAAGCCCTACAAATTTTATCATTGTTACTATGCTTGCAATGGATTCAATTATTTCTAAAAACAAATAAAGTCAACAAAAATTTTGAACTTAATAATTTCAAACACAACAGGATGACTTGAACATTCATGCTGGCAAAATAAGGCATCAAAATGCCCATCTTATGGGATTTCAGGAAACAGCCATATCCAAGAACACAATCAGCACCAAAACGTCCAGGTTACATGTCTTGCAGTCAGACTCTGGCAAAAGGAAAAGTAAACATAGTTAAGAGAATGCAAAAAAGAGAAAAGAAATCTCCAAGGATATTTGCACACTGACTATATTTTCACTGTAGTGCAGAGGTAAAACACACATACCAACAGACTAAAGTATAAATTGATTTCCAACTGAGAAAATAGATGCACATATAAAAATACATATGCATAAACTATCCAGTTCTACATCATTGATTTTGTTTAGATTGTGTTTTCCAGTCTATTTGAGGTTATTCATAGCAATCAGTTCAATTCATACAATCAGTTTCAGCAATCAGGAGGATCCAATTCCAGGAAAACTAAACCTTTCAGGAAAAAGAAGGAAAGTTTTTTCAAATGTGTGTGCAAAAGTTCTTGCATGCATGGGGAGATTTTAAATTCCAAAGGCAACAAGACACTTGAAGAACAACCGGCCAGATTAGGTCCACAAGGCTGAAATCCACCAAAGAGTATCAATATCTAAATCAACAGCCTTGACATACATGTTTTGTGCTTGTTATATAAAATAAAGGAGCTACAGTATATACCTGGGTGAATGCTAAAAGTTACCAAAATATACGACACCTTTCTTTCTTCATTCTATATAGAACTTGTTTCTGAATGGCGGAAGCATCTGGCCAGATGACTGTCTAATCTCACAGCCAAGCTCTACTTCCATCAATCGATGATTCTCCTTTGAACGAGTCATTGAGAAAGAAACATTCAGATTATGCCCTTGACAAACACGAATGGGAGGATGAAAGAGGAAAACCTGTTAAATAGACAGAACATAGAATTAGAATGCAATAGATGGTGTAACTGAAGAAGCAAATGATAAACAAAAGAAACCAGCATTCCCAAATGTCATATGGGAGTACACAATGTATGCAAGAAAAATAGGATGAAGCCTAAAGTCTGACAGAGGAAATAATATTATGACAATTCCAATCATGAAAAATTAATGGAAGTTCCTAAATGTTGTGCAAACTTGATCCATTTAAACACCAGGAAAATGCGCACTATGCAACAAACCAACAAACAGGTGAATGACACAGCCTATTATTTGCCTGGAGGAGGAAACCCGTGCCAGAGTGATGCATATAATTGTGGCATGCATAACTCTTATTATTGTATTGGGACCAAAAAGCTATACTGAAGCAGTTAAATTAGGGCATCCATGAATCACTTCAGCTTTTAAATTTAAAGAAAGACCTATACGTGTTCTATTTTGGGTGATACACACCTGCTGGCCCCAATGTGTGCCATTATCTGTACTAGGGGCAGTTGTCAGCTCAATCTCTTGCTCAGCAAGGTCTTCCCTGCTTCCCTGGTGCACCAAAACAATTAGATAATCATACTTTACTTGGTATGTGGATGCTTGAGAGTAACAGCATGCCACCATAATAAGGTGCACTGAAGCTCAACTTACTCTAAAATGGACATCAAACCATCCAGCAAACCCGCAAAGCCTTGTGCTCTCTCCCGTGATTTCTGACAAAAATTTTGATTCAACTTTACGAATCTCATCCACAGTGGCAGTAGAACAATCAATGTCCTTGACAATACCAGCTGTGCCTATAACCTGATGTGGATGAAGGTTGCTCCATAACGATGTCTGCAAAATTAACAATATTATTAAATGAAAGACAGAACAAAAGAGCAATGTCTCGTATATAAAAGGTAAAGTTGATAGCCAAGCTCTTTTGTTCTTTAACATTAGATATTCCACAAGAAACATCACCGATTAGGTCCACAGTCAATAAATTGCTACTCTAAATCCCTTGCAAACAGGCAGAAATTTCAAAGATAAATTCTCCTTGACAAAATATCATGAAATAATACCACACCAGAAAGTCACATTGCTCAGCTAATCCTCACATAAAGCTTAGATGATAGCAATTCAACACTTCAAAGGGAGTAGAAAACAGTGTGGGCGGAGGAAACAGCATAATATGGGTATGTTAGGCCCAGTGTATAACTTCTGAATTACATTAGATGAATAATGTCTTCGGAATACATATGATATCATATATAAAAACTTTAACCTAAATTAAAATTTAAGCAGCAGCAAAATTAAAAATTTAATGACCTTCACATTAATATATTCACATATAATACTACTCAAAAAGGACCAATGAATTCTAAAACACACCTGTAGATAATATTTCTTCTGCTCTTCAGAGAAAGGCTTTGTTAAAACACTCATGTCAACACCATAGTAACTTTTAGTCTCTTTTAGAAAACTATACCAATCATCCATTGCTCCTTCATAATCATTCATTTTCTGATCCCCCAAACCAGACCTAATTGGTGCCATCCACATGCGAGCATGACTAGGATACCTGAGAGAAAATAACTTGTCCGGTCAACCATTCACAAATCAGTTACCAAAGTATAAATAATAAACTAAAAGCAATCAAGCAAGCTCAAACAAAACATAGAAGAAAGATTCGGTCGGCAAAAGGAAAATAACGACAAGAAAGTGACAAACTAAGTGAAGATCATAAATTTTGCAATTTGAAGAACAACATTATTAAATAAGACAAATATAAGAATTGACTCCTTCTAATGTGATTGGCATTATCATCATTCTCTCACTAGTTGTTGTAATTCAACTAACTCGTAAAAAATTGATTACACTAATTTTTATTATTCTCACCCTACAGTAAATCATACTCAAATTGAATCACAAGTGCACTCAGTCCCCACTATCATGAGAAATTCTTCTTCTACAATGGGACACCAGTCAATCTTAGCACCCCTTCCTACTTTCAGCAATCAATTCTATGTTGTTGGCAAAAAACATATACCAAAAAGAAAAAAACTTTATATCATCAGCATACAGGTAAGAATTTAAATCAATGTATAATTTAATCCCAAATCAAGGGTAAGTTAGTATTCAAAAAGCTTTACTTGATTTTGTATTAAGTATATGGGAAGATAAACTGTTGCAGGCCACAAGCTGTTCACTTGTGTATATATAGTGTTTCTTCACCCTTGAAATGGGGATTATGACTTCTGAGTAATTCTTAAATGCAGGAGAAAATATATTACTAATCTTAGTTTTCAAGTTGTAAAAGGGACAATAGCATCACTGACAGAGTTATAGGGAAAAGAACAAGAGAAACTAAACAGGTGTAGTTGAATAGCTACAGAACTACACAGCTAAAACTTGTAAAACATAGCATCTCAAATTACTTACATGACTCCAGTAGGCTTAAGCCAGCGGTCTCGAGCACATATCACCGAATCAAACATAGATTCACGCAGAAGAAAGTACCCCATCCACTCCGAGATAATTACATCAACTGCCCATTATAAAGAAATCTAATATTAAGAAACAAAAAAAAAACAAAACACAATAAGCCTCAGAGCAAACCATGATAGTGAAAAGGAATTTTTGATTTAACTGGAAAAACTACAAACAAATGACACTAACCCTTCTCTGGCAGGACAACATCCTCCATAGAGCCCTCAATCACTTCAACCACGTGTTGAAGATTATTTGCTTTGACAAGTGTGCGAGCATGCTCCGACATCTTAGTAGCTTCCACGGCATAGACCTTCCTTGCACCAGCTTGCGCCGACCAAATTGCAAGTATGCCACTGCCAGTTCCTACATCCAAAACGGCCTTCACCACAAACACACCAAATTAATCCCAAAGTTCACTTCCAAGCATGGCTTTTTACAATAACTAAATCCAAAAGTTGACCAATTACAGACAATGTGATAAGAAACAAACTCAAATTGCTGGACCAAAACCTAGAATGGTCTAATAATAGTGTGAAGTTTCACTCCCTCGCTAAGTCAATAGAACAAAAGCATAAGCGTGTGAACATAAACACGCAAAATACGCACAACACACAGAATTATGTATGTATCAATTAATATAGACAAATAGGGAAACGTACTTTTCCTTGGAAGTGGTGTTTGTTTTTGAAAATGGCGTTGAAGTAAGCGTCCATACGGACTCGATCGGAGAGCATCTCTTTTTGGTGGTACAGGAATGCGTATGTGCAGAAATAATTAGCGAAATCCACTCCTTTGTCAACCGGTGCACCGCCACCGCCATTGCTTCCGTTTGTGTTAGTGCGGCTTCCCATGCCTCCTCTACTCGCTCACTGTGCACCGTGTTGAGAAGGAAGGAAGAAAGAGGGTTTTAGGGCAACGTAGCTGTAGAAATGTAGGGTTTAACTAATGTGTTGACAGGGTGTTGTACAGTGTGCAATCAAAGCGTGCCATGTCGACACTCGTGCGCGCGATTCTTTTTATCGAATTATTCACTCCGCGGGTAAATACTAATTAAAATTATATTAAAAAATAATATTTCAAGTAATTATAAAAAGTGAAGTAATAAATTTTTTAAAATTATTTTTTTATTTTTTTAATATAATTTAAAATATCAAATATTACACATAATAATTGAATCTCCCAACAAAAAATTATATATGTATAATATTTTTTTCAAACACTGATTACTAAATTAGAATAATTAACGGTCTGTTTTAAAAATAAAAAATAGTTAAAACAAAAAGGGAATATTATCACTTATTAGTAGTGGAGTATGGTCATTTATTAATAATATTTATAAGTTTTGAAAGTAAGTATTAATACTTAATTATTAGTTTAATTTTGATAAAATTTAAGGTTAAAGGGTAGTAAAGTAAAACAACACTTAAATGAGATTATGTAATAATTTGTTGATGTAGAATTAAAATTAATGTTTGATTTTTCTTTTCTTTTTTTGTATTTCTTATAATAAGTGAATTAAAAAATTTAATGATGAGTTTAATTATGAATTTGTTAGAATTTATTTGTCGGTTCTTTAATAAATTTGAGCAAATATTGAACTAACAATTAAAATTTTGTAAAAAATACTAATTTACGTGAGATTAAAATATTGTATATTAAATTTCATTTCAAGTTAGACTCAATTTGTATGTAAAAATGGGTATTATTTAGATTTAAATTTATAATAACTGATTTTGTGATAGAAAAAAGAAAAGAAACAAAAAAAAAGAGAGAAAATAATAGAAAATATATATTAAGATATAATTGTCAGCTTTTTAGATATTTTTAGATTTTATCATTTTAAAAGTTAATTTCAATAAAATATTCATTAACGGTTGAATATTGATGTATATTTATAAAAATTATAATTATTACTAATAAATAATTTGATACTCAAGAGTATTATTGATAATATTTTTAATTAAAATTGTCAAGTTTAAATTTTTTTATGAAATTTTTTTAACTAATGGTAAACATCTTCATGTTGCCTATATATACAAATAGGCTTCAATTTAAAAATAATTAAATAAACAAAACATATTTCGGAGTTTCGTTTCGTTTCCCCAGTCACCACCCATTACAACAATTGGCATGTTAACTCCACGTCAAAACAGCTCACTTTGGTACGACTTTGTAATGGGCCTAAATATTTTCTACCGAATCCATACACAGGGAGTAACATATTTGTTAAGGATATTAACACTGTCACCCTCTGGCAAAAATTATACTGTAATGGTTGTTTTAGTTTTAATTAAATTGTCAATCTTTTTTTTTAATTGAAAAGATGAAAATGTCATTATTTTTTAAAAATATTTTAATTATTTATATAATAAAATTATTTTAAAAAATTTATTTTTTCAATTAAGTAGAAAGAATAACAATGTAATTAAAACCAAAAAAACGTTATTCCAACCTCATGGGACGATAGTGTTAATACCGGCTTGTTAAGTACATCTAATAGCATTATTGGCCAGCAAAATCAAGTTTTTCTCGTTGGCTTGCATGTGACCCCATGGAATTAAACGAAAAAAATTATGAAGGACAATAAGACAAGTTGATTAAATATGAGATTATTAATCAAGACATTAATTTATCTTATTGTGCATTTAAATTATTTTTTTAATAACATGAATTTTGAGTTTTAAAAAATTTTAAACTTTTAAAATAAGTGAATTTTTACTCTAATAAAGAATAGAATTATTAGGCATGAAATAAACACTTGTAAACCCTTTAATTAAAAATTAAGTATTAAAAGAGACTTTAAGAGAGAGGAAGAATTAAGTAGACACTAAGTGCTTGTGTATGCTAGGGTGAAATCGTCGTTTGAGTGTTCATTACTCATGATAGAGTAAGAGTTCACTAAATATTAGGTCGTTTTGATGGTTTTTCATTGGATTTTTTTTGTAAAATCTATAGGGAGCTAATAAGAGAGGCTGTGTGTTAACGTGTTTTAGGGTGTATGCATGTGATTGTGTACATGTTAAAAAATAAACACATGTATCATAATACATAAATTTCGCAGCGAAATTTATCATGTAATCAACATATATACATGTACTTTATATTTTTAACAACTTAAGAATACATAAAACATACATTTGAAGACATTCAATAAATATTTCAAATTCGGATTTCTTTGCTTCAATTTTGAGCTCACCTTGAAGTGCACTTATGTTCAATTCTAGTTCACAACAATCCGGTGGGATTGTGAAGTTAAAATAGCAGCAAGTAAATCTCTAGCAACAAGGTTTATGTTACTTGAAACTTTTTCTTTAATTTTTTTTACAAGTATTTATTTAATGAAAAACTCTCTCAAAATCAACTCTTCTTTTTCTTCAACCCTTTGCACGAAATTGATTCACACATTTGTTAACACAAATGAAACTCAACTATTTTTAGTGCACTCAACACTTCACAAGTACTCCACCAAAATTAGATTAAGTGGCCAATTACCAAAATAATTTTTTGTGGCCATTTTAACGGTCTAATAAAATTAACCATTAATTACAAAATGGTACTCTATTTAATTTAGTTTATATTTCTCAAATTAGGTATGTCTTCCATTTAAGAATAAAATAACAAATAAATAAAATCATATTTTATTTATTTAAATAATATTTATTTAATTATTCAAAAACTATTTGAATAATTAATATTTATCTTATTTGATTTTATTAACATGGTTAATGAGTAAATTCATGGTAAAACAATTCATGAAATAAAATCGTACCACTTGTTAATATCTAATTAGTTAACAACTATTATTAACTAATTAAATCATATATACTTAACATTTAAGTATAGACAAGTGCACAATCTGAGAAACCTTGAAATATATTTTCGGTTTGCTGAAATTTTTAGGATGGAACTGTTTAATCCATTATGCTGCCCTAGTGCACAACGAGTACACTTCATATTGTGAGACTCTCTAGGTTCATTCCCGAATTGTCATATAGAACTTCTCCATACATCTGTGAATGATGCCTCACACACACGTTACAGATATTACAAAGCAGCGCTTTAGACCATACAAGTTGAGGTTATAACATATTCATATAATCCCTCCATAATTTATATCCAAGTAAAGCAGAGATGTAGATCATCACCATCAAATCTCCATATGCCCGACCAAAAACTTATCTCTAGAATTATATTTCAATAAATAATATTTTCAAACACTTTTGTAATATTATTTATCCCTAGGGTTAAACTCTTTTTTTTCGAAAATTACTGTTTATGGTAATAAGACTTTAAATATAATCTTAAAGTATTAGGATATAATACTCACCCAAATGAGCTGACGGATCCTATATCTATGCACATCGAACTCTACAAGCATCGGACTATACCCAGTGGTCAGACCATAAAAGGTTTCTGACATGTGTGGAACCAAAGTATGGTGGATCACTCACAAGCCCACCGTGGCACTCAGGTTAAAGGACCACGAATACTACTCAACTCGAAAGACCCTCTATTGACGACTTTTATGGGATGTCTATTGAAGATCTTTGTGAGTCTGTTTAGTATTCAGTCCTTACTAAATACTTGTATCTCTATATGAGATTCCACTAAACTCATAATTTGTTAATACTAACTATCTGGATCATCTAGATATAGACATATACCGATCTATTTATTTATTAAGGTATTCACTGACAAACCAGCATCAGTGAAGATAAATCAGGAACATAATATTTGAGAATATATTTGCATAATAAAATTTTTCAGCACTATTTGCAACTCTTTGTAACTATGTCATTACTAATATATTATCAAATTTTTTTCCAATTCCATACAAGCCTCTAATTCTTTAGATATCGTTGACTCTTATAACCTGATAACTCTTATCAGTGCCAACTCTTAGTGTTGCTAATTCTTAGCACTGATCTAAACTCATTTAAACCAGATCTGAACTATTTCAGATAATACAATGTCTGAAACGTTATAGGCATTTTACCATATATAAAATATAATTAACGATTTAATGAAATGATAATATTAGTATAAATATTCATACATAAAAGGATGGCACGTAAAGTACAAATTCCAACACTAGGGTCCTTGAATCCATTGTGGACGTAGGCAATTGGTTAAACCACGTAAAATTGTGTTATGATCTTTTATATTCTACTTTGAATTCTTGATATTTTACTTGATAAACAGGTTATTCTGCTATGCTAAGAGGTTAGGGTTATAAGTTGAACTTTAAGTTTTTCTATTCAATATAACCTCAAGGGAAAGAAGGGCGATTCCTCTCTCAACATAAAATTATTTCTATCACTATAATAATAATAATTAAGGTGCAGTAGAATTTGAATGACAGTATAATTTATAAGATTTAATGGCAATTAAAATTTACAAAAATGCGCACAAAATACAAATTCTTTGAACTAAAGTAATAACTTTCAAAATAGTTGATGAGTATAAAGAATGTGAATTAAAAAAAAGAGTTATTAGATAATTTAAATGTGATGTGTTTGCAGTATTTATAAATATAAAACGTTTCTTTAGAGAGATAAAATATATTTTTAAAATATTACATCTATTAAAAGAAATAAATAACTATTTTAAGGGTCACATCCCTTACTTTCAAAATCGTAATGCTCAAAGAAAAAGAATCACATTACTTGATTGGGCACCACGACTCTCAAATGGTGACGCTATGACACCTTTTGATTTGGGTAATGGACACCCTTATCACATTACTTAATTGGGCACCACGACTCTCAAATGGTGACGCTATAACACCCTTTTAGTTTGGGTAATGAACACCCCTTTTATGACGCTGTAGTACCTTTTTGATTTGGACAATAGGTATCCCTTTTGTATTCTTCATTTTATTTCTCTTTTCAATTCTTTTTCTCTATTGTAATGTCTTAATTTACATTAATATATTTAAAATAATCTTATAAACATCAAAACAGACCAACATCCTGTAGGAAAGCAATTTTGTGCACATTTCTCGAAGTGTGAGGTAATGTTTAGCCCATCTCTTTGATAGAAATTGACCTATTCCTTCACCACATATTAACTAAATTAACTCAAGGTTAATCATAAGTCAACATCGATGTTGCATTCATTTTACAAGTGTGTGCCCTGTTCATCATTAGATGCAGATCCAGCAAAACTCTATGGCATAGTGCTGGCTTTTATTAATCACTTCGATCTACTATCCAGATGCCGAGTTACTTGTATAATGGGATTCTCTGATTTAGGGAAAATTATTGTCAAGTAAAAAACATGTTTATGGGTTATAATATAGCATCATTAAGTATTAACATAAACCAAGTTGAAGTCTTATGAAGGTGACACCCACCTCCATTTCGTTATCATTAAGTATTGTCCTGACTTCATTTATTTTAGTCAGAGAGATTGAATGAGTCGGTATATTACAATTCTCACTTCTCAGCAGGTGGTAACTCTTTTCAATGTGTAATGATTTGTTCAAGTTAAAATTTAAAGAGAGAATTTATACAATCCAATTCAGAAAGTAGCTCTGGGTATAGCGAATCCAGGGACGGAAGTAAATATCATTGTCTGACTTTAACAATACAAGAACATGAATAATGACACATAAGACAAAATGGGTCAGAAGACGTCCTTTCATTATGTTTCAAGGTGAAGGCAAAGGCAGTATTTGGGCAGAACATTCACATGTGATTTCTGAATTCCGAGACATTCCTGGGTCTTTACAGTTTACTGAAGACTTTTCTTAAAAAATATGAATATTAGCATTGACCCAAGACCAGCTCAAAATATACACGATAAAGTAGTGTTTACAATGAGAAATTATATGTGAAAAGCGCTTTTCTTTAAGAATAAAGCATAAGCAAGAATTAGGTGAACGTTCTTGGTTGTTTCTTTTTTACCCACATGTAAATTAAAAGAATCGACACTAACCCAATTCTTCCATATTGGGTTGCTCTCAACATTTAAAGAAATCCAACCTGTCAAATTAAGTATCATCATTAATATTATTATCACCACCCCCTCATCTTTCCAGGAAAGTGAACAGTCAAAATTTGGTTCCTCTTCACAATGGATGGAACATGTACATGAGAGAAAACCCCAGGAAAAAGATGCGCTTTTAGCCTCCATGTTTACGTTAGAACAAGAATGAAGCGCTAATGGAGGACAAGAAAGCAAATATTATTGCTATTGTGACAGTCATTGCCCTTATCATTTTTATCATCATCGCCCGCGTCTTACTCGAGCTTTCCAAGCCTTTTTACTTTATTGCAGGGGCAGATGTCACAGTGATCCTTGCTGTTTTCGCCTGTGTATTAATCAGAAGGCGTTACAATAATAGAAGAAAGTTGTTAGAGTCAAAGCTGGCGGGCGAAGGCCGAGAGCTTCGGATAGAGTACAGTTTCCTTAGAAAAGTAGCTGGAGTTCCCATAAAGTTCAGATCCAAATAAATTGAAGAAGCAACAGACAATTTCCAGGCACTGCTAGGACAAGGATCATCAGCTTCAGTTTTCAAAGGCATCCTAAGTGATGGAATTTCTGTTGCTGTGAAGCGAATTGACGGGGAAGAGCATGGGGAGAGAGAGTTCAGATCCGAAGTTGCAGCCATTGCCAGTGTTCAACATGTCAATCTTGTACGCCCGTTTGGATACAGTATTGTCCATGGAGGGCCTCGTTATCTTGTTTATGAGTTCATTCCAAATGGTTCATTGGATCATTGGATTTTTCCGAGAAGTAGAAGTGGAAACCTGCCTGGTGGGTGCTTGTCATGGGACTTGAGGTACAGAGTTGCCGTTGATGTGGCCAAGGCACTTTCTTATCTTCATCATGATTGCCGGTCAAGGGTATTACACCTTGATATCAAGCCTGAAAACATTCTTCTCGATGAGAATTATCGAGCAATTGTGTCCGACTTTGGTCTATCAAAGTTAATGGGAAAAGATGAAAGCAGATGTATAACAACAATCCGGGGCACTAGAGGTTACTTGGCCCCTGAGTGGCTATTGGAACGTGGAGTTTCTGAGAAATGTGACATCTACAGTTATGGGATGGTTCTTTTGGAGATAATTGGGGGACGGAGAAATGTTAGCTTGATTGAACAGGGCAATGATAGGTCTAAAAGGAAATGGCAGTACTTTCCTAAAATTGTGAATGAGAAAATGAAAGAAGGGAGGCTATCAGAAATTGTTGATCAAAGACTAATAGAAAGTGGAGGCATTGATGAAAGGCAAGTAAGGAGATTGGTTAATGTAGCTTTTTGGTGCATACAAGAAAGGGCTAGGCTCAGGCCTAACATGGCTCGTGTGGTTGAGATGCTCGAAGGTCGCGTGACAGTGGAAGAGCCTCCTGATACTGAAATGGTGATTGTTGATTTGTTATCAATTAATGAAGATGAAGCAGACGGTGGCAATGACAGGAAAAGAATTGCAGCATTGGTATCGGAATTAGATAGAAATCTTCCTGCTTCATCGACAAGTACCCTGACCCTGACCATGTCAGTTCTCTCTGGACGGTAGTAGTACTTTGATTTAATTATGTTTTTCAGAATTTACAAGTTGCTCCTTTAAGGCTTGACTGGTTCAGATTCATGGTAATCAATAGTGTATTTTTTTTTATATAGAATTTCGGTGATTAATTGAGGTGGACTTTAATTTTAAGTTAGAATTAAGGAGAAGTCGAGGTCAAATAAACACTAGATATGCGAGAAAGAGATACAAATAAAAGTTGAAAGTGAAAAAAAGTTAGAAAGCACAAGGAAAGGCTGGTTCAAGTCTTGGTGTCGTTGTGGCGCCACTTGTTGTTCGCATTAGTGTCGCAACGTCAGTTTGGTGGTGTCACTTATTAGTCACACTAGTACTGCGATGTTATTTTGATGGTGTCGTATATCATGTCACAAGTATTTTCAAGTATTTTTTCAAATATTTGGTGCGCGATAAAATTTTTTAGAGGCCTTAAGAGTTGTTGGAACGGATTGTGGGTCGGAACTTTTAGAAGACTTGCTAGCATGAGAGAAGAACCAAGTGAAGCCTGTGACTTATTAGGGTTGTTAATTTTAATTAAGAAATTAATATTTATAGACATCTATGAATATTTTAGAGTATATTATTCCATCTTATATATACATTGTTAGATCGTTTAGATTTTAACCGTCAATTGTATATGGTTAGTAGTATATAAAAGGGAGACCCTCAATTGTACAAAACATCCAACACAATACAAATCTCATAGTTTGTGTTTCTTCTCTTCTTTGTGTGATTTTCTCGGCTGCTTAGCATGCAATGCATTTAAGGCCGCACGGTTCTCGAAAAAGCTCATGTAGCACCCAATTTTAAAAAAATATGAATTTAATTTTTTAAGCGTGTTTGAGTCGGTTTTAGAATTCTTTTTTAGGTGGACTCCTATTTCGATAAGAAATAGAATTTTTAAAGACTATTTAAAGTTTATATAAACTTTTGTAATTTATTAAAATGAATAAATAAAAAATAGAAAGTTGTAACAACTTTGGCGTTAGTCATAAATGCAAAAGAGTGCTATAGAATTTTTGAGCACCGACTATAAGTATAAAAAAATATTAAGTATATCATTTAAGAGTTTATCTATTGTTGTATTATTTGAATTTCTTTTTTAAGATTTTTTTTTTGTATATAAAAGAATTTAATAAAAAAAAAATTTAATAATTCATCATAGACATAAGGATTATTGTTAAACTATATATATTTTTATATTTTGTATAATTAATTATTATTTTTATTATATAATTAATTTTATTTATTTATGAGTGAAACCTTTTACATCGAATTAAAAATTAGGATACATAAAATCTTGACGAATGAAATTAGTGATAAGATTAATTCTTCAATAAAATTAATGTAAAGGCCGATTCCACAACAAAGATCATAAAAGAAGAACTGTTCGGTATATTGTTTTGTGCAAGATGATGTTAATCCCGAAAAGCTTATTTTTGTTTCTTTTAAATGGATAGATACTCTGTTGTACCATATTGATAACTGTTGCCAGTAATTCATTCTTTTACAAGTGTTTTTCCTTTAGCCAAACGGAATTATTTCAAAACAGTGTCATCTTCAATATCACGTGACACTCTATCCACCGAAGAGGAAGAAAAATGGGATAATGAAATTAAGGGAAATTCACACAATTGTTTCGTTTTTAGGTGTAAATTTTTTTTATCGTATTTAAAATTATTATATTTTATTGACCAAATATATAATACTTTATTCATTTTATCTTTATTTATATAAGTTATAAAATTTTATATTTCTAATTTATTATAATAAAGTAATTTAATTAAAATTTTATTTAAATAAAAAATAATTAAAATTAATTATTTACATAAAAAATTTAAAATTAAAAAAATTAATAATTTTATTGTGTGACGCACTATGGTGCACACCAAGGTGTGCCACAACTATATGATTTTTAAAATTAATTTTTATTTATTATATTATTTTACTTATTTATTTTAATTATCATAAATATTATAATAACTCAAAAAAGTATATATTTATTTTTTAATTAAATTATTTTTATAAAAATAAAAATCTCATGTACTTTAGTACTTGAGAATGGAATAGAATATTCTAAAATGAAATATCGATACATCTAAAAAATAATGACAAAAACTTAAAAATATATATAATAATGATAAGATAATTTAAAATAACAAAATTAAACAATAAAATTAAGTATTTATTAATAAATAAATAAATTTACTCATAATTTTAATATATTTTTAAATTAAAAAATGTAATTAAAATATACAAAAATTAAAAAAATTACCCCAGGCTTGCGCCATACCATAAGGCGCGTCCTACAGTGCATATCCCACAACGTCTTCTTAATAAAATATCTTTAACATTGCTTTGCTTGGTGCATGCACTGTAGCGCGTGTTACAATGTGCGCCCCAAGTAAGCACATGCACATTTAAAAAAATATTTATATTATTAATTTTAAATAATTTAAATAAAAATTATTTATTTTAAAAAATTAAATGATTTAATTTTTTATTTTCATAAATTTTTTAACAAAATTTTTTATTAATTATTTTATTTTTTAATAAAAAATAAATTTTCAACAATAATTTTTATTTAAATTATTTAAAATTAATAATATAATTATTATATAAATAAATTTTAAAATTAAAAAAAAGTGTGCATATGCTTGCTTAGGGTGGGCATTGTAGGGCATGCTAGCCCCAAGCAGAGCAATGTTAAAGATACTTCATTAAGAAGACATTGTGGGCCGCATACTGTAGGACGCGCCTGGGGCAATTTTTTAAGTTTTGTATATTTTAGTTACATTTATTTATTTATTAATAATTATTTAATTTAATTGTTTAATTTTATCATTATTATATATTTTTGTAGTTGTAATTATTTTTAAATTTTTATCATTATTATTTTTTGGATGTATCGAATATTTTATTTCATTCTCATGTATTTTAGTACATAAAATTTTTATTTTGATAAAAAAATTTAATTAAATAATAAATGTATAATTTTTTGAGTTATTATAATATTTATGATAATTAAAAAATAAATAAAATAAAATAAAAAATTAAAGTGCGCACCCACAATGCTGTGGCGGGCAACATAGAGCACTACACGATAAATTTATTAATTTTTTAAATTTTAAATTTTTTTTTATAATTTAATTTTTTTTTATGTAAATGATTAATTTTAATTAAATTTATTTATTAAATTAATTAATTGTAATAAATTAAAAATAAATTTTTTATAAATTATACAAAGGTAAAATGGATAAAGCATTATATATTTGGTCAGTAAAATATAATAATATTTATGGTCAAACAGAAATTTACACCCGGCTCAATTGTGCCAAATTTTTTTTTCTTAGAAACAACTCAAATAAAGTTGACAGCGTCAGCATGGCCCATTCTGAATGATAATCTGAACTTCTAATTCTAACTCATTCTGAATGATAACCTGCACTACTAATTTCTAACTCCCACTGAAATTGAAACAATAAAAAGAAAAGCGCAGATTAAACAAGAAATGTAATGATGTTTATTTTTCATTATTCTTTTGTTTAACCAATGACTTACAAAATGATAAATATACAAAATTGATTTTTCTCTGATCATTGACAAAATGTATATCTTTTTTTCAGAGACATGATATCTAATGTTGCCTTGTAAAAATTGAGAAACCCTGAACAATACACTATTTGGGAGTGTAATCATTCTCTTTGTATAAAAGAAGTGCCATTTATCTAAAGATCTTGTGCTGCAGACAGAATTATGATATTATTTTCGCAATACATTTCATTTTTATGTCAAAAATCTAAAAATGGAAATACATAAATTACCCCCCAAAGAAAATGACCAAAAAACCGAAGGAATGCATATTGACCAACGGTAAAATAAAAACAGGAAAAACAAAGAATTATCTGGCAAAATTTAATTTGGGGACCGAGACACTGCAACACAGCTCGTGCTTCTCTTGAAGTTTATCTCATCCGGTTTCAGCTTCCGGTATATCTCTTAAACCCTAAAGCCCTCTCCTCATCTAATTTGTATTTCATCATTAGTCATTTCCATTTTTTTAATCTTAATTTTATGCTTTCATCTGGAAGAAGATTTATGGTTCAATTTTTAGGTTATTGAATAATGGTACCGGTTAATTATTATAGTTACTGTGTTTCATTTATTTGGAATTTTATTTGATGTCTTTGTAATAACGGTATTGCGTTTTTGACCAATATAGCTAGTGATATGCTGAGGATTCCTTGTTTTGTTATCTTAATTTTACAGTTGTGAACTTATGTAGAGTTTTGGATTTCATTTCGATATTAAACCCATGTATCATCAATAGTATTTTTGAAAATTCCTTTGTGACAATGTTGTTTGTCATATAACTTTGTGCATTATCACCCAAAAAAATAACCTTGTGAATTGCATATGAATACAGCATGAAATCACTTTATAACTTTAGATGGTAAATGTTAATCTGGATCTTTATTTGTTGCAGGATCTGGTGCTCTTCTCGGTTGATCTATCTGCATCATTGATAATTTTTTGAGGATTAACATGAGCTTTACAGGGCCATCCATGAGTTCTGGTCAGTTTATTTCCTTTGTTTTATCAGTTACAGTTTGGTAGAATTATATTCATAGTTAGAGCTCTTTTATAGTTCACATTTGACCCTTTGTTTTGTTTACTAATTTTGCTTTCTTTGGGATGATATATGCATGAAGAACTAGTATTAATTTTTGCCATGTTTACAAAATTTATCCACCATTCTTTAGTATTGAACTGCCCTACAACTCCATTCAGGGGGTAGAACTGTGAGAAGAGCACTTGAGTTTGGAAGGACCTATGTAGTCAGGCCCAAAGGTAAACACCTAGCAACTGTGGTTTGGCTTCATGGCCTTGGTGATAATGGTTCAAGGTAATATTGGTCTTTCATGCTTTTTCAAACAGTTTATTCCAGGTACTTGTTGATGATTGTTTCAATTTTACTAGTTTCCTTACAATTATTTTCTTAGTTCTTTGTAATCAATTTGAAAAGGTGGAACAGCAAACATAAATTTTATATAGAAAAATATATTAGCTCAATTATATCTTACTTTAAAATTGATTTAGATCGTTGTTTTCAGTTGAGTTAGTATTAGCATTGTGCAATGGCAAACGATAGCCCTCTCTCTTTTTATATTTATGTTATCTTCTACATTATGCTTTTTTGACATCAATTCTTAAATCAAGATATAAGAAAATGATTTTTGCATGCATGGGAACTTTTATGGATTTATATATTTTATTTTGGGCATTGATTTGCTGCCATGTCATAGCTATGGTTCTGCTAAAAGCAAATATATGGCTGGCTGAGGAACAAACACTATTCAAGTTGACCTTTCAAGTTCACAATAATGATATTATTCTTTTAAGTATGTTCTATTGAATCTTTTTTTGCTATATTGTTTTCCAAATTTTGATGTCTGTTATCATCCTCTAAATCTAAATCACTTTTCTTTTTTTCTAAAGATCATATGTGGTTTTGGTCAAAAGCTTTTGTAGAACAGAGTGGCAGGAAAAGAAAAAAGAAAAATAGGATATGCAACTGGATGAATCAATTTCAATTGATGTGTAATAGCCTTTGAAATTAATGTAGTAGCAACTAAAGATCCTCATTTATGCTTTGATCTTGTTGGCAGCTGGTCCCAGCTCCTCGAGACCCTTCCTCTTCCAAATGTAAGAGTGATTGACATTTGGATTATCTAGGAGCATTTGCATGACACTTATTTTTTTTTAAACATATTTAGAAGATGGGTTTTATTATCATTGAAATTTGATAACCTATCTATGGCTGTAATTATGTGGTGCAGATTAAATGGATTTGCCCAACTGCCCCTACTCAACTAATGACTATATTTGGCGGCTTTCCATCCACTGCTTGTAAGGATAGTTGTCTGTTATATTATTATTCTCTTTTCGTTTTATTTAAGGTCAACATAATGCTTGCTGCAGTTTTAAAAAGAATAAAAGATTAGCTGTCACAAGACTGCACCCTCCACATCTTTGTTAATGCTTGGAAAATGAAGATTCCTATCAAGACATTAGATGAAAATAATGCATTAATCTAAATACTTCTGCTTGAAACAGTGATTAGAGATGTTAATGTGATGTAAATCAGGGTTTGATGTGGGAGATCTTTCAGAAGAGGGTCCTGATGACTTAGAGGGTTTAGATGCTGCAGCAACTCATGTTGCGAATTTATTGTCAACGGAGCCAGTTGACAGTAAGTTTCCTTCTCAGATTTTAGATGCCACTTCAACTATTACCTTTTTCAAGATGCCTAGTTTTCAATTTTTTTTAACTATGTTAAGTTGGCAGTCTAATTGAGAGTAAGAGCTTGCAGTTTCTTGTTTTGACAGCAATTATAAATTGTCTACCTTAGATCGTTTTGATTTGGTTCTTTGTTATGAGCTCATCTGTATACGGTACGCATTATATAGAGCATAGAGCTAGACTTATGTAGAAATCAGTTCAGTGATCTGCATATGGTACACATCTATCTACATGGTTACTCCAGTTTTATACTCTGAATCTATTTTAAGATACTAACTTGTTTTTTCAAATGCATTGAGAGGCTTATTTTGCAATATACTAAATTCCCAGAAATTAATCTTGCAAATAGCATCTTAAATCTTGTGTTGTAGTCTTGGTGGTCATCCTAACTCTTAACTTTTCCTGGTTATCCTAACTGCAACTTTTCGTGGCATAGTTAAACTTGGTGTTGGAGGTTTCAGTATGGGTGCAGCAACCTCACTGTACTCTGCAACCTGCTTTACTCAAGGGAAATATGGGAATGGAAATCTGTACCCTGCAAACTTAAATGCAGTTGTGGGACTCAGTGGCTGGCTTCCGTGCTCAAAGTTTGTCAATATTTTACCTAAATTCGATACTTTCTGTCCATTCTTGCCTTTGGTTGTGATGGCTATCATAAGTATTCTTTTCCAGGACCTTGAAGAACAAAATAGGAAGAGATAATGAAGCTGCAAGGCGTGCTGCATCCCTACCCATATTGCTGTGTCATGGCAAAGGTCTTCCTTACTATCTCAAATGGGCAAAAGTTCATTTTGTTTGTCTGAAAATTTGTTTTACTGGCATCATAACATTGGCCTCAGCATATACCTGTGTCTGTGCTATAAGGACCAAGTTTTGACTAGGAGTAGAATATTAGCTGAGATGACTTATAAACAGAGTAAATGCATCTGAATCAATATGATGTGGACTGAGATGGCTCATGGACAGACTTTCAGCTAGTTTTGTAGTTGGACTGCGTTCACTTGTTTGTTGTATGAACTTTAGATCTTGGCAGCTCCAAGAGCCAAGGCTGAGCAGTACATTACTCAACGAGGCTTTAGAGTGCAAAGATAAAATATAAAATATGTTTCAGGGTCACTACAATTGGAGGTCCAAATGAAACTGACTTCTCGGTTCTCCATGTATCTCTTTCCTACTATCAACAGTTGAATTTACATATGAAAGGGGGAAAAGAAAAGAAACCTAATTGCATCAGTCAGTGTTGGGCAGATGGTTTGATCTGCTTTATTATTTATTACTTTCATTTTTCTATCTTATATTTCCATTATTAGTTACTTGAGAGTCAAATGATTCAGTCTGAGGAAAGCCCCAAATGTAGAGGTCTGGCCTGTTATCGTGAACAAGGGAAGAGTTTGTTAAGAATCAATGGTCATTGGGAAGCTTAACTTCTAACCCAGTGAAAGCTAATTTCTTTTGATTGGCATTTGGGATATTCAGATCTGCTCAATGGCGTTCCTCAAGTAACTGTGGTTATCTATATTGACACTTTATCTTTTGCTTCAAACTTCGGCAATTATAATACATCTGCATACGTTTTATACTTGACAAACAGGAGTTTTATTCTCCTTTCTTTGTCTTCTTCCAGCCATTTGCTTTTCTAAGAAACTTTTGAATGTTTGCTATCAATTGTTCTAGATGTTTTACCAGCAGCTCATAATTGCTTGTCCATTCTTGCATCATTGAAGAATTGCCATAGTTTGAGTCCTGGCTTTGTCATTATTGATTGAGTAAGCTGCAACTTTTGACAATTCGATTTTGGCATGGTTGGTTGCAGGTGATGATGTGGTTCTCTATAAGTTTGGTGAGAAATCCTCACAAGCCTTGACTTCAAATGGGTTTCAGGATGTGACATTCAAAGCTTACAATGGGTATGTGACCCCAGCAGCACGTCTCTATTTAGTTTTTACCGAGTTATTGTATTAAAATTTTTTGATATACTATGTTTTACTGGCAGCCTTGGTCACTACACTATCCCTGAAGAGATGGATGAGGTCTGTGCTTGGCTAAGATCTAAATTGGGACTCGAGGGACGCTCATCATAGCACAACACTTCAAAATCTCAGGCAATACCTTGGAGAGCAAGAAAAGTAAAAGGGCAAAACTTATTAATCGTTGTAAGGAAATATTTTTAGTGGCTCAAAATGGTTCTGGGTGTGGTATACATGGTATAGCGACCTTAGTCCTTGCATTTCCTATCAATCTTCGTGTATTTGATATTGTTTCAACTGTTTTGGATCTAGAGGAAACTGTATTGAGAAACTTATTAAGAACATGATTTGTGTCATCAACTTGTCGTTATACATTTTCTTTTGATAAGATATCCCAAAACTGGAACATCTCATGGTTTTATTATGACATTACCATCTATGTTTTGCATATTCTCCAATAAAAATAAAGTAAGGAATGAGTTTGAATTTGTGCTAAAGCAAAGTTTAGTTATATTGATAAATTTTGTGTTTAGTTTGTGAAAAGGGAAATGTTTTTTTAGGTAGTCAAAACACGTGATTTTGTTAAGATAACACCTTTTTTTTATCAAAATCGTCTCCGTCAGAAGTCCCAGTCGAAGCTCGAGTAGAAGTTTTTAACTACAGATTTTGTATTACTTTAGATCAATTTGAGGAATTTTAAGTCTCTAATTTTGAATAAGAGTAATATTACATTTATATAATTAAATATAAAATTTATATTTCAATTGACACCATAATTATTATTTATTTGATAATTATTAATTTATTAATTTTTATTTATAAAATAATATTAAGTATTTCAAATTATATTTAAAAAAATAATATGAAAAATAATTGAATGAAAAAATTATAAAAATTTTAAAATTACCAATTAAATTATTTTATTATTTTAATAATTATTTAAAACATTATTTTTTAAATACAATTTAAAATGTTTAACATTACTCAATAATTAAATTATACCAATCATTAATGTGCGCATCAACATGTCAGTTGGGATACTATCCATCTTGACACCTTGTAACAATGTCAGTGGGGTCAAATGACCTCGCTCCTTGGTTCTGCCCTCCACCTTTCAATGAAACGCGAGAGACATTATTGTTGGGGCGAAATCTCATTCAAGGAAGAATAATTGGTACCCTCTTAACAAGACTTGGCAAACTATTATACTATAAGATTTACAGTTATCTTTGAGGTGCCTTAGTGACTAACGCTGCTCATCTCATCTGCACATGAGTTCTGTCTCAAAAAAAATTAAACCAAGCAAGTACATCTGGAAATGCCTCCAAGCAAACATTGAAAGGAGATACACAGTTCCTACTTCAAAGAGGCTCATACAATAGCACTCAGTGCAAATCATCGGATACAATAACCTATTTTCTAGTTCCAAATTTTTCATCCCAACAAACAAAACTAAACAGTGGGAAAAAAGATTGAAAAATTGAGTGACTTGAAAAACAAAAAACCAACCTTCCAGCAAGCAATCACGCGTGTAACCGATGGTAAATCATCTCCAGCAATTTTGCCTCTGAAAAATGGGATGCATGAACATCATTCCAAGAAGCTGTTATCAACAAAGACTAAAACAACAATTCAAAAGGCTGACTGCCAATCCTTGTAATCAGCTTCAGCTTCACTTTTGGGCCTCTTTGACAAAAGACCACACTTCTTCACTGCCAGCTACTGATAGTGACAACAGGAGCTTCTCCTGATCAATATCATCAATGTCCATTGATTCACGAGGAGTAGGAGTGGACAAAGATTCAGTTCCCTCTTCTTCTGGAGGCAAACCACCCAAAAAAAGCAGAAGAAAAGTTGCTAATGTTAAATAGGTAGCAATCATAGAAAGACAGCACAGTAAGCAGAACAACATTACAAAGAAAAAGTCTTTGTTACACAAGACACTGACCTGTACACTCGTGGTACTCAGGCAGCTGCTTAACAGTAGTTGCCTGAAGGCTTTCAGGAAGAAGACAACCGCACAAAGCACCTGAAATTTGGATCACAAGATGCATTCAGATAAATTCACTGTGTTCAGCTTTTAGGGAGAACGATGAAAAAAGATTTTTGGAAAAGGAAAAGTTTACTTCAAATTCTCACAACTGAAGGCTATTTGTTTTGAAATCTAGAAAATAAGAGATCAAAGAAAATGGCTGACTAAGAAACATATATTATCCAGACACAGGAAAATTGTTACATGAAGATGCATATGTCTATTCATCAATAGAGTTCTGATAAATTCTTTAAGAAACCTCGCACTTTTTTGTGGTGTTGTTTGGCTGAGTTCCCTGGGACAGCCCCTCACCCCATCCATTTCTAGGGTTGAAATCCAATATCTCCCTCATACTTAACATTTGCAATGCATTAAAAAGAATTGGAAGATCAATAAATAGGAAGAATTCTTTGTACCTAGCCGGGCCAACCGATTCACCCATCCAGGGATATGTTTTCCTGTCAATCTCCATGCAATATCATCTGTAAAGTGGTTGCAATTCTTTGAGATGAGGTTATAAGTATCTCCATGATACTCAGAAGCTGCAGTCTCAATAAATCTCCGAAATTCTGAAGGAGGCATATTTATACGGCCCAATGGAATGGAAGATCGATAAATAAATCCAGGGCAGCTCCTTGGTTCTACTTCAAAAACTCCACTAACTGGGAAATCATGAGCTCCAAATCCATACTCCTTACCATGAACTGTTCATACAGATGTGATTCACATGTTAAAGATCATTATATTCAACAAAAGAAATTTAAAAAAAAAAAACGAGTACTGAAGCAAAATTTAAATCCAATGAGTTCATATATTTTGGAAGAGTTGTAGATCCAGATGGATTTAAATCAGAAAAATTCTGTAACAGTGAACTCTAACTATAAGGACTTCTACTTCTACCAATCAGGAGAACATATAACACCAATTAGCCCCACATCTAACAAAATCTAGGAGACTCTAATGAAGGAAATATGTATCAGAACTCAGCATATACTCCCTTCAATCATCTTAAACTTGAACAGTCTTCAGTCCCTTAGTATGTCCCAGCTTCCTTCCATAGGCACACCCCCATTCTATGTTTAAGATAAGCCAAGGTATTCGCATCCATTCCCAAAAATCGTCAACTTACAAAAATATGAAGTTTCATCTGCTGTGCCTAAAGCCAGCGTTGTTTGAAGCTCTAAGACCAAAAGAAAGCATACATCAGATCACAATTCGAACACCTTACAAAATTGTTCTCTGCATTTTACGTACAAACAACCTACCTTCTGTCCTCAGTTGTTCTGTGCTAACCTACAAACTAACACTTGAAACAAAGCGGTCCATGTTTTAGACCAACTGTGTAACTGCAACAAAGTCATTTTGCTTGAATGAAGCATAAGAAGATTTCAATCTTCGATGTATGCTACAGTTTAAGGCACTCGCTGACTTATAGAAACTCCACTTAGATAAACAAAACCCATTAAATTGATATGAAAATGAAACAAATCTAGCACACATTCTCCATCGGTAAAATATTACCTTAAACAAGGAACAAAAACACTGAACTACAGACATGTGAAAAGCAACCCTATGAATATCATTTAGTATCACAAACCATCACTAATCACATGCTACTATTCAATCAAGCAACCAAATCATCACTTAATTTTCTTTAAAATAGAGATCTAACTAGACCCAGGCCAGCAATCCCATCTCCACTTATTTCACTCAACGTAAATAAATCGCATCTCTACTAACCTAAAAAGAAATAATATTGTCAATTGAAAAAATTCAACATCATGACAGTGACAATAAACCCACCGAACACATACCCAGATCACAAAAAAAAACACAAAAACAACAAAGCCGAGAGGGCACCACGAACCTTCAATGCCGGAGTGAAAAATCCCGAAACCGAACAAATAGATGTAATTATTGATAGGAGTAAGATCGTAAACGTTTAATAACACCTGGGTCTCGTTGTAATTATCTTGTTCTGAGCTCGAACATGAGATTTGTGCCGTCCCCATTTGCTGACGAAACTTTGGTCAATTAATTCCACAAGAACTTCCCAAACCAAGAAATCTTTCTTCTCAGAGATGCATCTCCGGGCAGAGAGAGAAAAGGTTTGGGACTTTTGAGGAATTAGGGTGAAAGAAAGTTAGTTCTTTCCTCTTTTGATTTTTTTTTTCTTTTCTTTTCTTTTATTTATTTATTTGTTAAGGAGAACAAAGAATGAATAAATAAAGAAATGCGCAAATTTGGGAAATCATGAGTTGTCCTTGCCATGATTGTGTATACTGATTTAGTTTTCAGTTAAATAAAGCAAAACAATTTTTTTTAAAATTTTAATTACGAAAGTGCCACGTGTTTTCGAATGTGAACTCGGCTGGTTTTCCACTCAGCGTGTCATCCGCTGCTTTCTACTTCAATTTCCTTTTTAGGTGGGAAGGATACATCATACATATATTTGTGTGTAACGAAAGTGGGATTTTTATTTAGTTTCACTTGTTTTGCGCCTTCTTTGGTTTGCTACCATTTCACGAATTATATTTTTTTTAAAAAAAATCAATTGGAAAATTAAGAAATTAAATTCTCTGTGTGTTTGATAAAAAAAAAACAACAAAATCCTGCTTTTTTTTTTTTTTTGGAACGTTGTGCTCTCTTAGCCCTCTTTTATTCACATTATGAGTTTCAAATCTTTTATCATAGTTATAACATACTAAACTGTGTGTTCATCTCTTTACCACTTTTGAACTGGGTAACAATTAAAAAAAAAAAATCCCCACTTGTTTGACTTCATATATGATTTTGGTCACAGTCGAATTCTATTTTTGTGTATTCAACTAATTTTTTTTCTTCTTGTTAATATGATAATAATAATTTGATATTTTTTTAAAATATCAACAAATATAATATTATTGACTAAAGTTGTTAATATTACATTTTATGTTTACTAATATAAAAATGAAAAAAATTATTGAGATGCTATATAAGATAGCTCTATTGAGACACGTTCGAATCTAATTCTCTTACTAGAAATTTTAAAGACAAACCCTACGACAAGGGATCATCCCAACCTATGATCACTGTCTCGGTGTCTCAATACAAAATGCACAAAACAATCCTCGCGAAGGAAAGACAAACCAACCATCTCGTAAGAATGATAAACTGTTTTCACGTAAGAGAGAACTTTAAAATAATCACCACCTTATTTCTAGCATCCTTCAGTAATTACAATTAATAACCCTTACAAGCTTCAACTACCAACTAACAAAAAAGTCAAACATAATACGAGACCATAATATCGAATATGTAACTTTTTAAGTTTGGGTCACCACATGTGGTGATGGATCTTTACAACTTTAATGGCCAGAGGAAGCTTGAGTGTCGCGGATAATTACTTTTTGCTGGAGGTGGCATGGCTTCTTGAAAAGCGAAGGTTGTCTACTTGACGGTGGACGGCAACAACAGTAGGCTTCATATATTTGCTGGAGGAGGTTAAGGGCGACAGTATTCTGGCGGAGCCTCGATGGAGTCATGACAAAAGCTGATGAGCGTGCGACTGCCGACAGGTTCTTAGTATAGTGCAGTGATGCTCATAGGAGATCAACAAACTCGTCAGAGGCCAGTAAAAGAGGGATTAATATCCAGCAAGGCTTATTAGGAAAAAAATACAATAGATCAACACAAAGTTGGCAATATATACAACTGTACGATGCTTGAGTGGAAAATCAGATTGCTGAAACAATGTAGAAGCAAAAAAAATAAAGCAAAAAAACTAAACAAAACAAAAGAAAAAAGAAGAGCAGAATAAAGGAGATAGAGAGATCATAAGGAAAAAGAAGAAGACAAGAGAAAGAAGAAGAGGTCTCCACTAGAGAATGAGCTAAAGACATTTCTTTGATAAAGGTGGATTTGGGTAGACAGATGAGGGAATGTTTTGTTTTTTCTATAAAGAGAGCCCTCCACGTTATTCGACGATGTTAAACAATAATTTGTCATTGATGAAAAAATGAGAGAGTTCCCATCTTGAAGTGTGGACATAAGTTGAAGTTATTCTTTTAAGAGGAAAATTATGGTAATATTTAAGCTGCTCTTTAAGATTTATTGGGGTTCTTAGGCCTAACTTCTCAAAAAAGCCACTCAACCAAAATTAAAACCTCTCAAAAAAGCCACTCAACCAAAATTAAAACCTAGTCACCAAACTTAATATGGGTTAAAATCTAGTAACTTTCGCAATTTAACTTGTAGGACCTATTAAGTGGGACCTATGCATTATTCTACAACGCCATTACTCAGTTTCACAACTAAAGGACATATAATTATGGTTGAGTCATCTATCATATCATCGTTGGGTTTCATAACTAATGTACACATCAGCAAAAATTCAGTCTCCTTCTATGTCAACACTAAGCCTATCCAATGCCTAATTGGAGACTACATAACATAAAATTAAGTATAAAAATAAAGTGTTAGGTGAAAAAAAATCCCACGATGATTACAAAGTCGCCATGTTAACATGTGACAGGGGCTCTGTCCCCTTTGCTAATAAACAGATAAGGTTTGTTTGAGGTTGGTGAGCTTAGTTAGCACCGCATCCATTAAAACTCAGGAGATAGCACTTGCAGCTCACCTAATTCCAAAATCAATCCTCATAAAAAATAGTCAATTAGAGGTTACTCAGTATTCAGTCTTAAGGGGGCATCATTACCCCGAAACCTCTAGCTGGGTTGTTTTTCCAAAATACTCATATAGAATGAGGGACTCACCAATTAAATGTTATTACGTGTCACCCCTTAAAGGAATTCTTCAAGTCAATTTCCTTCCACGCTTAAGGCTTATATTCAATTTTGAATGATAGTAAAATAAAATTTGAACTAAACATACCAACCCTAGTCAGAAAAATTATTTATGCATTCTCTCTCTCAATATAGAAATCATAAGGAAGAATCATTTCTAAGTCACCATCTTACTTGAGTGTTGGAGGGTTGTCATTGACTATCTTGCTGGCGCTTGCCCCTAATCTTATATTTTTTATGTTCCTCAGGTTCCTTAAAGCAACCTAGCTCGTGACCAGTTTTTAACATATTCTTCACTCAATTTCTAGTTTTCACATCACCAAATTTGAGGCTCAAATTTGACTATTTGCATTAAAATGCCCAATTAATCGAATTTTCCCTTACTGAATAATCCTTTACCTATTTGGGGTTGACCCAAATTAAATTTAGCCCTAAACAATTCTTCTGTAGAAATAAGATGTAAAATTTTAAATAATAGTAAAAAAAAATTAGGACAATTTTTTAATTTAGCCCTAAATTAAATTTTTATAATTATCATATACAAAAAGATTAAAATATTTTCATCTCTTTAATTTTATATTTCTCTCATGTTCCAGCAGAATCCATTAACCCAAATAAGACTTAATCTCTCTTATTTAATTTTGTGCAAGAATTTTTAAATTTGAGTGTGTAATGAAAAAATAAAAAAATAAATAAATTGAAAGAGATGTGATTCGTGCTTGCCATTGGAAATGACCATGTAAAGATTGTGTTATTCATGCTGCTTAGGGTTGTGCAATTTTTCTGTTTCTGACCCATCCTGAAATTTTAGGTTAAAATGAAAACGGAAATAATATCAAGATATGTTTGGAACAAAAAATTCTATCTCGAATGAGTCGGGTTCGAAAAATTCTCAATTTTTTTATTTTGATAAACAGTTCAAAACGAAGTTTTTTCAACGATGCCAAACGAGAAGTCCTGACTTGTCCCGAAATAAACTATGTCATTTTGATATAAAATAAAAATTATAAATTCCCTACTCGACTCAAAGTCGTGTTAAAATTGTTTAAACTTGACAAGTGTCTCAATTGAAACATTTTTTCCCATCCCAATTGATTTAGGAATAGTTCAAGAATTTATGAATCTGAAGTTGCCCGCCCCTAACGCTGCCTTCGCATTAAGCAAAATTTTATTTTATTTAATATATATTTATTATGAAAAAATAACTATATATAATTTTAATTATTCTCATTATATCTAAATGAATATCGTATAAGAAAATGCCATTTAGTATCATCATTTGTAGTGTGGTTCATAAACTTAATACAATTTTATCTTTGAAAAATAAAAAAGACGTTTTAAAAAAACAAAGAGAAAATACTTATTTTTTAATGAGGATATTTTAATCCATGTTGAAAATAATCCATTTAGTATCATCATTTGTAGTGTGGTTCGTAAACTTAATAAGATTTTATCGTTGAAAAATAAAAAAGACGTTTTAAAAAAATAAAGAGAAAATACTTATTTTTTAATGAGGATATTTTAATCCATGTTGAAAATAATTAACTATGGAACTTGGTTTAACGAGATTGTTGCTAAATTAAAAAATGACCCAAAATTTTAAGTTATTTATAAAATTTTACTTTTTTTTATAAGGATATTCCGTTGTGAATATAATTGACAATGAAAGTTAGTTAGATGAAATTGTGGCTAAATTAAAAAACGATCCAAAATTTTAAATTATTATAAAAAATTCCCCAAAATTTAGTACTGTTTTAATATCAAGACCAATTATTCAAGGGTAGGTTATTGGCCTTTGATACTTTAATTATCTCAATGTGAATCTAATGATCGAGTCACAACTAAACACTGCAACAACTGGTCCTAAGCAATTGTTAAACAAGGCAGCTTGGCTGTTGTCCAGCCCAACTAATGTGAAAGAGCATCCGCCCTTCGACCTTGGCATTACAAAACCCCAAATAAACAAAAATTTATATCAAGCTCAGCACAGCAGTTCAATGCGAAATTGAGATTACTGCAGCAAGAAATTGCAAATTTAAAAAGAATGAGCTGCTGTCTAAATGATATATAGATTAATTAAAAAACTTCTATAAATTACAATTTGACCAATCATCGGTAAATACCCAGCAACTCCAAGCAAATCTGTTCCAAACTGAGTGGAGCAGTCCTTAACAAGCAGAGGAACTGCTGTCGATGTCCCTGTGTTCCACCTGAAACACAAACTTAGCCAAGTCAGACACATTTCTAATAATAATCAGCATAGTAATCAACAGGGCAAAAGGTAAAAACTGAAGGCTGCAACACAAAACTATAACAAGTACTCACAGTTAAAAAGTTGAAAACAAAAGCAACCATACAGATTCCACACAGGGTTTGCCTTAAGGCAGGTTTTCCGGAGTTGTTTGCCGCCGAATGCGCTCACTACGTCTCAGAGGAGCTGATCCTCCATCTGATGAATCATTATCCTCTTCTCTAGAAGACGATCCCGTTTCACCATCATAGCTCTCCCCCCAAAGTGGGGTAGATCTCCTTCTAATACTAAAGTGCGCTCTGGCTCTTGAGGTACTAGACCAGCCACTTCTCCTTGGACTAGACCCAGGCCTAAACACTCTAATAAGAAAAAATACAGTAAGCCAACCTCCATCATCAATTGGCAAGGCACCGGTTTCGTTCCTCTCCTCTCCAAAAGAAGATTGAAGTGTGCTAAGCAAGTCCCCAAGGTCCCTTTGGCGCTCCAATCTTCTCCAATTATGCTGCCGCTCTGGGTCAGCATCTGATGGCCGCACAAGAGGATGTTCAAGCCTAGCATGTTTTCTGAGATCTGAATACGTGCCACTGAAATCACATTTCTCACAGGAACAACATCTTGTCTTTGCATTCATAAACTTACGAGCACCTTCCACAACAATCCAGCCTTTGATTTGCCCGCGGCAAAGGGGGCACACTAGCTTTGGAAGGGCCTTCTTATCGCAAAACAAAGAATTCGGTGTAGAGGGCCCTTCCTCACTTCTTTCTTCTTGGATATCAGTAGCTATTGTCTCAGAAGTAATTACAGAAACATTTGTAGCAAAGGGTTGAGTTTCATCTTGCTGTGAAGTCACTGATGAAGATTCTGCAAACGACTTGCAGAACTGATCTAAACAGTTGGAGTGGCGGTAGCTTGTGTCACACATAAATGGGCGGCAGCCCTTCTCATGAGAAGAGCACAAGAGGAGAACTGCATTATGAGGATGTTCCATGCATACAGGGCACCTGGCTTCTTCCCATTCCTTTAAATTTTCCTCACTTTCCAAAATGATTTTTGCAGATCTTAAATTACGACCAGAGCTATATGGACAAGGAGATGCATTGCACCTATCAACAGATACGGAGCGATCTCTTCTCTCTTTTGGCATGTTGAAGTCTCAAATGTAGTAACACAGACACTAGAGTCTTGTACCTCTCCTAAATGATGTAAAGCACAAAAGATCACAGTAACATGAGTACTGAACATGCTTTATAAGCTAAGATTCATCAATAATAAATAGTTGCAAATGTATAAGAAAGAAAAAAAAGCTGTTACGCACACAAGTACACATAGAAATGGGAGACAAAGATTACAACATTATGGTGGTAATGCAAGAAATAAAATAGGAAACTTTTGTACAAGAACAAGACTGAATTAGTAAGAGCATTCAAATGTGTAGTACCATCATACATGTACTGCACAGACTGACACCACAAGAAAAATGGTCCAATTGAAATCCTCTTCACGGTAAAATCATTTCTCTTAAATAATATACAATGAATAAGATGATATTGAGGTTTTAAACAAGTTTCATGATCCAGATACAAACATAGCTAAATTCCCAAGGGATAATCCTTAAGGTTTAAAATGTAGGGATCAAAAACCAACAAAATAGTCTTATCAAGAGAAAATATGGAAAACACAAAGAAAGAGGATTGCTGCTGACATCAAAGCCCCAATGCAATTGCCAGGAAATTGAGGGTGAGAGGGGGTTAGGGTGGAGTAACTAGCAGATCAATTTACCAATATTTATTATCACAGCATTGCTGGTGATTCCAAATAACAGGTATGATCTGCATTGCAACAATCAGATAATAAGATTCTTGCAAATCAACTTGTGCTCTCTAATGCTGACATCAATATCATTATTTTTGTAAGGACACATAATGATTTTAATCCATGAATCATGGTCCCTCATTCAAAAAGATCAGCATCCCATTTTAAATCGCCTATCTCACCCATAAAATAAAAATTACAACAACTTGCCACAACAGGCAGATTGGTAGAAGCATTTCTAGAAAAACAGCATACAACTGAACAGTTCTAAATCCCACCCATAATGCAATATGTACTCTTCAGCACCAAGTCCACATTCTTTTTATCTTCCAATTTAACTTAATAGATGCACAATTGAGGCTATTGTAGTACTTAAACTCCAATACCAGAAACTTAATACGTTTTTCTATCAGTGTGCATTTGCCTCAAGATAGTACTCCACAATCAAGAAATTTATCAGCAAGTGATAATATCATCAAACATTGTTTCTATCCTTCCTTGTTCAACTTGTTTTTACTTGTCCATAAATAATAAGAAATAAAACTCAAACATACCCTAGATAACTAGCACATCAGCAACGAGTTCAAAAAGCCAGATGGCTAGCTAATGAAGGTAAATGATCATCACATCCTCTACTTCAATGCACTTTTCATCCTTTTAAGCTAAATCAGAATGGCAAAACTGCAATTCACTAACAAACCTCTAAAGACCCCCTTCAATCATGAATGCGATTCAATTGCCAAGCAATTGTATTAAGATATTCAAATACACGATAACAGAATAAGCACAACAATTACATACATAAATCTTTTCATTTTATAGAATTTCAACTAATTGCAAAGCAAACCAGAAACAAAATTCACAAAAACTCAGCTCTAAACTAACCTAACCACCGCAAACTTCTCCCACCTTCACCTATGAAACACAAAACTAAAATAAAATATAACAAATCGAAAATATACGATATATATCCAAATTCAAAAGTCAAAAACTGGTTCCAGTGCAGGAATACATCAAAATAAACAAAATCGACAAGATCCAGCTGCAATAGGACCCTCAAACGGGTCAAAGTATAAAAAAAAAGGGAAAATAACAATCCGATTTATATTATTACCAGCAACTTCTCGTCCGATTTGAATGATTATACGATTCCGATTAATCAGATTCGAAGCCCTATGAGCGATTAATTAAAAAGAAATTCCAACAGAGTGAAGGAGAAAAGCACAGCTATCTCTAGGGTTCCTTAGCTCAAGCGAGAGAGAGAGAGAGAGAGATGGCATAGACGGTGAGGGAGGTAAATATAGGCGTCTCGATGATTGCTGACGTGGACCACTGGCGTTCGTTAATGTTTTTTTTATTTGAATTTTGAAATGAAATTGTCATCTTGTTAATTTTTAAGTCGGCGCCGTTTCGTGGTTTTAGCGGACGGGGCGGGACATCCACTCGCTCTTGCACGCGTAGAGCTACGATAAAGTCAAAGCTACTATCTGGCCCCACTAGAGTCTTCACTGATTAAGAATGATTAACTAAGACGGTGCGTAGCGTTGCCGCTAGAACTAGAAGCTCAGCAGGGAAAAGTTAACGAGAGCGCGCGCCCACTTCCCAAATATTATTCAAGCGTCATGCACTAAAGTTGTTCGAAGAAAGTCCTTGGAGAAACCAAAAGACGACAATGATACCAAAGCCGTTGGGCTTCTTAGGCGCAAGTGCTGCAATAATCTTGGGCGGAATTGTCACGCTCAATCTCGCTTCCACTGTCACTCTGGGTGCACTTCGTGCTGTCAGTGAAGGAAAACGGGTAAAAATCAAAATAAGAGCGCTCCTCTTCTCCGGTTCTTAATATTATAATTTTTGTTCCTTTTTTGCATGATTTCATTGTAGTTTCACGTGTTGATGAGATTGTTTACTGGGGGTTTGTAATTTCTAGAAAAAGGTTGCGATGCCTTGTGGAGTTTGTAAAGGCAAAGGGTTTTACATATGCAAGTTATGCAAAGGAAATGCAACTATTCAGTGGTCGCCTTTATATGACCCTGTTTTCATCAACCCTTGTCTTTGCCCTACTTGTGATGGTAACAGGTTAGTCACCGCGTTTTTTTAGTTATTATTTTTCGTAATGCTTGTTTTCAAAGGCTATGGAAATCAACTATTCTCTGCCCTTGGTTTGGTTTCTGAGGTTGGGATGGTTCTTGGTGGAAAATTTCTAAAAAAAGCGTCCTCTTCTTAAAATTTTACTTCCGTTTCCTGTCCATTATAGTCTGCATGGATAACTAAGTGTTGAAGTTGAAGTTTTCAGTGGTAATATACAAACAAATGATGTGAATAAGGCTTTCATATATCAAATTGATTGATTGAGGATGATACAACTATTTAGCTCACTCAGGTTGGCTCATTTGAGATGAATATTTCTTTCTTGTTTTTATTTTTTATTTTTTTTTTCCTTTTCTTTTGGAGGGTGATGAATTTTTGTGAAATTTTGAAATTTTTTTGGCAAATTGTAGAAGTATATGAAAACAATCGAACTGATTATGACTAGAACTGAAAAATGTAGTAATTTGATTTCATTGCAAACTGATGCCATCAAAGATTTTAATTTAGTATTTGGAATACTAGATGTTAGCATATGTATTTTTTGCAACCACAAAAGCTCAATCCCTATAATTATTACAGGGAAACTAGTTTACTCATGATTTCTTTGTTCTTCATATTTGATTTGCTGCATGTTACAGGGTGCAGCGGTGTCTAAACTGTCTGGGGAAGGGTTTCTATTGATTTGTAAGTAGCAGAATTCTGGTCTTGTGTGATTCTATATCTCATTATTATCATCATGCTATCCATTGTGCCTGAGAACAATAACACCGTCAAGCAATGCACCAAATAAGAATTATGTTCATAGATGATATTTCTTGAATGAAATCTTAAAATTTTTTCCGTCTTGCATGAATGAAGCTCTTAATGTGATGAATACAGCAAGATCGTTAATTTTCACCACAAATCGCTGTCATTTGCCCTTTCAATGGTACACAACTCCATTGGGCTTGCGGTAGTTGTCATTTCATTGCTGAGCATATGCATTGTGTCTGTCCAAGTTGGTCTATCTTTTGTAGTATTGCACGCACAAGAGAGATTTCAGCCTATTTGAATTCTTACCATAAGACAAAGGCTACAGCAGTGTAACTTGTCAAATATATAGTCCACTTTTCACTTTTACAACTCTGAGGTATTTGATGATAGAGACACAGAGACGTACTTTTCCAACAAATTGTGTAATCTCAATCGGTTAGAAAATTTTCCTTTCATAATTTTTGTTGATCAGAAAATTTGGTTTCTTGGGCAATGAGTTCTAAATTTGTTGGTGAGAGAATGACCTGATGGGTTGAGTTGCACTGAAAACGGTTTCTGAACTTGGTTGATTTGACTTTCTTGTAAAAATGATAGCAATGTTATGGTCTCATAGGTGGTGATTCTAGTAAAGACTTCTGATGCCTAAATTAGTGGTTTTGTAAAAAGGGAATTGTTTTAAATAGTTTTTGTGAAAAAAAGTTTTTATTACCTTTGGCAGTGGTTGAATTGCCTCTTTTATATGCCATATCAGTGAGTATACAAAATTTGTATTCTAATTATATAAAAATATAGTATTACTTTTATTTTAATTATTTTGTTTTTCACTTTATGAAAGAAGGCCAGATGAACAAGAATTTTTTTTAAGTCGTTATTTAACCTCCTGTTAATATGCCATCAATCTCCATTTTTATTATACATCATTAAAAATTTTAAGATAAGTTGTATTTTTTAATATACCCTATTTGGTTCTCAATTTATTTTTATTATCACTCGTGACATTTTTAATATAAACAATGTGACAAAATATGAACAATTTTTTTTTTCTATACATTCCTATCTTTCATTTAAGGAAATCACTTATTTTATTTGTTAAATAGAAAATTATAAAAATAGGATCAAATCCCAAACATCGATATAATAATCATTTTAAACTTACCATTTCATTGTCGTGTATATATATATATATTAGGGTTTCTACCTTTTTTTTAATGAAAATTTTAAAGGTTTTTATTTTTCTGAATTTCAATCTATAGGCTTAATCACTACTAGAAAGCTTAGCCCATTTATTATAGCAAAACCATATTTTATGCTTTGGAACCATAATCTAGTCAAATTGTTTCTGTAATATTTGGCACTAAACATACATTCATTTACATTCGTAGATGTAATGTAACATTATTAAAGTCGTGTCACCGAAATTGTTTCATTTTATAAACTAGCAATCAGACGTATTATATTATTACCCAGAAAACAAATCATATACTGACATGATTAAACATTTACTGCATAGGAAACGCAATTTTGATTGTCAAAACTCCGAGTTTAACATTAATAAACATGAAAAAAAAAACTATTTTAATCTTGATTTTACTAATTTAAGTCTTTATTTTTTTAATATATAACACGCTAATCCCAAACTTTACTTTTCGAACCATTTTGAACAGCAACCCATCATTTGTGGCTTAACAAAGAATTCACCATTAGGCCAGGACTTCACCATCTTTGATTCCTTATTGAATGGACACAATGTACTCTGGACAATACTACTATGCTTTTTCGATGCGTGGTAACAATTATGTATCTGTATGTCATTGGGCTCCAATTTTTGCCTCTTGTTTTTCTGATAAGCAAAATCCCAAGTGGGGTTTGCCTCGTAGTATTATAATTCCTTGCAATCTTTATAATCAATCTAACATAACCTTCAGATATTTTTACACAACCCTATATTATAATTATCATACAAAATCAATAAAATAAAAAGAACCCGTCTTTGAGATGTTACAAGAACTTTACCTAACAAAAGAAACTCAAAGGAGATTAATTTGATATTAAATATGACCAATTTGCATCACGTATGAGAAAGAGGGTATCTGATTTTGCATAAAAGAGAGAAAGGGAGAGAGAATAAAGTTGGCAGAGTGACAAATGAATGTAAACAAGAGTTCATGACATGTGGCCACATATGGAGATTTTATCTTTTCAAATTAATATTTGATAGTTTTAATGTATTTTTAAAAGTACCATTTTACCTGCGAAAAATAACTATTTGATAAAAATTTGCTAATAATAAGGATTAATATAACATATATTAGAAAATAGAAGATAAATTGATATATATATATATTAATAAAATTAAAATGGTATTTTTCCATAAACATGATATCTTTCTGGAGGGAAGAAATGATTGTGATTACCTAATCATATTGATAATTGAACATTTAATCCATAATTCCTTTACAAGTGTTAAGGAGATATGATGATTTTTCTAGTGCGATTGATTTGTAAATCATAAATTATCTTACTTAATCTAGAAACTTCATAAATTGAGTTTGTAAATATTTGAATTTAATTTAGTGTTATAATTTTAATATGATTAATTTGCAAATCATAAATTATTATTTAATCAAATAATCTGATTAGATCTTATATAAATTACGTGTACGATCGCAATATTATCTGGGTACACAAAGACGAAAATATATGATTCATTTTTTCTAGCAGCCACGCAGAGACTACCGTATCAATCTGGTTTCGGTAAAGAAATTATTAAAAAATTTGAGATGATCATAACCAAAAAATTGATCATTTTTAATTTGTTTATTTCTTACTTCTTGATATCTTTCTGACCATCCTTGTATCTACATATCTTCTTATACAAATTTAGTTGCCTATTAATGTCGAATATTTGCATTAGTTCTTTAGTTCAGATTATTTATTTCATTATTTGCATTTTTGTTTATCGACTATTTTCCTCGTCTTCCCACTTATATCTTTCTTTTTTTTTTTCCTCCGTAACTGAATTTTCAATTGAAAATTTAAGACTTTACTCTTGGGAAGACATAATTTATAGAATTTGAAGTTTGAGAGGGCTAAATCTTAACATAAAATTTTAAATTTAATAAAATAAAATAATATTTTTTTATTATATGTCAATAATAGATGAATTAAAAAAATATATTGTTAGAAATTCTAGAATGATTTTAAATATTGGTGATGATGTATAAAATTTTGAATTTTGAATTTTGAATATTTTAAAATTGATTAATTATATAACTTTCATATAAAAAAAATTAAACATTAAACATGTATTATACTATTGGTAAAAATAAAATTTATATTTTAAATTAATAAATTTAAAGCAAAAGTTTAAAGTTTAAGATCCATAAAAAAATACATATAAAATTATAATAGTAAGATATTAAAAATTAACTAATATATAAATAAAATTATTAAAATTTAAAATATTCTAACTTATTTATTTTTTGGAGAATTTTTTGACCTTGACCTTTGAGTTAGGAATAAAAAGATTTAACCCACTAAATATAAAATTTTAAAAGAATTTGGAGGAGCCAAAATAACTATTTTAATACTAAATTATATATATATATATATATATGTATAAGCAAAATTGAGGGAACTGATGCAGGGCTTGGGGCCATGCCCCCCAGGCCTTGCAATAATTTCACCCCTATAGATAATATTATATTTACATATTTGATATCTTATTATTAGTTTGACATTGATAAAAATCTGTTATGTATAAATATTTGTTTACTTTCTTTTATATGAATTGCATTACATGCATCTATTAATGAATGTGATATCATAACAGACACAAAATATATAAATATAGCATTGCTCTTTTATTTATATAATATAAAATGTTTAAAAATTTCGTCTAAATGAAAAGAAAATACATTAATATTTTATCTTGCATTTTTTTGTCAAATATGTCCTTTCTAAAACCAGTTTGTTTGAGAAATTTTATCTGCAATTTTATGTAGATAACATAATCAATTATTTTAATTAAATCTGAGCTGTTATTTTGGTAGTTTTTATAAGCCTTACCTTCGAAAATAATATGTCATATCTAAAATATGAATTAACTCGTAAATTGTGGAGCTTGTTTCTCACAGTTTTATTAATATTGCGGTGAAAAATGGTATACGGTCGCTTCATTTGTCAAAAATAGGCTTTTAAGCCACGAAAAGAGGAGTAAGGAACTCTTGAAATTGTCGTTCTTCATTTTCATGTTCATTACAAGTCGTACCTCATTTTTTATTTCTTCTTAATTTGTCACAATTTACTATTATTATTATTAAGGAAGCGACAAATAAAATCAGTAATTATCAGATGAAGCAAGTAATGAAACGACGCGTTTCTAAAAAAAAAAATAAAAGAAAAAAAAAGACAAAACAAAAAGACAATATCGTAATTTAGATAGAAAATGAAGGACAAAATAAATTAAGAGGGAAATATATTAATAATCTAACAGACAACAGCAAGATTCCGCAATCCCAACAGAAAACACCTGATGTAACTAACATAAGATAACATAACTATAACAGTATAGCAAAGTTCAGCGTAATTCAATCCTAACACAACACACAACATAGTCACACACGTATATACACAGAAGACAACACACCAACAGTCTCAAGATCCCCTCGATGAAGGAATCTCCTTCTTCTTCTTCTCTTTCTTGTTTCCGCAAGAAACCCCCGGTCGCGAAACTGAAGCTTGTTTGCAGCTTCAATGGCGCATTTCACGCGAGGCCCCCTTCGAACAAGCTTCGCTACATCGGCGGCGAGACTCGTATCGTCTCCGTGGACCGTACCGTCTCTTTCTCTAAGTTCCGTTCCAAGATCTCCGATATTTGCCCTAATGATCGCTCTTTCTCCATCAAGTACCGGCTCCCGTTTAACCCCAATACCGAAGATGATGAC
Organism: Ailanthus altissimus; assembly: GCA_946807835.1. NCBI lineage: Eukaryota > Viridiplantae > Streptophyta > Magnoliopsida > Sapindales > Simaroubaceae > Ailanthus > Ailanthus altissimus. The sequence goes on from OX327689.1 coordinate 28,481,208, forward strand.
CAGCCTCTCGTTTTGATCGCCTCCGACGACGATGTACGTTGCATGGTCGAGGAGTATGATAAGCTCGAACTGTACGGTAAGCACATCAGGCTTCGGGTTTATTTGTGTAGCGAATGTGGGGGTAATAAAAGTTGTAGTAATAATGATAGTGATGATGATAATCATAGTAATGGAATTGTTAAAGCGAATAATGGAGATGATTCGTTAAGGAAAAAGGTTTTGAAACAACAATTGTTAGCAAAACAGAACAAACAACGTGAGAAGCCACTTATCGATTTAGATTTAGGCCCAGAACCTAATGTTTCAGTGATAAAAAATGATCCTTTTGGAGTGAACATGTTTAATGGAATGGGGAATGGGCGTTTAAGGCCCTTGAATCCAAGGGATGGTAATGTTACAAGTGTAGCTGTGGGGACAAATGCTTCAGTGAAATGTCTGATGGGGCGATCTGGTGAGGGTTTGTGTAATGGGGGTGGCCATACTACAAGGAATTCAGGTCAGTCGTTTCTGCCTTTGAAGGCAGTGTATGATTGTGGTATGGTTTTGATGCGTAATAGTCTTGATGGTAAGCAGGATGTTAGGAACATGGGGCAGATGTCGATTAGTAATTTTAATAGGGAAAACATTATGCCATGGGCTATGAGTTGTGGATCAATGTATAATCACATGGGACAACTATCTTACGGTAATCAGCGGGTTGGAAGTGTGCATCCTGCGAAATCTTCATATGTTGGTGACAGGGTTAGGGGTGATTGTCAGAATGGATTACTGAGCCACAGGTTTGGTGTGAATGATACTAGATATCAAAGAATTTATCCGTATTATCTGAGGAACCACAGAAATAATTTGGTTGAAGTGGGGAGCCATAGAGGTGTTAGATTGGATGGGAAGATTCCGGTGGGGGAATTCTATCTTGGTATTAGGCCAAACTCAAACATAGCAATGGAGGGACAGTCTTTGGGATCATATAATCCCTATTTGTTGAATCCTTCGCCAGATTTTAGTGAGAGTGCAAAGGAAGGAGGAGTCAACATAATGGGCTCTTTCTCAAATAAAGGCTGCTTCTCATTTAACGTCCAATGTAGTGAGGAGAAATTTAGAGAACAGGGTGGCCCTACAATTTTACAACATGGGAATTCAAATCTGGAGGAGAGTCATTTAGCTCATCATTTTACATTCAGTGGAGTAGGTGATCAATCTTCCCTGTTCTGTAATAGGACTCCGTCGTCATTTATAAGGGTGATGAACACTGAGGAAGATCTGTTGACTGGCTCCAATGTTGAGAAGAATGAACTTCAATATTCCACTCTTTATGAAAATTTTCATGAAATTGCCATAAATCCTGAACCCATTCATTGTGATCTTGAGAATGAAAAATTCCTGGTTGACTCACAGGGGAACAATAACATTTCTGGTCTTTCAAATGATATGGACTGGAGAAATGGAACAGCATTTGGATGCAGCATGGAGAATGGCACTAAGAATTTGCGAGTTGGAGTTGCATTGTCATCATTCAAAGAAATGGAACCTCCGCGTAATACTTCTTTTGCTAGCAATGCCATCTCTGATATGTTGCATAAGCAACAATCAAAGCCTTCAGATCTCATTGATGAAGTAAAATTCATGACGGGCCCTACAGTTCATGAATCAAAGAAAGTCAAATCTAAATCTTCCTTCCACAATGTAGCTACAGGAAGAATTGATGTACATAAAGAAGAAATTCAGCTGGATCCTCTATCTGATCTGAGCGTTGAAAAAAAGGTATACTTAAAGATGCACTATTATTTGAGCTACATGAAGATAATTCATGAGATTGACCAACTAATTGCCCCTTTTTTCTTGGTTGAGGTTGACACCAAAAAGAGTCATCAGTGCTCTAAGGTAATTGGTGGAATCTTTTGTACCCTGACAGAGTTTTGTACCCATGTAGCTTCTGGAGAGCTGCAGGTAGCCTGTTAAAGATGTGCAATTTTATGTCTCTTGTCGTTGAACGGAATATGAAATCAATTTCTAATTCTGTACTGTTCTGCAGACAATAAAAGCTTCTGAGCTTGAATATGTAAAAGACCTTGGATCGGGTACATTTGGAACTGTTTTCTATGGAAAATGGAAGGGCTCTGATGTTGCCATTAAGAGGATGAAGCCTAGCTGCTTCACTGAAGGCTCGTTGGAGGAGGATCGACTGGTAATAACCCCTTCCAAAATCTATTCTTCATATATTTTCCATCATTTGATCACTTTTTATTAATAGTTTAGTTATCCAATACTACAGGACCAATAGTTAAGGATGTTAAATATATGTGCTTTTGACACAGTTGGCTATAGACACCAGATTTCTTGTTATAAGGCTGCTGATTCCTGTTTTCCTACTCTTAAACTTGAAGCCTTCCTATTCCTTGGTTCTCTCCAATCCAACCTTCTAGTTAGGTGCCTCAGGTTTAAGCATTTCTTTTGAAACTATAGAATATACAATGGGAAATTCTAAAATCTCTCCGGAAGCAGAAGATGGACATGTAATGGTGTTACAGGTCTGAATTCTCAAGCTTGCCAAAAAGGGATGTGAATGACCATCAGTAATAGTGTCGAGAGATGTAGACCTGCATTTTTATCTTTACATTTTGTTGTTTCTATACTTCTGTGTGCAGGTTGCAGACTTTTGGAGGGAAGCTTGCATGCTTGGTCAACTTCACCATCCTAATGTTGTGGCGTTCTATGGTGTAGTTAGTGATGGACCTGTAACAAATTTGGCAACAGTTACAGAATACATGGTAAATGGCTCCCTAAAACAAGTTCTGCGGAGGAAAGATCGGTATGGTATCCTATCATTTCACCAACACAATCTGTTTTAAGTATCTATTTGCTAATATGCATAAACCTTGTTGACACTTATGAACGAGAACAATCAAGGTTGCCACTTACAAATTCTAACATCATATTTCATGTTGCAGCAGCAAACGTGTTTGTCACTTTTTTCTATCAGAAGACTGCATACTTTTCATTATTGTGCTCCAATATTTGTGTTTGCTTTTCACATTTGTAGTTTCTGATGCACAGAACAATTGATCGTCGGAAGAGGCTAATAATAGCAATGGATGCAGCATTTGGTATGGGATATCTACATGAGAAGAAAATTGTCCACTTTGACCTGAAATCACACAATTTCCTTGTAAACATAAGGGATCCTCAACGACCAGTATGCAAGGTATTTACCCGAAAGAAATTCTGTGGTTTGGTTTTGAATTTCTTTGTCATGATAATTTCTGTTTCTTGATCAATAGCCTCAGTTTCCAAATCATACTCATTGGTTTAATTGAACAAGTTTGAAATTTCACCCTTTTATCAGATTGGTGATCTGGGCTTATCAAAAATTAAACAGAAGACGCTCATCTCCGGGGGAGTACGAGGAACTTTACCATGGATGGCACCAGAACTTCTGAACAGTAAGAACAACCTAGTAACAGAAAAGGTAAAAATGGACACTGATTGAAGTTTATTATTGTAAAATTGTTTCCAATCACAACACTTTCATATTTTAATAATTTTTTTCATTCCTTTTGTTAGATTGATGTATACTCGTTTGGAATAGTGATGTGGGAACTTCTAACTGGGGAGGAACCTTATGCAGACTTGCATTCAGAGGAAATAATAGGTACTTTTAAGATTTAGACTAGTATTGTTTTCAAACGATGATTAGATGATCACCTAATTTCACTGAATACATATGTGACTTGCATTTTATTTAAATTTTTGAATATTTTCTCAAAATTTTCTTTTCTCATCATGCCACTCGTACCGTTACCTTATTGTCATTTACATGTCATCTCAGAGCTGTCATTGTTTTCATACTCATTTTCCTAATTGCCCATATATTGTGTTTTTTGACTTGAGATAATGGAAACTATGTAGGATGGTTCTGAACTAAACTTTCCAGACCCCATGATTAGCTGTGGGGTTTGACAACTTCTTTGTAAGTTGTTGACAACTTGTTATGAGCCGGAAGGACAAAGATTCAAAATCTTCAGCCATAATTTTGTCAATTCTCTAAAATGGCTAGTATTTCGAGAATGCTAATTTATTTCTTGGCATCTCATAATTATGGGTTCATATTAGTTTACTGACTACAAATTGAGAAGTAATAATTTGATTTACAGCCTTTTCTAAGCAGAATTATGCAGTGACATATTTGCTTGTTTTCTTTGTCATTTTGGTTGCTGCACGTCTACTTATGCATTTCCTGGGAATATTTTCAGCTGGCATAATAAAGGGTGGTCTCCGACCTGAAATCCCAAGCTGGTGCGACCCAAATTGGAGATCATTGATGGAAAGGTGCTGGTCATCAGATCCCAACTCTAGGCCAGCGTTCTCAGAGATTGCAAAAGAGCTGCGTGCCATGGCAGCAGCCATGAATCTTAAGTGACTTAAAGGCGTAGCAACAGGGGAAACTATTACTCTTTTGTGTATAATGTAAATATTCTAGTACAATTAGGATTTGGGAAGGCCATGACGTGATTGGTCGTGCTGTCTACTGTCATGTCCATATGAAGATAACAGTTAGGAGTTGTCATGCCCATTACTGGTAAGCTTGTAGCTAGTATATATAGACAAGCTGAGCTCTAAAAGAAGAGCAGTTCTAGTGTAGTTAAATTTTGTGAGTCATCATCTTCAAGAAGAAACAGGCTAGACCTTGAGTAAGCTTGTAATTTTTGTCTAAGCTACACATGGTCACTTACTGCCTAGATCTGATCTCAAGGTATGCTTTTGGATACTCCCGTTCTTGTGGTTGCATGATATGTTGGTTGATATTTGGACAGGAAAACCCATGTATTGTGGTTGAGGTTTGGCTCATTTTGCAACAATCAACATGTGACAATAAAGTAACGAACAGGCTAGCATAGGTGGTTATTGCAGAGCAGAACGCTTCATCATTAAATTACTAGACCTTCCCCTACCATAAAATATACACCTTATCTTCTTCTATTGGACTAGGAGAAACATCAACATCATTTCACCATTAAAATTTTCAGCTTTTTCACAGGATTCTGCTTATATTTCGTAGCACAGACCAGAAAAATTCAGAATTTCTCGAGGCTTACCACAGCTAGAAGCCCGTTAAATAAATCCAGTCTACCATCATTAATTCTATGAGCTAGCCAATTGTAGCTGCCATTATCCCCTGTAACTTTCTTTATGATTATGACCGTATTAGTAGATTTGTGGTGGTGGCAGCGGCTCCTCCTACGGCTCTAGCAATCTTCAACCTTCTCATTTCCACGACTGCTGCAGCTGCCAATCGCTACTATTGCAAAGAAGAAGCCCGTATCCCTATTTCTGTCAACTTGTCCAACCTGAACAATGTGAAAACCATGTGTTACATTATTGTTACACACCAACTAATCGAGATCTCTTCTTTTATATTATGCGAGTGCAAGTGTTAAATTGTTACCGTTGAACAACATTTAGGATTGTATGCAAGTACCTTCTTTCCTTTTAGCTTTCTTGAAGAGAGCCATAAATAGGCGATCGTAGATAGCAAGAGGGATGATAATGGCCCCTACTAAAAAACATTATAAGAGGCTGGTGGGATTTGGAATTTTCCTAAGGATCTGTCAGTGGTAGAAGCTTTGTTGCACTGACAAACTGCTCATCTGTGCATATGCCGTCCAAAACATAATCGTTGTGTCCCCATATTGGTAATAATCTAGTCAACATCTTCACTTCCTCCACCCTTGTTACCGCACGAAGCCGCCATGGATTGGGAGTCGCCAATTCTTCCTCATTGGCGATGACTGATGCTTTGTCCAATCAACTGTGTCACATTATATGTTTAATGTGAACATGCATCTTAATATTATGACAGGAGAAAATATAAAGATCGAAACTGAAAATAAATTTTCTATATACAATTAATAAATTTAACTACTTACCGGAATTTATTCGTATGAAATATTCTTGCTTCTTGCGCATAATCTTCATATAATGAGTACCACTTGATGGAAACTCAAAACATCCTTTTCTTGAAAGCAGCCACCAGAACTTGAAGAATCTGAAGTACAGGGCTGCCTACCCCTTTCTTTATCTGTATATGTTAGTTCCTGATAGGAATACCAAAAATTCAAGAAACATTGTAGCTGAGTTAATTCCATGACCCCAACTTCGACCCACCTTGTCTAGTATATATAAAAAATTGTGACACCAAGTAGAGTTCCTATGTTGATGAACAAGTAATAGTACACATTTATTGTCTAGTATTGTTTTTTGATAAAATTTTGGTTTGTTCCAAAGCCAGAAACGCTTGATTTGATTCCACCAAGTTCAATTCCGTATAAATATAGAGCTACATAGAAAACACCCATCTGTAAACTGCTGGCCTCTTCACATTTGTTGGATATAGCAGGGTTCCAAGGAGGTGGGCGTAGTTGTGGCAGGGCTGTGGAGATGGCTAACATGCATGTGCTCTATTCATGAAATACTATTAAGTGTTTCTTCGTAGGACCTTTAGAATGAAAAAAAAAAAGAGAGAAAAGATACTAACCAATGCACTGATCACAGATCGGCGTAATAAAGTACCTGCAGTGTGCCTCCGAAAAAGCACAACAGATACGACGTGCCCCCGAAATTTGTAGTAGCATTTGAAGCTGTTGCACTGGGAAGATGCATCGTGCCAACAACGTATGTCACGATGTTCACCACAACTGCCATTGTTGACATATTGCATGCATGGATATTAATTTTTCAACCATATTACCATATCCAGAGAAAACACCTAATTTTCTTCCATGATTAATAATCGGCTCTCATTTTCGGATAAATAGTTGAGGATTCATACTCTGACAATAAACAGGAGCTAATTTGTTAACTTATATCATACAGCCCAGTCTGCTATACGAGTCAACATATTTAAAACACATTCAACAGGAAATTAAATGAAAAAAAAAAACCAAAAAAACAAAAACAAAAACAAAGGGAAAGAATATTGACTAGGCAGCTCCGCACTATAGCTGTCAATAACACCATGTAATTAGCACACAAGATCAGCTTGATACCTAATCTTTTGGATCGAGACCACTTGTATCGAACGGAATAACTCTATTCGGCCCCAACAGAGAACAGTCGCATCCCGAATATAGCCTTGAGTTGAAAGAACTGCGCATTGCACATGTTTTCTAGTCAAATAAAAACTACGAATTGCCTTGTACATTTCATTTAATCTTTAATCACTTCAGAAAATGATAGAAATAATTAATCACTTCAAAAAAAAAAAAAAGATGGATAACTTATGTTGCTAATTAAATTTGCAGATTAAACTCTAATCTGTCTAATTGACTAAAATTTTATTTTTATGAAACTTCTTAAGAGCTAAGACTTCATCTTTCAAAACCAAACTTATAAAATGATAATAAATTTGTATGTGTTTTATCACAGCATAATAAGCAGAGTTTTTTACTAAGTGAATAATAATCTGACTGACGCAATGCAACACATTATTTTCATACTTGTTACTCAATTTCTCTATAAAACTTTGTAACAATATCATCTCTTTACTAGATTTTGTCACGCAATCTTCTACAGCTTTAAAACTCAATTGATTGATGCACCATTAATGGATAAATATTGTTGGTTTTTTTTTTATGTAAACTTACATTATTAACAATAACTATACATTATGAACTATCTTAAAATTAGAGTCAATTTAAGTCATTTATTTAGACTATCTTTTATTAAGTTCTAAAAATATTTATTGGGTATAAGCTTATTATTTGTAAAAATCAAATATTAATTAAATTATGATTGATGGAATAATAGTTTAACATAATATATAAAAATTTCTTTTAAAATTGTAGTTTTCAAGTCAAATCATTATATGTATAGCTTTTTTTTCTCTTTTCCATCGCATAGAGAGAATTTCATTAAATACTACATAAATTTAATTGTAAAAAAATACTATATTTTTAGTTTTTATTTAAAGTTAATGATCTTTACGTTCTAATTGTTATGGATTCATCAACTATACTTTTATTTTAATAATTTGATATGATAAATATATAATTATATTCCGTAAGTTATTAATTTTATTTATAATTATGTATAACAAATATATACTATTTTTCGTATTATTTATATCACCAACCAAGCCAACATTAACATAATCTTATAGAACTAAGTATAATTTTTTGAAACTCAAAAGTGAAGTGTGCAGTTTCTTTTCAGTACCTCAAAATCCACGTTACAACTTTCTAGTGCTACTTCGTTGGAATACTCATATATCCACCACAATTCCACTCTATATGTTATGTATGATCTTAAATAGTAGAAGCATAGGGTATGTGCAAAACTCGATCCTAGTCCTCCTCAAAATTCGAGAAAGATCATGTAAAATCATGGACTCCTATGCTTCATACTCATGTGAAACTATATACACGTCTGTTTAAGAACATACGTATGTATATATATGAATACAAAACATGATAACTCATTCAGTATGAGTATTGTAGTTCAATCTCAAAATATAAAAATTTATAGTATTATACGAATTCTTGTTATAGCTTAAAAAATTATAAAAAAAATGTGAATTTATAACTTAGTGAATGAACATAAATTTTAAAAAGATTATATACTTTATGCATAATAATAATAATAATAATAATAATTTTTTAATAAATAATATTATATATAACATATTCAATATAAGTAATAAATCTATACATATGTATAAAATTGTATCTAATAAATAATCATGAATTCTTATATTGGATAAATATAAAACACCGTGCTAAAATTTTAGGTTGCTATAAAATAAGTCCAAAGATGAATATAATAATGTAATATTAGAAATATATTATATACGACATTTATGCTAAAAATTACACTAAATTAATACTTGAAGATGACATGATCTCACTTGACATAATAACTAACTCACATATAGAACAAGGGATTGTGGTTTTACTTAACAAAATTATTGTATCGCTGAAGCATAAGAAACTAACATAATCAAACACGGTTAAAGCAAACTAAACTAAAAAAAAAGGGTACATATTTAGTGGTGAAAAAATCACTTTTAAATAATATCATAAAACATAATTATTCTAAATATAATATTTTTATATAATCATAAATATATTATAATAAATTCTAAAAGTATAATTAATTAATAATAATATTTATGCATTTAAAAATAAATTATAAATAAAATAAACACGATAACTTATAATTAAATTATAAAACTTTTATGTTTGTTATATATATATATATATATTCACTCATAAAAATATGTTAATCTTAAATTAAATCAAGAATTTAGAGTCTATTTGTTATCAATATTCCTTTTAAACTGTATAATATAAAAATATATCATTAGAATTTATGCGTATTAAATAACCCTAATATGTTTCCTATAATTTTCTCTCGACTATCGTTCTCTCTTTTTTTTTTTGTTTTTTCTCTTTTCTGCTTCTCTTTCTCGACTCGGAATTCCCAAATGAAGAAAAATTGGCTTCCAATTGCCACCCACACGAACAATTGGAAGCTTCACCGTGTGCATGCCTCAAGCCCATGTATCGACGTCTCTTCATCAACATAAACTCACCCATTGTTTATTATTATTTAATCTTTCTCATGCCAATCTTAACCATAACCCCAAGTAATTGCAAGCCATGTTGAAAGAAATAAATTGCTTTGGTGGTCACGTGTATTATCCCTTGGCCATATATGCTCGCTCTTATTCTAACGAAGGTGATTGTTTTTTTTTTTTTTTGAATAGTTTCAAATGATTAGTTAAAGGAGTATTTACAGGCTTTGTTTTATTTATATTGAATCCGTTGAGAACTTTCTTCATCAATAATTTGTTTCGCAACTTCCAAATTTCTTTTGCAAACTTCCTCTTCAATTTTATTAATCTCTTTCATACAAGCTTACAATAAACATGTCATCTACATAAAGTAGAAGAATATAAGAGTTGTCAAATTTTTTCACACAACAATAATAATCTGTTTGACATCTCAAAATACCATTGTTATATATAAATTAGTCAAACTTTTATACCATTACCTTGAAATTTATTCTAAAACATACAAATTCTTTTAAAGTTTTCGCATGTCATACTTTTTCTCTCTTATTTGGAAACTCTGTGGTTGTTACATTTAAATTTCTTTCTTCAAATCATTATGAAAAAAGGTCATTTTTAGATGTAGGGCAATTAATTAAGCTTTACATATCAAATAACTTATTTGTGAATTTAATAAAAATAAGCAAAAGAAATTAAAATTTAAACATTCTATTTTTCTTTATGAAAATTAAACATTTTAGAACATACAACCATGATTACTTATTTGTGTTTATATTATTATTGGTCTCAATTAGTTGAGATTTTACATAAATTTGTAATTGTTTTTTTTTTCTATTCAACAAAGAGTTGGATTATGAGAAGTTTTTGTTATTTCAAGAGTTGATTATATGCAACTTTGGATTTTAATTTTTAAGTACATTTCATATATCATAAACATTAGATTAGCTTTGAAATTGTAAAGTAAATTAGAAAAGAAAAGAATGAATTTTTTTTTTTTGAAAGGTGATTATAGTGAACCTTAATAAATTAATATCCTTAAAATTAAGAAAAAGATATTATTTAAATGAACAATTGATCAATTAATAACTTATTATAATTATGAAGATATCCATTTTTTTAAAAAAATTGTATCTAAAATCTTTTTATCACAATTAAGTAAATTAAATATTTCATTTTATTAACTAACTATATTTTATATATTTTGTTTAAACAAATAAAAGTCATATATCTATTTTTTCAAGAGAAGAATTTTTTTTTATTTAAGAAAATGTAACATTACATTGGTTTATTTTATGAACACTTAACCAAACGCTTGAGATGAGATCTAAGTGGACATCAATTTTAAGAAAAAATAAGTATTATTAGATATATATTTTACTAAGGTTTCTAGATATATCATATGATTTTAGTTGTATATTAATTTATATAATAAGTGGGTCTTATGTGAAACTACAAGATTTTTCTATAATTTATTATCTTTTCAATTTATCAAATTATTAATTTAGCACATTGGTCTTATGTTGAGACCGACAAAAATTAATATTAATAGATCTTATCAATTTATCAAAAATTCTATTATATGTATTATTTTTATTGACAATAAAACACCACATGTTTCCTAAATTCCAACTACAATCGAATGACTATTAGGGTTAAATAGTTATTTTTGTTAGAATAATGTTATGTTTATATAGTTGAGATATAAAATTTATATTTAATTTATGTGGCATTCGATGTGTCTATTATTAAGTAGTATTGTATAACTAATGTATTGATAAAATATAAAAAGTTAAGAACTACTTAACAAGTGATAGCACAGATTGGTGACACATAAATTGAGATATCAAATTTGTATCCTAATTATATAAGTGTAACATTATTTTTTTATAAGATTTTTTATAAAAAAAAACTTAAATTGTTTTGCCCAAATACCTTTTTAAAAAGTAGAAATCCTTTTTACTAAGTTCAAATATATGTCTACAATAATCACACAAATTCAAAGAGCTTCGTGAACTTTGTCCATCTAGCCCTTAAAAGGGAACTGCTTAATTTACACTATATGCGAATATCTCAAATTTTGAATTTCATTACATCTTTAATTAGGAAAAGAAATTTTTTAAGATGATGGCAAAACTTACTCTTATTTGTTTCCTGTAGTTGCTTCTCAATGAATTACTGTAACCTTATTCTGAAATATTTTGGAAAGTAAAAGGAATATTGACTATTTATTACAAATGGAAATTAGAGAAATTAATGATTCCACAGCAAGAGTTAACAATTAACATTAGAACCAATTGATGATCAAACGTAATGCTTTATCAGTAGTATCAGCATCAGTATCAATGCTCTCCCTGCTACAACGGCTCTCTTGGGCTCAGATATGGCAACAATATTAACTCAAAGATTTGCCACATCAAAGCTAGTTGATCGATCGAAGGTTACAAACGCTATTTTGGAAGGAGACTTTCCAATATCTTGCTATAACGTACGTGTCTCTTTGTTTATTAGTCTCCCTCATGCATATATTCAGCCACTATAAAGGTTCAAAAAGGAAAATAAAACACAAGTTCTCAATCTTGAACCCAAAATTCTTCACCAATTGTATTTCACTCAATAACATTTTCGTTATATAAGGTGCTCGTGAGTTCTATTAACTAGTTAGGATGGAGTGGCCTACATTTTATGGCAGCCAAAGGGAAATAGTAGACCAGCACAAAAAGAAATTGAAGAGGACAAATTCCCAAGTCCCTCTTCTAGTTCCAATCGGATTTGACAATATCAAAAGGCAACCAAGAATGGGAATTCAGGCTATATGACAAGAAAAGCACCTTTAATTCTTGGTTACATCCATATCCCCACTTGAAAATTTCACATATTCTCGGGAGAATAGAATATGCTTTTTGAGTTGATGGATTGGTGGGTGTGTGATTCTCAGCAAAAGTAGAAGCATAGACCTCTACTGAGCAATACCCTTAAGATTCCAAACATGGGGCGCCGATTCCACCGACCTCTTTTCAGCGATAGCCAATTTATACATCATAAGATTTTTGATACCATGTGTATAAGATTCGGCTTGCATCAGTGTTCACTACTTTCTTATTTCTCCTGATTATTTCCATGTGCTTTCTTGATAAAGCCGAAAAGCTATGAGAAAGGATAAAGTTTATATAATTGATACATTGAATTGAGTTTTAATGGTGGCTAATGAAAATGGGTGGGGGGTGGAGTTGATTTGTAGTACAATTGGTCTTTCCATGCTCATTTTCTTTTTTAAGGGAAAAAAAATCTCTTGTCAAAACACGACAATGAAAATTACAAAATTAAGAAGAATATAATGCGACTTAATTTTGAGTAAAACTTGCACAAAACTAATGTCAGAGTTAAAATAAATAATAATATTACGCTTATATAATTGAGATATATATTTTATATTTTTTAATTAATATAATATTTGATATATTTTTTATTATTAATTGATATTATATAATTACTATAATCAATATAAATTAATTAGAGCCATTGCTTTGTGAAAGGAAAGCTCATAAGCCAATTCTTTAGCAGATCAATCTGCAAGAGCTGAGCTACTCAAAATATGTTTAGCAATATCAAGGTTATTTGATATCACAAATTGAGTGAAGCCATCATAAAAAGCCATCAATGGCTTGATTTAAGGGACTGTCAGCAATGAGTTAATGACAGGACCCGACCCGACCTCTTTTCGAGAATCGAGACAGATCCTGCGATGACATGTGACTAACATACTCTTTACTCATACATATGATACAATGAGGCTACCTGCCTCAACAAAAGTGTACATCCAATATACAAAAACATATACAAAGACATAAACTAAGACACTTATGCAGCTATGCACGTTGGCCCAACCTCAAAAGGTGATGACTGTATTACACTGCACAAAATCCTGTGACAACCTGGAAAAAATAGGGAAAATAGGAAAAAGGGTGAGCTTGTGGCTCAGTGAGTGGACATAATCTGAAAATATCATATACTTTATATGTATTGTACACGTATAAATCTGTATGATAAAATAATCATAAAACTGTATACTGAGTAATCAATAAACTTGTACTGAAAATATGAACTGTCATAAAATCTGTGCTGAAATTAAAATCATGACATAATACTGGAATTTGAAAATCTAAAAGCGCAAACTATCATAAAATCTATTATCAAGCTGAATATATGTAACATAACTCTGGAAACATGTACTACATATATATACTGAAAACCACACCAAACTTGTACCCAGGGAAAATCTGGTCTAACCTGGCGGAGTAACTCACGCACAGGCAGAGCGGGGGATCTAAGCTGGTCTAACCCGGCGGAATGTTACATCGCTCGGGCAGAGCAAACTAAATTGGTCTAACGCATGCGCAGAGCAACTACACTAAAGGGGAGGGTACGCATATGGTGGTTCAAAAACTACTATAATATAATATTGTGACCATAATTATTCTGAAATAATTATTTCTGTACCGAACATAATTATAAACTGTACTATAATAAATTCTAAAATATTTCTGAATCTACTAAATAGTATAAATATTTTTCCGTCTAAAATAAATCATAATTAAATCTAATAACGCGTAATTAAATCATAATTGGCTGTATTGAAAACATATAAAATATATATAGTTATCCACTCACAAAGTGCGCTAATCCTGAGCTGGGTCTGGATTCTGAGATCTACCCGCTATCGGCACACCTCCTATATCATAGGGTGTAAAAATACATAATTAGTACCGATATGTATTATAACTATTAAAATCTAAATATTCTAATATCGTAAAATTATTACCCGCTAAACCACTGGGTATAATTCTGACTACCCAACTAATTTCCTAAAATTTTCTTTTTTTTTTTTTTTTTTTTTTTTACACTAAGCTTTATATATATAATACACGTGTATTATTGTAATACACGTGTATTACAATTCCTCCCCCCTTATAAAAATTTCGTCCTCGAAATTCGTATACCTCTCTGAAACAAATGAGGATACTGAACTCTCATCTGATTCTCTCGCTCTCATGTAGCCTCTTCCACTGCATGATTCCTCCATAGAACTTTAATTAGCGGAATAGTTTTATTACGCAGTACTTGCTGGCGATAATCCACTATCTGAACAGGTTCCTCGTCATAAGTCAAGTCTGTCCTCAACTGAACTGGCTGAGTATCTAGAATGTGAGAAGGGTCAGGTATATACTTCCGCAACATAGAAACATGAAACACATCATGAATGCGTGACAACTCAGGTGGTAATGCTAAGCGGTACGCAACCACACCAACCCTTTCTAGAATCTCATATGGCCCAATATATCTAGGACTTAGTTTTCCCTATTTCCCAAAACGAAGTACACCCTTCCATGGTGAGATCCGTAAAAAGACTCTGTCTCCTACTGCAAACTCTAGCTGTCTACGGCGTTTATCCGCATAACTCTTCTGTCTGTCTTGAGCTGCCTTGAGTCTGTCTCTGATAATACTGACTTTCTCACTAGTGGCTTGAATAATCTCTGGACCCAACAATTTTCTTTCTCCAACTTCATCCCAACAAATCGGAGTTCTGCATTTTCTTCCGTATAAAGCCTCATACGGCGCCATCTGAATGCTAGACTGATAACTATTATTATATGCAAACTTCATCAATGGTAAATAATCATCCCAATTACCCTTAAGCTGCAACATACAAGCTCTGAGCATATCCTCTAAAATCTGTATAGTTCTCTCCGACTGCCCATCTGTCTGAGGATGAAAAGCTGTACTAAAGTTTAACTTAGTGCCTAAGGCCTTCTGTAAGCTATGCCAGAATCTAGAAGTGAATCGAGGGTCTCTATCTGATACGATGGACACTGAAGCCCCATGTAACCGTACAATCTCACTCACATACAAATGAGCCAGCCTATCTAATGAGTATGAAATCTTATAAGGCAGAAAATGAGCAAACTTTGTGAGTCGATCAACAATCACCCAAACACTATCATGACCCCTTCGAGTACGAGGAAGCCCAACAACAAAGTCCATGGTGATATGTTCCCACTTCCATTCAGGAACTGGAAGTGGTTGAGATAATCCTGCTGGCCTCTGATGTTCTGCCTTAACCTGCTGACAAATCAAGCAGTGAGTTACAAACTCTGCAATCTCTCTTTTCATACCTTGCCACCAGTAATGTTCTCTCAAAGTACGATACATTTTAGTGCTGCCAGGATGCATAGCATAAGCTGAGCTGTGAGCTTCTTCTAAAATCTGTTTCTTTAACTCTGAGTTACTCGGAACACAAAGCCTGTTACCCATAACTAATGTCCCATCAGCTTTCAACATTAAATCAGTTCGCATTCCATTCTTTACTTCTTGCTTAAGTTTAACTAAATTAGGATCCTGATCTTGCATCTCTCGAATCTGATCAATCAACATAGGCCTGACTTGAAAATGTGCTAGAAGGACTCCAGATTTGGCTACAGACAATTCAACCCCCATAGATCTTAATTCAACTAACAATGGAAGATAAGTCACTCTCAAATAAGCAATAGAGCTAGAAGACTTCCTGCTGAGTGCATCTGCTACCACATTCGCCTTACCTGGATGATAGTCAATCGTACAGTCATAATCTTTTATTAACTCTAACCATCTCCGTTGTCTCAGATTCAAATCTTTCTGTGTGAACAAATACTTCAAACTTTTGTGATCAGTGAAAATTTGACATGTAACACCATATAGATAATGTCTCCAAATCTTCAAGGCGAATACTACTGCTGCTAATTCTAAATCATGAGTTGGATAATTCAACTCATGCTTCTTAAGCTGCCTAGAAGCATAAGCTATCACCTTACCATGCTGCATCAATACACAACCTAACCCCTGTCTAGAAGCATCACTGTAAATTATAAATCCTTCAGTGTCAGATGGAAGAGTGAGAACAGGAGTTGAAGTCAATCTCTTTTTAAGCTCTTGGAAGCTATCTTCACATTCATCAGTCCACACAAACTTTACATTTTTCCTAGTCAACTTTGTAAGCGGTGCAGCAATCTTAGAAAAGTCTTTAACAAATCTTCGATAATAACCTGCTAGACCAAGAAAACTTCTAATTTCTGTCACACTAGCTGGTCGCTCCCAATTTACTACAGCTTCAATTTTCTGAGGATCCACATAAATTCCATCTGCTGAGATCACATGGCCCAGAAATGCAACTTTATCTAGCCAAAACTGACATTTGCTGAACTTGGCATATAACTGTTTATTTCTCAAAATCTGTAGCACCATCTTCAAATGCTCTACATGCTCCTCTGTACTCCGTGAATACACAAGAATATCATCAATAAAAACTATAACAAATCGATCAAGATAGGGACGAAATACCCTATTCATAAGGTCCATGAATGCAGCTGGAGCATTAGTTAACCCAAATGGCATTACTAAAAACTCATAATGCCCATATCGAGTTCTGAAAGCAGTCTTAGCCACATCAGTATCTCTGATCTTTAACTGATGATACCCTGATCGTAGATCGATCTTTGAGAAAATCTTTGCACCCTGTAACTGATCAAATAAATCATCAATGCGAGGGAGTGGATACTTGTTGCGTATAGTGACTTTATTTAGCTCCCGATAATCAATGCATAGCCTCAAAGTTCCATCCTTCTTTTTAACAAACAATACTGGTGCTCCCCATGGTGATACACTAGGTCTGATGAAACCCTTATCTACCAATTCTTGTAACTGAGTCTTCAATTCTTTTAACTCTGAGGGGGCCATTCTGTATGGTGCTTTGGAGATAGGAGTTATGTCTAGAACCAAATCAATACCAAAATCAATCTCTCTATCTGGTGGTAAGCCCGAAAGATCTTCAGGAAATACATCTGGAAAATCTCTTACCACTGGAATATCTTCTAATGCAACCCCATTGACTCTGGTATCAATAACATGTGCCAAATAAGCTGAACATCGTTTTCTGAGCAACCGTTTAGCTGTCATAGCAGATATAACACAGGATGGAAGAACTCGTCGCTCTCCACAAAAAATAATATCAGGCTCTCCATGTTTTCTGAATATAACTTCCTTTCGAAAACAGTCTACAGTAGCATGGTGACTAGCTAACCAATCCATCCCAAGTATTGCATCAAAATCATGTATAGCAAGAGGAATTAAATCTGCTACCATCTCACTACTACCCACTTTGATAACACAACCCCGAAATACATTCTCAGCCAATAATGATTCTCCAACTGGTGTGGCTACCACCAAACTACAATCTAGGGGTTTTGCCATTCTATCCGCATGCACAGCAAAGATATAGGAAATAAAAGAATGCGTAGAGCCCGGATCAATTAAAATATAGGCCTCTCGGCCAAAAATAGTCAGCATACCTGTAACCACATCTGGGGTAGCCTGTGCCTCTTGCTGAGTCAAAGCAAATACACGTGCCTGGCTACGAGGTCGACCTGGTTGACCCCTCTGTGGATCTCTACTAACTCCTAAAGCTCTAGGTTGTACACCAGTACTAGAGATAGGCTCTCCTGTCTGAGATCCTCTAGGCCTCTGAATATTGCCACTGCCACCTTGAAAACCCTGAGAAGCTGTACTCTGTACTAAGTTGCTACTCTGAAGAAGATGAGGGCAATCTCTCCTCAAATGTCCAGCTTGTCCGCAATGGTAGCAACCTCTAAAACCTCTCAGACACTGTCCCTCATGACTCCTCCCACACATGGAACACTGAGGGTACCTTCTTATGCTTGCACTACTACTTAACTGGCTACCACCTCGGGGCCTCTGACTCCCTATGTTGCTTCCAACAGATGGAGGCACAATACTCTGACTAGAACTCTGTCTCTGTCCTCCTGATAGCATAGGGCTCTGACCATACCGTTGTCTACCAGAATACCCTGCCTGAGATGTCTCTCCTCCAGATGCTATACTGCTACTTGATCCACCAACTGACCAATTATGGCCTGGTCTCTACTTGAATGACTGGGCTCTACGTGCCTCTACTATGCTTCTCTCAACCCTCATTGCAGCCCCTACCAACTCACTGAAATCAATGTGCCCCATAGCTGTAATTGTTGTCCTGATATTGCCTCTAAGGCCCTGTTCAAACCTCTTACATTTATCCCTCTCATTCTGTATTGCATAAGAAGCGAACCTCGATAACTCTATAAAACGGTTCTCGTATTCCTCTACCGTCATCAATCCTTGTTCTAACTCAAAGAACTTACTAGCCTGGATGTCTTGGTAAACCATAGGAAAGAATTTAACATTAAATTCTTTACAAAAATCAGCCCAACTAATCACCCCTCCATATCTACGTGATACTGATCTCCACCAATGGTATGCCCCACCCTCAAGTAAAAATGTAGCAAAGGAAACTCTCTCATCATCAGTACATCTCATAACATCAAATATCCGTTCTACTCTAGTCAACCATGACTCTGCATCAGCTGGCTCTGTAGTGCCTGAAAAATTCTCTGCCCCCAAACCACGAACACGCTCTATTGTATTCTCTCTCTTAGGTGGTCCCTGTGTTTGTCTCTCCACTGCAACTGTAACTAAGTGAGCCAGTCTATCTATGTATTGCTCTAGGGCAGGTCTATCAGGCTGTCCCTGTGTAGGCTGTGTCACAGGTTGTGGTACTGGCTGAGGGTGCATCTCCTCTACAATAGGATCGGGCTGAATTTGAGGTATGGGTACAGGGGGAACTGACTCAGCTACTTCCTCTCTAATAGATTCATCCATTCTATCTGATACTAAGGGAGCTCCCAGTTCAGCCACAAGTTTTGTGCGAGGTCGGCCACGTGGACGCATGATGAAAGTCTATAAAATGCAACAATTTATTAATGACATCTCTAATATGCATGTATCATGTACTAGTCTACAGAATCTAACAACCATGCTCTGATACCAAACTGACAGGACCCGACCCGACCTCTCCTCGAGAATCGAGACAGATCCTGCGATGACATGTGACTAACATACTCTTTACTCATACATATGATACAATGAGGCTACCTGCCTCAACAAAAGTGTACATCCAATATACAAAAACATATACAAAGACATAAACTAAGACACTTATGCAGCTATGCACGTTGGCCCAACCTCAAAAGGTGATGACTGTATCACACTGCACAAAATCCTGTGACAACCTGGAAAAAATAGGGAAAATAGGAAAAAGGGTGAGCTTGTGGCTCAGTGAGTGGACATAATCTGAAAATATCATATATTTTATATGTATTGTACACGTATAAATCTGTATGATAAAATAATCATAAAACTGTATACTGAGTAATCAATAAACTTGTACTGAAAATATGAACTGTCATAAAATCTGTACTGAAATTAAAATCATGACATAATACTGGAATTTGAAAATCTAAAAGCGTAAACTATCATAAAATCTATTATCAAGCTGAATATATGTAACATAACTCTGGAAACATGTACTACATATATATACTGAAAACCACACCAAACTTGTACCCAGGGAAAATCTGGTCTAACCTGGCGGAGTAACTCACGCACAGGCAGAGCGGGGGATCTAAGCTGGTCTAACCCGGCGGAATGTTACATCGCTCGGGCAGAGCAAACTAAATTGGTCTAACGCATGCGCAGAGCAACTACACTAAAGGGGAGGGTACGCATATGGTGGTTCAAAAACTACTATAATATAATATTGTGACCATAATTATTCTGAAATAATTATTTCTGTACCGAACATAATTATAAACTGTACTATAATAAATTCTAAAATATTTCTGAATCTACTAAATAGTATAAATATTTTTCCGTCTAAAATAAATCATAATTAAATCTAATAACGCGTAATTAAATCATAATTGGCTGTATTGAAAACATATAAAATATATATAGTTATCCACTCACAAAGTGCGCTAATCCTGAGCTGGGTCTGGATTCTGAGATCTCTACCCGCTATCGGCACACCTCCTATATCATAGGGTGTAAAAATACATAATTAGTACCGATATGTATTATAACTATTAAAATCTAAATATTCTAATATCGTAAAATTATTACCCGCTAAACCACTGGGTATAATTCTGACTACCCAATTAATTTCCTAAAATTTCCTTTTTTTTTTTTTTTTTTACACTAAGCTTTATATATATAATACACGTGTATTATTGTAATACACGTGTATTACAGTTAATGAGTTAATGAGTCAAAGAGCCAATAAAAGCCAAAACAAAGGCCATTTCGAGCTATTAAAAATAGAAAGACAAAAGGATTAATTGAAACAAAGAAAAAAAGAGACAGAAAGATTTGGAAACTAAGAAATGGTAGAATAACAAATCAAAGAAAAATAATAAAAAAATGAGGAAGTATTCGGTTTACATTCTTGTTTAAGATAACAAAAATTCAGAAGAGAATTTTATTTAGAAAAAAAAAATGCAAATGTGAGATTGAGATGGGTTTACATTTGGCATAGATGACAGAAAGATATAAGCTGGAGAAACTGGAATCAAAGAAGTATAATGCAGAGGGATACGGTCTTTCAAACCCATAATGGGTAAAAACTGTCATATACTTCTGTTAACTCCATTTTCATTTTCTTCAGCGATCAAGGATTTAAATGAAAAAAAGTGCAATTAAGGACTTAAGTGATTGCTTTTTTTTTTTTTTTAAACGTGTGATTTCTGAGTTCTTTTCATCAAACAACAAGGATTGAACTAATCAAAACCCTAAACAAACAAATGAAGCAATACGTTTGCTTCCTTGGTTTCTATGTACATGTGGCTTCGAATTATGGGGCGCAAAATCCACACCTTTGTTGAGCAATAGGCATTTACACATTAAAGATATTTTGATACCATGGATAACAATGGGCTAGTATATCATCACTTTGTTATTTCTCCTTACCTATTTCCATGCTCTCTATTGATAAAGTCAAGTAATTAATTGATTTAAGGTATTTTAAGATGGCTAATGAAAATGGGACAGGGCAGTTGATTTTGGAGTATTGGCATGAGATAATGATTATATAAATAGAAGGAGAAAAGCAAAATATAGGAGTAGATCTCATGAAATCTAAATTTCTCAACTGATCACCCAATTGACGAATTATAAGTTACAGGAAGTAAGAAACCAAATCCAAATCATCGCATATTTTACAAAGGCAGCAACCTTGTAGAAAAACTACATATAACCGGAAAACCCTAATTTTAACCTAGCACTTGTCCTCAGCAGAGGACCCATTAACAAAAGTCTCCATCTGCAAACCAGCTTTAGGTTTCTTTGGCTTGTACCATACAGCACAAATAAGATATATTATAAGATTTATGACACCCAGTATGGCTAGAAGAGCATAGAAAAGATCAAGCCTCCCATGGTTTATATTGTCTGCTAACCATCCTTGTCCTCCATTGCTTCCTGTCACTTTCTTCACAACTGATACCAAGAAGCTACTAACAAAGAAACCAAGCGATAAGGTTGTGAGGAAGAGACCAGTGCTCATAGTCTTCATTCCTTTGGGTGACTGAGTTATGAAAAAATCGAGTTGACCGGTGTATATAAAGGCCTCGCCAGCACCCACCAAGAAGAATTGTGGGATCAATAAGAATACACTTATGGGCAGAGTTGCAGTATTGCCACCCACGGCTCTTGCCACTGACAGCCGTTTCTTCTCAGCTAGTGCTGCCGCTGCCATTCCCACAGTTGATAGGACTAGGCCTATGGCCATTCTTTGAAGGTTGGAGAAACCTGTTTCAGAGATACAGTCATGAAGATTAGTACAACTTAATACAATTTTATACCCTTGATTTTAAGCATACTATAATCTCATTGCACTGGTTTAATTTATTTGTTTTATATATACCTGGCTTTCCTTTCCATTTCTTCCAAAGAGGCATAATGAGACGGTCATAAACAGCCAGAGTGAACAAAATAGCACCAACAAAAAAGACAGTGAGAGAGCCTGCTGGGATTTGGAAATTCCCCATTGATCTTTCCATGGTGGTTGCTTGCTCAACTGAAAAGGTGATCATCTGCGCGTAAATAGTCCAAAAAATAATGGTTGTGGCCCATATTGGCAGGAGTCTTGCCATCATTTTCACTTCCTCCACCCTTGTAACTGGGCAGAGCTTCCAAGGGTTTGGACTGGAACCGGCCTCAAAATCTCCCTCTGCAACAATGGCAGCCTTGTCCAAGAAGCTGAAAGAGAATAGAAAGTGCATGCAAATGAGACAAATAGGTTAAAGTACTTGAACAAATCTTGCTTATATTTTTCATGCCGTGGGTGTCAATTGTTTTGGGGTTCGAATCGGCTCACACTAGACTCGATCGACATTCGGTTTATATTTAATAGAAAAAGAATTAAAATTTCATATTTGTATTTTTGGGTGGATAATTCCATATGAGATTACTAAGTGGGAACTTACCCAAATTGATCCGTGTGATGAATTCTTGACGCTTCAGGAGTATCTTCATACAACATGCTAATATCGTATGGAAGATCCATCTTTCTCTTCCTTGTAGCAGCTGCAATAACTTGCAAAATCTGGACTATGGGGCTTCCGACGCTTTTCTTGTATCTATATCTTTTGGTCCCGGATAAGAATAATAAGATGGCAATAAACATGGCGACTGAACAAATCCCATAACCCCAGCTTCGATCCACTTCATCTTGTATGTAGACAAGCACGGTAACCGCCATCAGAGTCCCCAGACTAATAAAGAAGAAGAACCTGCTGAAAAAATAGGCCATTTGCGCTTTCTCCTTCTCATCTTTCTCATCAAATTGATCACTTCCAAAACCTGACACACTTGATTTTAGGCCACCGGTTCCTAATGCAATTAGATATAAAGCAATGTATAAAATTCCCATTTGGAATCCACTGGCTTGTTCGCATGTATGATGAATAGCAGATGCATGGCATGGACGAGGACGTAGCTGTGGCAGTTTTGTCACCAGTGCTAACATTCCAGTGCCCTAAATTCATGATAATTTCATCACAAAAACCATAAGTTAGAAACGGAGAGAAGAGCGCTGTACTTTCTTTACGGAAATTGGAAACAGATTTTGGGCATAAGAAGGAATATTAGAGTTATGTTATTATCATTTTTTATGCCAGTGCATGGAATTGGAAGCATTTAATAAAACCTACCAGTATCTGTATGGTGGTAAATATAGCAATTGTTTTGTATCTGCCAAGGAATGAATCAGCGAGAAAGCCTCCAAGTAAACAGAGGAGAAAGGAAGTGCCCATGAAATCAGTCACAATATTGGCCGAAGTGGCACTAGCCAGATGCATTGTTCCCACCAAGTATGTCACAAGGTTTACGGCAATACCCATGGTTGAAAGCCTCTCGCATAACTCGATCCCTGTAAAATGTTTTGTAAAATTAAGCTACTTATATAAAATATTTAATCTCCATTAGATGTTTTTACTAAATGAAGATTAAAAGTGCTTAATTTATGCAATTAAAAGAACAAAATAGTTGATTTCATTTTCCTTCTTTTCACTTTTTTGTCTAATTGAGATTTATGTTGTAGGACTGTTATATTGGAGAGAATAATGAAAAGCCTCTGGGAATGCAGCAGTGAAAGTGTTGCCACAGGGCATACTAACATTGGCTGCCATGTCCTATTTTCTATGCTATGAATAGATTATTCCTGCTTGAATGACTATAAGAAAAGGTCTAAAATCATCGAACATTTTTAAATTATTCTTCTCTAGCAATGGAATGTTAGCTGAAAGTGAATTAGCCTTTTTTGCTTTTTTTTTTCCTTTCCCCAAAAAGTGGGTTATATAATAATTTGTAAATATAATGGCATGTAAGAAGAAGTGGAGAACAGATAGGTGATAGAAACTGAGAAAATCTCCACGGTTCACGTGCATGGATGACCCAGATAGAATATCTTCCTTATCCCATCTAATTCCAAACAGAAAATGACATGAATATTATCATAATATGAAGTATAGATGAACTTTGAGTTTTGGGAGGGGTCCCATTGAGTTTGTCCCCTTATTCCCTCTCCCTACCGCCACACTGATCCACCTAAATATAAAAGTGAAATAGACACAATAAATTAAGAAACCTAGAATATTGATCATCACAAAATTTTTTTGACTTTGTAAAGAAAAGCCATGAATATATTAGTCTAAATTGCTAATAAATTAACTTTTGCTTTGCTTGTAAAGCCTTTGTTTAGACCTAAAAAAACCATCAGCGCTTTTGCATGCGTGAAACACCTGCCTGTTACTATTGTTCTGTTGTTCATGCTTAGGTATTATGAATCACCAAGCATCAAGAGTTTAACTAGACCTAAAAAAAACTCTCTTTATCTTCTCTCTCGTCCAAGTAAATTAAACTCCCTTGAGTAGCCTTATAATTCATAGATATATCTCTCTGAAATGATTAACTTATCCAAATAAACGATCAAAACAGAAAAATGCTTGCATGCAGAAATGGACATTAACTAATAAAATCTTGAAGTCCTGATAGTAATAAGAGAACTATATGTCTAGAGAAGTGTTAAATTTCTTAACAGGAGTTGATATCATGCATGTGATATATCTGAAGCCGAGCTCTACAAATGATGAGCATTATATACAATAAAAAATGCATCACATATATAAAGAATCAAAAGGGAGAACAAACCTAGGATAAGCGCAGCGGGAACCCAGCCACCAGTTTTAGACCTCTCAGCAGGTGAACCTTTGTAGTCTATGGCATCGGCAACTGCCCAACTCATTTTGCCCTCCTGAGAAACAAAAAGGTTTTAGAAGATTCTTGTGTTAGACATGGTAATATAAATTAAGAAGAAAATATTTCAATTGCCATTGACTAGCAGGCAAGTTTCCCAAAGAATAATGAGAAAACCTATGTTAAGTTGCCAACCATTTCCAAAGTTTCAACCGGGAAGAGAGCACAAAATGCTGAAAATGAAAGCTTGGAAACTAAGGAAAGATGCTTTCTTTTCAAAATTCCAACTCACAACTCTAATGTGTTGAGAGCTTCAGCTTTTATAGGCAAGAGTCTAATAAATTTTGAACTTAAGTGACCCGCCACTACATAATAAAGACAGATCACTGCTTGTTCTTGATAAAGGTAGGGATTAGGTTTATCGCATATTTAGTTGGAAGGTTCTAGTACTGATTAAAACTATATATAAATACATATATATATATATATATATATATATATACCCACACACACACACACACAATAGTGTTTGTTAGAAAATAGTGAAAATTTAAAGGTGATGTTGATTGAAGATGTTAATAAGAAGGAAATTCAGAATCTGGAACATTCAACACCAATACCGCCTTATTCATAATTCTCATCACATCTTCTTTGTGGTAGATTGGATAGGTATTGATTTGTGAACGTTATGAACCGCAGCACCTTAAGCATTGTAAGTGCTTTTGCTGCCCCACAAGGCCAAATCTTTCTACCTTATATCTTTCTGTATGGGCATAAAAATTAAAGGAATTAGAAAAGGTTTTTGTTCAATATTAGAGTGATCCCTTTTTGAAATGAAACAGGCCATTCAATAATTTTGATTTTTACTAGAAGTGGTATAGTTTATACCTGCATTGAACTGTCAATTTTGATAATAAAAAAAAAAACGCAAAAGGGTTTGGGCTGACTTAATGGGGTAGTTAATTGAGTTTCTTCTTTTACGTGTTTCCGATTTGAGTGGTTAAGCTAGCTCATATAGCTCATAGAATTACAGATCGATCAAAGATCTTTATATAATTGTTTTCTTCATTTTCAGAGACTCTAAATGGAGTTGACTATCATTGCAATTTGCAATCATTATTCAGTAGGGTCACGAGAGTTGACAAGAATCGAAACCGAAACGATCACTCATCGCTAGGTCTCATTCACTCGTTACACTAATGCATAAGATCAGGTTTACAAGGTATGCCCACATTTGGCCATGTGATTATCTACAAGTGCCAATGCAATTACGTTGTTTGCTCTTCACACGTGTAGAGTAATAATGCAACCACACCTGCACACGTACTAACAGACAGCACTCAAAAATGAAAAGCGATAAAACAGATACCCACCGGCCATTAGAGCAAACATGCAACATGTTAATATATATATAAAGTAAAAAACAAATGTTCCAAATCCACTGTATGTATACAGAAATAGCGAAAGGCCCCCCATCAATCAATGAAAACAAAGACCTATTACCAGACAATCTTATATGGGTCCTGCTCTCCCTTATTCCTTATAATTTTCCAGTTTCCACCAAGTACTTAAGTGCTGGTGCAGCTAGCCAAAGATTTGTTTATTCACCTTGACTTCTGCCCAGCGTAATCATAAATCACCACTAATACTCTCTACTACTACTACTACTAGGGTTTATCTACTTGATTAATTTGTTGTGTGTGCGATTGCTCCAAGTGTAAAGGGAAGACTTCTTTTTTTTTTTTTTTCCTTCTAAAAGTAAACATATGCAAGTGGTGGTCTGTGATTCTGTTCCAAATTATTGGCCTCATTGATCAACTTACTTGTTTGACAATCCATCGCATCGACATTAAAGATATGCACTTCCATTCTCATCATATCCAATTTTTGGCCACCCCAAGCACTCTTCTTAAATTGTAAATCAAAACTTATTCTCCAAATTTCATTTTTCTTTTTAAAAGGTTTTCTTAAGGTGGATATCCGGGTTATTAGGATGACAATTGGATGGGTTTTAGTAGAATACTCTTAAATTCGTATTGATACTGGTATCTACTTCAAAAATATAATATTAAATTATTTCAAAACTTTCAAATTCACTGTAATAAATATATAATATTTATCAAACTCACAATGAGTTATATACGAATTATAAAATTAATATAATAAAAAATATAAAATCATAACGCAGATTTTAAATAAAACCCATGTAAAATATATCAATTAATATCATATCACATGTTTAAGTTTTTAATTATAAAAGAAATAATAATCCTAATTCTATTAATATTTAAAATAGTCTTAGAAGAAAAAAAATAAAAAAAGCATATAAAATAATTAATATAATAAAAAAATCAAGAACAATTGAAATGAGATAAAAGAAATCGTTCTTTGGATATAGGGTTAGTATCAAAATGACGGTGTTTTAGCACTTATAGTATATAAAATAACGTTCTCATTTTTAGAAGAAAAAAAAAAGTAAATATCCACAGATATTTTTGTCAATTTGCTCTTCTCTTGAACTCATTATGGATTTTAACCTACTATTCTTAACTCATTCCAAATTTGCTTTGAATTTTACTAAATCCAACCCATCAGGGTTAGGGTTCAATAAATATTTACATCGGCAAGTTATTTTACCATCCCTAAGTATTACTTGTCAATTTAAATTAATTAGTTATTAATATTTGAAAAATTAACACTTTAGTCTCTAAAAAAAGTTAAAATGCCTCAACAGTTCCTCAATTTTTTTATATACCAATTTGTCCCTAGCGTTAGAACTATTCTATTAAATATTTTTTCTTTCACTATTTTATCCTCAACCGACAAAATGTGATATATATTAATATAATAATATGAATGATGATTTAAAAAATTATAATTAGATAATGATTACTAATTTTATATTAATTAGTTTTTAAGTAGCGAATAAAAATAAGAATATTGCATCTTGATTAATCTAAGATTACAAATAAAAGAAAAAAATCAAAATAATTGCGAAGTGATAAATTAAAAGAAAATGAAAACTCAACCAAACTCCAAATCATATCTATGCAATACCATCAATCACCGAACCATCATCCCAACAAGTAACACCACTTTCCCAACAACACTATCAAATCATGCAATACTACTAATTACCACTATTTCAACAACAACACCAAATGGCAAGCATGGTTATCATTAAAACACTAAAAAATAAACATCTAAATCTTTGTTGATGCCAACTCAAAAATATAATATTAGTCCAGATACAGTAGTATTAAACCTATATAATTAAGTGTCTATTAGCATAACAAATTTTATTTAATTAGGATTTTTAATTTTATTTAATTAAGATTTTTTATCTTAATAGAATCAGGATTAAATAAGATTTATGGAATCTATATATAGATAGAATAATTATTGTAAAAGAAAATGAATCATTCACATATTCAATATACAACTTTTCAACTTTCATCTCTCTATTTAGTTAGCTTTACTTTATTCAACGAAACTTTAATCTTAATTTCTCATAAATTCAAGATGACTCTTACAGAAACACTGGACACTGGACATACAAAAATTTAATTGATTAAAATTTATGCGCAAACACCCTTATTAATAGAGGATTGGAGGTAAAAAAAATAATAAATTATCGCCGGAGTGGGAGACAATCAAGCTGATCAATGCGTCGTGCCCGCCAAGAAAGGTTGTTCTGCCTGGCCTCTAGTAGGCAGTAGCCATGTGATTGTCGTGCTTGACTTCTCGTGGTTGCACAACCGTTGAATAAACATGGCTAAGGTTTGGTGATGTGTAGATATTTGGTGGCTGCAGTTTGATGGTGTTTGGTGGCTGCAGTTTAATGGTGAGATTTGTCAACAATTTCCCTTTAAAAGACTTAGATTTTTTGTTTTTGGTAAATTAATATGTGTCATTATTTATTTTATATTAATTTTTATTATTTTAAAAGAACTTTTCTATTGAAAAATAAACTATTTATTTAGTTTGATGGACATTTGTCAAATTTTTATTTAAGAATCATAATAAAAGATTTTATTATCTTTAAAAAGTTAATTTTAACGTAATAATTTTAACAGTAGAAATTAATCAAAGTATTAAAATAATATAGAAATTAACTAAATTTTATATTTTAAAAAAAAAATTAAAATGACAATTTCCTTTAGCAATTCAACATCGAACTTGCTTAAATCAAAGCGGAACTTAATTCTTCAGAATCATGCACCGTATACAAATTTTTATAATTTCATCTCTGTTTCTTTATATATATATATATATATATATATTATTTATTATGAATATAAACCATATTACTTTCACTTAATTTTGATACGGATAGGATTCATTCAAACCCATTAATTTACCACCATCAGAGTATTAAAGTTTTTATTAATGTAACAGCAAATTAGATCTAATTTGAGCATACATTATCTTCATGAACCGCCATTAAGTTAAAATTTGTTTAATAATTATGGATCTTTTGGCACTTCTCCGGCAAGCATATCATCACCAATATATAATACATATGTAGAATAACAATCCACTACTACAAAAAATATCTAGAGACTAGAATTACTTTGATGTGGTGGTTATGTTGTAAAATTAACAATGGCGATTGTATCTGTACCAAATCAAATCCATTATTCAGTAAATATTTCACGAGATATTGCCTACATATAATACCAGCCCAAATGTCCAATCAAGCTTAATATCTACTCTTTTATATTGGTTGCAGTACTACCATTAGTGTATTCTATCCTCTGAACAATTTTAACTCGGCAGTGTTCTATTTTATATTGGTTTTGTGGCACACAATTACATTAAATAAATGAGTGCTCCAAAATCCAAGAAATTACTAGAGAAATGAAAGAATCGACGAGGTTAAAGCAAGAATATGCTTGGTTTTACAAGTCCAATTTCTCTTTGATTCTACATGTGTAAAGTGAGCCAAGATAAACAACAATATCTTTATATCAAAAGGCATGCACTAATTTAGTGGTGATTAGATCGAGGTCGCTTTTATAATTGACATATCATGTTAATGTGATTCGCTCCATAAAGTTGGTGGCAGGCTAAGAAAATGAGTTGTGTTTTTAAAGGATATATTTTCAATGAGTAATCACGCACCGTTATGGATTATACAATTACGATAAAATATCAAATGAAAGGGCTCATGCACTCGTGCTTAATGTAATTTTTTTCTTAAACTTTACTTTGGGTAGCAAAGTTTGAATTATTGCACAATTATATGTAACCGAGGAAGCAGCCTTTCTTTTATTTTGAAAATATGGATCCCCGTTTGGACCGTTATTAGCAATTCATCATGATATCAACAATGAGATTGACAATTAATTTTACAAAAAGTTAAAAAAAAAAAAAATATAGTTCAAATTCGAAGGGAATCCAATTTTCTCTTATCTTAATAACTCTCCGCTTCAATTGCTTCTTAATTATTCCTTCTTATATATTTAAAGTGAACACAAATATATGAGTTGTTAAAAATTACAATACTAATTTAAGGCCTAATACATGGAGCATTCTAGAATCAAGATCCAATCTCAAAATATGAAAGATTTTAGAACCAAAGTCCAAGTCTAAGTTATAAAAAATTTTAAAATCAAAGACCAAACTCAAGATACGGAGGATTGTAGAATCAAAGTCTAAGCCCAAGTTCTGAAAATATCCAATATAGGTGTGTATATTTTTGGTGTAGGATAAATATGAAAAATTGTGTCGTTGAAATTTTTTTAGAATATTTAATTTGTATGGTTTAGATTTAGTGACAACAAGTATAAATACACATCGTCTCATTTAGTTTAGCTATTAAGTGAATAAAACTTGATCTAGTATAAAGAGACATCAAATGTCTAGTAGCTTGAACAAGTGATAAGAGTGATCAAGTGTTAGAAACTTAATTAAGTGAGAAAAAGTGATCAAGTATTTAAGAACTTGATCAAGTGAGAGGAAGTGATTAAGTATTCAAAAAATTTGATTAAGGGTTGAGAGTTAAGAGTTGTTAGAGAGTTGAACAAAGTAATAAGCTCAACAAAGAGAGTGTAAATGTTGAATTGCGATTGTTATATTGTAAGTGAGAACGAGTGATAGTTTCTAAAGTTTGTATTGTAAGTTTTATGTTTAATGTATAAAAGTATTAATAAAAGTGTTTTATTTGTGCTCTATTGTATTCAACAATTAGTATCAAAGTTGCGAGTACTCGGATCTTGGAATCCAATAATTGGTACCAAAGCTGTGGTTGCTAAGATCTTGGAGTCCAATAAACAGTATCAGAGCCAAATTATTCAGGGCATAGAACAGTAGTCGAAGTATTATTTTACTATTTATACAGGTACAGTTCAAATATATGGTACCATTATTAGAGTCTGGTGTAGTTTTATGAATGGTGTATATTTAGAAAAGTTCTGTCAAAATGATTAATATTGCCTAAGGAGTCTGGATTTTAAGTGAGACTGTTGTGACTTCTTCAATCTTTTTTGAAAAATTTATTGGTGTATAATTTGTTGTGATATGGTGTGTGTGATGTGTATAGATGTATATAATTTCAAAAATTAAATATGCAACGGAAGTATTCATACATATTAAACAATATGTAACATATTCAAGCATGTATGATCATTCAAGTACATATATATCTCATATATATATTTCATGCATAATATAAAATGAATAACAAATAAATAACCTACCCGGATATGAAGGTAGCTTTACAATTCTTCAAGAACTCCAAGCTTCAATTTGTTGAGCTCACCTTGAAGTGTTCTCTTGCACAATTCCAGTTCACAACTAAATCTGGTGGGATTGTGAAGCTAGAATGGCAGCCTTGAATTTCCAGCAAATGATTGTTTTAACACTTAAAATAATTTGTCCTTATGAATGATTACTACCAAGAGATGAGAAGAATTAGGTGTTTTCTATAGTTCTTTACAACTCTATATATTGTACCTTGGTAAGCCTTTGCATTTTCTCTTAACACTTTGAGAAAAACACTTAGGAAAAGCTCTCAATTCTCTCTCCTTTCTCCTAGAACGAATTTCACTCTTTCTTGCACACATTGAACTCTTTCAATTCTTTCTTAAGTGCAAAGAATGATTTCTCTTAGTGCTCCACCACCACTTAACCATGTTTGCTATTACAAACATTAATCTATCATATTTTTCACTCACTAATTTGATTCAACCAATTGAATCAATTTCTAGAGAGTAAATGGCATTTAATCAATGTTAAGTGGTTTTACCACTTCCTTAGTGCATCATTTAAGAATTACTAAGTGATCAACATTCCTTATTATTAATAACAAGTGCATTCTCCATTAGTAAATGGTGTTTGCCACTTATTCCAATTAATAATAATAATTTGATTAATATATAAAATATTAATAATTCAAAACTATTTTGAATATTTACATTTACCATATATGTATTTACCAAGCAAGGTAAATAGGTAAATACATGGTAAATAATTTACGGAGCAAGATTATGTTACTTGTCAAATTCTTATTGGTTAACAACTCTTGTAAACCAATAATGTATTTTCTTTCAAATTATTGACAAGTGAATAATAAAAGGAACCTTGAATCATTTTTCATTTTGCTGGAAATTGTTGGATCAATTGTTCAATCCAATTCGCTGCCCCAGTGCACAACGAGTACACTTCATATTGTGAGACTCTCTAGGTCCATGTCTGATTTGTCATATGAAACTATTTCATACGTCTGTGAACAATGTCCCACACACATGTTACAGATATTACAAAACGGCGCATTAGACTATACAAGTTGAGGTTATAACATATTCGTATAATCCTTCCATCATAAATATCCTAGAAGAGCGGAGATATAGATCAACACCGTCAAGTCTCCATGTGCTCAACCATAAACTTATCTCTAAATTTTTATTTCAATAAATAATATCCGTAAACACTTTTACGATATTATTTTTCCGAGAATAAAATTAATTCTTGGATATGTCTGCTTATGGCCATAAGATTTTCTGAAATACAACCTTGGAGTTTCAGGATATTTTACTCACCCAATTGAGTTGATAGATTCCATATCTGTACACACCGGACTTCATGAGCATCGGACCATACCCAGAGATACCCAGCGGTCAGACCATAAAAGGTATCTGACATGTGTGGAACCAAAGTATGATGGATCACTCACAAGTCTACCGTGGCACTCAGGTCTAAGGACCACGAATACTACTCAACTCGAAAGATCCTCCATTGACAACTTTATGGGATGTCTATTGGAGATCTTTGTGAGTCTGTTCAATATTCAGTCCTTACTGAATACTTGTATCTCTATACGAGTTTCCACTAAACTCATGGTCTGCTAAGACTAACCATCTGAACTATTTAGATATAGACATACACTGATCTATATTTATTAAAGTCTTCACTAACAGACCCGCATTAGTGAAGATAGATCAGGAACATTAAGTTTAAGAACATATTTGCATAACAACATTTCTTAGCACCATTTGCAACTGATTGCAACTACGTCATTACTAATATATTCTTAGGTCTTTGTTCTATTTCAGACAAGGCTCTAACTCTTTAGATTTTGCTAACTCTTATAACCTGATAACTCTTATCAGTGCTATCTTTTAGCATTTATATATTTTAGCATTACTAACTCTTAGTTCTGATCTAAACTCCTTTAGATCAGATCTGAACTCTTTCAGATCATACAATGTCTAAAACGTTACAAGCATCTTACCATATTTGTATATAAAATAATTAGTGATATATTGAAATCATAATTGTATAAACATAAAGCAAATATTTATACACAAAAGGGATGGCGCGTAAGCACAAATCCCAACATAATTCATATAAAAAAATATATAGGCATTATTACTGTGGTGATAGTGAAAGCGCTGTTAAGAGTAATAACAAGACGATCAGAGATTAACCTTGGTGAAGCCTCATTTGAGTTGTGAAGGATTTGGAACTCTACAAGCTTATAGTTTGAGATCAAGCTTATCCAGTATTATTAAAGTCTTACTGGCACAATAGGAGACCTTCAAGTAGTTAGAAGAATTAAGAAGTTCAACAACCAAAATTAAAATACATAGGCGTTGATGGAGTCTTACTTGCAAGGCTAAGATCTTTGGGAGATCATTGATAGGAATTAAGTGAAGTAGCCAACAAATGAGGCCACTTTGAAAAAGTGAAAGGTGAAAACTAGTAAGATTATATTCGCCATTAAGACCACAGTTGAAGAACAGATATTGGAGCACATAAAAAAAAAAGCAAAGACGCTAAATGAAGCATGAGACACTTTTGCATCACTCTTCTTAAATAAAAATAACACGCGACTACAGCTTCTAAAGAATAAGCTATTATCGATAGCACAACGCAACATGACGATCAACCAATACTTCACAAAAGTAAAGTCTTTGCACTGTAAAATATCTTAGTTATATCATGCCGTCGCTATTGCTGAATCTAGAATGAAAAGAATTATCATCCATAGTTTGAGACCTGAGTATAAAAGCTTTGTCACTGCTGTACAAGGTTGGTCAACCCAACCATCTCTCATTGAATTTAAAATTTTGCTTGTTGATTGAGAAGTGATTGTCAAGCAAATGAGTGAGATCTCATTAAAAGACGTTAAAGAAGCACTCTTTGTTGACAAAAAAAAATATTGATTTAAACGACGTGCTAGTGTAGGATCCAAAAAAGATGATGACAAGTCAAGAAGTCATCAAGAATGTAGCTTATATACAGAAGGAGCATGAAGGACTAGCGATAATAATAGTCAATTTAAGCAACAAAAAAAGTTTGAAGGGAAATATTACAATTGTGGAAAAAATTGGTCACATGGTAAAAGATTGTTGGTCCAAGAAGAGATATGATAAGAGTAATGCTGCCACATTAAACTTATAAAGGAAAATGAAGAAGAGTAGGATGTTGAAGCATCAGTCGCTTTAGTGAAAAAAGACTTATCACTCTCAGTAATAATTTTATGAAAGAAGTGACTATAAAAATGATTAGACCGTTGACTTCAGATGTTCTGATCACATAAGCATGGAAAAACTTTGTGGTGCTATGAAAAAGGCAATAGATTACCATGGTAAGTTACCGCAGCAAAAGGATAAGGTCGAGGTGGACATTGATACTCAAGGAGACGAGTTGTACTCCTTCATTAACATATCTATTAAGAGTTGTGCTAGCAAGCAACAAGATTAGACCAAAGATTTTTAAAAGAATGTCTATTCCCCTATGAACAAGCTTTAAGATCAAGTAGAGAAGCTATGTAAAGAGTTTAAAGCTACCAAAGAGGATGTAGTGCTGTGTAAGCCAGTGGTGAAGAATGAGACTGCTACTGCTCAAGTTACGATGGTTGTACCGAGAGTTGAAGGTTCTCATACGAAGGAGTTCAACAGTAAGAAAGGTGGTAAGGAGGTTACTGAAAATATCGAGTCTCATCTTTAAATAAAGCAAGGAGAAGAATCTGTTCCGCCAATGTTCGAAACAAGTGGTAGCCGAGAACAACATGTTAAAATGAGAGAAATAAATAAGGAACACATCAAGCAGAAGGCAAAGAAAAAAAGGGTGAGAGATAAGAAGGGCAAAGTTCTTGCAAAATTAGAGGAGTTGAACAAGCATGCACAAGTAGTTGAAAGTGTAATTTAGAAGTTGAAAATTCTTCTAGGTGTTCCTAACCACAATAAGGTGTTTGATGGTGGTGCCTCTAAAAAGAAGTGCTTGAGCTATAAACATAAAGGGCTTGGTCACAGTAATTGGGGAATTTAAAATGATGAAATTGCCCTAGAGGTTGAAGAACCTAAGAATTACATAAATGTTGAGAAACTTGGTGAAAATAAAATTGTTGTAGATACCAACAAAGAGAATCCTACAAAAGAGCTAGAAGATAAGGAGTTCAAGGATAAAGAGACGACTTTGAAGGATTATAAATAAATACTTGAAGAAAAAAGAAAAGTTGTGCTCACAGAAAAGACAAAAAGGAAAGAGAAAATGAATGCTACAACATTTGAGAATCAAGGTCCAAGTCTAACACATGGAGCATTCTAAAATCAAGGCCCAAGCCTAAGATATGGAGGATTCTAGAGTCAAAGCTCAATCTCAAGTTCTAGAAATATCTAAGGTAAGTAGGGGTATTTTTGGTGCAGGATAAGTATGAAAAATTGTGTGGTTGATAAAATTTTAAAATATTTAATTTGTATGATTTAGATTTAGCGACAACAAGTATAAATACCCCCCCTTTCTTATTTAGTTTAAACATCAAGTTAAAAGAACTCAGTCTAGTGTAAAGAGGCATTAAGTGTCTAGTAGTTTGATCTAATGATAAGAGTGATCAAGTGTTCAAAGAACCTGATCAAGGGTTAAGAGTTAAAACTTGTTAGAGAGTTGAGCAAAATAATAAGCTCAATAAAGAGTGTAAGTATTAAGTTGTGAGTGTTGTATTGTAAATGAAAAAGAATAAGAGTTTTTAAAATTTGTATTGTAAATTTTGTGTTTAATGTATAAGAGTATTAATAAAAGTATTCTATTTATATTTTATTAAATTCAATAATTAATATTAAAGCTGTGGGTTTTCGAATCGTATAATCTAATATAAACATGAATTGGTGACCAAAATTGTCTCATGCTTTTTTTTTTTGTCTTAGTAAATATTGATACATGGTGCAAAAAGAGTTGGTAAAATTGCATGGCCAACAGTTTTCAATTATGTTTACTTTTTGAGAGTGAGACTCTACAATTGCCCTGGATGAAATAGTCTCAATTCTTACGATTAATTAATCTTTCCAACAATTGTTGGATTTTTTCAATATCTGCTCGGGACCATTTTTGGGCTACAAAAACCACATTTTCAACTAAAAATAAATTAATAAGTAGATGAAGAAGTAAAATCATAAGAGTGTTATACGTTTCTGATACGTAGCTTTCCACTTTATATTTTCAAAATATATGATGCTTCATGACCACATACTTATTTATAAAATGCAAGCTTCAATTTCAT
The DNA here is from genome assembly GCA_946807835.1 of Ailanthus altissimus. Classification (NCBI taxonomy): domain Eukaryota; kingdom Viridiplantae; phylum Streptophyta; class Magnoliopsida; order Sapindales; family Simaroubaceae; genus Ailanthus; species Ailanthus altissimus. The sequence continues at coordinate 28,518,446 of OX327689.1, forward strand.
AATGGTTTCATGCACCAAAAGGAAAAAAATGTTAAGGGAAAGAATATATAAATCAATGTCTTCATTTGCTGGATAAAGAAACAGTAACTTCTAATGGAAATGTCACAAGATTTGCTCTTACGATATAGGTCAAACTCAGTGGAGGCACCACTATTTATACTAAACTGAATAAAAAGACTTGGGATCTTGGTAAAGCAGGACAAGAGTCTCACTCGTATAAATGAGTTTGAGTATGACAAGACTGATAACGAGAAGCAATTACTCCAACATTAAAATTGTAACTATTAAAAATTTAATAAACGAGATGTAATTACAAAGTTTGTGGGAGAAAATATCATCATTTTTATTGTTTTTCTTCCATGTGTTCGTTTTTTTTCCTACACCATCCCCTTTTTCTTTTAAGAAGCCCATGAAGATGTATTTGGGCCGGAGAAAGCAATGTGAATTCTCATAACAAGCCCATGTATACAAATTGGAACCGGATCCAGAGGGCGTTGTGTTAAATTATTGCGTCCTCAATGAGTCATGATCACCCGCCAACTGAACCCATAAGAATAGCCATTGCCAAGCAATGGTCCTCTGAGCAGCGGGTGTTGTATTGAAAAGCTTTGTTATTGCATTCTGATGATTACCCGTCAACTGAATACCATAAGAATAGGCAAGCAACGGTCCTCTATTAACTTCAAACATTTCCACTCATCAAAATATGTACACCACCAGTTCGACAAAAATCCTCACCGAAATATTTTACCCGTTAATCGTTTAATGCTCAATGCTACACACAAAAATCATCCTTTTCAAGCTCTTCACATCTTCAGAACGCATCTGCAGTCGAGTTTCCTCAACAACATCGATGAAGTTACTATTGCCATCGCTCTCAAGGCTTGTAGCGGGGACCAAACACTGGGTTCCCAAATCCATGGGTTTGCTGTTACTTCTGGGTTCATTTCGTATATTACAGTTTCAAATTCATTAATGAATATCTACTGTAAATCTGGTCAATTTAATAAGGCATTGTGTGTATTTAACAACTTGAGTAATCCTGATATTGTGTCATGGAATACCATTCTTTCTGGGTTTCAAAAGAGTGATGATGCATTGAGTTTTGCTCTTAGGATGAATTTACGAGGGGTTCTTTTTGATGCAGTGACTTATACTACTGTTCTTGCTTTTTGTTTAAACCATGAAGGATTTTTGTTTGGGTTACAGTTACATTCTCTTACAGTAAAGTTTGGATTAGATAGTGAGGTTTTCGTAGGGAATGCTCTTGTAACTATGTACTCAAGGTGGGGACGTTTAGTGGAGGCTAGGAGAGTATTTGATGAAATGCTGAATAAGGATTTGGTATCATGGAATGCGATGCTATCAGGGTATACCCAAGAGGGAAATTATGGGTTAGAAGCTATTTGGGTATTTATTGAGATGGTGAGAAAAGGGATACGGCTTGATCATGTATCATTTACTGGTGCAATATCAGCTTGTGGTCATGAAAGAAACTTAGAATTGGGAAGACAAATTCATGGTTTGAGTATTAAAGTGGGATATGGGACACATGTTTCCGTTAGTAATGTTTTAATGTCGACTTACTCCAAGTGTGAGCTAACAAGAGATGCAAAGTTGGTATTTGACAGGATGCGTGACCGCAATGTAGTTTCCTGGACCACAATGATTTCTATAAATGAAGAGGATGCTGTGTCCCTGTTTCATGAGATGAGATTAGATGGGGTTTATCCAAATGATGTAACATTTATTGGGCTAATACATGCCATATCCATTGGGAATTTGGTTAAAGAAGGACAAATGATTCATGGGTATTGTATGAAGACTAATCTCGTTTCAGAACTAAATGTTTGTAGCAGCCTCATCACCATGTATGCTCGGTTTGAGTCCATGCAAGAATCAAAGAAGGTTTTTGAGGAGCTTAATTACAGAGAAATTATTTCGTGGAATGCTTTAATATCTGGGTATGCTCAAAATCGATTGCCTCAAGCAGCTTTACTAGCATTTTTGTTGGCAATTAAGGAATCTAAACCAAACCAATACTCATTTGGTAGTGTGTTGAGTGCAATTGGTGCAGCTGAGGATATATCTCTTAAACATGGCCAACGATGCCACTCCCATATAATAAAGCTTGGATTGGACAGTGATCCTATTGTTTGTGGTGCTCTCCTTGACATGTATGCAAAGCGAGGGAGCATTTTTGAGTCTCAAAGGGTTTTTAATGAGACACCTGAAAGAAGTGAATTTGCTTGGACAGCGATGATTTCTGCCTATGCCAGACATGGAGACTATGAATCTGTGATGAGTTGGTTTAAGGAGATGGAGAGCGAAGGTGTCAGGCCCGACTCAATTACCTTCCTTTCTGTACTAACAGCATGTGGTAGAAAGGGAATGGTTGATGTGGGTCGTCATCTTTTTGACTCAATGGTGAAAGATTATCAGATTGAACCATCCTCAGAGCATTATTCATGTATGGTAGACATGTTGGGCCGTGCTGGGAGACTTGAGGAGGCAGAGGAGCTGGTGGGTCAGATTCCTGGGGGGCCAGGGTTGTCTGTTTTGCAAAGCTTGCTAGGGGCTTGTAAGATACATGGGAATGTGGAGATGGGTGAAAGAGTAGCTAATGCTTTAATGGATATGGAGCCCACAGAGTCAGGCTCATATGTGATGATGTCCAATTTGTATGCTGAGAAGGGAGACTGGGAAAAGGTAGCAATGATTAGGAAAGGGATGAGGGAGAAGGGCGTGAAGAAGGAAGTGGGGTTTAGTTGGGTGGATGTGGGTGATATTGATCGTTTACATGGGTTTTCATCAGGTGACAAGTCTCACCCACAATCTGAGGAGATCTCTAGAATGGCAGAATGCCTGGGATCTGAAATGAAATATCTGAGACAGAAAGAGAACAATTGCGATGTAATTTCATATAGAACCGAAACGTTGGAGATCCTAAACATGGGGGACTAATTACTTCCCAATTTGTTCAAAAGGAATTTACAAGTTAGACATTTTTTTGGTTCTTTTTTTTTTTTCTTGAGATGAATTAGGAATTGATAAAGGACGCAAAATTCAGCCACCTTTCTTACTTACATTTGCCCTTATCTGAACTGACTTTCAATACTTCTGGACCACCTCCTCTTATTTGTTTGGTTACGATCAGGCATAGCTAGAGATCATTTCAAAACTGGCCTCTGTTCAAATGCATTAGATTTTCAAAATCTAGCTGAAACCTGTACCATTTTGGGCCTGTGCTCCAGCTGTGGTTAGCTTAGGTACAACAAGAAACTGTTGGGCTTATCTGAACTGACTTTCAATACTTCTGGACCACCTCCTCTTATTTGTATGGTTACGATCAGGCATAGCTAGAGATCATTTCAAAGCTGGCCTCTGTTCAAATGCATTAGATTTTCAAAATCTAGCTGAAACCTGTACCATTTTGGGTCTGTGCTCCAGCTGTGGTTAGTTTAGGTACAACAAGAAACTGTTGGGCTTCACCAGTAAGTAATACACCTAACTTCCATGAGGATCATTCGTTCGGCCAGAGACTAGGGAGATTTGCACTGTTGTAAAGTTGACAGGAAGGTGGATTCGAGTGCAAAAGCAATTTCATAGTTTTCAAATGTTTCAGAAATGAAAGAATACAAGGTTCAGTTTCAACTGCAAAGTTGCACAAGTCTCAAGTCATTTTTATTTTCTTAAGGAGTAAGTGTCACTATGCAAAATTATCAAAATATATGGCAGAATACAACTTTCTTTCACTTCTTTGATGTAGTAGTATTCCCATTAAGATAGATAATGTCACTAAGTTTTAAAGATGAATTAATGTGATACCTAAGCTTAACTTGACATTATCTGTATTTATTACACCTCCAATTATAGTAATTTATTAAGATAATACAAAATTATGTGAATGTTAATATTATTCTGCACCTCAAGTGTATCAGTCTCATAAATATTCCCTTGAACCTTGATAACTCGACCAGAGTCATGAAACTTGAGTGTCATCTGATAGCTCGTGAAAGAGAATTCAACAGTCAACAGCTTCTACCATTCAGCATTTAGATTATAGTTGAATTATTGGTTGACTCAAATTAAGAAATGAATACTTCTAATTTATTATATTCTTGTTCTGCTATTATTTATGCTGACCATGTTTTCTCTACACTTTTCATGTCTCCCAACCAACTAGACAGTCTGGTAGCTGCATTCAGCATAGACTATTTTATGTACTTATCTCAATACGAAAATTATTGAAAAATAATAATAATAATAAATTCTTAATAATAAGAACCAAAATATAAATTGCTTGACCATTCCACATAGTCAATTGGAAGAAAAGTATCGTTGTTATGTAATATCAAAGAATTGTTCTAGCTCTCTTAAGAATATTCATCATCTTATTCTTTTGTTATGTGATTGATTATTTGTGGGATCAAATGCTAGGCACATTTCACAATTTTGTTTAAAATTGATTATGTTAGATATGAGCACATGGGTGGAGGATTACAAAACTAAAATTAAGGATTCAAAGTTTCAAAAGCATAAAAACAAAATAAAAATGTCTTGGACCCCATGAGTAGGAGCTGCCCATGATAACATGTCTGAGACAACACAACCGCCATATAAAAGAACAGAAAAAGCTCAGATGCAGTTCCTCAGAATAAGCATCCATATCCCTTTTGAATTCGGTCCACTTTCGCTGAAATTTATGCTTTCAATGTTCCTCAATTCTCAATTGATATTATGTATTTAGGGTTTTTACATTTATAATATATTGTGGGGTTGTCAGGTTGGCCATCTTTTGCTCAGTGTATTCTACACATTATTGAATTGGTACAAGTTTGCAGTTTTTTCATGTCCATTTGGAGGCTTCTCCTTCAATCGTTTATCTTGTCTTTTCTCATTTGACTTCCTCTGTTTAATTTATGACAATATTATTATCTTGCCAACTTACTACATATTCTAATACAAAGTGGTTTACGTAAATTTTTATGGATAAAATATATGATACTTAGCTCATTTGGGCATGCAAACCTGCGGGTGCGCTATGGCTTAGCTCAATCTAAAGCCAGAATTTCGATATATAGATATCTGACTTATAATATCAATATTCAAAAAATAAAAGAAGTAATTGTACATGTATTAAAGAAATAATTTGTTTTACTTAAAAGAAAAATTGGAGAGAAAAAGGTTGATGGATATATATAGTGGTTGGTATGGGGGAGTAGAATGTATGGGGCAAGTGATGGTGGTGGTGAGTCTTCCTATATATTTGTCACTCTGCAATACAGCAAATTTTGCTGGGTCTGCTGCCTGAAACTGTAACCAAAAGCGAAAATGATAAGATCTTGCAGAGAAAAGTGGAGCAATGAAAGGAATGAAGAAAAGGATAAAAACTAAATTATTTTATTTGAATGATACAACGAGAAAATCTCAGAGATCTTTCACAAAGTCCAAATCCCATTAAACGGGGAAAAGATTTTGGTATGATCTGCTTCATTTCAATGCCCACTTCAATCAAAATTCCCGTTTGTTTTTAGCTTTTCTTGGTTAATATCTTAGTTTAATTTTCTTTTGGGATTCATTGATGGTTTTTATGCTCAATGATGACCAAAATTTGTGCTTGGTTATTAGTCCCACTCCCACATGATCATCATCATCATCAAATCAGCCCTAATTGATTGGATGAACCGTGAACTAATTAACTTCATCGGATCTTAAATACACTGAAAAAAGTAATTAATGGGGAATGATACGATGTTTTCATATGCTGAAATGAAAAGAGAAGCTCTATATACTCCAAAATTGTTGAAAAGTCTTCATTTTAATCAACATACGTAAGATTTCGGTGAAGCATACAAATGAAATTGAAACATGAGCTGTTTCTACCAATCGAATTGGCACGTGTATATCAATAGGATGTGGAAAATAGAAAGGACCCAATACGGGTTCCCTTCACTAGTTCACGTGCATGACAAGAACATCATACAGATTTTATATATTCATTTGATTTCACATTTAACTAAATTAGAAAAGAGATCACCTCTATATATATTTTTTAAAATTTTTTTATCTTTGAGGTGGAAATGAATTTAGGGCACGGGAGCTTCGTGTATTCTCCAGCTTTCTACAGCTCCAGCCTCCTTGTAACAACTGCTACCAACCATTCAAAAGCAGAAGCTAAGCTATCTGCTAGCAATTATGATTTATATGCAATTCTCTTTTGCTTTGATTACCTTTAATTAGTTAATTAATTGTTTTCTTGGGAAAAGGATCATCAATATCGGTGTTACAAGCTTTTTATCAGAAAAGAACAAGCCCTTTTGACCATCGGCTTTCACGAAGCATATCCTTTTTGTCTTAGAACTAATCTTTTATACTGGGTTAATTGATATATTTAGAGATATAGATTTAAAGATATCACGGCCATAATGAGTCTCATGAAAGATATCAAAAATGGCGCTCAGAAATTTCTTTTAATGCAAAGTTACTTAATTACATGCATGAACACTCCTCTCTGTAACCCACTTCTGACAGAACAAAGCCTAGTGGCTGTGTCAGTCGACTTACCATGCCTAAAGGCTAATACATTCTCAGCTCACATTAATTTATTTACTATACACTCTTTACTCTTATTGCTCCGTGGATTATTTTATAAATGTAAAGCAAAAAAAGTGAACCACAGAATATCAAATTGTATCGATCAAATGATCCATCGAAAACTGATTATGGCAAGCAATAATGTTACTGACGTATAATTAGTGAAAATAATAATAGCATTTCGATTACCATAATATATATATATATAACATTAAATGATCAGTTTTATTTGTTAAATAAAGTTCTCTCTACACTATTAGCAAAAAAGTAACACTTTGTAACCTTTCTTGACTCGCATCACAGTTACATATTTCATTTCATACGCTAAAACCCACGAAGGCCGTGTATAAAAAGCCTTGAAACAAAGCAAATGAGAAAATCCCTCACTCACCAAGTCACTAGATACATGCGCCATCAACATCATTAGACAATGGCATCAACAAGCATAACCAGAGATGAATCCGACTACGACAGCAGCTCCTCCTCGATAACCGTGCCAGATTCCAGCCGTAGCTTCATGAGCAACCTCAGCTTCGGCAGCCGCCGTAGCTCCATCTCTCTTTGCTCGTCATCGGCTGAAACCTCTCTTTACAACTCTCACAAGCCGCATAAGGCTAACCAAGCCGCTTGGGAGGCCATGAAGCGCCTCAGGAGAGCCCAAGGTCGAGTTGGGCTTGACCATTTCCGGCTCCTCCGCCGGCTTGGCAGCGGAGATATCGGGAACGTTTACCTTTGCCAGATAAGGAACCCGGTTGTGGGCTTGCCACAGTGCTTTTATGCCATGAAAGTGGTGGATAGAGAAGCGCTTGCTATAAGGAAGAAGCTACATAGAGCTGATATGGAGAAGGAGATTCTTACTATGCTTGATCATCCTTTTTTACCAACTTTGTATGCTGAGTTTGAGACTTCTCATTACTCTTGCTTGGTTATGGAGTATTGTCCTGGCGGAGATTTATATGCTGCTCGCCAACGCCAGCCAGCGAAGCGCTTCAGCATTTCATCTGCTAAGTAAGTTAGTTTAATCTTAGGGTTTTGCAGTTACTTAGATTATCTTAGGATTAATTAATTTTTTTGAAGGAGCTATGCTATTAATTCTAATATACTAACTCAGCTATATATATGTATATGTTTTCGTACAGATTTTATGCTGCCGAGGTACTCTTAGCTCTAGAGTATCTTCACATGATGGGTATCGTTTACAGGGACTTGAAGCCAGAAAATGTGCTGGTTAGAGAAGATGGGCACATCATGCTTTCGGATTTTGATCTTTCATTCAAATGTGACGTTGTACCGAAGCTTTTGAGGCCTAAACTCAACCTGGAAGTTATTGAAAGTTATGAAAAGTGCTCAATTCCTTCGTGTGCCACGCCCATGCAGCCAGTGCTTTCTTGTTTCTCAGGCTCCAACGGGAAAAAGAAGACAGTTAAAGTAACAACAATCACAGAACAGGTTGATGGTAATGATCAAGAACTTGATGACCCAGAAGTGGTGGCTGAGCCCATCAACGCCCGATCAAAGTCCTTCGTCGGGACTCACGAGTACTTGGCCCCAGAGGTGATCTCAGGGCAAGGCCACGGAAGTGCAGTGGATTGGTGGACTTTAGGCGTGTTCTTGTACGAAATGCTTTACGGAAGAACGCCATTCAAAGGTGAAAAGAATGAGAAAACTCTCATTAACATTCTAAAAAAGCCATTAACTTTTCCAAGAATCGGTGTTAGCAGCAGTAAAGAATTTGAAGATATGGTCAAAGTACAGGATCTCATAAGCAAGCTTCTGGTGAAGAATCCTAAGAAGAGAATTGGAAGCTTAAAGGGTTCTGTCGAGATTAAGAGGCATGATCTCTTCAAAGGCGTGAATTGGGCTCTGATTAGGTCCATTAAGCCGCCTGAAGTTCCAAGTGATCATCTTTGTAAGATTAGGAATATTACTAAGGTTTATTTACCAAAGTTAAGCAAACAAGAGAGAGATGCACCATATCAGATACCTCATCATTTTGACTACTTCTAATCCTAAAAATGTAAATAAGATAGAGAAAAACAGAGAAGAATATATCATGTATGAAATCAACAAAAGAGCTGTTTTCCTCTGTTCTGTTAGTAATGAAAATGATATTACTTATTAGATCCTTGATATGAGGATTGTAAGACTGCAAATTATTGATACTTTGAATTTGTTTACAGTTTTAATTTATATTAATGTATACAATTACTTGTTGATGATCATTGTTTGGGTTGGGTGTTAATTTAAAATTTTCAACTCCCTCTCGCACACATCTATAAATTCTATACCAACTAATTAAGATTTTTTTGCTTACGTGTAAAAGGAGAGGTATCCCATAATTGTTCCAATGTGATTCTCATGTGCTGACAATAATGACTTCTGATGAGGGTAAAAATTATAAAACAAAAAATGAAAGCTATATTAATTTACATATAAAAATTTCTCTTACTTTTACACATAAGGCCACTTTCGTAGCCACGCTTTCCCATGTTCTTTCACTGATCAAAGCAAAATAAAACAAACCCAAAAAAAAGAAACCATCATCTTTCCCATGTTCTTTTTCTTTTGTTAAACAAAAATTGCAGGAAATAAAGTAATTAAAAGAATCGGTTGGAGGATTTTATTTACTTCTCCCATAACAACGAAGAAGGTTCTTTTAGGGCAGAGTGGAGTGGGGTTTTGAGCAGTAACCTACATATTAAAAAAATAATGTGGTACGTACCAATTGAGATCATTTCTTCAGAAGAGAAGAATGATCAATATTACTTGCACTTGAGGACCACTTTGAAAAGAATTGCAAAATTATTGTCGATGTACTAATATCAAAACAAAGAAAATTGTCACATTACTTAATAGATGGTGAATATATATATATATAAATTGATTTAAAGGTTTTGAGTCAAACTTTGGAATGTCAGTCAGTCAATGGCTTGATTAAAAAAGAAAGAAAAGGTCCAATATTATAGATGATAGAGGATGAAATGGATTTTTGCTTTTGGTTATGGAGAGAAGAACAAAATGTGTATGACATTTGATGGAATATTTGACTGGGACCGTCAGGACTCATCAGCTAAGCTTTGCAGTAGCAGTAGCACGCGACGGCGAGTTTCTTCTCTTTTCCCCACTTGATTGTTGATTCTGCTGCTGCATGGAGAAAGCCATATTATTCTCTCTTACAAGTTACAACCACCATCCCATTCCTCACACTCTATTTAAGTTTTTTAAACGATGATGATATATCAACCCAAAAGCCATAGCAATTGTTGAAATTTAGTAACTTACCAACTTATTTCCCGTGTCAAATGGACTACGTTTCTTTAAAATTCGACAACAAAAACATCTATCTCTTCACCCTCAACCGCTTAAAAATTATATCAAATCAATAGTTTTTTTATAGATGAATGGGTAATAATATTAATCCGTATGCCGTTTTTTAAATAGTTGAACGAGAATATTGCAATGGAGGCATGAATTAATCTTGATTTATGAATTTGGTGGTCTATTGGTTCCACTAGAATATAGTTTGTGAATCAATCTCAAATACCCATGGGGAATCCAAAGAGGAAAAAGAGAGAGAAATGGATAAGAAAGGGTTTGCTTTATATTCTTTCTTTTAATGCTGCCCTGCTTGCTTTTATTAGTCATCATTCGTGCATGCATATGTTTGCTTTATCGGCTTCAAATCCTACTCTTTTCCCACCCACCAACAAGTAAAAAAGGAAGAAGAAATTTGAAAATGAAAATTGAAAAAGGGAGCATTAGAGAACGTCTCAACTCTCAATCAAGCAATTGGCACTTGATTGCTTCTAATTTTGGCCCGGTGAGTGTTATTGTTATTAATTGTTTTCCATGAGTTAAGGGCTCTGCTACTCGGCTTGTTCCCCTTCTCTTACTTCCCTCGCGATCATTCCATACTCCTTGAAACACTTAGTAGAACTAGAATTTATGCTTCCTCTGAAATTATATATTGTGTTCCCATGACATTTAAATTATAATTATTGAGAATTTTGAATATTACTTTTCAGGTGTAAGTAGATAAAATGTTTCTTCAACATAACTTTTTAAAACTGTTTTTATATAAATTTTTTCATCTAATAACTATGAAATAATATATTATTAATTTTACTTTTATTATTGTACTTGTAATTTTAACAGAAGTGCAACAATTCTAAACTAAAAATTAGTAATGCTGGAGAAATGTAAATTTGATCAAGGTTGGTAGGTAGGTGCATGCAAATTTAAAATCCAACATAACTTTGACTTTTCCTATACTTTTCTTGCAAGAATCATTTATCAATAAGGGAAATCTTTCTTCCTTAAAGATGTTACCTAGCTATTCAATGTTTGTCATTCAGAAGAAAAACTAATACAGTATTATGAATCTGTCACAAGTTTCTAAAATTCTGGGCCAAAACCACTAAAAGCTAGCTTGAAATCAGTGCATCGGCAAGTGTCAAAGAAACAATTGATCAAGCGATGACATGAAACTGCAACAGTCAAAACCACTACAGACCAAGCCACCTGCTACCCACTCAACACCAACACCAACACCAACACCAACACCAACACCAACAAACCATCAACTAAAGGAAAGCAAACAGGTTCATCATTAAAACAGTTTCCAGTACTGTCTGCATCAGGCTATCAGCGGGCAACCACCAATGACCCGAGCTCTTGGTTCAGGACAGGTGTTCAAATCTATTGGACAGCCACCCATGGTTTTGAGGCAGCTTTGCCCCAAACCACTGGCTTGGACCATTAACACTTGGATAAAAGAGACTTCTAACTAGAAAAACAGATGATTAATAATAATACTTTAAGAAGCCACTTTATGGATTCCTGTGTCAGTGTGAAAAATATGAGTAGATAAAGAAACCACATGTCAATACATCTTTCTTTTTTACGGATCAGGCTTCCGGGGAAATTATTAGTATGCCCTTCTTTAATGTGCTTTTATTTCACTAATCATTTCAATAATCAAAGTAAATAAATAAAAAGAAAAAAGAAAATGAAAAGAATGATCCTATAATAAAGAATGACCTGATCATAGTGATAAGATAGAAAATTCATTGTCAATAAACAAATACATAAAGGAGCCTAATTCTTAAATTTTCTTTTTGATTTATAAATTACACTAAACTAAGGGACTTAATAGTATAATTTGTTTCAATCAGTAAAATGCATGCATCTTCTTTCTTTTGGCCTATTAATAATACTCAGTACTAGTGACAAAGAAAAACCGGGGGCATAAAGGTGATAGCAAAAGAATCAACCAACCATAAAACAGAAACCCAGGTGAAACTAAAAACAACTGAACCCTGACGTTAGTATTCAAATGAAACCATCAAACTCCTTGGTGAAACTCCCTCCACATGGTGCTGTCTCTCCATCTCTCACACCAACTCTTCCAAATTCCCTATAAATATCCAAGCAAATCTCACTATCTCTCCAAGCAAAGCCTCCATTCATTACAGTCTTATCAATTTTCTCAGCTTATTATTAACATTTTATCCGTTTCTATTTGTACGAGCAATACCTGTGACAATGGCAAAAAATGTGGCTCAGTCTCCCCTTGAGAGGACCAGCTTGGCTTCACTTGACCATAAACTGGCCATGGCTAAGAGTTGCTCGAAAGGTAATGTATTGTATGTTTTCTTTTTGATTGATCAGCTTTCTCTTTTTATTTTATTTTATTGGCACTGTGTCAAATTTGGCAACTGGGTTTTTTTTATCAAACCATCATGAGTTGCCGTGTTAAGTTTCTTCATACCATAGTGATTTGAGGATCTTAATTATTTGATAAAAGATCTGGCATATAATAGTCTCCATGTCCATGCTCAAAAAGCGGCTTTTGATCTTGTTTTGAATACAGAGATTGCCTGGCTCCTTTAATGGTAGGGGACCATGATCCTTAGACCCTGGACCTTTTTTCTTTTTTCCTTTTCTTAAGCATTTTAGTACCCAACAATCTTATTTAAATATATGACAGTCAAGATTGATGAGTAGGTGAGCCTAGATGGATTTGAATTTTGTTTAATCTAACACTAATAGTACTATGAAACTCTTACTTTTGCTTCTAGTGATCTTGCTCAACGAATTATTTTCTTTGGTTAATCAACAGAGGGTGTAGTTGCGGGAGCCAAGGCAGCAGTTGTTGCTAGCATTGCCACTGCCATTCCAACTGTAAGTCTCCAGTTTCGCAATCCACTTGTAACGATCATATACTGAAAATTTGACATCCTCAGCAGGATATGCAAAAATAATACAATGAATACAAGACTAATATAACCTAAGGAATAATGATAAGAAACTGTAGCATTACTTTATTCTAAGGAATAATTGATTCCAAGGTCTTAACTCTGTTGCCTGTAACCTGCAGCTGGCTAGTGTGAGGATGCTGCCATGGGCGAGAGCCAATCTCAATCACACGGCTCAAGCTCTCATAATTTCCACAGGTTGCCATCCTCATCGTATCATAGTCGTCATTGTTATGATGCTTGTTACTGTTTATTTCTGTTTGTTACTGAAAATAATTTATTCATTTGCAGTGGCTGGAGCGGCCTACTTCATAGTTGCTGACAAGACTGTCCTCGCAACAGCACGGAAGAACTCCTTCAAGCAAGTAGCTAACGTTGAAGCATAATTTTGGATTGCTTATACGATTCACTTTTGTTGTACTTCGTTATTACCATTTTCCAAGAAGCAACTTAGTGTGTAATCCCATTAACTATATATAAATAAAGATGGAGATTCCATTTTAAGAGCATGAGGGCATTTTCGAGTACAAGAAAGAGATTGATAGAAACTAAGTGAATACTCTGTTTAATTAAAGCTTAATTGCGTTGGGAAGAAAATGGCTAACGAAATTGAGCTTTCGAGGAGTTTCTAAATATTATACAATTCAAAGTGTTTTGAGTTTCACCAATAGTCATTGCATGAACATACGCCATCTCTGAAATGATGGAATCGATTTCTATCTCTGGCAATAATTTCCCTATTGAAGATCTTAGATATCAACTTGGTCGCAGAGTGACAATTCCCACATACACGAAGATTCTTCACAATTCTAATTGTTGTCCCTGGCTTTGTATTAATCAAACCAAAAGCAATTGCCAACTTTTCACTATGATGACTCAAGGCGCCTTCTTTCCACTCTTCATCCATGTCATAAAGAACATCGGATGTATCAGGCACAAACCCAGATTTCTCTAAGAGTGTATCTATCTCATCCAACATTTCATATATCTGTTTGCTCTGGGGATGTACTTTGTCCCCAACAAGAAACTGATGTACAACGCTACCAATTTCAATGGAGCTACAACCAGGAACTTTCTTCATTCCCTCGTCATTTAGCCTGGTTCTTACTCTGGCTACATCATCCCACTTACCAGCTCTTGCGTAAATATTTGATAATAGCACATAAGCCCCTGGGTTTTCTGGCTCTAATTCAAGAAGATGCTTGGCAACGGATTCACCAAGCTCTACGCGTCCATGAACCCGACAAGCTCCTAGTAGAGATGTCCAAATTGCTCCATCTGGGTTCATTTCCATAGTCTGCATCAAAGCCTCTGCCTCATCAAACAATCCAGCTCGGCCTAGAAGATCCACCATGCATCCATAGTGGTGCAATTTTGGTGAAATTTTGTAATCCTGAATCATTGAGTTAAAATATTGGCGTCCAAGATCTAGCAAACCAGCATGGTTACAAGCAGATAAGACACCAACAAATGTGATGTCATCCGGCTTCAATCCTTCACTTAACATTCTTGTGAAAAGGTTGAGAGCCTTATTTGCATTTCCGTGCATGGCTAACCCAGATATCATTGCATTCCAAGAGGCCAAAGTTTTAGAACTCATACCACTAAAAACTTGTTCTGCTGCCTTTATATTTCCACATTTAGCATACATGTTGATGAGACTTGTCCAGAGGGAAATATTGTTCAAATTTTGAAAGTTCTTGTCTATATAAGCATGAATCCATTTGCCAAGATCAAGAGCACCTAAGTTCGCGCAAGCTGGGAGAATACTCAAAAAGGTTACATCATTAGGCTCTATATTTGATTGCAGCATTTTCCTAAATAGCATTAAGGCTTCTTTATAGTCGCTCATATGAGTATAACCACCAATTATAACATTCCATGAAATAACATCCCTTTGCTCTATATCCTCAAACATACCACGAGCCTTTACCAAATCACCACACTTTGAGTACATATCAATTAGCGCATTAACAACATGAAGATTACTACCAAGTCCATGTTCTTCAACGCAAGAATGGACCCTCCTGCCCAATTCAATAGAACCCGTATGAGCACAAGCTGAAAGGACAGTAACCATTGTACTCTCATTAGGCACAACATCTTCATAAAAAATCTCTCGAAAGATTGCCAGTGCCTCTTCATATCGTCCACTTTGAGCGTAGCCTGCAATCATAGCGTTCCATGAAACCACATCTTTCACGGGAATTTCATCGAATAGCTTCCTAGCATCATCCAGATAACCCCTCGAAGCATAACCACTGATCAAAGCCGTATATGAAACTTCATCACGAAAAATACTCTTATCAAAAACCACTCTTGCACTGTCCAATTCACCAATTTGTGCATACATGTTAATAAGCGAAGTATGCACAAATGCATCAGTCTCAAGCCCAAGCTTCAGAACATGGGCATGAATCTGTTTCCCTTCACGGGTAGCCGAAATTTTCGCGCAAGATTTCAAAAGAAAAGGAAATGTGTAGGTATTTGGCACAATCCCAGATAAAATCATGCGAACATAGAACTTTATAGCCAAAAAAGGCGATGAGCTTAACGAGTGTCCCCTAATTATAGTATTCCAAACCACTTGATTGGGTTCTTGAATTGTTTCAAAGACTAAAAGCGCATAAGAAAGATCACCAAAAGGCGAAACGGCGCAAAAATCGATGAGCTTGCTTAGCGCGAACTGGGTATTGTGGAGACCAGTCTTGATGATTTGGGCGTGAACTTGTTCGAGGTTTTGTATGTTTTTGCACTTGGAGAGGAGAGCAAGAGAGGGGTGGTTTTGGAGAAGCTTATATGGAGGATCTGAAAAGGGAAGAAAATGGAGAGTTGAAGGTGATATGGCAAGTGAAGATATAGAGAGTGCCATAATTCTTTTACAGTGTTGAAGGTTGATGAAGAAGAGATAGGGTAACTGGCAAGGATAGGAAGATTTTGAAATATGGTTGATTGGTAGTTATGATTTGCATTACCCGCCAAAATAAAACAAAATATCCTACGATTTTTTTTTCTGAGATAAAGCTGCAGGTTGTGCGTGTGTTTATGCTACCGACCCTTTTGATAAACTCCTATTCACTAAACTAGATGGAATCTCGGGGATAAAGGGTGAATTTTTCTTCATATCTGAATCTAATAAAAAGGATATACGTTTTTTAACAAATTTTGAAAATTATAAAGAATCTCTGTGTTTTTTTTTAAATAATAACTTTTCATAAATAACTATAATTTTAGGGTAATTAATTATTTTAGTCATCTATAATTTTAATATTAACCATTACAGTGAAATTTTTTATTTTATTTTGTTTTGTTTTATTTTATAACTAATTTATTTATAATTTTATTTAATTATGTACGACATGATTAATTTATATTATTTATTTAAAATTATATTTATATTTATATGAATTGAATTTTTATTTATTTTATATTATTTATTAATTATTAAATTTAGTCATATCACTACAAAATTTAAATAAGTAATATAATTATTTAGTGTAGTTAAATTAAACTAAATAAATTATATAATTAAAAAAATTATAAACACATATAAATATATATATTTGTTTATCAAAATTATATTTATTTTATTTATTGATAATTAAATAAAATAAATATAAATTTAAGGGAATATATTTAAATTTTAAATGAATAATATAAATTAATCATCGATAAATAATAAAATAAAATTATAAATAATAAAAATAAATTAAAATATTGAGGCATAATATCACCAAAATACTATCACTAAGTTATTTGTTTCGATGGCACTATTGCACTATTATAGGAGCATGATGAAAATGTCGTGTCAATACAAGAGTATGAATATCGCGCTCACATTGGTGGCGTGATAAAAAAAAATATTCACCCACATTGAGAGGGTGGTAGAAATATCGCGCCTACATTAAAAACATGATAAAAACTATCGTGCCCATATTGAGAGCACGATAAAAGATATCACATTTATATGGACATGATTGAGGGATGAGATTGCCCCCCTAAACTATCCTGCCTCATTTTAAATTTTAATTATATTTTTACTTATTTTATTTATAATAAATAGTTTATATTTTATTTATAATTAAATAAATAAATATTCTATTTTTCAATACTTATTTTATTATGTATAGTATAATTAATTTATATTATTTAATAAATATTATATTTTTTAAATTTTAAATTTGTATTTTTTATTAAAATTACATTTATTTTATTTAATTATTTTTTTATAACTTTAAATAAATAGATATTATCGTGAATATCCTTAAAATATCGCCTAATTTCAATAATATCTACCAATTCTAGAAATATGCAGTAATACTCAACTGTTAATGAATTTTTCGTTAAAATTAACTGCAAGAAAGGCAATATCGTCATTTTAATGTTGTTTTATTCAAACATCTCTTATCTCATGTCCAAACATTTTTATCTCTGTATCTAAATACTTTTATCCCTGTATCTAAACACATTTATCCTCTTATCCAAACAATGTTATATATCCTTATATCCAAACATTCAATTTTTTTTAAAATTAAAAAAAACAAAAGTGACATGCGGCCAAAATGGTCGTTGGTTTGGCTGCTTAAACTAGTACCAAAATAGCCATTGGTTCCAGCAGCCATTTGGTCGCTAGTTTGGCCACTTGAACTAGTGAGGGAAATGGCTGTTGGAACCGGCTACCGAATGGTCATTAAAAATCATTTTTTTAAAAAATTATTATTATTATTATTAATTTTAAAAAATAAAAGAAACCTATTATTAATTTATTATTAAAAAATTAAATTTTTTAATGAGAAATAGTGCTCTGTAAGGGTAGAATTATTATTTTATTATTTTTTTATATTTAAAGGGTATTTTAGTCATTTTATTTAATTATGTTAATTCTAAGAAAATATTCCCTAACGCTTGAGCATTATTATTATTTATTTAAACTAGTGGGTATTACTGACATTAGGCAATACTTTAAGGGTATTCACTATAATATCCCTTAAATAAATTATATAAATTAATCATGTAATACATAATAAAATAAAATTATAAATAAATTAGTTATAAAATAAAATAAAATTAAATTAAATTTAAAAATAAAAAAGATACTGTAGCAATATTGTTCACTTTAGCGAGTATCGTTTACTGTGGTAGATACTGTTAGATTAGTGAAAGGGTATTTTTATCTATTCATTAATATTTGGTTAAAATTTTAAAAAATTTATAAATGAATAAATTAGTTAAGTATCCTATGATTATTTACGAAAACATTTCTAAAATTATTAGCATAGTAAAACTCGTCTGATGCAGGGGTAGAACCAAGATTTGAAGGGGATGGGGGATCTTAAGATAAATTTTTAAATTTAATAAAATAAAATAAATTAATATTTTTATTCTATGTCAATAATAGGTTAACTAAAAAAATATGTTGTTGAAAACTTTAGTATATCTTAAAAGTTAGTGATGATGTATAAATTTTTAGTATTTTAAAATTGATTAATTATATATAGCTTTTCCACAGAAAAAAATATTAAACAATAAAAATGTATTATATTATTGGTAAAAATAAATTTTATATTTTAAAATTAATAAATTTAAAGTAAAAGTATAAAGATCAAGATACATAAAAAAAATACATATAAAGTTATAATAGTAAGATATTAAAAAACTAACTAATATATTAATAAAATTATTAAAATTTAAAATATTCTAACTTATTTATCTTGGAGAATTTTTTTATTGGCCTTTGAGTTAGGAATAAGAGGATGAGTTTAACGCAAAT
Organism: Ailanthus altissimus; assembly: GCA_946807835.1. Lineage (NCBI taxonomy): Eukaryota > Viridiplantae > Streptophyta > Magnoliopsida > Sapindales > Simaroubaceae > Ailanthus > Ailanthus altissimus. Next base: position 28,537,070 of record OX327689.1, read on the forward strand.
TTAAAGAGAAAATAAAATCACTAATGTACAACGTGTCACAATTGTAAGTCTATTTATATAAAGTAAATAAAAAAAATCTTTTCTATATAGGAAAAGAATTACAATTATAAACTTTCTTTGTATTAAAATTACTACAACAAGTTAATAGTTCTATAACTGTCATTGCATGTAGTAATTATAAAATGACCACTTACTCTTTGTATGTAATGATTTTAAAAGTTGTTGAAAATCATAAGTATTTACAAATACATAAAGTAAGAATTATATAAAGTAAGTTTTGATAATGAAAAAGTAATTTGTTAAATTAGGATAAACACAACTTGAGATGTGTGTTATGATTAATATTTCAAATTATGAATTCCATCACATATAATTGTCAGTTGTTAATGTTATTTAATACATCATCTATAAATGCATGTAGTAAATATTTCTAGGTGCATCAAACCACCATTTATTAATAGGCTATGAAAGTGTTTTTTCAAAATGCTCTTTCATTACTTATTTTTTAAAAGTGACAGTTATAAACATTCAATATAAATTAAAAAAATTAATAATAGTAAAATTTATTGGAGCTAAAAGTTAATCTTAAAGCCAATAATAACATCTTATTATATACAAAAAAAAAAAATTAATGCTCATATTCAAAAGTTAAGTAGTTTGATGTTTATACAAAATGTGAATATCAAATAATTACAAAAAATAAGTATTAAATAATTACAAAAAAAATCATCAAATACACATAATATGATGTGTTCACCAAAATTGAGTATAAGCAATGGCAACAAGCATTTTAGTTTCTTAAAAATTAAGACATTTCAAAATACTCAATTCATAAGCAAAAGCTTATATATTTTGAAGGCCATGTGATTGTAGTTCCTATAGCATCTCTAAGGACTCGAAGATCGAGAATAACTTGATATAAAGTAAGATCTTTTAAATTCGGAGTTACCTTTTTCACCTAAATTTTTCCAAAATCAGGGCCAAGAATCATGTGATGAATTAGCAATTCCGAATTGATGGATTCAATTTCAGCTTTTGAACTACTTCACTCGTGCCATACCAATGTAGTAATTTACATTTAGCATCTATATATCTATATTCTTGTGTAAGTCTACAATTGTTAGAAAATAATGTGATTCTTAATATTATCATATATATGATTCATGATTAATAATAATCTAGCAAGTTCAATGAAATAACCTTGAAGATTTTAGCCAATCCTTTTTTATTGCACAATATTAATTCAAACAATTGTAAATAAGATTTTCCTATAAGAATGTGTTATACACATTCAAAAATTAGTAAATAATAATGAACTTATGTATTAAAGATTCTAATTATATACATATATGTCTATGGCTCTTAGGAGTTCAATCTTCGAAAATATACTTTAATTTATCAAATGTTTATAAGATCATATTTCTATAAACTCAAAACCCATTATAAAATAATGAAAGTTCAACTACTTCAGCATGCATTGATTAAAAATAGTATATATATTTATTTATCACATAATCTCATAAATATATGAATGAATTTTTGAAATATTTATAGAAAAAAAATTATACACGTATCTCACAACATTCAACCAAAAACTAATTATCAAGAATATGCTTTAAAGTAAATTAAGGATCAAGCAAACCATACCGGCAAGTTGTATTATTGCACTAATAACAGTTAGAAGATGTTGCACTACTTTTTTGTGATTACACCAACATTGATGTTTTACATTGCTCTTATACCTTTTTGTAATAGTGCTTGTAATCAATTTTCGTTAACAATTTTTTTATTTACTATTGTTAATTTTTAAATAAAAAAATATCAATTCCTTTGACATGATTTAAAGTTGATAAAAACATTGTTAAACTACTATGCATCTAAAAAATATATGTGCCAAACATGTGATAATTCTGAAATAATTCTCAATAGTAAAATCTTATTAAATAACATTAATCTATTAATTCTAAATTTCATATTTGTAAATAAACTCGTATTCATTATATTGATAATAATATATTAAGTCAATAGAAGTATTAGATTAGTGATAATATATGTCATAGTAAATGAACGTTGTCTGATTAGCATCAAAATGACATAATAAGAAAATATTCACCCATGCGAAGGCAATAGAAAAATAATTTTCAATAATAAAAGATTTATATGATTCAACCAAATACCAACCCAATTATAAATCTTCATCATCATGTTTCATGCTCTAAATTTTTTGTTTTCTGACTATAAATATTTTTTACTAATCTAATGCTCAAGTTTGTCACTAAAATAAATAGTTTATTCTTATTAAAAATAAGTAAAAAAAGATTTTTTTTTTTAAAAAGGGAGAAAAATTTTTGTAATAAGTTTACTAAACAAAAATTAAAATTTTATCTTCTGATAGAGAAAAATCCATAATTAGTATTGATTTTGAGATGAATTTTTCTATATTCTCTAATATTTTTAAAGCTAAACAAAAATCAATTATTACCTTATTTAGAATCAACCATAAGTTTTCATATCCCTAATTTCATTAAAATAAAATTAAACCCACTATTAATTCTTTCACCTCATTTAAGTGCATTTTTTTTCTTCATTATTCATCAAAACCCACAAAAAAATATTTTGGAACCTCTTAAAAAAGTATAATATAAACAAAATTTGTATGAACAAACAATCATCTCTTTTCTTTCTTTTATGAGGAGAAATGAAAAATAAAATATAAAAGAAATAATATTTCAAAAAATTAAAATAAAAGAATGAATAAATATTACCATTAATTTGAAGAAATTTTGATAAAAAAATATTTTTTCTTCTTATCTGTTAAGATCTACGTTTGGCATTTGCTCTCCCTTTCTTTTCTCTTTTTTAGAAAGTTCTATTTGTTTTCTTGTTATGCTAATATTTATTTTATTTTTGTTTTATCTAATATAAAAAAAATAAGTGGTAGAGAAGGCTTGACAAGTATTAGTGAGAGCTTAGAAAAAGAGAGGGAAAGTTTTCTATAATTACTAAAATGCATTCACCGCAATATTTATGATCTTTTTTTTATCAAAAAAGAAAAATCTATCATACATTGTACGTTGACTACTTTTATGGTATAAGTACTGAATGAATTATTATTAACCACGTATATATTTTTTAACCGTATGAAAAAAAATGTAAGTTGTTACTAATAAAATATTTAACAACATAAACCATAAGTGGTGGTAAATAAGAAACTATTAATTTATAAGATAAATTTTAATAATATACACAAAATTATAAGTAGTCGATAACTAATAAATTTGACAACATACATTTACGGGAGTGGTGCTTATATCAATTTTTACCGCATTTAATTTTCATGTTGTTACAAATTAAAAAGTATTAATTAAATAATTCTTTTTATTATCAAAAACTTGCACCTTATGTAACTTGTGGATATTTTTCTTTAATCACTTATGTATAAAGCATGTAGTTATATGATTATTGTTAATAGCACAATTTGTTGTAGTGAATGTATTTCATTTATATAGAAAGAAAAAAATTATAGGTATAAAATTCTTTTATCGTAGGGTGTTGATTTCACTGTTCTATACATTACAATTTCATGTTTGGCATAAAATTTATCCTTACTAAATGCCTTTTGATTAATAATTCATTCAAGTTTCTTTCGCCTAATTGTGCTCGTTTAAGATGCCACAATTTGATTTGTATATTCTTATCATCTATAGAAAATAATGCAGAACTACTTACAACTTCACCTTAAGCACATAAACACCTTTGTGCTTTTCTCCTCTCATTATCACATAGAACCCTTCAATACTCTCAAAATCCCTCGTTGATCTTGATGGAATACCTATCTGGTCTAAAGTCCCTAATGAGATCAGTTAGCCTAATTAGTTAAAAATTTATAAATCAAAGCTTGTGCGAGCACATGTGAAATGTACAACCAGAATCAAGAACTCATTGTTTATTATTCTTACCATTAGTAGTGACTAGAGTTTCTGCGCTGTCATAGCTATCATTATAGGCAAACACAATATCCACTTTCTTCTTGTTTGATGCTTTCTTCTCTGAACAGTTCTTTATGCAGTGTCTCTCTTTCTTGCAGTAATAGCACTTCTTAAGAGTTACGAACTTCGATCTTGAGCATTTTTTCCTTCCATCTTTATACGAGAGCCTTTTTCTTACAGATAGACTTTTTGCATTGTCCTTGATCTGCTTTTCTAATAACTTTGAATTTAATGATGATTTCACATCGCTCATCGTTAAACTCTCTCTACCATAGAGAAGTGTATCAACAAAGCTCTCATAACTCTTAGAAAGTGAACTCAGCAGGATAATCGTCTTATCTTCATCTTCTATCTTGATGCTGATAGACTCAAAATCAAGAATGATCTTGTTTAAGACATCTATATGATCTTTCATCAGCGTCCCCTCTAACATGGACAACTGATACAGTTTCTTTTTTATATGTAATCTGTTGACCAACGATTTTAGTATATAAAGGGAGTCAAGCTTCTTCCAAAAACCAATTGTCGTCGTTTCACCTGCTACCTCCCTTAGTACTTCATTGCTTAATGACAAAACTGACAGGACCCGACCCGAGCCCTCTTTGAGAATCGAGGCAGATCCTGCGATGACGTGAGACTAACATATTCTTTACTCATACATATAATACAATGAAGCTACTTACCTTAACAAAAGGTGTATACGTATACTCTAATATATAAAAAGATATACAAATACATAGATTGAGACATTTATGCAGCTATACGTATCGTGGGCCAATCTCAAAATGTGATGACTGTATCACACTGCACGAATTCCTGTGACCACCTGGGAAAAAAAAAAAGGATGAGCTTGTGGCTCAGTGAGTGGACATAATCTGAAAATATTATATATTTTATATGTATTGTACACATATAAATCTATATGATAAAATAATCATAAAACTGTATACTGAGTAGTCAATAAACTTGTACTGAAAGTATGAGCTATCATAAAATCTCCGCTAAAATTAAAATCATGACATAATACTGAAGATCTGAAAGTATAAACTATCATAAAATCTATTATCAAACTGAATATATGTAACATAGCTCTGTAAACATATATTACATATATACTGAAAACCACACCAAACTTGTACTCGGGAAAAAACTGATCTAACCTGGCAGAAAAACTCACGCACAGGCAGAGCGGGGGATCTGAGCTGGTCTAACTCGGAGGAATGTTACATCACTCGGGCAAAGCAAACTAAACTGGTCTAACGTATCTGCAGAGCAACTACACTAAAGGGGAGGGTACTCATATGTTGGTTCAAAAACTACTACTATATAATATTATAAAAGTATAATTGTTCTATAATAAATATTTCTGTATTGAACGTAATCATAAATTATATCATAATAAATTTTAAAATATTTCTGAATATACTAAATAGTATAAATATTTATCTGTCTACACTAAATTATAATTAAATCTGATAACGCGTAATTTAATCATAAATGGCTGTATTAAAAACATATAAAATATATATAGTTATCCACTCACAAAAGTGCGTTAATCTTAAGCTGGGTCTAGATTCTGAGATCTACCCGCTATCGGCACACTTCCTATATCATAGGGTGTAAAAATACATCATTAGTACCGATATGTATTATAAATATTAAAATATAAATATTCTAATATCGTAAAATTTTTATCCGCTAAATCACTGGATATAAATTTAATTACCCAAACTAATTTCTTAAAATTTTTTATTTTTTTTCTTCTCTTTCTTTTTCTCTTCTCAATTTCTTCCTTTCTCCCTTTCTTTTTCCTTTTTTTTTTCTCTCTTTTCTTTTTTCTTTTTCTTTCTTTCTTTCTTTGTTTCAACTTTGATTCTTTCCTTCTCGATTTCTATTGCTTCTTTTTAAACGAAGCAAAAAATAAAACAACATATATATATATATATATATATATATATATATACAACAACATCCACCGCTTACTATTTTCTCTCTTTTTTATTTTTTATTTGTTTTAATTCTGTCACCCATCTATTTATGCAGCACACACGTGTATTACAAAAACGATTGTACCGTGAGCTATTTATTGAATGTTCATTCTTTCTGCTTTAATTTTAGATGACTTTAGCGTCTTGTCTTCTTCACTAGATGAAGTTACAGTCTCCTCTAATGCCAAACCTAATTGTTGACCCACCAACAACGTCTTAACATTCATTTTTTACAGATTGAAGTCATTCGTCCCATTGAATTTCTCTACCTCATACTTGGGTGTGATCATGTTTGCTTAAAATTTAAACTCTGATACCAATTTGTGGAAGCGGAAGCAATCAAACAAACAAATATCCCAAACAATATAATGTAAAAACAAGCAATTAAGAATTTAGAGAAAGAAAGATAGAAGAAACAACACACGAAATTTATATGGTTTGGCAACTTGCCCATGTCTATGGTAAATTAAGATCACACTATTTTATTATTGAATCTCAAAGCACTCACAAAGTATGCATTTTATAAAAAAGACTCACAAAGAAAATACTTTCTCTTGCAAACAAGGAATTTCTCTCACTAAAAATTATAAAGATCACAAAGATATCACTAAGATATATTTACAAATTAATAGAGAGTTTTTATATAAATTTTAGGACAACCTAGTTTAACCATATACGTGTGAGAGTCGTTTTAAAAAGTCATAAAGTAAGTGAGAGACAAACAAAATTGGAAAACTCTTTTTCTCTACTGGGCGCTGCAGCGCCCAGTCCCTAATCACCTCTTTTCGTATCCGTCTTTAATTCTTACATACCCAACGTATTTAGTTTACTCTCCAAATTATATTTTGATAATTTTTAATTATCATATTCTCACGTAGTCAGTTAAAATTACTGCCACCTTATGCTCATCGGTCTGTCACAAATTCCTTTCATCCCATAACCCTTCAATTCGGTTTCTCCTTCTTCTACTCGACGCTTTATGGTGGAAATAATTGATATTTCGGTTTCATCCTTTAAGCTAAGCAACACGAGACCTTTGTTTCCAATATAAGTCCTTTCAATAAAGCAGCACATCCAAGCTCTTTTCCACCCGTCTCAGCTCCTGCCATGTCGATTCTGTGACATTTTCATTTAAATAAAATCACTAAAAGCTACTATTAGTGAAATAAAGTTGAATACTATCAGTACCACTAAAAGCTATTAGAATCACTCAAAAATACTGACACAATTAGGTGTACCATTAGGAACTATCAAAACTACTTAAAATTACTGAAATGATAAGACTTATCTCAGGGTATTTGCTCTTATTTAGAGGGGATGGGACTGGCACTCGAAATTACTAGCACACTAAAATTGCTATACCAAAATTATTAAAACTACTGGAAATCATGACACAATCAGGCTCGATTGTGGTATCTGCTTCTCTTAGGGGAGGGAGTTCACCTAAGGTATTTGCTTCAATTCGGGAATGGTATAATTCCCGCTCAAAATTAGGGTATTTAATCTCATTACGGGAAGGTAAAACTTCCACGAAGTTAGGCTCATCTAAAGTATTTGCTCATATTAGGACAGGGTATAAATCCTACTCAAAATTATTGATACATGAAAACTTCTTCGAAATATCAACACTCAACTCTCAAAATGAGAGTGTATAATTCCCACAATTTTATTTTAAGGAGTATAACACCTGGTTTTTGTTTGGATTTAATATTGTTAATTCGCGTCATTCCAGTTTACCGATCCAAAATGCTCCTTGTTTTTAGCATAGTCTTAAATATAAGGTTCTAATACATGTACTGAAATATTTCTATATTATGGAACAAATAACTGCAAAATATCATTATTCTTCAAGATTAAACTTTTGAACTTGAAGTAACTGGATTGATTGCTTGAAATAGACATTTGATAGACATAATGAGTAATATAATATTGATATTATACATTTAGTAAGCTGAAGCCTGGGATGGTGTCATGATGAAGTTTTGTGAATATGGGAAAAAGGTAGTGGCCTTATCCAGAGAGCATTTTGTTATATCGGGTTAAAAATCACAATTCTTTTCTAGCACCGGCTGGATTGACATTTTGGTCCGTTGATTGACCACTTCAAAAGACGCACCAGTTATTTTGTGCTCGCCTTCAAGGTCAGGATAAAAGCAATATGATGAGAAGGATCCAAGGTTGAGAAACGTTTATGATAACAATATTTGTCACCTATGGAAGAGTCACCTACCAATCCCAAATAAATTGATATAAAAAGTATATAAAGCAGTTTTACTTTTTTGTAGTCATTCTCCAATCAACTTTGATGGGTGAGCTGAGTTAGCTCGGGTAAATTAACAGCTACAATATCTGTCATGGCATCTAAAAAGTTTCACAAAATTGATGTGACAATGATGATTTTATAAGGTTTTTAAGTGCCCGGTTGAAGACATAAAAATTCATGTGGCAAGAAAGAAATATTCAAAAATTCAAAAGCAACGGCTATTTTTCAAGTGTAATCTCCTTATGGATGGAGATTCTGCGAGTATTATTGAAGAGAGATGGTCCCATTTAAAAAAAAATCACAAACAGAGAATATATAAAGAAGTTTGTGCGTTGTCTAAGGTTTATATTGGTGGAATATGCACCACGTTTGGTTATAAAAATGGTGATTAGGATTCCTCCTTATCGAACCCTAGGTCAACACGCAAGCATCTATGCTGACGTGGAGTTGAATATGTTTGCCATATCAGCAAAAGTGACCCTACACCCTATAGTCAGAAGGCCTGTTATGGTTTATGAACCCTTTAATTGAGTATATTCTGAAAGAAGTTATTACTAGCAATTGCAAAAATATGCTATTCTTACCTTTATTTCAAGCTGGCTGTGCCCACATTCTAGATATTGGGCAGAAAATTAGTGGGCACCTTACCATAATAGCTGTTTACTTAAGGAACCAAAAAGAGATTATTGTAATTGGTAGATGCCATGAAACACAAGGGGCTAAAAATGATGAAAAATCGGCCATATGCCAAGGCATGCTGCAAGCAGAATTTTCAAGTCAATTGTATTTATGGATGTGTATACTGAGAAACAGAGCCTTGTTCAATGCCTATGGCATGCCTTCGATGGATGAGTGCTGAGGCATGGAAATTACGGACATAATGACGAGCAAAAATTATATGTTATGTATAGTATGTACTCTATTTTAATTTATAGGTAAGAAGGAATATGATTCTTGCATTGTGAAGCGTCGTTTACTGTATTGAAATATTATTCACTGTCCAAAAGTAGCCCACCTGCAATGTACCACTTTCCAGATGACCAGCATCCCAGGTTCTTGTGCCCATTCTTGCCAGCGTCAAGCCGCCGCAATCCTTATTCCAGTTAAACAGCAGAGAACATTCACTTTTTTAATGAAAAGTAATTTTTTTAGGGGAAGCTTTGCTAGCTAGCCATTACTTCTGTTAAATAAACTTTGGATTTGGACCCGATGAGTTAAATACTTGGCGAGCTATGGTGAGCCAATTCAGCCAGAGAATTATGTTCTGTGCTTTATGTAGACGTGTTAGACACTCATGTGCAAAGAGGCTTTGGTCAAGTCGCATTTGGAATATAGACATGCATATACGTATTAAGTAATTTTGGTATGAAGAGCAAAGGGTAACAGAGGGAAGGGATATGAATCTTCAAAAGACTTTTGAATTATTGCAGAAAAGGAAAGGAAACAAGGGGAGAAAAGAATTCGGCAATGGATGTTCATTACAAGGAATTGATTCCAAGTGAAATGTTTGAGAGTTATTGAACCTTTTACTGTCCCATGTGCACCGGGACTAAATAAGCCTTCTCTAGCAAAGTGTATTTGCAAGTTGGATAGTTCCGCGGACGCTAGTGACAAATGCACACACACGTGGGTATCCACGAAGACCCTTTTCACGTGGGAGAAATCCTACTAAGAGATGGGAGATAAGGAAAATCTCATAGCAGCTAGCCACCTTCAAATAACATCTACCCGGAATACCACCCACCTAGTACTTGAAATGGATATGGGGAATAATGCTTCACAAAGTGTTTCTTTTGCAATAATGCTAAGGGGAATATATAAAGAGAGGGTATGCTTGGAATTATAATAGGAAAAATGAATGTTCATAGACCATAATGTTATTACTTCCCTCCTTTTACAAGCTTATACTCTTCTCAAGAATAGTGAAAGCAAGCTGAAGAAAGAAGAGCTTTATCTAAATCTCTCAGAAATTTCCACTTTTGGATCACATCTTAAGAAAACATCTGAAAAAAGGCAAAAACTGATAGAGCAACATCCATGACCCCACACATGAAGGCCTTGGCTAGTATATAAAGCCCCTCAAACCAAGCACTTAGTTCACCAACTTGTTATACACAGCTAGCTACTTACCGTTCACTTTTATATTTTTCTTTCAGGGCCTTTATTAAGGTGAGCTTCTTAATGTATTTCATTCTTGTTCATATTGCTCCTCAGAAATTCATAGCAACCCTATATATATATATATATATCGGAAACCTTTTGGAAGTTCTTATCCATTAGGATTCAATCTAGTCATGGGTTGCTTGAATTCTTATTCATTGTTACAGAAGGGCATTGATTTCAAGACTATAGTTATAATAATTTGCTTCTCGTATTGATGGAAACAGACTGTTAGGAGCTTAGAGTGCAAGTTTGAGAAAGTTTTTTAATTTTTTTGGTCCACTTAGTGGTAATCTCATCCTAAGAGAAAGGCTTTTACTATGTTTCCTTCCTGACTACAGACGCATATACAGTTGTAAAATTAGGACTTGAAATGGAGTTTGATTTCTGTTATCATATCCATACATAAAGAAAGTACTTCATTATTGGTTAGCTGCTGCTTATGTGAAACTTTTTGTTTAATTTCAGGATTGAAAAGAATGAGCTGGTCGGGAGGAGATTGGAATTGCGCTGCATGCCAACACCAGAATTTTAAGAAGCGGGATGCATGCCAACGATGCGGGTATCCTAAGTTTGGCGGCCCTGATGTTTCAACTTACTTGTGTAACAGGACGGAGGTCCTAGCCGGAGACTGGTATTGCACCGCCATGAACTGTGGAGCTCACAATTATGCCAGCCGATCAAGCTGCTATAGGTGTGGTGCTTCGAAAAATGATCCTTATGCTTATGCTAACGTGATGGGTTATGGGTCCGATGGCAGCGTTCCCCCCGGATGGAAAACTGGTGACTGGTTTTGCACCAGGTGAGTTCACATCATCGATCGATGGCCAGCTAGACTAATCTATATAAGATAATAACACATATTCCTATTTTCTTAACAAACATGCCATATATGAGCCTGCATTGTCATTCTCTTTCCTCTTTGAACAAGGGTTTTTTCTGTCACCAAAAATTCTTTTTCACTTTGGAAATGAATATTTCAACTCAGAATTCAAAGAGTCGCAATCATGGGGAGACCTTTTGCAGCAGAAACTCAGAATTAACAAGCTAACAGTAGTACTGAGCTCCTAGAGGGGAAAAAACAATACAAATATCCCGTTGATATTATTTAAGTGAAAGAGAAATATCCGACTTACATAACTATCTTGTTCACAAAAGATCACTGTTATGCCGTAAACCTTTGTTAGTACAGTGTTATGAACATTCTTCTTCCCCATAAAATTTAAGACCAAATTTTATTCTCAAAACTGGTTGTCCTCTTGATTAGTGTGCCTTATTTGATAATTATGAGAAACAAAAACATTCGAAGTCATTAGGTTGCATTTTCTCAGACTCGACACCAACCTATTTTATGGCTGTGCGGGTTTTGTGGTATGAAGGTGTTGTAGTTTTGAAGCCGCAATAGTTGTGGAGTGAAAGAAGATGTGCGTTTAATAAACCTAGAGTAAAAATATTGTTAACCAAACACTTTCAACTGTTGTGTTTTCAAAATTGTATAAAAGCACCTCTATGGACCTTAGTTAAATTTGGAAGTTGTTGCTAATGGTGATGATGATGATAATTATATGCAAACATGCATCTGTAGGTTTTTTTTTTCTGCTTCTAAATTCATCTGCATTTTTGTTGAACAGAATGGGATGCGGAGTTCATAATTATGCTAGCAGGACGGAATGCTTCAAATGCAGAACACCAAAGGAATACAGTAAGAAATCCTTATTACTAAGAAATATTGTTTGAGTTCTTTTCTGGGAAAGAAAAGATTTGTTCAATGATTCTTGCGGCTTGTGCAAGTATTATTATATTTGATTAAGTTTTCTACTGATTTTTCCCCTTCTACTTTCAGGTGGTGCAATGTAGGAAAAAGCAATAACTTAGGAAGATTGCTATGCTTGTTCTCATCGCATTCTGATCCCTCCACAAACACTACCTTTTCTCCACTCTTCTACTAAAGCTAATAACATTTAGGCATTAGGATTGGTGATGGTTGAAGGCCCTTATTTCACAAGCATGCCATGGAAGCTGCAGTGGTTTCAAGGGTTGTTTCTGGCTTTAATATTGTATGGTGCATGGTGTTGTTTCTAACATATAAAGCTTCTAAGATCTCTCTTCTTTCTCTTTTGTAATTTTTTACTCTTAATTAATAAAGATACTATGTTTTCCAGCACCCATAAAAAATCTCTCCTATTATGTTTCTCTCCCCACCCTGGTGTGAGTGTAGGGAACATCTATAATTCAATAGTACTTTATATATCAAGGTGGTCCAAGGAATGAATGATAGGCTGTGTTGTGGTTGCTAAAATCAATTGAGAAATCAGAGTCTTAATCAAATGGACCACCACTAGAGCTTTGGATTCAATCAATGTAAAGGAAAACTTGAAAGGAAAATTGCAAAGAGCAAAAATTAAGATATAAGATTCAAGGAATCACAACGAGTAGTACACTTCAAAAGAAGGACTTTCTCTCAGAGCAATAATTTGCAATCCCTTTAAGCATCAAATCTCAAAGAAATATATATATAATTATGAAGATAAGAACCAGATGCTCTCTGCTTTAAGAGCATAGATGCAATGCCAAGTTCAAAGTGAGTCAAATTTAACTTTTCCATCGATCCTTGCCTTTTCCCTTTCATTTTATCGGCTTATGGCACCCCAGCTTAATGTTCACTTGCCTTACCATGAGACTGCTGCAATGCAACTGATATATAAACTTGAAACCATTCTACATCAAAGCTGAACATGAAATGAAGTTAAAAAAAATAATAATAATAAATAAGCTTAGAGCTTGAAAAGCATTTCATATGTTACTCTCGTTTACTTAAATTTGCTTAGTTGAGTGTTTGTACATTGACTTAATGGAAGGTTTGACTACATATGTGCGTGTAATATAGTGGTCAAAAGGCAATCATATATTCATATTTCGTAAGTTAATATCGTCCCCTCCCTATTCTCCATCAGCTAGCTTTAAAAAGATTCTTGGCTTCCCTTAAGCTACCTTTATGTTAAGGAGATGTGGAGCAAGTGACCCATTTCAAGTGAACTAGTTCCCCTTGCACACCATCCAGGGTCCAGAACTGCAACTGCAAGAATATAGGCATAGCTCCCGCATTTTGAATGCCTTTACTTTTCTACTTTCATGCAACTTTTTTCCCTTCATTTTGGTATCATAATTACCCAAGAATGATGTGCCAATATAAGACGCATATTATGTTTACTTGCTGTCAAGATTCGCATAAAATAATTGTACTTGGAATTCTTCTACTTTTTTTTAAAAAAAAAAAAGAAAAAAAGAAAAAAAAAAGAAAGAGAGAAATTATATATAATGTGTTATTAAGGCTACATTTCTAACTGCAGTACTACTGCTTAATTTTAAAAATACAATAATAAAATGTTTAAATAATTACCTATTTTACTTACCAAGTAAAGTTTACCAATCACCCATTTAATCGTATTTTATTTGTTATTGATTCTATATCATACTAATGGTAAATTAAAAGTCACATACTTTAATTTCAAATATAGTCTAAGATATGTAAAGTCTTGTATAAATTATATTAGTTATTAAGGTTAAGATTAAAAGTGGATATATTGTGTCAAAAAACTTAGTGGAGATTTTTTTTTTCTTTTATGACTAATGTTCAATCAACTTATAGAACAATGGTCTTTCAAAGAGAGAGAGACAGAAAAGGCATGCAAATCTATTGGGCCTATGTTTGTTTAATCTCAAACATAATCTAAGATAAATTTACACATTTGTTTCTATGGTTAAGCTTGACAGTGAATTGTATTGAAAAATAAAAAGAATTCTTGGGGAATATTTCTTATCACTCGTATTCAAATATGGAACAATGATCTTTATAGAGAGAGATGAAGGGAAAAAAAAGAGACAAGAACAAAAGAGTGCTGCTATTAACACCCTCATTTATTCTGATAAAATCTTTTTTCTAAATGAAAATTTGTTATCTATGATAAAACTCCGTTTTAATTCCACAAATAATCCCACATTTTCTTTTTCCTCAATAAACCCTTTCCAGTTTCTCAAACCTTTCCGAAATCTAAATTTCTATTATGGATCATAACAAAACAGGAAAAAAAATTCTTAAAATCAAATTTGGTTTGTTGGATTCTTGAGTGGATCTACTTATAATAGATTAATCCGATCTAAATCTATAACATTTAGGTTATTAAATAACTTCATTCCCCCTCAATCCACTTCTACAGAACATATCATGTTAATCAGTTGGTTGATGCAACCAACTACAACAACATTTTATTTCTCTAATTTTTGCACAACACAGAAAAGAAAAGCGTAATTTTGAAAGATAGAAAAATAGAAAAGAAATTTTGATTTTTTTCTTTCTTTAAACTCATTAAGCTCTTATAATGTGAATCCAGGAACCTTTTCGTTCATGATCGTTTTTCAATTAAAGGCAGTATAACAAATTTGTTGGTTCCTAAAAACTTCCGCATCCATATCTAGATATGTTATTTATATTGAATTTATACGTAATTTTTAACATTGATATCAAAGCCTGTGTGATTTGTCTTCTATACCAGGTGCTTTTGAATGATAAGCCATATTTTTGTTAAATTCGTACTTAGAAAATTTTAATAGCATAATATGTTTCAATTTTTTTTAGGCTAGTTTTTTTTTTGTTTTATAGCTTTTGGAATGTGTAAAATTTATATTTGTGTTTTTATTTTAGTGAAATTTGATTTAAGAAGTTAGTAAAGCTATAGAGGTCGATATATATTTTGTGTATAACTTTTTACGCAATGATTTAATTGTTTTGATTTTGGTACTGTTAGAAAGTGCATGAAAAAAGCTTTCCAACAATATATATTGAGAAATCATCCTTAATTCTTATTTCTGACACCACTTAAGTATTAATCTCAGCCTCAGCAAATACTATTTGTTAGAGTTTTATTCGCTTTAATATTTCTATGACTTGTTATTTAGTATCTTAAAATTTTAAGCACTTGTTGAAGACTTCGTTCACAATTAAAATAAGAATAATAAAGATCAACCACATAATAAAGATAACAATCAATCATACAAGACACAAGTAATATACGTAATTCGGCAATAAACGCTTACGTTTATGATGGATCACTGAATCTTAATTTTTTTTATTCATTAGTTCACAAAGAATTCAAGATCATAAAGATTTAAAATAAGAAACTCTAAAACAAGAAACCATGCAAAAAAAAAAATTCAAAACCGACTCAAACACGTAAAGATACATAAATCTGAATTTTTTTAAAAGTAGGCATTGCAGCGCCACAAAGCTGGTGCCGCAACACCAACAATACTAAGTTTGGCACAGCCGCGTCAAAGCATGGGGAAAGGTCTTCTCTTGGTTTTCTCATCCCTAATTACTTTTGGCTCTCCATTTTTATCAATTTCTTATTCATTCAACGCGTACTCGTCTTCTTGTCGACTTCTCATTAGTTTTCAACTCAAAATCAAATTAAATAAGATTTTGAATCACCAAAATCTCAACAATATACTATACATATAATTTGAAGTTATATAAAGAGAAAACAAACCAATTTAAATTATAGTTTAAAAACTTTTTTTTATTATTTTGAGGTTGCAGATGATGAACAAGAAAAAATAGCAAACAATCTTTTTTTTTCTTTTCACATAAGCTTTACTTCTAACTTAAAATGAAACATTGAGCACACTATTGAATTCAACACAAAATTTGGAGTTGAACGATGGTGGTCTGGTTGCCAAAACATGGTTGGAGGCGTTGTCCAGTGCAATACCTTACTCACTAATTAGTGCCTAGGATTTATGTGTTGCCTTCTTAGACTTCAATTCTGGCACCGTTTGCAGCGACCAAATGAAAATTATATTTTATTTTTATTTTTATTTAAAATTAATTTTGAAAATAATAAATATTATTTAAGTTATTTACTCATAATAAAATCAAATAAAAAAATATTAAGTAGTAAAAAAATTGTAAAATATATTTTGGAATATGCTCAAAGGTATTGCACTTAGCGGGAGCAAAATTAACGTATTAGATATATGTTCTCTCTTCAACATTATTTATATTATATAGTATCTTTTTTTTCAATTAGTCGAATTGAAACAATAAAGAATAGAAATTAGAATAGAAAAATTCTATTTATGTGGGATAATAAGTCCCTGTTCATAGACTTCCACCCCTAATATGAATGAGAGTCAAATGTAGACACTTTTTTAGAGTTAGGAGAGAGGTAACATTTGGTCTTAAATTAACATTGTTTGACACAATGTTTAAATTAAAAATTTTAGAATTGTTGGAAAAAGCTTGAGAGTATATATTTAAATTTGTTCGTGAAATTTAAATTATGATTAGGTTAATAAAGGAGTGCTATATTATATCTAACATAAGGCGAGCTATGTTGCACTTGGTAAACAATCTCATCACATTTAGTGCTAGACACATAGTTATTACAAATATGATGTAATTAATTTTCTTGGTGAGATTTAATATAAAGGTAAAATTATTTTAAATTCATTTGTAAAATTTAAATTGAGAATATGCTTACAAATGAGCATTCTTATGTACTAGCATAAGGCAAACTATTGCTTTAACATGTACTTTAGTTATTGCAATTTAGATGTATGAACGTGCATATGCAAAAGTTTTTCAATACCAAAAAATGACTAAAATAATTATTATGAAAATATGAGTCTTAAATTGTGGTGACGCCCATATTTACAAAGTGAATAATAGACTTGTGGCTTAAAAAAATTCCTTTTTAGAGATATGTTCCTTTAACCAATTGATTATGTCTTAGTTGTTCATTTCATTTGTTGACTATGAACGAGACCTATTTTGGTTTAAGGACATATGATATAGCATATTATTTCTTTGTTAGAAATAAAGAATATTTTATTATATCTCATGTTATTTTTTTAAGAGTTCTTATTTATTGAAATTCTAAACGAAAACAAATAGAACTAAAATTTTGGCGCAATATTAAAATGATGAAGATTTAATATTTGGAAAGTGTGATGATTAGAAGCCTTGACGACTTTTAAATCTAACTTTTATATTAACTCACCTTGTTTTTCTGGTTTTGTATTTATGACAAAATATATAAGTATGTGTAGTATTTGAATTTATACTAGTATAGTTATATATATGTTTATGTATTAATTAAATAACTAATGCTTTTAAAGTTAAATATAAATTTAAATAAATGATGAATATTGAATGGTGACGATTATGATATTTGACATCATAGAAGTTCAGTAGTAGAGTCTTTTTGAGGTTTTATAAATATCATGATTAAGCCTTAGGATATTATTATTGCTTAACATGAGAAGATTTTAGAGACTTCTCAAGCTTTCAAGATAACAAGGCTTGTATTATGTTGTTGGCCATGCTAAAAGATTTTACGTATGTGAGTTTGAGTAATATTAGACGGCTTATAAAAGTGGCCTACCCTAAAATATATTATTCTAGTGGTATTTGAACTATCAAACATGATATATAAGCTAGACATTTAGACATATAATAACTGATAAATGATAGGCTTAGATAGTCACATAATTACTTAAAACGCTTTTCCAAAGAGTTGTGTTCATTAGTGAACAAATAGATAGAATTATATCTGAGTTAAAATCACAAGATATCATATTTTTTAAAATAAATGTCAAGGCATTAGAGAAGTTGGCAAGGATATTTAATTTTATGAATCGATCGATCCACATGATGTTATCATTCAAGCTTGTGAATTTAAGAGAAACCTTGGATTTTCCTTAGTGTTCCGATCCTAGTAGGAGTCAAGCTCTTATTAGGTTGACTCCACAAGATAAATCAATACAAGAAAGTAATCGTATATTTATCCCATATTGTCATTTTAAGATTGAGGGACGACAATATTTATGGTCTCTTTGCATGATTGTGAAAGGCTAAGAATTTTTAGTATGGTTGTCATATTATTTACTAAGAAATTATGAATGAAAGTCATGGATAAAGAAATAAAGTCTATAAAGTCTAACCATATTTGAGACTTGGTTAATTTATCATTTAACCATAGAGATTTTTTTGTTTGAAAGTTCTACACAATAAATGTTAGAGTATGACACAGTTTGAAAAGTGCAATGTGTAATTAATCACAAAAGTACTATACTAAACGAGAGGATATAGACTTTAAAGAAATATTTCCTTTGATGAAGAGTCATGCCTCTATATGTTTGATTCTAGCGATTGTTACACATATAGACCTAGAGTTACATCAAATGAATGTTAAAACTTATATTCTCAATGGAGAACTAGAAGAAGATGTTTTAGTGAAACAACCTATAAGACATAATAACAAAAACTAAGAGTGCAAAATATGCAAGCTCAAAGGTTTTGTTATCATATATGGATGATATTTTATTGGTTAGAAACAATAAAGAGTTTACTAAAATCATTGAAGGATGGTTATTCCAAAAATTTAGAATAAATGATATGTGTAAGGCAGCCTATATTTTTAGAGTTAAAATCTAATGAAATCTTTTTAAAATACTTTTAACTCTATCACAAGAGTCTTAAACGAGAAAACTCCTAAAAAAATAATTTTGTTAGATTATAAGCCTACAAATACTCATATTACAAAAGGGACAAACTCTTTTGACATGTGCCTTAAGATTTCTTAAAGAACAAGAAATACATTATATAAGTTTTGTACTCAAATATTGTTGTAAGTCTCATGTACATCTTTAAGTGTACAAGACTAAATATAAGTGATACCTTGGGATTGGTGAGTAAATATTAATTAAATCCATTATGAAAATATTTGCATGTTGTAACGAGGATTTTAACACACTCTAGAAATATTGTAGTCTACTCTTTATGTTATCAAAAAGGTGATTTGTGCTTATATGCAGACGTTAATTGAGGAGGCAATTATGATAAGTAAAATTGGCCTTCGAATATGCATATTTGATAAATAGTGGTACCAAATCATTAGAGTGGTAAAAGTAAACATGCACGAGCTCCAATGATAATGAAGGCTAAGAATATGATATGTTTAATGGCAGTGTAAGAGGGTATTTAGCTTAAAAGATTCTTGAAGGATCTCAACATAATCTTTGGTACTTATAGTTCAATGATTATGTATTTTTAACAATCAAATAACATCTTTTTAAAAAAATATTAGTTATCACAGTAAGTTGAAATACATATTTTAAAGACAAAGTATTCTTTTGAGTGGTATTGTAACACAAACAAATGTGTGCACACAATATATATCTACGAGTCATATGATGGTAGACATGCTTACCAAATTTATAACTAAAGATATTTTTACAAGCTACACATGCACGATTTTTTAGATTTCGTAGATTATGACATTGTACTTGATGAAATTTGTTTGGATATTTCATCTCTATCAATGTTCATAATTTGCATATTACACATAAAAGATGATGAAAGATATGTTGTTAGGTGATTATTGGCTTTCTTACATTAGTAGTCGACTCGGTTGCTAGAAAAACTATTAGAGCTAGTGCTTACATGTCATTCTAATATTGTATGAATATTAATTATTTAATATTTATATACAATGAAGATTTCGAATAAAAATTGTTAATATCAAATTTATATAGTATAATGTTTGTAACATTACAAACACTGTATGATCTGAAGAAGTTCAGATCTGGTCTAAAGAACTTTAGACCAAGGTTAAGAGTTAGCATTATTAAGAGTTAGCATGTTATAACAGTCAGCAAGGTCTAAAGAGTTAGAACCTTGTCTATAATGGGACAAAGACCTGAGAGTATGCTTGTAATGATATAGTTGCAAAGAGTTGCAATAGGTGCTAAGAAATGTCATTATGTAAGTATGTCTCAAACATAATGTTCTTGATCTATGTTCACCAATGCCAGTCTATCGGTGAATTACTATAATATAGATTAGTGTATGCCTATATCTGACTGGTTCGAATGGTTATTCTTAACTGACAATGAGCTTAGAACTTGTATATGTTGGGTGTTGATTATTCAAGTGTGTTTGCATGTGGGTTTTGTGTTTAACAACAAAATATACATATAAAGACGTAGCGGAAGCTTAAAACTTTGCAGTAAACACAATCATTACATATTAAAGGAATTAACAAAAACGAAATTGAGAAATAACCCTTGAAGCCTTTGGATCGAAATTGTTGAAGTCCACCGAAATGTAATTTTTGATCAATTCTAGTAATCAACAATGGTGGGTTTGATTATCTAGAATGACAGTCTTTGATCCAGCAAAAATTTAACAACTTAAACTTATGTTCTTTTGCTAAATTAGTTTTAATGCCTTATTAAAGAAAATTATGAATTCAACAACTTGAATCCAATAATCAAAAAACAATTTCTCTTTTCTCTCTTTGTAATGGCTGGCCAAGTTTTTAGCAAAAAAAAAATTTTAAAAAACTTGTGAATTTAATTACATTTGGCTAATATATACAAATGAATTTAATTTCAATTTATTACACTTAATTTCACTTAATTTTAATTTGCATTTAATCTAACTTAATCATAGTTAACTCTTAACTCTAGTTAGGTTAAATGAACATTTAAATATTCTAACTATAGTTAACACTTAACTCTAGTTAGGTTAAAAGAACATTTAAATATTCTAACCATAATTAACTAACTTAACCATGGTTAGGTTAACTTTTACTTAACCATTAAGTAAGGTTAACTTAATTAACCATATGGTTAACTCTTAACCATAGTTAAACTTAATTATTTATTTAACAAATAAATAAATAAATATCTATTTGAATTATTTAACAATTAAATAATTATTAAGTGAAATTACATTTATGTCCTTACTAGGTTACCAAGTTAACCTAAAGTGGGTCCCACCATTTAACCATATACTTTAGTTAACTTAACTATAGTAAATTGCTAGATTTTACTATATTGAACTAATCAATACGGTATGCTGCCCAATTGCTCAAAGAGTACATTCCATATTAGGACTCCCTAGGTCCACGCCCGATTCATCAAATGGAACTATTCCATAAGTCTGTGATCGATGCCCTACGCATACGTCACAGATGTTACAAATTAGCGCTTAAACCATACATATTGAGATTACTACATATTCGTATAATCCTTCCGTCATTATATCATGGATGAACGGAATATAAATCATTATCGTCAAATCCTGATAATTTCATCTGTTACTTTATCTCCAGATTCGTATATTAATGAACAATATACACAAACACTTTTACTATAATGTTCAAACCTGTAGGAAACTCTTTTCCCATATTCATTGCTTACGGCCATAAGACTTTGTAAGATACAATCTCGAAGTATCCGATATACAACCCATCTATGTGAGCTGGCGGATCCCATATCTACGCATACCAAACTTCATGAGCATCAGACCATACCCAACGATACGTAGCGGTCAGACCATGAAAGACCTCTAACATATGTGGAACTAAAGTATGGTGGATCTCCCACAAGCCCACCATGACGCTCAGGTCGAAGGACCACAAATACTACTCAACTCGAGAGGACCTTCCTTTGATGGTTTCATAGGATATTTATTGAGGTCCTCATGAGTCTGTTCAGTATCCAATCATAACTAAATACCCGTATATCTATATGAGCTTCAACCAAGCTTATGGTTAATTAAGAATAATCATCTGTACAATACAGATATAAACATACACTAATCTATATTATTGTGTTTCACCGATAGACCTTTATTGGTGAACATAGATCCAAAACTCTATATTTGAGAAGATACTTATATAATGACATTTCTTAGTATCTATTGCAACTCTTTACAACTATGTCATTACTAGTAGATTCTCAGGTCTTTGTCACATTATAGATAAGATTTTAACTTCTTAGATCTCGCTGATTATTATAACCTGCTAACTCTTAGTAATGCTAACTCTTAGCATTTATAACTATCAGCATTGCTAACTCTTAGCCATGGTCTAAACTTCTTTAAATCAAATCTGAACTTATTCAGATCAAACAATGTCTATAATGTTACAAGCTTAATTACCATTTAATAAAGGTTATTAGCTATTTAATAAAATATTCATTATATAAATATTACAAAATAAATATTCATACAAATAGGGATGGCACGTAAGTACAAACCCTAACAATATAGGCATGTGGGTATCCACTCAGGATTGGATACTGAACAGACTCACGAGAACCCCGGTAGATATCCTATGAAGTCATCAAATGAAGGTCCTCTCGAGTTGAGTAGTATTCGTAGTTCTTTGACCTGAGCGCTATGGTGGTCTTGTGATGATCCACCATACTTTGGTTCCACATATGTTAGAGGCCTTTCATGGTCTGATCGTTATATATCGCTGGTATGGTCTGATGCTCGTAGAGTCCAGTGTGTGTAGATACAGGATCCGTCAGCTTACACAGGTAAGTTGTATATCCGATGCTCCGAGATTATATTTCATGAAGTCTTGTGGCCACAAGCATAAACCTGGAAAAAGATTATTCCATAGGGTTGAACAATATAACAAAAATATTTGCATATATTGTTTATTGAAATACGAATCTGGAGATAAGTTTAAGGATGTGCTTACGAGGATTTGACGGTGCTGATCTATATCCCCGCACATCCAGGGTATAAAAGATAGAGGGATTATACGTATACGTTGTAACCTCAACTTGTATGGTCTATCACGTTGATTTGTAATATATGTAACGTGTGTGTGGGGCATCGATTATGAATTCATAAAATAGTTCCATTTGACAAATCGGGTATGGACCTAGGGAGTCCCAATATGAAATGTACACTTTGTGCACTTGGACAGTATACCGTATTGAATGGTTCAATACAGTAAAATTCAATAATTTACTAAGGTTAAGTTAACTAAAGTATATGGTAAAATGGTGGGATCCACTTTAGGTTAACTTGGTAACCTAGTAAGGATATAAATATAATTTTACTTAATAATTATTTAATTGTTAAATGATTAAAATAAATATTTATTTATTTAATTATTAAATAAATTATTTAACTTAACTATGGTTAAAGGTTAATCATATGATTAAGTTAAGTTAACCTTACTCAATGGTTAAGTAAAGGTTAACCTAACCATGGTTAAGTTAGTTAACTATGATTAGAATATTTAAATATTTATTTAACTTAAGGGTTAAGTTAAACTAACCTAACTAAGGTTAAATATTAACTATGGTTAAGTTATGTTAAATGCAAATTCGAATTTAAGTGAAATTAAAATGAAATACATGTTAAATTAAATGTTAATTAAATGTATTTAGTTTATATAAGAAAAATGAATTAATTTTCATTAAGTGAAGAAGTGTTAAGTGTTTTTGGTTGGCTAGAAAATTAAGAGAGAAATTGAGAACAAAAATTGAAATGTTTCAAGAGTTGAAAACATTTTCTATTCATCATCTTTTTCAATTAATTTAGCCATTAAAACATGAATTAAATTTATTTTTATTCAAGAGTTGAATAAAAAAAAAACAAATTTAATTAAGTTAAAGAGTTTAACTTTGAATTAAATTTAAGAGTTAAACTAAATACTGGATTAACATACTGCTATTCTAGACAATTAAACTCACTCTTATTGATTGCTAGGATTAATCAAAGGTTGCATTTCAAGTGGACTTCAAGCAATTAATCTAAAGGCTTCATGGGTTAAATTCTTAATCTCGATTTTAATTTGATTGATATGTATTATATGTGTTCATTATATATAAATTTTTATGCTTCCGCTATGCATATATATGTATGAGATATATATATATATACTTTTATATGATGAACACATCCCACATGCAAACACCCTAGAATAATCAACACTTAACCAAAACAAGCTGAGATGAGACATTAAATGAAAGAGAATAAAATAAATGATTTATTCTTGATATTCATTTTTAAAATTGAGTGTCACCTTGACTGGGTCAAGATGGGGTTCGTTTTAGTAAATATCGAACCATCTGTGATATATCACACTATTATAAAAACTTGATATAGAAAGATATGAGTTTTATAATTTGGCATTTTGTGAAAAGTGAGCTTATTAAGAACTCAAGCTATGCGTCAAAGTAGCAACTGAACTCAGATCTGTACAGTGAACTTATAAGACATATGCTATTAAAAGAGAATTCACTGTAGCATGTGAATCATACCACATGTTTTTTTTTTACTAACTCAAGAAAATAAGTGAACGAATCCTTACTTCTTTATTTTGTAAGTTCCTTTGAAGTTCATTAAAACCTTAACTAGTATCCTCATGTCACATCTCACATCGAATAAAAATTGGATGAATCTTGGATATATATGGGTGGGTAGGCAATATTATCTAATAGGCTAGTCTTTTTAGTTAATGGTAAGGGACCTGCCAGTGAAAAAGTGGTATTAGAGCATACTCAAATTCTCATTCACATTTGAGCTCCCAAAATTGCCTTAATAGAGATTACCACGTGAGATGTAAGTCCCCATGGCTTTGAGGGGATGGGCATTATGGGCTAAGTGGGCCTTGAAAATCATGTATCTTGAATCCCAATAGAGATTGCCACGTGGATAATAGGTCTCCCATGTCCTAGGAAATAAGTAATATGAACCAGGTTGGCTTTTGAGTTTTGGCCAAACCGTGACAAATGCATCAAGTAATTGGGTAGGGAAAATGTCGCTTCCCACGTCGAATAGAAATTGAGTGGATTTTTGGCATTTATGGGCCGGTAGACAGCATTACCTAACAGGGTAGTCAAACTAGTCTTTTGGGTTAATAGCGTCTGGCTCATAAGACTTAATTACCATAAACTATATTTTAAAGAGAAGATTGATGTATGCTACCTTAGTATGTTTTCTATAACTATAGTTATATGCAGTCTCTAAAATATGACTTAAAAAGTAATTAATTTAGAACTGAAAAATATGAATTGAATGAGAAGATTTGTTTTCAATGACTATGGTTATATTTAGTTTGTGAAATATAACTTGGAAAGCAACTAATCTAGAACCGAAAAATATGAGTTGAATGAGAAGATTTATTTTCTTATATCTGACTTATGTATTCATCGGTCGACCAGTTGTACATCCGAAGGAGGATAAATACAATTATAAATACATGGAGTATATAAAAGTCGAGCATAGTGGATTGAGTATGCTTTGACTAGTGTAACACAACAAAAACTAAGATACAAGATGAGAGAAATAATTTATAAATCTCTTATATATAGTTAAAATCTAACATCTTTAGCCCAATGAGTTGACTTAACCCAAATTCATAAAGTAACTACCACTTGAATAGTTACTTATGTGAGGTGGTGGGAGTTATTCAATAACTCTAATCTATCCACTCGTGTCATGTCGATGGTTGGTGGAGCTAACTGTAACAATATTATGTCTCTCTAGTTTTTGCACAATACAAAAAAAATAATTTTAACATATAGAGAAAAATACAAAAGAATTTTTAATTTTTTTTCCTATAAATACATTGAACCCTTCTGTTGAAGTGAAAGATAATAAACAAGCAATAAATCCAAAGTATATATCACAGCAAACCAAACAATTAAGAAAATTATAGAGAGAAAGTAAAAGAAAAAACACACACAGAATTTACGTGGTTTGACAATTTGCCTATGCCACGGCGGATCAAAATCCTACTATCTTGTTATTCAATTACAAGGCACTCATAAAGTATGTCTTTTACAAGAAATTACTCATAAAGAACACAACTCTATCTTGTAAGCTAGGGGTTTCTCTCACTAAGAATCATAAAAATTGTTTTGATCACCAAAATGTGTTAATATAGGCTTTAGGATGACCTAGGTTAACCTTAAACGTGTGAGAGTTATTTTAGAGAGACTTGAAACAATTAGAAGACAAACCAAAACGGGAAACAATTTTTTCACACTAGCACAGCGACGCTGGGCTCCTGGCGCCGTAGTGCTGTAGGCACTGCCAACGGGTACCGCAACGCTGGCTTCCTGGCCTACGACGCTCATGATGTTTAATTTAATGACCTAGCGCAAGTGCACGCTTTTCGTACCAAATAATATAGGACTAAGTCCATATTATCGATTCCACATAGACTATTGTTTCTATTTTCTTCTATCGAATACTAAAATTACTCTATTTTACCTTTATCCAAACTAACTTCTAAGATGGAGTTTAACTAACTAAACTACTACTATCGAATTAAACCTAATTAAGATATTGCAAGTACTCGGAGATAGAATTCACTAAATTGATGAGTAATCTAAGGTATCGACGTATCCCCTAGTAGTTCATTGAACCCTTTAACCCCTTAGTTATTCCCTTATTATCAATTGATTGGCTAGACACTGATTTCATCATAAGCTTCTGTCGATAGTCGAATGATAATATCACACCCTAACAATTACTTATATATTTATGGTAATCCGAATAAGATGCAACTCATTAAGAATAAGTTTAATCAAACCATACGTGCCATCTATGTATATGTCTATCCTAGATAGAACTCATATATATTACTCTATGATCACGTATTAATCTACCATAGGCTAAACACATGCATCCTTTTGTCAAAGTATCATGGTTCCTAAACAATCAAAATAGTGATCAAGTATAATGAAAGCATTAAGCACAGATAGATTGAATCAATTAAGGGATAAAAGTTAATAAAGAAAAACATTCACAACTTATCCATGACTCAAAAATAAAAAATAAAAACTAAAAATAAGTTTTGGTTGATTAAACAATCATCATCATAGTCTCAAATTTAGGCTGTTAAAAATAGCACAAGGCTTTTCAGAAATCAATAAACAACTTTCAACAATTTTTATACCATTGATCATGTACTTCATTCTCCCTTATAAATGATCACTTGTGTGTGTATGTGTAATAAGTAAGTAATTAGCTAAATAGAACATAGATTTACTCAATACTTAAGAAATACGTAAATATGATATTTCGGCATATTTTTAATTATAACACTACCATAAACTTACTTTTCATACTACTCTCCACTAATGTAGAAATACACGTCTAGTGATTTATTTAGGACTTTATTTAGCTTGTAATGTAAGGCTAAGGTAAAGATGGGTTATAAAGATATATATAAAGGGCAAATTACACCATTAATACTTAGACTTTACTTAGAAACCTCTTGATTCCTTCTCCTTCTTGATTATTCATCTCTTCCCCCAAACTTATGCTATTCCTATTTTTCTTTTAATCCCTTTTACAAAGAATTTCTTCTTTTTCTTAAGATAGGGGTATTATGCATTTAAACATTTTTTTTTATGTACCCCAAAACTTAGAATGATATGCACCTTCAAGACTTATTACTTTTCATTGCAGTACCGTTCTTTCATACATCCACAACTTTCTTCATTTTAAGGATATTTCTAAGTAAATTAAAGGTTTATGGTGCTACCGGTAGATTTTAGGGTAAGTAAACTCAAAGTCTTTTAGGCTTGTAATGTGGTTAAACAAAAAAAATAGGTAATTAGGCTCAAATAGGGTGACTAGGGATAAATATAGATATAAGGTAGGCTCGAAAGGCTCAAATGGTACAAAGATGGCCTAATGTCATTTTCCTAAGCATGTGAATTCTAGGATTTCGCCTCAAGTAGTAATCAAGCAAGTTCAAGAGTATTGGTCTTCGAGACTGTGGTGTACTACTTAAGCAAAAAGTATCTCTAAGCAAAAAATTCAACTAATACATGCTTATTTCAATGTGCTCAAGAATAAGTGATCAAAAATAAGTTTGAATTTAGTGCAAGAATCATGATATAAGAATTATCTTAAGCATTTATTATTTCTTAAAGACTTGTGAGAATAAATTCAGCTAAATTTTATTTCCTATCATGGACTAATGATTATCATCACAACCAAAACTTAACAACCTAAAAAAACAAAATTACTCTACAAGACAACCAACCAATATAAGTAGCAAAATAAACACAATAAAGTATGTTTTCCACTCCCAAACTTAAATTAGACATTGTCCTCAATGTTTAAAATAAATAAATTTGAAAGTAAGAGAAACTCCCTTGATAATTGAAGTTGCGGCAATATAGCAGTGTTGTCTATTTGTTGGACTACAGTGTTCTTTTGCTTCTAACGCTTACAATTGCTTATGATGCTTTCTTGAATGCTTGACTTGCTGATGTTATTGCTAAAAAAACAAAGAAACTAACATAACTAAAACTAAAAATAAACTAATAAAAATAAATTTTGCTTGGATTGCCTCTCAATAAACGCTTGATTTAACGTTATCGGCTTAACGGGGTTCTTTCTACTCTTATGGAGGATAAACGTTAATAATAGAAGCATCTTTGTATGTGAGCTTGCTGGGCTTCCGCTTCTTTGGCTTCCAAATTCTTGCACTTAGACCTTAGGCAGCAATTTGTTCTTCTTTCTTGTGCTTATCCAGAAAGACTTGAATTTTAGACCGATGAAATATTTCTCTTATAGCCTTTTCTTTTATCCTCTCATCAAACTGCTGCTTCTTCTTCTTCTTATTTCTTCTCCTTCTATGCCTTAACACATTCTTTTTAATGTGAGGGTTTAATATTTCTATGTCTTTGAGTTCTTTAGTGTTTAGATGCACCACATCAATGTTACAACAGTCTTCACCTTTAGCTGGCAACTTAATTTCCTTGAAGACTTTAAATGTTGCAATGTCATCTTGTATCCTCATGGTCATCTCCCCCTTTTTGAACATCAATGATCGTATGTCCTGTGGCTAAGAAGGGTCTTCCAAGGATAATAGGTATCTCTTTATCTTCTTCCATGTCTAGAACAATAAAATTGGTGAGAATGACTAATTTATCCACATTTGCTAGCACGTCCTCAATAATTCCCTTCGGGTAGGCGAGAGAGCGATTAGCAAGTTGAAGTGTGATATTGATCGGCTTTGCTTCTCTTAAACCTAGCTTGTTGTAGACGAAAATGGGCATGAGATTAATGTTTGCTCCTAGATCGCATAGAGCTTTACCAAGATCATGATTGCCAATGGAGCACGGTATGGTAAATCTCCCGGGATCTTTGAGCTTAGAAGGTAGCTTTTTCTGAAGAATAGCGCTACACTCTTCTATCAATGCCATTGTCTCATAATCCTCCAGTTTCGTCTTCTTAGCAAGGATGTTCTTCATGAACTTGACGTAACTAGGTATTTGTTCAAGCGCATCTGCAAAAAGGAGATTAATATGTAATTTTTTAAAAACATCAAGAAATTTAGAGAATTACTTATCTAATCTCTTATTTTGCAGCCTCTGTGAAAATGGTGGAAGAGGTGTGAATGACTGCCAGGGCTGTTTCTGCACTTGTATGCTGTCCATCTTTCTTTTCTACACTTTTAGGATATCCTTGCTGCAATTTTTCAGTTTCAGCACTTGTATTGCACCTCTGTAACCTTTGAAGAAAAGGAATATGTGGTGTATATGGTTGTACATTTTCTTGTTGATCAACCCTCTCATTTTCCTTCATCTTTGGAAGTAGTGTTAGTAGTATGTCATTATGTAAGATCTTATCACTTCGTAAGAGGACGGCTTAACATTGCTCTACACTTCCTCTTGGTTAGCGTCAGTGTTGTTTGGTAAAGTCCCTTGAGGTCGATTATTTAGTACTGCAGCAAGTTGCCCCATTTGAGTCTCTAAAGTTTTCAAAGATGCAAAATGGTTTTGTAAAATAGTATCATTCGACTTCATATACTGTTGATGCAATATTTCTATATCTTAAAATTAAGTGCAAGTATACACTGTCGTATGCAAGTAATTAAGGGACTAAATAAGTCGGATGTCGAACCCACAGGAATAATTTCTTCTTTTTAACCAATTACTAAAATTATGTCTTCCTAATAATTATTCAGAAAAATAAAAATTTAAGAATTAATGCAAAAAATATAAAAGTAAAAACACAAAGCAAGAGAATTATGTGATAGCAATATAGAGAAAACCTAGGACTAATACTATCCCTCAATATGCTTTCTAATGATTAATCTTCTAATATTTAACTCCCTTAGTCTTTGTTATTGATCAAGACACTAATGTATTCACAAGCCTCTTCCAAGGTCATGCAAGTATACCTTAATTTACCAAATACCTATATTCCTATGGTACTTGTAATAAATTAAGATTCATTAAGATTAGCTCTTATTGATCATACATGCCAATTAGGTATATTCCTATCCTAAATTGAAACTTGCATATGCAATATTGAATATTATTCTACAATCATGCATCAAATTATTTAGGTCTAAATATTGTGATTCCTCTTCCGAGTTTATCAACAATATTACCAACTCATTCACCACATATTGACCAGATATATTGAAGCATTAAGATCAAGTAATTTAAATATCAAAGAACTAAGTTTATTAAATATTCAAAAGATATGGCAATTAAGCACACATATTGAGTTCAAGTAATAACCCTAGAAAATAAATTTAGCTCATGATAACAAGAGAATTATGGCTGAAAAATAAAATAAACATGATACAACCAAAAGCAAACCAATATAGACATCAATTCGCAGTTGGTTGATACGCCAATAATCTCTTACTTTCTTGAATTTCTCTTGCTTCTCTCTCTAAAAATTGCTCTTCTTCACTATGTTGTGACTCTAAGAGCCTTAAGTTGTGTTTTCTCTGAAGTATGAAATAAGTGGCCTTTATATAGGAATTTATTAGAGTCTTGGAATTGTATTTCTTTAAGATTAGGAAAATTGCACTGTTCACCGCTGCCGCGATCACTGTTCATCTCTAAGGGCGACAGCACTGTAGCACGGATACTGTTCGCGAATACTGTTTAGGCGTTACTGTTCCAAGGGCACTGTAGCATTTATGTTTTGTATTATTTTTCTTATATTTTCATCCTCAATTATTCCATTGACTCTAAACCTACAAAATAATAATTAAACATATAAAAAGCCTAATATTCTTATTAAAATGAGCAATTAATTAAGTTAAAGGAGTGAAAATAATAGATATAATTTACGCTTATCAACTGTATAAACATATCTTCCAAGGTTGCTTTCTTTTCTTGTGGAGGATGAAATTCGGGTGGGTTAGGTTTAAGTTGCTGCCTTTGGTTGCCACCCCAAGAAAAATTAGGATGATTTCTCCACCCCGGATTATAATAATTTAAATGTGGATTATTCTGCTGTCTATTATGGTTTTCCACATAGTTTGCTAACTCTATGCATTTCCCATTCATGTGATTGTCACCACATAAGTCACAAGTCGCATTTGGGTTCTTAATAGCATTCATAGAATTAAACCTCATGGTTAAAATATTGATTTGCGCAGCCAATGCATTAAATGCATCAATCTCATGAACTCCAGCAACCTTCTTTTGTGTAACTCTTTCAGCAGGACATTAATAGCTATTGGATGTCATCTCTTCCAATAACTCATATGCTTTTTCTGTGGACTTATTCATCAGAGCTCCTATAGCAGCGGTATCGATAATTGTCCTTAAATGATCCACTAGCCCATTGTAGAACGTCTGGACTAATAACCATTTTGGAACTTCATGATGAGGACACTTCCTCAACATGTCCTTGAATCGTTCTCATGCCTCATATAATGACTCACATTCAATCTGCACAAATGAAGTGATGTCGTTCCTTATCTTAGTTGTCTTAGCTAGTGGAAAAAACTTTGCTAAGAACTTCTATGCTAAGTCATCCCATGTTGATATAGATCTTGATGGTAATGACATCAACTAGCTCTTAGCCTTATCCCTCAATGAGAAAGAGAATAGTTACAACCTGATGGCATTATCTGAAACACCATTGAACTTGAATGTATTGCAAATCTCCAAGAAGTTTACGATATGCATGTTAGGATCATCATTGAGAGCTCCACTGAATTACACAAACTCTTTAATTATCTGAATAGTACTTGGGTTGATTTCAAAGTTGTTTGTATTAATATTGGAGCGCCTAATACTAGACTGAATGCCTTCTGTTGTAGGAACAATATAATTCCTCAACGATCTCTGAGGATTCATAGGCTCAAACACTGGATTATCGATGTTGTCATGATTCTCTGCCATATTTTTGTTTTGATGTTGTTCTCGACAAAGTCTCTGGAATGTCCTTTCAATCTCAGGATAAAAAAACGTTAAATTTTCACTCTTGGTTCTTCGCATGAACTGTCAAAAATATATATATATATATATATATATATATAAATGGTGACTAGAAAGGAAAAAGAACTATAATAATAGTGTAATAAAATAAATCTGAAGTAAAAGTAAGATAGTATGGTATTAGTATCGATCTAAGATTAGATAAAATAGTCCTCGGCAACAGCACCAAAAACTTGATGTCTAATTTAATGACTTAGCGCAAGTGCACGCTTTTCGTACCAAGTAATATAGGACTAAGTCCAGATTATCGATCCCACAGAGACTATTGTTTCTATTTTCTTCAATCGAATACTAAAATTACTCTATTTTACCTTTATCCAAACTAGCTTCTGAGATGAAGTTTAACTAACTAAACTACTACTATCGAATTAAACCTAATTAAGATATTGCAAGTACTCGGAGATAGAATTAACTAAATTGATGAGTAATCTAAGGTATCAACGTATCCCTTAATAGTTCATTGAATCATTTAACCCCTTAGTTATTCCTTTATTATCAATTGATTGGCTAGACATTGATTTCATCATAAGCTTCTGTCGATAGTCGAATGATAATATCACACCCTAACAATTACCTATATGTCTATGGTAATCCGAATAAGATGCAACTCATTAAGAATAAGTCTAATCAAACCATACGTGCCTTCT
This sequence comes from Ailanthus altissimus, assembly GCA_946807835.1. NCBI lineage: Eukaryota > Viridiplantae > Streptophyta > Magnoliopsida > Sapindales > Simaroubaceae > Ailanthus > Ailanthus altissimus. The sequence goes on from OX327689.1 coordinate 28,570,209, forward strand.
ATATATATGTTTATCCTAGATAGAACTCATAGATATTACTCTATGATCACGTATTAATCTACCCTAGGCTAAACACATGCATCCTTTTGTCAAAGTTATCATGGTTCCTAAACAATCAAAATAGTGATCAAGTATAATGAAAGCATTAAGTATAGATAGATTGAATCAATTAAGGGATAAAAGTTCATAACTAAGAGTTTAAAAGAATCAATTACATACTAGATTCAAGAATGTCTAACGCTAGATCAAAAGTATTTAGCTCATGTTCAAAACAAGAATATCAAAGTAAAAGTATAAAAATATCATAATCAAAATCATCTCTTAAAACTAAGGAAAAAAATAATATAAGTGATGCCCTGAGTTGTTCTTTCTCTTCTTGTCTTGATTGCCTAATAGTTGATTCTTCAATCTTCAATAAATTCACCTTGATCTATTGGTTTGAATGTGTATTCATTGCTTACGTTTTTTTTTTTCCTTATTACATCTTTTTATTTTTCCCTCAAAATAGTATTTTTGTTGTTAAGAGAAACCCTAGACGCAAGAAGCTTCGAATCTACGCCGAATAGGCGAGTTGAGAGGAGTATTTAAACACCCGTATGGGCGCTGCGGTGCTGGGCACGAGTACCAAGTCTGTCAAGGCTTCGACGAGTGCCGCGACGCTGGGTACTGAGCGCCACGACGCTCACTCACTGATCTGGGCGCTGCGGCGCTCAGCCTTTAGCGCCGCAGTGCCCAATCACTTGCTGCGTTACTTTCATATTTTGAGCGTAACTTTTTCGTTTAACGTCTGATTCGCCTCCCGTTTGTTCCTATGTATCACATTTTCCGTTATGCATCTATTTATGATCAGAAAACACAATTAAATAGACTTATGATTTAGAACAAAATACAAAAGTTAGTACAAATCATACTAGTGCTTTTACCCCCCTATCAACTCAGCCCTAGGCAGTCGCGCCTTTACCAATCACCTTCTTTCACATCTATCTTGTTTTCCTGTGCATCTAATGCACATAGGTTGTTCCTCGAATCATATTACAATGATTTTAAATCAACTTTCTCACAAATTCTCTTATTGATTCAACATCATTCACAAAGTATTCACGATCTCTCATATCCGCATCTTCGATCATCCTCACATAGTAGTGACTTCGGTTAAGTCCTTCCATAGGATGAACTTAACTAAGGGTAGTAGCTGAGTTAAGATATCGACAAGATTTTCAGACGACGCTATCTTTGTCAGACTAACTTCACTTTAAACAATCTCTCGAATATAATGAAGCTGCACATCAATGTGTTTAAACCTATCATGAAACATTTGATGCTTATTTAAGTGTATGACACTCTGTCTATCACAATATACACCAGTGTTCACATTTTTAGTAGCCATTACCTTCGCGCATATACTTTTCAATCACACGACCTCTTTAATAGCTATGTACTCTGCCTCTGTGGTAAATAGTGCAACCACATGTTGTAGAACTGATCACCAATATACACTACATCTAAACACTATGAATACGTAACCCGTCAATGATCTTCTCTTGTCTAGATCACCTTCATAATCTAAGTCTATGTATCCTCTTATCATTACACTGTTATCTTCAGCCCTTTTATACATTAATCCATAATTCAACATCCACTTGAGATATCTCAATATTCACTTCACTGCAAGCTAGTGATCCTTTCTCAAATTTGCCACATATCTACTCACCACACTCATAATCTATGTCATGTCTGGTCTTGTGTAAATTATCGCATACATGATACTCCCCACAATACTTGTATATAATACTTTATTCATTTGCAGTTTCTCCTCTTCGGATGTCAACGATTGTGCTACTGAAAGTTTGAAATGCGTAGTCAAAGGAGTGGAGATTGCCTTTGTATTGGACATACCAAACCTCTCTAGGATTTTGAGTATATATTGTTGTTGTGACAAGAATATAATATCCCTTCTTTCTCTCACAATATTCATACCCAATATCCTCTTTACTACTCCCAAATCCTTCATCTCAAACTCGTCACTCAACTGCTTCTTGAGTTTCTGTATTTCTTCTATATTTCTATAAGCGATCAATAAATCATCGACGTATAGAAGCAAATACATCATCCTACTACTCAAGCTCATAAAGTACACGCATCCGTCATACTTACTTCTATTAAAACCACAAGCCATCATAAACTCATCAAATCTCCTATACCACTGTCTAGGTGATTGCTTTAACCTATATAATGACTTCTTCAGTAAACAAGCATGCTCCTCTTTTTTGGACTCTATAAACCCTTGTGGTTATGCCATGTAAATTGTCTCTTCAAGCTCTCTATGTAGAAAAGTTATCTTTACATCTATTTGCTCTATATGTAAATCAAAGTTTGTACACATGGCTAGTAGAATCCTAATGGATATGTGCTTCACAATTAAAGAGAATATCTCATAAAAGTCAACTCCCTCTCTTTGAGTAAAACCTTGTGCAACTAGTCTAACTTTGAATCTTGTAGGCTTTACCTTTGGTATCTCCTCCTTAACCTTGTACACTTACTTGTACCCAACTAGTTTCTTTTGAGGTCTATCTACCAACTCCTATGTATTATTCTTCTTAAGAGAACTAATCTCTTCTTCTATAGCCTACTACCACTCATTTTTATTTTCACTCTTCATAGCCTTACCATATATTTTAGGCTCATCAGATTCAATAGTGTAAGTAGAGTTAAAGGCATAAACAACCAAATCTGCTTGTACATACCCGATTGGTAGGTTAATCGTTCTCTTTAACCTATCTCTGACTAGTGGGTACTCTTTAAGTTCCATTTCAGTAGTCCTAGTCTTTCTTTGGGTGGACTTGGAGGAATTCGCCAGTGTTCTTGGCTCTTCTTCAATGATCTTTCTTGTTGAAGTGCTGATCTAAAGGTATATCAGATCTACATTCAAGCTCCACTTCAACTTCTATTGACTCAGGTGCTAAGTCTTCCTTAGACATATGTTCTTCTTTCTCATTTTCATGGGAGGCTTTTAATACTGTTGTCTTATGGAACGTCATGTCACACTTATGATACTTCTTGGTGATGTCAACTCTCTACACTATACTTTGTATCTTTTCACTCCTTCAGGATACCCTATGAATACCCATTTGATAGCTCTAGGTTCCAATTTCTCCTCTTTAATATAAACAAAGGCAGGGCAACCAAAAATTCTAAGGTGGTCATACTTAGGAAGGCTACCAGACTATTTCTCTTCTGGTATCTTAAAGTCTATCGCTGAAGAGAGACTTCGATTAATTAAGTAAGCTGTAGTCACCACAGCTTCTCCCTTAAATGCCTTGAACATATTTGCATTTGTAAGCATGCATTTAGCTCTTTCAAGTATAGCCCTATCATTATCTCAGCTACATCATTCTGCTACAGTGTTGATCTCATAGTTCTATACCTTACAATCTCATGCTCGACATAAAACTCATAAAACTCTCTGTTGTAAAAACTCTAGGCCATTGTCAGTTCTTAGCCTTTTAACCCTTTTGCTAGTCTGATGCTCAACAAGCGCCTTCTAAGTCTTGAACGTATCAAACACTTAATCTTTACTTTTCAATACATAGACCCACAACTTTCTTAAATAATCATTAATATTCAATAAAGCTGAAAAAATATCTAGCCCCACCATAAGTAACTGTTTGAGTTAATCCCCAAATATTTGAGTGTATATAGTCAAGAGTCCTTTTAGTCTTGTGCTCGCCAGTACTAAACATCACTCTATGTGCTTTCCCAAGCACACAATGCTCACAAAACTTCAATAGTTTGAAATTATCCTCACCAAACGCCTTTTGACTAAATAACTCCTTTAGGTTTCTCTTACTTAAGTGTGCTAGTCTAAGATGTCACAACTTGGTTTATATATTCTCATCATCTATAGTGAATAATGCATAATCATTTATAACTTCTCCCTTCAATACATAAACACCTTTGTATTTTTCACCTCTCATTACCATCATGGAAGCCTTTAATACTCTTAAAACCCTTCTATCGATCTTAAATGAACATCCATTTTGGTATAAAATCTCTAGTAAGTTTAAGTTCCTCTTAAAGTTAGGAACATACCTAATTTCTGTCAACTTTCTCACTTGCCCATCATGTAACCTAAGTTTAATACTACAAACTCCCATCATTAACAAGTAACAACATTATTACTCTTTCACTTGCCCATCATGTTACCTAAATTTAATACTACAAATTCTCATCATCTAACAAGCAACAACATTACTTATTAACACTTTACCACCACTAATGAGCTGAAAATTTATAAACCAAGACTTGTGTGGGCACATGTAAAAAGTACAACCAAAATTAAGAACCCATTGTTCAATATTCTTACCATCGTTAGCAATTAGAGTCTTTACGTTATAGTAGCTATCATTATAGGCAAGCGTAGCATCCACTTTCTTTTTGTCTTGTGCTTTATTCTCCGAACAGTCTTTTATGAAGTGCACCTCTTTCTTGCAGCAATAGCACTCCTTAAGAGTCATAGACTTCAATCTGAAGCCTTTCTTCCTTCCATCTCTATGTGAAGACCTTCCTCTTACAAATAAACTTTTTGCATTATCCTTAATCTGCTTTCTCAATAACTTTGAGTTTAATGAATTTCACATCACTCATCGTTAAACTCTCTCTACCATAGAGTAACATATTAACAAAACTCTCATTGTCACGCCCCAGACCCAAAAGATCTGACACACGACATCACTTACATTCATTCAATAATACTTAAGCATTTATTTTAATTTCTTTCAGAATTATAGCAATTGAATTATGACTGGGACAATTAGTAAACCGGAGATACGCAGAGTTTTCTAAGAGATTAACACTCTACTACGTCACCAGTAGCAACTTTGTTACCGGAAGCCCAGAATATATTCATTGCAAATTCTTACTTAAAATCAATCCATTACTACACTTGGTGAAACTTAAACTAAATCCAACCACACAATAAAATAATACATAGGTATTTATTCACTAGGGACAAATCAAATATCTTATCCCACGTGTCCCCAAATAAAACACTTAGCAACCTAACAACTTAGGGAACCCAAGGAACAGCAGAAGCCTTGCCAAATCCGCTATGCACACATGTACCTTATTTACCTGAAATCACCATAAACTATAATGAGTATAAAACTCAGTAAGCATACTAATTTTTCATATATCAAATACAAATACATATATGTACACAATGCATATGTATGATATGCTGTGATCAATCAAAATCATAATCTTATCAAATCACATATCATGTAAGCGCTTACACATTCTTTCAAAACACATAATAGGAATACCATTACTCGACTACTACTTAGTAGGACTTACATATCACATATCACATAATGAGCCAAATGTCACTCGTAGGTGACATACCGTATGAGAGGAATAGTACAAGTGAGGTCTTTAAATCACACATATATAACGCTTATGCCCGAAGGTAAAAGCCAAACCCTCACCCTGATCATCGGTGAGTCCTCTCACATGTACCAATACGCCACCACACGAATGTGATGACTCACACTTCCTTTAGGTACCAATAGGATCCTCCCTACATACGGAACACATAACATATACCAATCCCGAAGGAAAGGCCACACATAAAGGCTCCACAAATCACATAAAATGCCTACTAAGTTAACAGTGAGTTCAAGTACCCTCAAATCACAAAATATTTCTCATGGACATATTACACTTCAAAAGCTTTCTTTGTTAAACGCATCTTATTTTGGAAAGCTCACTTTCAAAAACACATGTATGTCCATGCTCAATGTCAATGCTCACATTCATAAACATATATTCACATTTCATATCAAAATATACTTTGACATTTCATAAACATATTCTTAACCCCATTTACAAAATCATACAAAACAATTATTATGTTTATTGTGATTCCAGTAGTAAGTCTAGTATACTTACCTCTTAACACTTTCAGCTACAAGGCTTAAATCTCCTTAACCTATCAATGGAGATTAATCCTTTCATAAGCCTCAGAATTCACACAAAATACTTTAAATAGCTTACAAAATTATACACAATGCATTTATCACATCAAATTGGTCTAAATACTTGGTTTCTCAAAACCTATCATTTTGACCACTTACACTTAACAAAATTTTCTAATACATCAAATGATGTTCAATTACTCCGAAATCAGAATATATCATTCTTGACTCATATATACTTCTTATATATGAATATTATATCAAAATTCCTATACAATCCATTCCATACACACCATCAAATCCAAACTACAAACCTGACAGGATCAAGATACTTACTGAACAGTATTCAATCTCCCAATTTTATAAAATCATATACTAACTCAAAAATTATAAAACTACCACATAATTACTCTTAATACATATCTCAGTCCATGACAAATATTTCTCTTCCAAATCACTGCCAAAAATATTTTAAAACTATTTTATTCCATAACTTTAAAAATCTGTTAATCAACTACTACAATGAGCTGATACACTTTAGAAATTCATAACACTTCAACCACATTGATCCAAATTCTCAATTCCGAGTATATCATATTAGACATATAAAATTATCATATTCCACAAATTCATAATTTTTAAAGATCATTCAGCAGGTCAAAAATTATTTTCCACTGTATCATACTGTTTACACAGGAAATTTCCAGAATTCCAGGGTCATTTTGGTAAATTCACTACAAATTCAATTTCCGAGATTTTCAGTCGATTCAAAGTTTCAGATGATCCTAAACATGTCTAATTTCATATACTAAAAATTCAAAACCAGAATCGAATCACAACAATTTATAAAATTCCTAGATCAAGAGGTTATCCAGCAGAAATTTCATAATTCATCATGATTTATCAAACTATCTTATAGATCATCATCAATTCTCACAACATCAAACGAAATACACATCAAATCCTTAATTATACATATTTCCAGAAATCAAAACTTAAAGAAATTAACTTAATTAATACCAATAAATTGATAATTAGTTGTGATATACCTCTAAAGATCCAAAATTCCAATTTCTTCTTCTTTTTCTTCTTTTTCTTCTCTTTCTCTCTCCTTTATTTCTCTCTTCTCTCTCTAAAAATGGGTAGCTCGACAAAAATGAGAGAATTAGGGTTTTTAAAAGTGTATTTTTATACTAAGTGGTTAATTTTTGGTATTTACGAATTCACCCCCAAAACTTTCAAAGTATAACAATTTGGTCCCTAAAATAATTCCAAAGTCTTGCAAATAAACCCAATACTAATAGTATATCCTTAACCTATAAAAACACTACTAATAACAATATATAAATCAAGGATCACCCACATACAAATAAAATACGTATATTTATATATATAAATATACATATTCTTACCGGTTATGGATACTGGTTACTACAATTCTCCCCTCTTTATAAGAATTTCGTCCTCGAAATTCATAACTTAAGCACATAGATGAGGATACTTAGATCTCATTTCTTCTTCTCATTCTCAATTTTCCTTTTCAATTGTATAGTTTATTCATAAAACATTTACAAAGCAATCTTCCTTGTATATAGGATTTGCTCATTGTGGTCCAAAATCCTAATAAATACTCATTCATATGTTAGATTATCTCTAAATTGGCTCATAGCTGAGTATACGAGAGGAGTAGGAAACATATATCCATAAAATAAACATATGACACACATTATGGACTTATAAAATTATACACACATATTTTTATTCTTTTTTTTTTCCATTCGTTCAATATTTAATGGGTATCTATACACTTCACCTTTCATTCATTAAAGAATAACATAGATGTAGAATACCCATACTAATCTCTTACATAAAATTCTTAACTCCTTTAAAAATTTTAATCCCTTCACATATACTCATACGTCATAATATCATTCACTACCTTGATATCATTCAAAAAAAAAAATGTAGTATTTCTACGCAACTAAGTTGTCATTCAAATCAGAATATTGAAAGCATTATCTTAAACGATCAAAAATCAACTTCAATAAAAAGACCTTTAGTTCAACTGATTCTTAAACTATAGATCTTAACATTATATCTCTTACTTTAACTCTTAAAAAAAATAGTCCACCTTATTGGACATCATTTTCTCATTGAGATTGACATGTCTGCTTTTTCTAATATGCTCGATTTCAAATAGAAAAGATTCTACTAGCACAATTACTGCGATGGCAAATATGATTCTTTTAACTATTCCTTTAACGTCATCCACGTAAAAGAAAAGGACAAAACGATTATTGATTTTCTTTCATAAAACTCTATAAATAGCCTAAACCTCATAATCACTTTTCTAGCAATAAATAAAACCAAATTTCTTACCATCTTCATAATGAATCCCATTATCATAACTCCTCCTGTTCCTTTTTCTCCACCACAATTTTCAGACCTAATCAAAACCAGAACACTCCATTCCCGTGCCAAAGAATTCATCAGACACTACGCCATCTTAGCAGTCCAAGAACACGGCCTCACGGTTCTTGGTGGCCCTTTGTTCAACTTAGAATACCTTTTCTTTCACCTGCACTCTTTTTTTCCATTTTCCCAATGGTCCAAACCAGTCCTTTACTTGTTATGGTACCTGTTGGATCTGTATACAATCGCCATGGAATTCCCATTACTTAGAACTCTCCAAAAATTAGAAAAATGTGATGAAGATCATCCAGCCCTGATATTTCTCCAATGGTTTTACCCAAAGACATGGTGGATAACTAAATTTCAATACATGATTGCAAACAACACAAATGCTGCAATCCCCAGACAACATCTTTGGTCTGTCTTACTTCTCCAACGAAAGGGTATGATTGTTTCAGATCATGAAATCCATTATTACCCCACTGTCAAGGATTACCTCACTTTTACCCTTTCACTAAAGGGATCAATTAAGCTCTGGCCTGAAGAAGTAATTCAGCAAAAGAGAGAACTTGAAAGAATTCTTGCTCAGGAAAATCAAATAATTCCTCCGTCTGTTTGGATCTCCCCAGAAGATGCTGCACCTTGGGAACAAGTTGAAGCTGACTTTACAGAAGACCTGAATTTTGCCAATATACTCAAATTCCAACAAAGACAAAAATATCATCTTTCACATCTCAGAAATACAGATTACTCTACTCATCATCACCATATCCCAAACATGACTTATTATGCCAGGTACAGACAAGCAATGGATAACCTTCACCAATGGCCTCAGCTAACTGTCCCGACAGAACCTACCCAATCTCAGCCAGTTGTCCCGACAGAACCTACTCAATCTCAGCCAGCTGTCCCGACAGAACTTGACCAACACCAACCCAATCTTGACTTATCCCTCTTTCAAGACTCCCAACCTTATCCAACCGACACCCAAATCCAAGAGGAATCCAGCACATCCCTCATCCAGACCAGCTCACCTGGAGAAGATCAAGATATGGTAGACCCACATTCCACTCCGCCAGAGCCCTCATTCAATGTACGGGAACAACAACTCCATAAGTTCCTCTCTCACGGATACGACACAGATGAAAGCGACCAAGGAGACTCATTTTGACCTACATTGCTGTTTCTATTTTCACAGAAACTAGATCCGTGTTGCTCTATCACATCAAAGAGAGACTGATTACTGCTTTATCTTTATGTCAAGTGTGCTTTATCTTTCTTTATGTCTGCTTTTAATCTATCGGCCAAAAATCAATGTTAAGACCACAAAAATTCTTATAATTAATAAAGTTAATTTGGCCTCATGTCCAAAGTCTAGTTGGTAGCTTTTAAAAGTCTTCAAGTCATATATGCATTGTCGGCCATTAGTGCCAAAACGGCAAAGTCCCTAAATCCATAAAATAGGCATTTATTGACTTTTCTTAATCATCTTACCTAACTCATCACGCTTCCGACACAATTTTATTACACTTACATATCAACAAATATTTATTCAAAATTTTGCGGCCTATTGTCCCTTATAGAATAATAAAGTAAAACTCATTATTTTCTTTTTACCTCACAAGAATTGAGAAAAACGTATATACTTGAACATACTTACATATATGCTCCACAGCCATTATCAATTTGTTTCTCTATAAATACATTGTTTTTGCATCCTTATACAAACTCAAAAATATTCAAAGATTAGGGTGAGCATAACAATGGAGGAAACCTCAGCTCGTCGATTCACAAAAATTTGTGTCTTTTGTGGATCTAACCCTGGGAATACTGAAGAGTTTACAAAAGTTGCAGAAAATCTTGGTAAGGTATTAGCTGAGCGAAATATACATTTAGTATATGGAGGAGGTAACCGAGGGTTAATGGGGTCTGTGGCAAAAGCTGCACACAATAAAGGTAGTCGAGTTTTGGGTATCATTCCAAAACCTCTAGCTATTGAAAATATTGTAGGAAAAACAATTGGGGATGAGTTACAAGTCTCATCTATGCACGAGCGAATGGCTCAAATGCTTAGGCATGCGGATGCTTTCATAGCTCTACCAGGAGGTTTCGGGACCTTAGAGGAAATTTTTCAAATTGTCTCATGGGCACAATTACAAATCCACCAAAAACCCATTGGTTTGTTAAATGTTAATGGTTTTTACGACGGGTTGATATCTTTTCTTGACTATGCAGCGGGAACACAATTCATCCCACTTCTAGCACGACGGATTCTTATTTCAGCTCCAACTGTTGATCAACTGATTGATCAATTGCAGTCTTTTATTCCTCTGTCTAATCCAACATTGCATCAGTTAGATTGGTCTACTCATGACAGTCAGAAGAAGCGCAAAATAGACTTAAATCTCACTCCGTAGCCTCTATTGTATTTTTGTTGCTGCTATTGTTGTTGTGTTGTTGTTTTCCTTTTAAATAAAAGTTGTTTCAATTGATGTCTTCAATACTCTATTTCTCTACATTTTGTCATTGAGAAAATTATCTCAATTTGCTCTATGACATGCAAATTATCATTATAAGATATTCAACATCATTCTTACTAAGCATATTAGTCATAACTTAAAAAAAAATCTAAATGGTAGCATTAGATCCACAAGGTACCATTATCCATAACAACAACAATCTTAGCAGCTCTTGGATAATGTGTCAACTTCACAAAATCATACAAAATTTAAGGAATATGTCAAACTTTTACACAACAAAGCTACAAATACAATCCTAAGGATTTGGCATCTGCTCGGTTCCCTTGACTCGACACTTAAAAGTCTACAGAATCATATCTTAGCTCTGATACCAATAAAAGCTGTCACGCCCCAGACCCAAAAGATCTGACACACGACATCACTTACATTCATTCAATAATACTTAAGCATTTATTTTAATTTCTTTCAGAATTATAGCAATTGAATTATGACTGGGACAATTAGTAAACCGGAGATACGCAGAGTTTTCTAAGAGATTAACACTCTACTACGTCACCAGTAGCAACTTTGTTACCGGAAGCCCAGAATATATTCATTGCAAATTCTTACTTAAAATCAATCCATTACTACACTTGGTGAAACTTAAACTAAATCCAACCACACAATAAAATAATACATAGGTATTTATTCACTAGGGACAAATCAAATATCTTATCCCACGTGTCCCCAAATAAAACACTTAGCAACCTAACAACTTAGGGAACCCAAGGAACAGCAGAAGCCTTGCCAAATCCGCTATGCACACATGTACCTTATTTACCTGAAATCACCATAAACTATAATGAGTATAAAACTCAGTAAGCATACTAATTTTTCATATATCAAATACAAATACATATATGTACACAATGCATATGTATGATATGCTGTGATCAATCAAAATCATAATCTTATCAAATCACATATCATGTAAGCGCTTACACATTCTTTCAAAACACATAATAGGAATACCATTACTCGACTACTACTTAGTAGGACTTACATATCACATATCACATAATGAGCCAAATGTCACTCGTAGGTGACATACCGTATGAGAGGAATAGTACAAGTGAGGTCTTTAAATCACACATATATAACGCTTATGCCCGAAGGTAAAAGCCAAACCCTCACCCTGATCATCGGTGAGTCCTCTCACATGTACCAATACGCCACCACACGAATGTGATGACTCACACTTCCTTTAGGTACCAATAGGATCCTCCCTACATACGGAACACATAACATATACCAATCCCGAAGGAAAGGCCACACATAAAGGCTCCACAAATCACATAAAATGCCTACTAAGTTAACAGTGAGTTCAAGTACCCTCAAATCACAAAATATTTCTCATGGACATATTACACTTCAAAAGCTTTCTTTGTTAAACGCATCTTATTTTGGAAAGCTCACTTTCAAAAACACATGTATGTCCATGCTCAATGTCAATGCTCACATTCATAAACATATATTCACATTTCATATCAAAATATACTTTGACATTTCATAAACATATTCTTAACCCCATTTACAAAATCATACAAAACAATTATTATGTTTATTGTGATTCCAGTAGTAAGTCTAGTATACTTACCTCTTAACACTTTCAGCTACAAGGCTTAAATCTCCTTAACCTATCAATGGAGATTAATCCTTTCATAAGCCTCAGAATTCACACAAAATACTTTAAATAGCTTACAAAATTATACACAATGCATTTATCACATCAAATTGGTCTAAATACTTGGTTTCTCAAAACCTATCATTTTGACCACTTACACTTAACAAAATTTTCTAATACATCAAATGATGTTCAATTACTCCGAAATCAAAATATATCATTCTTGACTCATATATACTTCTTATATATGAATATTATATCAAAATTCCTATACAATCCATTCCATACACACCATCAAATCCAAACTACAAACCTGACAGGATCAAGATACTTACTGAACAGTATTCAATCTCCCAATTTTATAAAATCATATACTAACTCAAAAATTATAAAACTACCACATAATTACTCTTAATACATATCTCAGTCCATGAAAAATATTTCTCTTCCAAATCACTGCCAAAAATATTTTAAAACTATTTTATTCCATAACTTTAAAAATCTGTTAATCAACTACTACAATGAGCTGATACACTTTAGAAATTCATAACACTTCAACCACATTGATCCAAATTCTCAATTCCGAGTATATCATATTAGACATATAAAATTATCATATTCCACAAATTCATAATTTTTAAAGATCATTCAGCAGGTCAAAAATTATTTTCCACTGTATCATACTGTTTACACAGGAAATTTCCAGAATTCCAGGGTCATTTTGGTAAATTCACTACAAATTCAATTTCCGAGATTTTCAGTCGATTCAAAGTTTCAGATGATCCTAAACATGTCTAATTTCATATACTAAAAATTCAAAACCAGAATCGAATCACAACAATTTATAAAATTCCTAGATCAAGAGGTTATCCAGCAGAAATTTCATAATTCATCATGATTTATCAAACTATCTTATAGATCATCATCAATTCTCACAACATCAAACGAAATACACATCAAATCCTTAATTATACATATTTCCAGAAATCAAAACTTAAAGAAATTAACTTAATTAATACCAATAAATTGATAATTAGTTGTGATATACCTCTAAAGATCCAAAATTCCAATTTCTTCTTCTTTTTCTTCTTTTTCTTCTCTTTCTCTCTCCTTTATTTCTCTCTTCTCTCTCTAAAAATGGGTAGCTCGACAAAAATGAGAGAATTAGGGTTTTTAAAAGTGTATTTTTATACTAAGTGGTTAATTTTTGGTATTTACGAATTCACCCCCAAAACTTTCAAAGTATAACAATTTGGTCCCTAAAATAATTTCAAAGTCTTGCAAATAAACCCAATACTAATAGTATATCCTTAACCTATAAAAACACTACTAATAACAATATATAAATCAAGGATCACCCACATACAAATAAAATACGTATATTTATATATATAAATATACATATTCTTACCGGTTATGGATACTGGTTACTACACTCATAACTCTTGGGAAGTGAATTCAGCATGATAATTGCCTTATCTTCATCCTTTATCTTGATGTTGATAGATTCAAGATCAATAATGATCTTGTTAAAGGCATCTATATAGTCTTTCATCAGCGTCCGCTCTGACATGAACAACTGATACAACTTTTTCTTTATATGCAATTTGTTGGCCAATCACTTTCGCATATAAAAAGAGTCAAGATTCTTCTAAAAACTAATTGTTGTCGTCTCACCTGCTACTTTCCTCAGTACTTCATAACTTAATGACAAAACGATTGTACTGTGAGCTCTTTCTTGAATGTCTCTTCTTTCTGCTTCAATTTTAGATGACTCTGACGTCTTTTATTCTTCATTAGATAGAATTGCAGTCTCCTCTAATATCGAGCCTAACCGTTGGTTCACCAACAACGTCTTAACTTTTATCTTCCATTGATTGAAGTCATTTGTATCCCTCTACAAACACTACCTCATACTTGGGTGTGGCCAAGTTTGTTTAAAATCAAACTCTGATACCAATTTGTTGAAGCGGAAGATAATAAATAAGCAATAAATCCAAAGTATATATCGAGGCAAACCAAGCAATTAAGAAAACTATAGAGAAAAAGTAAAAGAAAAAACACACACAAATTTTACGTGGTTCGAGAACTTGCCTAAGTTCACGACGGATCAAGATTTCACTATCCTATTATTGAATCACAAGATACTCACAAAGTGTGCCTTTTACTAAAAAATAACTCACAAAGAACACAACTCTCTCTTGTAAGTTAGAGGTTTCTCTCACTAAGAATTACAAAGATTGTTTTAATCACCAAAATATATTTATAAGCTAATAGAGAGTCTTTATATAGGTTTTAGGATGACCTAGGTTAACCTTAAACTTGTGGGAGTCGTTTTAAGGAGACCTAAAATAATTAGGAGACAAATTAAAACGAAAAATAATTTTTTCGCACTAATACAGCGGTGCTGACTTTTTGGTGCTGCAGCGCTAGGCTCCTAGCACCACAGCGCTCTAGGCACTGCCAACAGGTACCGCGACGCTAGCTTTCTAGCACCGCAGCACTCAACCTTAAGTAATCGCACTTTACCAATCGCCTCCTTTTGTGTCCGTTTTACTTCCCCATACATTCATCGCACTTAACTTATTTTTCAAATCATATTACAATAAACAGCCGAAATATGTATACAAATTAAAAAAAAAAAAAAACCTTTTAAATTAACTTTCTCACACATTCTAATATGAATTGAACTTTTTATTTATAATTATTCTCCGATCAAAAAGTAATTGCACAGATCCGTTGGTTCTGAAAAACTTCCCAATCAATATTTAGGTATGCTGTTTATATTGAATTTTTATACGCAATTTCAACATGGTTATCTTAGAGTCAATTTGCCTACATACCCAAGGATGACTTTGACATTCCTACATAATTTCTCTTTGAGCAACCCAAAATAATTTTACCCATTTTATTTTCGAAGTTAAGGCTGTAGTTCTCTGTTAATTGTAGGAGCCAAAAGTATTTTGAATTGCTGAAGAAGTATATTCAATTGCTAAAACAATTAGGACTCACGTAGATGGAAGGGGGAGGCTTGATATTGATGTAGAGAAGTTGCAATAACAGAAACGAAGGTTTATTTGAAACCAAAAAACGACGTTGTATTGTATCAAACATTTTGATTCTATCGAAATTGGAGATTATAAACACTCTCTTTAGAAGTCATTTGAAGTTGCAATTGCAGCAGGCCAATGTCAATGTGTGTGTGAGAGATTAGCAGAGGCTCAGGCTCAGGCTCGTAATCGGGATTACCTTTTTGTTTTTTGTCTTTTAAATCATTATTTTAACTGAAAAGAAAACTATAATTATAAATATCAAAAGGGCCTTTTATGAGAACCCAACTCAGCCTGTGATGACTGATCTACATTCTATTTTTTAAGCCCATTCCATTGTTGGTCCGACCCGGTGAATTAATTACTGATTTACTGTTGATTTAATTAGGATTAAGAGCCGGCCATTAATTTTACTCAAGTAACAATAGGGTTTTATGGTGGGGGGTGGGGTTTAGACGTTTCGGATCCTAGGTCCTCTTTCGCTTGGGACTTTAGGTTTCACAAAAAGTTTTTCTTCTTTTTCAATTTAGGGTTTGTGGTAGGCGGCTAGGTTTTTTTTTTTACTCTAGCTCTCTTATGCTTTCCATATTTATTTATTTGTTTATTATTCTTTCTGTATAGGATAGGGGTCTTTTAGCTTTCCTTTTACTACATATATACTCCTGAAAGTTCTCAACTTTTGATCATATTTTTTCATTCAAAGTTTGATTTTTGAGTTTTTGATTGTTTTCTTCGTTCAGATTGATTATAGACCGAATATTCATCTGCGTTTTGATCATTCGTCATTTGGTTTGGCAATTTTTTTATTTTGATTTTAGCACATATAGCATCTCATTTTTTTAAGAACATTTTCAGTGTTAATCAATTTCATTCCGGGTTTATTGGTTTTTGTTCAAAAAGATTCAATTTTGCGGAAATTATCGTTTGGGTTTGTTGTTTTTTACTTCGTTATCCCTTGATCATTATCTTTTTCACATATGTTTTCCATTCCTGCATTTTGACGCCATAAGTTCTATCTTGATTTGTTGAATACCAAGTATAGTTTACAACAGAATTTAGCTCAATTTTGCAAGCCTAAAAATTTACCAATATGAGTTATCCCAATCCTAGCCCTTCTTTTATGGCTCCGGAGCAACAGCCTTATTCTGTAGGCAGTGATGCCATTGGTATCTGGCCTCAATATTCAGTTAGCAATGAACAACAATGTGACCCACATTCCCAGTTTGATCAAAACCCTCCTTTTAAGAGACCTAGAAATTTTGAGGATAACGAATCGAACACTTCACAATACCCACCATTGAATTCTAGAATGAACCCTCCAATCAATAAAGGAACAAGCAACATTTTCTTCAAAACCCGTTTGTGTGCAAAGTTTAAGCACGGTGCATGTAGAAATGGTGAAAATTGTAACTTTGCACATGGTATTGAGGACTTGAGGCAGCCTCCTCCTAATTGGCAAGAACTTGTAGGAGGCGGTGGCCGCCTTGAGGAGGATCGATTGCCTGTTGGTACTTGGGATGATGATCAGAAGATCATTCACAAGATGAAGCTGTGCAAGAAGTTTTATAATGGAGAGGAGTGCCCTTATGGTGATAGATGTAATTTTCTTCATGAAGATCCGGCTAAGTTTAGGGATGATTCAGGGAGGTACAGAGAGAGCTCAGCGATAAGCATTGGTACTACAGGACCAGCACCGGTAAATGGAACCAATTCTACTCAAATAGAAGGTAATAGGCCTGTGAACAGCATTAGTATGAAACCAGTATATTGGAAGACAAAGTTGTGCACTAAGTGGACTCAAGGTCAATGTCCCTTTGGAGAAAAATGTCACTTTGCCCATGGGCAAGCAGGTATATTATGTTACTTAGATTATAGTGTTTCCAGCATTGTGATTATGGATTCTTTCTTGTGAGTTTAGGTTTTCCTTTTAGTTTTTGTTAGGAGGTGGTTTTTAAGATTATGTGAAAGACTTCTCTTACCAGGCAATGACAATAGGTAGACTGTTTAATGCAGCAAGGACCATATAATTACATGAAGTTTTAATATGTGGGGAAAAGTGACTCTGTCTTTGAATGAACTGAGAACACAATGTAATTACCTTTTGAATTGTACACTTGAAACATCCATATTAGTCTTGTGTGTGTGTGTGTACACTATGCATAATTGTGGAATCATTAATATTCCATGGATCTTTTTTTAGCCTAAGCTCTAAGGTTGAGTGTATTATTCCCTAGACGCAGAATAAGCTTCTGTTCCATCTCTAGGAAATTAAAACTTTTGAGTCTTTCCTTGATCCAAAATTCTAAGATTTCTTGTGTGAAAAAGGATTTCAAATGGAACCAATGATAATTACGGACTTGGCTTTCAATACAATTGCTTTTGTATGAGCTAATCCTTAAACAAGCTTAGGGATGGGCTTGCCAAGGGTGTCAGGGTGGTTGAAACAAAGTTGTTACAACACCAGTAATCTTTTTTCTTTCCCATATTTGTTTTAATTTCTGATTACTAACTGATGCTTTTGAGTTGTCTTACTAAGATAAAAAAAGTTATTTCTACTGTTTCCAATAGAAGCATTGCATAAATTTCAATAAAAAGAATAAACTTTTCCAAGACATTGGCATGCATCTTATGGTTTCTGTTCTTTTACATGTTAATGCTTATGAGTTTCTGATACTTATATAATAATGTAAAAATTCACTTAATATATGTTGACTCATTCCGAATTGGAATGGACGGGAACTTCCAAAATTATCTATGCCCATGAAGGCTTTCTAGTGGATTCCTCTTGCTTCACTATGAAATGTAAATGTCTATTTGTTGTGTAGATTAGTTGTTCTCCTAGAATTTGTTCAAGTTTTCGTGGTTGCCTCAAAAAGTTTGCTTGTAGAATGTTAGATATATACAATTTTGTTGCTGATGATGAATTAAACGTGTCTTTGTGATTTCTTACTAATGTTGTTGGTTTTCTATAACCAGAATTACAGGTTATTGGTGGACGCTCCGAAGTGGAAACTGGGAATCCGGGTTTCGTACCAGCAAAGCCTCAATTGGTCCCTGCTAATGATTCATCTACCACAGCGGTGTTGCCTACCTTAGATAAGGAAGGGCGGGGCAAACAGTACTTATTCAAGTGGAAAGGACCCAAGAAGATCAATCGGATTTATGCAGATTGGCTTGATGATATGCCATTAACACACAACTTGCCAAGCCAAGTGGAGAGTTGAGTTCATGTTATGCTGGAACCATTTTTGCCATCTTATGAAGAGATTTTACTTTAGAAAAAATAGAAGATGGGAGATTTTTCTTTGCTCAATGACCTGCCATTGGTTGATCTGGTGCTAGCCTTTTGATTTTCTTTTCCGAGAGTATACTATTCTTATTAAGGACATGTAACAGTTTGGAACTCAATTTGGAAATCGAATAAATCAATCATTGAATGCAAAATTTTGTCATATGGAAGACTTCTTGGTATGAAACTGTCGAATGGACATGCTAAACGATGTGCATTTTTCTTGTTTATAAGGCAGATAACAATTTGATGAATAAAATAGTTACAAGTAGCCTGTAATACCGAACATAAGTCTTACTAAGGCATATGATGCACGAGTGTTTCTAACAGAATAACGTATGGTCTTGGAATGTCCAAGGAGGCAAACTTGGTTTTGGCTGGTGGCGGGTAAATAAGTGGCCCCCACTAACCTCAGTGATTGACACTTGTCGTTACACCAAGCCTCGTAAGTCGCCACCTAACCGCTCTTCTTCTCCTTCCTTTAAACCCTATAGACCACCCAATGGAACCAGAGAGCCATGCTCTTACTCTCTTCTTCGTCACCCTCTGCTCTTCTGTTTCTCTCCAATAAACTCTTTTCACTCCCAAAATCTCGTTCTTTTTTCGCCACAACAACCACCATGTCCATAAATTTGCAATCTCATGCCTTTGCAGGCAATCCGACACGATTGAAGACCCCAAAGTCAACTGATCCATTTTCACCGACCGCGGCTCTTGAATCACTCAAAACAAGACTTTTAGAGAACACCCACCAACAGCAACAGCATTCATCTTCTTCTCCTGATTTCAAGGTGTTACCTTTTAGAAAAGGCAGGCCTTTGGCCTCTTCTACCCCTGGTGAAACGGCGTCGGTTTGGCACCTGGGTTGGATCAGCTTGGCTGATTGCAAGATTTTGCTGGAAAAGTTTGGGGCTGAGTTGACGGAAGAGGCTTTGGTTTATCTGGGTTCGCGGTCCGAGGATGATGTGGTTTACTGGGCTATTGATTTGTCTGGTCAGGGTAGCTTGGTTCCTGAATTGGGTAGTAAGCAGTTATGCTTTGTTGAGCTGAGGACGCTTATGGTGGCTACTGATTGGGCTGATGAGCGGGCCATGGGTGAATTGGCTATTGCTGGTCATGTAAGTTGTCACGGTTTTTCAAGCGAAGTTAGCTTCTTTACCATTGTTCTCTGTGTCTTTGATGTGTTACAATACACGGGTCAATTTTATCAGCATGTTATAATTTATGATAAACAAGAGTTTCTTCATTATACCCTTATTTTGATTGTCAACATAACATGCTTGATAGGAGTTGCCTTTAGTCAAACAACTGAACGTCAGGATGAAATTTTGATTTACTCAGCTGTTTGTTGAAGCTAAATGAATGCGTTTTAATAGAGATTAAGTTCTTCAATATATAAATGTGATGATGTTATGGTAGCATTATTGGGTAAAAGTATTTAACTGCACGTATTAGTGAGGCTTCAGTTACTACTTGATATACTAGAATGTTGAAGGTTGTATGGAGGAGAAGCAATAGTTTAGCTTGGGAGTTGATTCACTTATGGTAAGGCATCTTGTCAGGTGTGTAGGTGACTCACGAATGATGGATTAGCGATGGCACGACATCAACAAACATCTACTTAATGTGGTGTTACTAATATACAATCAAATCAAATAAACTATGCTTGAGGGCATTGACATCTGTTGACCTCTGTATTAACTCAGCTAGAATGGAATTCTTGCAAGCTCGTGGGTGTTGCATTCTTTTGGTTTGACAGTATTTTTTGGACAGAATCTCTTGTCTCTTCTTCCATGTTACCTACCATGATGTTCCCTGAGTTGATGATCCAAATCCTGTTTTGTGCCTTCACCTTTCAAATACTGCTAATTTGTTATTGCATCAGTTTTGCAATTTTAATTTCTGAGGGGCTGCATTTACATTGGATTGTTTCATTTTATCAGGCCAGAGCATTGCTAGAGTGGCACAACACATCACGCTTTTGTGGGCATTGCGGGGAAAAAACAATACCCAAGGAAGCTGGGAGACGTAAACAGTGCTCAAACGTGTTATGCAATAAGAGAATCTACCCGCGTGTTGATCCAGTATGGTGATTAATAGTTTTTCTTTTCTTTTTATTTTTCCTTCTAGCCAAATTTCTACTTTTGGAATACTGATTGTATATGGCTTTTGCTGGCAGGTGGTCATTATGTTGGTCATAGACAGGGAGAATGAACGTGCCCTTTTGAGCAGACAGTCAAGATTTGTCCCTCGAATGTGGAGTTGCATAGCTGGTTTTATAGAGGTATATATGTTTTCCAGCTTAACATTTGTTATAACTTGTTTGAGAACTGACAAAGCAACTATCATTGCAACTATATTTGTTATTTTTTGTAAATTAGGCTTTTTTAAGACCCAAATTGAAGCACTTGGTTTGTTTATTTCCTAAACCTTATCAACCTATGTCTATTTTACCCCTAGAATTTCAGTGCTGATGTCTGATTTGTTATTTCTAAAATTATGGAGAAGAGAGGACTAGAAATGATGTTGTCTACTTAACAACTTCTCTCTTTAGGGGGATTTGGTGTAATTTTGTATAGATTTCTTCATTAGAGGAAGGATGAACACTTTGTGGATGTTGGTTGGGTTTTGTATAGATTATTTCCCTTCCCCTATGTTTTCTTTCTTTGTTATCTTTATGGACACCCAGTCCACCTTTGCAATTTTTATCTTTCTCCTTTGATATGGTTTTTAGTTTCTTCACCACCCCCACCAACCCCCCCCCCCCCAAAAAAAAAAAGAAAGTTCTCTCCTTCGCTCCCCTTGTTGAACTGTTCACCGGTTTAAATCCTTTTTTGTTCTTAGCCAGGGGAAAGCTTAGAAGAAGCGGTGAGAAGAGAAACATATGAAGAGACTGGCATTGAAGTGGGGGAAGTTGTCTATCATAGTTCTCAGCCATGGCCTGGTATCACTTCTGCTCATGCCTTATGTCTAATACACTTAGATCTTGACGTTTTATATTATAGTTAGGAGAAAGCCAAATTTGATATATGAAGAAGCTTTGGAAATTCCTTCAATAAACTAGTGGTTGTGAAATAACAGTTATCACTGAACCATGGCATCATTTATTCTGAACACATAAAAGTTGAACAAATTCGCTATTTTATCTATCTTATGAATAATCTTTTCTGTTGGTTTGTAATATCCTTTCTCACAATAGGAAAGATTTACTAACATGTGTTCCATGGATTCCTTCATCTCCTAATGACAGTTCATGCAATTTTTCATGTTTTACCTCACCGTTCTTGTCTGTGTTCGCTTATAGATCTGATTTAATTTGTTCTCAGTCGGCCCAACTAGCATGCCATGCCAGTTGATGGTTGGATTTTTTGCATATGCAAAATCTTTTGAGATAAATGTGGACAAAGCAGAATTGGAAGGTATATAAATTTTTTACCCGAGGTTTGAAAATTACCCCAGCAGCCACAATAATTGTCAATTTTGGTTTCACAAACTAAATGTTAAACCTACCTTTGTTTAGATGCTCAGTGGCACTCTAGGGAAGATATAAAAAAGGCGTTGACATTTGCTGAATACAAGAAGGCACAAAGAACAGCAGCTGCAAAAGTAGATCAGATGTGCAAGGGAGTTGAGAAAGAAAAGAGCTTAGCTACAGATTTTAATGTGGAAAGTGGGGAACTTGCTTCAATGTTTATCCCCGGGCCTTTTGCAATCGCCCACCACCTCATCTCTGCCTGGGTTTATCAAGATGCCCCAAATGGTGTCCGAGTTCAAATAGGACCATCTAGCAGCTCTCTGTCAAATTTGTAGAAGTGGCTCTTTTTGCCCTCCAGCAGTTATGGTCTGTAATTTATGTTCTTGAGGTTATCGCATTTTCATTTATATTACTTCTGATGTCTGTTATGGTGTTTGTGATGATGCATATCATTTTTGTTTCTAAGAAGCTGCTATGTGGTTAGTTGGTGCTTCGATGCAGTGGTATGCTTTTGTAACTCATGTTTTACTGTTGTCACGGTTTAGTGATTCCTATCAATGAAATTAGAGCCGTTCAGCATTTGGCTGCTACCTTGATTTCCATGCCCTACTGTTATAGTGCGACTGAATTCAAATTGGATCTTCATTGAAAGTACATAATAAACAACATTTCCCATCTACAGAATCTTGGTGTGAGACAGCTGAATCAGGGTTGTCATACACCAATAAAAGGAGGAATCTGCATTGACTTATCTTTGTCATGGTCTTCAGATAAAAAGTAATAATCCTTCCTTGACACATCAAAACACAACTAGAGGGCTCTCCGTTCCCATTTACAGAACCCGTGACACATAAACACAAGATTTTGTGTACATTACCAAAGAAGATGCTGGAAAGTGGGGGAAAAAAACAGTTCTGATTAAGCTCTGTTATGTAGCTTTTTCTTTGATCTTGCCCATTTTATAGTTGACCTGGCCAAAGCATCCATGGGATCAATACATTTCCTAAGAAGAGGATCATCCTGTGGTAAAATACCTTGCAGATCATCTGAAGCAATGATTACAACGTTTACAGCCCTGATCAACAGAACTTGAACTGCAATTCTTAAGAGATTCTGCGCTCCTTCCATGTCCCTTTGGTTTAATGATTCAATTGCAGGAACTATAATGTGTTCCAGGGTTGGCTTGTCTGGCAAGACAACTTCAAAGCCCTGCAGATTGAAGTGTCATGAAAAATACCAGTAAATTAACATCAATAAAATGCTATAAGTCAGTGTACGTTGCAAAGGATGGAAGAAATGTTCATTTTAAGGATAGTGTAAAGAAGGAATAAGTAAATCATTATACCTGATTTTGTAGTTTCTCTTGATAAAATCCAGCAGATAAAATTGCTTCTGTAGCAAGCATCCCAATCCGCACACTACTTCCAGCTTGTAGTGGTTTCAACTTTGCTTCCTTTAGCTCCCTGGCAACACACTCGCCAACATGGAAAAAGGGTATTGAACATCCTTCTGATATCTCACGATGCCAAGCATGTGAAATGTGGCAAGGCATAACTATGCAAGAGACCCCCGATTGCTCAAGAAATGCTCTTTTGTGCTGCAAATTCTGGACAATAGAATCATGATTTAGTTGGATTTGAGCAGTTTTTGTATTTGACGGGTGAAATGAGGTATGAAAAAAAAGATCTCTATTTAATGCCGAGTCACTGCAAACAACAAAAGGAAGGCATTCTTCAGCTTCTTTTGCGCTCCATTTAACTAGCTTCTCCTGGAAATTAAGAGTAGAAGAAACAGATACTCCTCCAATGATGCCAATAGTATTTTCTTGGTTAAGCAGAGAGTTGGGAGAGTGAGTTCTCCATAGAGCTTCACCTGAACCTGAAATTTTCCTGTATTTAGGTAAACTTCCACCCTCACCAATTTCTACCATAAGTGAACATGAGTGTACAAGTATAGGTGGACTTGCCCTTATTCTATACAAACTCTTAATCTTGTTTACATTTCTCAGATGAACGGGTGGACTGCCTATTGTATGGAAAGACATGGTTTTAAAAAAAGCTTCTATTAAGCTAGCAGTTCTGTAAAATCCTACCAATTTCACTGTCCAAACTATAATTTTCTACCTGTGAACAAGTAAAGAACTAGACCATCTCCATGAGCAACGCTAAAGCCCTTGTCAATTGTCATGCCAGCTCTGACACCAAAACCCACCTCAAAGAATGAATTTCAGTTAACAGATCTTAAAGAACCAAAACAAACCATGAATTATACATCCTAAAATGTAAAATACCTGGGAAATTTTTAAGAACTCCCGCAACCTTAGAGAGATCTCAACCAACTAATTAACTCGCAGACCACTAATGTAAGTCGAGAAGGATTGAAACACGAAACAAATACTCGCATCAAAAAGCCGGAGTACTCCGAAGGGCTTATTTATCACATTGATGGGCCAATCATGATTAGGTGGAAAGATTCTACATCTGTCACCCATTCAGCTTCTGCCACTGCAATCTGTCTACTTTTCAAAACGTCGTTATAGTAAACAATAGCATAATTAAAAAAAAAAAAAGACAAATATCTTATCACTTTGGATAAATTATATTTTCCCTCTGTCAAATATGAACAAGATTGGCACTTGAATCGGGATAACAGGACCCCTAAACAAGACTAGAGCTGTCAAATGTAACAGAGGCTACACCCATGAAGAAAATTTTGAGCAGTCACCAGGCGTGGCTCTTTTCATTGTATTTTTGTTTTAGTTAATCAAATCTCTTTCTAAACAAATAATACTAGGCAAAAACGTCAGTCCATTAGAAAAGACGTCATGTTTCAAGTTATTTTCTTAGCTAGTAGAGGTGTCAATGTTTGATTAACACAAAACTGTTTGTACACACAAAAAAGACGAGTTGGTGAGGAAACGAACTCGAAAATGGAAAATGAAAAGAATTTTGTCCCGAGTTCAGCCATTGGTTAGTAGCAAAATTATTGAAGGGGATGTTGCTCTCTTCAACAGCAAAGTGGGTCAGGACTGCGGACTCTATAGAACTATGACACGCAGGCATTTGCATAGACTAGTTTTGAGATAGAGATTCTTCAAATGTCGTTTTCAAATCACTTTAATTAGTGGGGAAAAAAGTATGTGGGTCAGCTTCCTGATTAATTTGTCTTATTTAGGTAATCGTGGCTTTAGCTTGATTGCTACATGATGTGGAAGGATATATACAATTACATTTGCGGGGAAACCGGAAGAGCTAACTCATTAAAGCAAAAGAGTACTATCTCATTATCAGTATATCCTAACTCCTACCTTATACATGCATGTCAGTGTCACAAGGGCACCAGAGCAGAGAATGTGACAGCTGCTTCAACAAAATCTTTCAGTCCTTGTGGCTGTGTACCTCAAAAAGATAATCAACATTTTGATTAAGATATCCGTTTGGTTTCTTTTTTAATTTATTAGCAACAAGTATCCTTTTGGTTAGAATCCCAAATATTAAATCTTGCAAAAGTATCTTCCTTCTTGTAAAAATCTGTAATGTCAATGATACATAAGATATCACGTACAATATTTTTTATTTTGAAAATTCAAGTTTTATATCTAAAGTATTCATTTATTTTGGACTTGTTGATCAATCATGTAAAGGGCAAAGTTTCCTTTGTTTTTTAATATTCTTATATTAGAGAAACATTTAGTTACAACAGTTTTAAAAAAATTATTCAATAAAAATATAATATAGACCATATCATATTAGAATTTTTAAATAAGTGAGATCATATAATTTAAAAAAGAATTATATTTTATTTTTTTTATTTGAATTGCAGTTTTATTTAAGTCTTTATTTGGATTTAGATTTTAACTAAGAATAAATTTTCTTATTTAATTTATTTTGTTAACATTAGGATAGTGCAGATTTATTATTTGATAAATTGAATTCTCTTTAATTTTTAGCATAATATATTTTCAGTATTTTTTTGAATAAATGAGCTTTAACTATCTAAATTTGTAGATATTCTCATAATAAATATAAGTTAGTTTAATTTTTTATTTCGACTAAACGAAATATCAAATTTATCCTTTCAGATTTAATTTTTTATTTTAAATATTTTTATATTAAACGTAATATCGAATCTATCCTTTCACTGTGTCAAAATATGATTCATGTTCTAATTTTTCGCTTTTCTTGTTATTATTACATATATAATTATTTATTTCTTAAAATAAATATGTATGTGACAAAATTTGATTGATAAAATGCACAAATAATCGTAATACTAAATATAATACATCCCTTGTACTTAATTTTGTCCTCTTAGTATGTTTAATTTTCGGATTTGGTAATGGTAAGAGCGGCCCAAAAAGGCATTCACTGGCGAGCCCATATAAAGCAGGATCTGTGAGATCAGATCCATCCCACCTTTAGAAAACTTCCTCTCTATTCTAACACGTGGCAAGGTACATACATAAATGTTAAGAGCTTATGATAATGTCATCCTACAATAATCCACCTTCACTTAAGGTGATTCATTTCTTTTAACGTAGACTCGCCTACATACTACCACTCCTCCAATCATTCTCGAAAATGGGGAAATTTCTAAAGCCCTTGCCCTAGAGTCTAGATCAGTGTTATTCTTTACTTGAGCTCCTTTTCCATCTTCAAGAAAAAAATGGCCAGCACGTTCTTCAAAAGACTCGCTAAAGCTACTCCAATTGCATTCAATAATGCATTTGGAGGCCAACCCAAGTCCGTTTTCAATAAATTTCGATTCCCCTTTGGTGCAATCGCCGCTGTTTCTGGTGGAATCTCCTATTACTACTACTTTTCCTCTCCAAATTTGGTAATTTCTCTTTCAACTCCCATCTGGGTATTCTTTGAATTGACCATTTATGCAATGTGGGATTGCTTCTAATTTCTTTTTAAGTGTTAGGTTATTGTGATTTTGTTTTGTCTAGTATTTTCTTGTTGCTGAGTATTTGGCATTTTCGGATTAACGAGTGAATTATACTTAATTTTGTTGTAATGTTTACTATGCTATTGCGGCAGTTATAGTTTTGTTTGTGGTTTTGTATTTACAGGTTCATCTAGATCATATCAATGAAAACACGGGTCCAAAAATTGGTGAGTCTTTCTTCCCCAAAATGTGATGATGAGGTTTCATGGACTTAATTGAGTAATGAAGTTTTTGCGGATTCCATTAGTTTGATTTATTCTTCTAAGTGTTTGAATTTAAAATCCGAAGTCATTGAGCACATAAATTTTACTGGATGTTTCCTTCAATTTTCAGCTCTCAATCCAGATAAATGGATTGAATTTAAGCTGCAAGACACTGCAAGGGTCAGCCACAACACTCATTTGTTCAGGTATTTCCTGTTGGTTCAATCATTTTTTTTGTTGTGGAATTAGTTCAACAGAACTCATCATTGTCAACTCAATTTGTTCATCTAAAGCCTTACTGTTGTGGACCAATCCCATGCTTGATTGGGATTAGAAATTCAATACATATGGATGACATCTAGCATTTCTTTGTAGGAATTGAGGATTTATCTTACTGTGTGTATTAAATAGAAGCCATTTGGATGTAGCTGAAGGCAGTAAAATAATTTAAATTTTATGTAAATATAATGTTGACTTCCCTAGCTTAATTTGCACATTGGTGAAGTTTGAATTGTTTTTTAGAGTAATAATCCATTGTTTTCTCCTCAAAATGGAAGGTTTTCATTTGATCCATCTGCCAAGTTGGGTTTGGATGTCGCTTCATGCATCCTTACAAGGTATGTTCTGCTGCTTAAATCTGAGACACTTTTGTAAAACTCCACCAATTTTGAAGAAAAAGTAAGATTTTGAGATTTTGAGAGGATCTTGTAGTATTAGTAGAGTTGGATGGAATTTGCCTCTGTATTCATTGCTATACGTGTTGTTGTAAATGTAGGGCTCCATTAGGACAAGATGCTGAAGGAAAATCAAAATATGTCATACGACCGTAAGTCTTCCTATTCATATTCTTGCTTGTTTTATTTGTATATATGTTATGAGTATACCCAATATCTGGGTTTTCTTGTTCTGCACTACATCTGTTTAATTTATGTTTATTTAGTATGTTGAGTGTGCTCATCAATTTGAGACTTCTTTGTTCAGGTACACTCCTATATCAGATCCAGAAGTTAAAGGATACTTTGACTTGTTAATTAAGGTGTGTTGTTAAAAATGTATGTTTTCTCTACATTTCAGTTTATGTTTTTGAAGATTTCCCTGCACTGTAATACAATGCTCCTCTACAATTTGCCTTTGTTCATTCCTTTCAAAATTCTTGCAGGTCTATCCTGAGGGAAAAATGAGTCAGCATTTTGCAAGCTTAAAACCAGGGGATGTAGTTGAAGTGAAAGGGTAGCTTTATTCTCAGTTACAAGTATTGAGGAGATTATATTGTATATCATCTTTATAATTGAATGCTTTATTCTCTTTTACGAGTGTTGAGGAGATTATATTGTATATCATCTTTATAGTTGAATGCATTTATCTTGCAGGCCAATTGAAAAGCTCAGATACTCTCCCAATATGAAAAAATACATTGGCATGGTAAGAGACTGTATCCAGATGCTAAACTTAATTTGTCGAGGTCAAAGAAGTAACAGAGTATAGATTTGTGAAGTACAAATGCCTTCTTTGTTATGACAATAGAAGGGTAAAGGCTCTAGAGCTGCCCTGAGAATGTTCATTCTTCATACTGATGCTGTCAGTTAAGGTTTAACATGTTGTAAATTGTCAATGACACATGCATTTAGAGTGAGTAGTGGTCTGGGTATTTAGTTCTTACTGCAAATTAGTTGATAGTATATCTTTGGCTTCTATATTGACATTATTACTTGTGTGCTCCACATTTCATTTGAATGTCAATTTTTCTGATTAAAATATTTTTTTGCTAAGAATCTGTGACCAAAACATTTGTTAACATTTATCTCCATGCAAATCATGATTGTATTTTGTTCTTCCAGATCGCAGGTGGCACAGGTATTACTCCAATGCTTCAGGTAATTGAGGCTATATTGAAGAATCCAGATGACAACACTCAGGTACATGCATTTCATTTTCTATTCTTTGCAACTTTAACTTTCTACTTGGTTTGACATTTTTTGGGCTGTTATCTCAACAGGTGTCACTGCTTTATGCCAATGTTTCCCCAGATGATATATTGCTTAAACAGAAGCTTGACATTCTCACAGCTAGCCATCCAAATTTGAAGGTACAATTAAAATTTTTTCCATATTATTTAAAAATGGATATTTTCTCAAATGAAATCCATTTATTTGATTCTTTGAGACAAAAATTTCAGATATTTTACACTGTAGACAATCCATCCAAAAATTGGAAAGGAGGTTCAGGTTACATCTCAAAGGATATGGTTGTAAAGGGCTTGCCTAGTCCTGGTGATGATACACTTATCCTAGTAAGTACCTCTTCGTTTTGCATCACGGATTGAACTAGTAAATCAAGACATGTTGCTAAGTTGAATATTTGTAGACCATGTGATTATCCATTTTCAGTAGAAAAAGCCAGTCAACTTATGCACTGTGGTATAACAAATTATAGGCTGCTTGGCTTGAGAATTGAACTTCATAAACAGTTGTTAGAATAACCGACCACCACTTGAGAATTGAACTTTTAGGGCTTCTTGATTACCCTTCTTCCTAATTAGATTAAGCTTTTTGCTTATAAGATTGGAGTGGAGATTGGTTTAATATTTTAGTTCAACTTGAACAGTGATCACTTGCTTATGCTTGCTTAGGTATGTGGTCCCCCTGGAATGATGAAGCATACATCTGGTGACAAGGCTAAAGACTACTCTCAAGGAGAGGTATGAATAAGACATTTTCTGCTTTCCCATTGATGGCAATCAATGATTTCAAAAAAAAAAAAAATTCCTGAACTTTAATGTGCATGTTGATTGCTTTGCTGCAGCTCACTGGCATACTAAAAGAACTTGGATACACCGAGCAAATGGTTTACAAATTTTGATTATATGGAACCTTTTAAGCAGCCACTTCCAACATTTTCAAGTTTCAACCCAAATTGTGTAATAAAATATCATGAGAACATGATGAATATGACCTAAATCCAATGCATCAAATAAGACGAGAACACAACGAGAAAGCGCTGACCTTAATATGATTTGGAAAAAGTTTGCAGTGTATTTTGTGCAGCGCCTTGTTGCGGGATTGCCTTGTGTATGTTTGTGTAGCCTTAAATGAAGGGCTTCATGTAGCGCCGCCCAAGCGAGGGAATTGTCTTGCTATTTCATGTGCTGGCGACAATATATTTACTACTTTTTTTAACAACATAAGAATTTACTATTTACTTAGTACTCATTTTTTTAATGTAATTTATTAGAATTTTCGGTGGTGCCATCCAAATTTTTTGACTCGTGCATAAACTTAGTATGAAGCTTATAGAGATTTTGTTTTAACATCAGCATCCTCGAATAAAAATTAATGAATAACTGGGATATTTGTTTGGCGTGACTCAAAATAGAATTTTGATGGTGTTAGTGTAGCTCAGACATTTTAATTAATAAAAGGCGTTATAAAAGTCTAAATCTCTCTCCACATTCCACAATTATGGGAAGAAAAATACTCATGTTATATTATATTATGTTAGTAATTAAACTTCAAACTCCGTCCTCACTCTTGAGGCGGGTAGGTGAGTTGTCACCAAACTACTAACAAAGCCCTACTCGGTACTAACATGAAAAGTATTTGGCTTTATAAAAAAAAATTAAAAATACATCTAAAATTATTTAAATACCCGTAATAGTATTTTTAAGTAATATTTTTTTTTAGCTATAAATATATAATGGGTTATCTTTACAATAAAACCGTCTCAAATTTGGATCTCAAATGAGATATTAAGTAATTATTTGGTGATTAATTTTTGTAATTTTTAAAATTATTTATTATATCATTTTTTTCTACTCAATAATTGTTTAATATCCGATTTAGGATCTAAATTTGAGATATAATTTAAGAAACGAAGCATTACTCTTATTTTTATTAGTGAAGAAGTAGACAATTGAATAATTATATTTTTAAGTTATATTTTCTCTTTCACCAAATTTTTGAATCCGTTCTCTTTTAAAAAATTCAAAGTTTTGAAGCTTTTTTGTATTTGTCTTTTAATTGAAAAAATATAATATAATATAATGAAATAAGAGAAAAAGGGTGAATTTAAGAGAAATAAAATGAATTGAAAAATAAATAGGTTGAATCAAAAAAATTTAAAAACTGCTCGCGAAATACTTATGAAGATTGATTAGCGAAAGCCACTTTCGCCGCTGCAAATGGGATCCACAAAAAATGGCTTCAATCATTTATTTTTTTAATTAATAAAAGTTTTATTTTCTTGTTTTTATTTTTTAATTAATTCAATAAAATATTTTATTTTCTTTTTTAATTATAAATAAATAAGTAATAAAATAACAAATGTAAACAAATAATTTATTTAATAATTTAAATAAATAAAACTAATTAAATAATTTATTAAAAATAAAAAACTAATAATTATTTAATTTATATTATTTTAATAAAATATTTTTATTAAAAATAATTTATTTATTTAATAATAAATATATATATTTTCCGCACGACATATCGCACATGCAAGACAAGAAAGCCTAGCCCATTGGGCACCTCTGACACACACTGCCTGCCACACGACTCGTACATATAGACCATGCATAAACGTCGCGTATGAAATATATTTTATTTTTATTTTTAGGAAAAATTTTACAAATAACCCTTTTATTTTTTTATTATACTTTTTTAACCAAATTAAAATGAAATATACTTTATTAACCAAATATTTACATTTTGGACACATTTGCCCATATATCATATTAACGATCCTCTCACCCGAAAATTACCGAAAATTATCAAAAATTATTAGATCGAAAATTTTGAAGTTATCATTGCATATATCGGAGCTTATACAATATATTTCTCACTTCAAACAAAAGAAATGGCCGAATTATGGTGAGTTTTATTTAATTTTTGAAAAATGTAAATTTTTTTATAAAATTATTAGAAATTTATTAGAATTTATATTTGAAGTTAGAAATAGATGAAATTATTGAATTCTATGTGAAAAATGGGTTTGAATGGCGTAAGAAACGTTAAAAATTGACAAAAACTAAAATTTTTGGGTTGATATTCGCGATGCAGACGGCGGCCGAAGGCCGCCGTTGCCAATCTCGGGGCCATCTCGGGCCCGAGATGGCCCCGCGATGCGCCCTTAGGGCGCATCGTGTGCAGCATCGCGAACGTCCGCGATGCCGCACTGTTCGCCACGTAGTGCCTGTATAAGATGCCACATGGCGCGAATTTTTTTTTTTGAATTTGATTTTTTTAAATTAATTCAATTTAATGTTATTTAAATTAATTAAATATATTAATAAAATTACATTAAATTCTTTTTAAAAAAATTTAAATTAAAGGGATAAATGTAATTTTATTTAAATTAAATAAAGAAAAATTTTCATAAATAGAATTTAGAAGGAATTGATCTAATAGATGAAAAAATTTGCTTAAATGACTCATTAATTTTAGTTTGTAACATTTTTTATTATTATTGTGAGTACCTTATGTAATTATAATTTATATATGATTATTTTGATTTTAATATATAATTTATGTTGATTAATATGTTAGTAATTAATTATTAATTTTGGTTTAATTTTATTATAATATGTTAATTAATATGTTAGTAATTAATTATTATAATGTATTATGATTTTTATGTATGTTAAATTAATTGTTTCTGTAAATAATATTGTATGTTATATGTAGCATGTTATTTATGAACTTTTTTCTTATTATTAATTTTTTTAATATTAATGTATTTTTTTTATTGTTACAGGAAAGAGAACGTATCGAAAAAAAATAGAATTCCAGAGCATATATTTTTTCGTGCATCAGTGACAGCTTATGCGAAGATGTGAGGTCTAAATTATATAAAATATAATATTTTGTGTGAATGTTGTTATTTTTGTTTATAACTTGTAGTACTATTTGTAAGACTTATTTGAATTTTATGTAAGTTTATATTCTTGTCAACTACAATCAACAGCATTTGGTGACGGCTGAGGTGGACATCTTGCATCGGCAAATATTGATTTACGATTCTAGCATCAAGGGATTTGTCGATGGCGTGATTGAAAATCATGTCCTGCCATTAGCTACGTTGCTACCCCGTTACCTAGATGCTTGTAGATTATATGAGCAACGACAAATTACACCTGACTTAACCCCTTTTCATATAATTAGATTAAATGATGGAGTGCCACAGCAGACAGTGAATAGTGAAGATTGTGGGGTTTATGTTTGTATGTTTATAGAGTTTTTGATGTGTTGTCATCCCCTAGATTTTGGTCCTGAGCATGAGTTATTTTTTAGGACTAAAATGACGATTGACTTTATGAAAATATACAAAAAAAATAGTAAAAGAAAATTAAAATTTGTATGTTTATAAAGTTGTTTTTATGTATTTTATACATTTTATTGTAAATTATAAAATGATGTTGATTGATTTGGGTAGGGATGAGAGGTCCCCTTTACAGCTAAGAAATGTGAGAAATATTTGAAGTATATTTTCTGCAGGTTTATAAAACATAAATTTTGAGAAAAAAAACTCTGTCCGTTTTAATTCAAGAATTTTAAAAAATAAAGAAACTTATATAATAAACTTATCAATTAAACGCAATTGTAAAAAAAATACAAATTAACTAGTCAAATATGACTCATAACTACACGACTTTAAAATATAAATATAACTCATAAAGAACACATCAACTACCATGTAATGGAATTGGGTTTCGACAAGTTTGTCGTTTATGTCCATGCTGCTTACAGCGACTACATACATTTTTCGTGGGAGCCTTACCTTGCGATAGAATTCGATTCTTCCGACGTCTTCCTGATTGCCGGCGTACTATAAGAGGCTGGATGTCAGCAGTTCTCAACTCCTCTGGAACAATCCAATCTAACGGATGACCAACCGAATTTACTGGTTCACTGTATGCACGCAACAAACACTCAGTCGTGTAATATCGCGAACAAAGAGTCTGGTACTGAAATCTGACCTGCTTGCATACTGCAAGTGCATGAGGACACGGTAGTTGTCGCATATCAAACTTTCGACAACTACATGACTTCCCCAGGATGTCCACTATTCCATTTCTTTTTTCGTTCTTAACAACAAAACGAGATCGATCTATTGCATGCACTGTCATGCGAGCGGAATCATCATTGTGCTTCCAAATCTTGTCATGGGCCCAAGTGGTCAAGAAGTTTGACATATTTTCTACAGCCTCACGTCTCTCAACAAACCATTTTTGCATTAACTCTTAGATCCACTCAATTAAGGCAGTCACCGTCATGGCACGTGCATCCTTCGCAACAGCGTTAATGCTCTCTGCAATGTTGGTGGTCATGATGTCATATCTTCTGAATGCTCCCATTGATTGAGCCTATTTTGAAAAACTAACCTCCTCCTCCAAGTATCTCGTTGCCTCCGGTTTCATTTCTCGCATCTTATAAATTTCCCTTTGAAAGTCAGCTATGCGATATGCCTTGACAGTAACAAAATAGGAGGCCAAATATCCCATTCCTTTTGTTGTTTGCGATGGTATCTTATATCGTGCTACCAAATTACACTTCAAGTGATGTATGCATACACCATGATATACATTAAGAATTACCTCTTTAATGGCCTTCTCAATACAAGCATGTCGATCAGATATAAATACAAGGTTCTCAAGATCGCCAATAACTCCTCGGAGTTTTTCCATAAACCACTTCCATGAAGTATCATTTTCAGAGTCAACAATACCCCATGCAAGTGGAAAAATCTGGTTGTTTCTATCATTGCAAACAGCCACAAACATTGTTCCCAAGTATGCATTTTTTAAAAATGTACCATCAACTGTAATAACCGGTCGAATGGAAGATTGAAACCCTCTAATACATGGTCCAAGAGCCATGAAGAAATATTTGAAGTGCTTACAATCGTCAATCTCCAAATGCGTGACTGTACCTGGGTTCTGTTGTTCCAATATATGACAGTATGCAGGAAGTAATTTATATGAACCCTCTGGAGTACCACGTATCAACACCAATGCATACTCCTTAGACCGCCAAGCAGTAGGGTAAGTTATGTCCACACCAAACTCCTCACGTATGTTTGCTTGGATTTCCTTCAGTCTATAAAGTTGACTCGCAGATGCAAACTTATTTTTTTTATAAATTTGCCAATAATCCGAGACTTTGCTTGTCGATGACTATCGCGCAATCGATCTAATTGGCACACGTGACTTGAATCAATTCTGCTCACAATAAAGTATTTTCTTACATCTATCGACACTGCACGTAATCGTCATCGACATCTATCATCATCACATTTGATCTTCAAAACAATCTTTTGTCGACCTTGATACTTTAAAGCTCCAATTACCTTTAAGTGCTACCATACTAATAGCCTGGTGAAGTTCGTCTTTGCTATCAAACAACTTTCCTACAAATACATCGCCAATTCCACTACTCGATATCTTATTCGAAATGCCCAAGTCTGATAGTGGTATTGGAGGCATAAACGCAAAGGGGTTTTCCGCTTCACAAAAATCTATTCTTCTAGCTTCAACATTTAGGGAGCTTGTCAAAACATAACAACGTCCGCCTTCTGCTAAATCATCTCCTTCTAAATTATCAACATTTCTAACCTCATCATAGTCCCCTTCCACATCCCTAACATTTCCAATGTCATCACAAGTATAATGTGTATAAGATGGGTCTTCATTAAAAGGTATATGAGAAACATTGTGATACTCATTCGTTGTGTTTGCAGGAACCACTGCTGGAACTGATAGAGATGTATGGCTCATTTGGTTGTTACCGCTAGCTGACATAAAATGAGTATGAATTGATGGTGGATTTTGATTGAGGGGCTGTACATCATCTTAATAAACGGGAGCTCTAGGATCCACTGTTACACATAAAGGACAGTACGATCTTCTATTGGCGCTAAAAAAAAATCGAACATCACTGTCGTTTCTAATTTCAATAGGCTTTAGGTTATACCTCGTTGCATCAATTTTGATTTTCAAAGTCACCTTACAGTTCACATTATCGACTCCCAAGGTATAACATACTGCATTTAAAAGATCTTCAAAATTAATATCTTTCGGAACCAAAATTCCAAAATTACTATAATCAACATAACTTTCTTCCTCGTCACTAGAACTCTCCCACTTTCCTCTAAAACAAATAATTATTGCATCGTACTCCATATGACCTGAAAAAAGATATGCCCCCGTGATGCGCATATTGTGCACGCCTCGGAGCCGTCTCAAACCCGAGATGCGCATAATGTGCACGCCGCGGGGCCATTTCGGGCCTGCGGCGTGCACAATATGCGCATCTCGGGGCACATCTCTGACTCGAGATGTGCCCCTGCGATGCCTAAATTGACGGCGGCCACACCGACCGCCATTTGGTTTTCGTCAAACACACTCTAAAACTTATTTTTGGCCGGATTTCAACGTCTTTTATACCATTTTAACTCATTTAGTTCGTTAATAACAACTACTTTTAACTTTAAATGTAAATTTTATCTAATTTCTAATAAATTTAAATTTTCTAACAAAGTTTAGAAAACTTACCGAAACTATTTCTTTTATTTAAAGCGCTCATCAAAACTTTTGCAATAACAACTTTAAGGCCATCAATAAACTTTGGTTCAGTATATCAATTCTGAAGTTTCGTAAAAAAAAAGAGAAAGAAGTTATAAATTTGATATAAGAGTAAATGTGTCTAAAAATAAGTTATTTGGTTAATAAAGTATAACCATTTTATATTTGGTTAAAAAAGAATAATGAAATAATTAAAAGGTTATTTGTGAACTTTTTTCTTATTTTTATTATTATTATTTAATAATTAATTAAAATAATTTTTTTATTTATTTATTCAATCATTAAATAAAATAAATTACTTTTTAATTATTTAATGATATTTTGTAACTAAATATAAATATTTGTTATTTTTAATAAATTATTTAATTAACTTGTACTTATCTAGATTATTAAATAAATTTTTTATCTTATTTTTTATTAATTATAATTAAAAAAGAAAACAGAATATTTTAATGAATTAATAAAAAAATTAAAAGGAAATAAAAAATAAAATAAGACCTTTATTAATTAAAAAATAAAATAAATAAACAAATAAAAATAATAATTGAAGCCACTTTCGCATATTCTATTTGTGGGGCCATAAAAGTGGCTTTCGCGAATCTGTTCTCAATTTTAAAAAATTTTCAATTCACCCAATATTTTTTTATTTATCATATTTCTCTTAAAGTCATCTTTTTTTTTTTTTACACTTTATTATTATACACTTTTTCATTTAAAAAATAAATACAAATACTTCAAAATTTTAAATCTTTTTTAAAAAAATGGCTCAAATGTTTAGAGAGAAAAAAAATATAATACATAATTATTTAATTATTTATTTCTTAACTAATAAAAATTAACTTACTTATTTATAACTAAAATTTTTTTTATAAAAAATACAACTATTTATAAAAAATTCCCCAAAAGAATAAGATGAGGGATATAAAAGACCGGAATTCCAAAAACCCCCCCAAGGCCAGGCAAAAACCACATAGTCACATAGCTCATATTAGAACCCCCGTACGCAAATCACATAATCTCTGTCATTGTTACGATCTCTCCGCCAGATTTGGCACGGTGTCTGTTATGATGATAATGATGGGCACTCCTTGATCTCTCTCTCTCTCTCTCGCTCGCTCGGAGCATAGCATTGCATTTTGCCTTGTTAAAGTGAAAATGGATGAAGAAGTGCAAAAGAGAAACACCGATTGCGTATATTTCCTGGCCTCTCCTCTCACTTGCAAGAAGGTTTCTTTCTCAACCAACCCCCACCCCACTAATCTCTTCTATTTCCACAATTCAATCTTCTCGTCGTTGTTTTTGTTTCTTGTACCCTTTTTTTGCTTTCAACGCGCCAATTTTGTTTTCACTGTTCTACATTTTGCTGTTCTTAACCCTACATTTCAAGGATCTTCGATTTTATATGCTTTCTTTTTTAAATATCGCATGATTTAGGGTTTCACTCTGTCCTGATTTATCATCATTTTCATGTTCTCTTACTTGTAGATTATTAGAAAATTTCTCTTGTTCTTTTGTTGAATTGTTTGCGCGCTTATTTGATCTTTATCAATTTAGGTTTTACTCTAATTTTGCAATGTCAGTTGTGTGTATTCACTGTGGATGCGAAAATTTACTAGTGTTAGATGTTTCATTATGAGTTGTAGTATTTGATCGTTTCAATTAGAACTTAACATTTGCATATAACACTTAGTCTATCAGCCTAAGTTATACAATTATCAGTTCCAAATGGTATTTCTTTTTATGTGATCAAATTAAGTTTATAGATGCGTTCCTTGTTATTTCTATGATCAGGTTGCTTTCACCTTTTTTGTTTTTTTCCTTTTTCCAAATTTCATTGTTTTACTTTTACAAGTTGTTTCTTTTTCAGGGGCTTGACTGTGAGTATCGGCACAACGAAATTGCAAGGCTCAATCCAAGGGATTGCTGGTACTGGTTAGTTGGGAACTGTCTTAATCCAACTTGTGGTTTTCGACATCCTGTAAGCTCATAATCATTTTGATTTATAATTTCTACCTACATGTCTACCTCTGCATTGGAGCTTTAGTTAGTCATTGAAATAGAATGCACATTGAATTTCACACGTCAATTTTGATTTCTTATGAATTCTTTTCCACCCTATTTTGCAATATCAGATCTCTTTCTCTCTGTTTTTTTTTTTTTTGGTATTGTGACAATGTTTTATACAGTTGAGATTGGTTGGATGCCATTAGATGGTATATTACCTTTTCAGTGTCTTGACAAACTCTCTCAGGGCAATCTTTTATACTCCTTGTTTATGAACATTCACTGATTGATGTCTGTGTTCTTGAATTGTCTTGCATTATTATCATCAAGTCCAATTATGAAGTTGTTTTTTTATCTATATTGTGCCATTTTCACAGCCATTGGATTCACATGTGGCTGAAGCACCAACTGAATCTGCTTCATTGCCATATCAATCTTCTATACCTGGGAACAAGACCAGGATTCCCTGTTATTTTTACTTCAATGGCTTCTGCAACAAAGGTGACAGGTGCTCTTATTTGCATGGTCCTGATGGTAGTGCACCTACTGGAAAATATTCGAAGGCAGCCTCTGCAATTACTGACACCCTTTACTCTGAAAATAAGTCATCTGCAGGAAATGGCACAGGACCACCACCAACAGGAACACGCCCCAATCCATTTGAAACCACTTCAAAGCATGCAGTGGATATCAGAGTTCAGCCCAAGGATGATCTACTGCAATCGTCACCCAGAAGAAGTCCACAGCAAAATGCCTCCCCACCAATATCTCTATCTGAGGGTGAAGAAGCTGCTGTCGCTAAGGCAGACTCCATGGTACCAGTGGAAGGCTTTATGAGAACTAAATCTCATGTATTTGCAGATTGGAGCTTGGAGGAGCGAGTCGATAATCATTTTGAGCCAGAGGAGAGGTTGGAGTCATCCCCAGGATTTGATGTTCTTGTGGATAACGATAATAAGTCAGAGAATTTGGGTTATGAGGATGATCCGGAGTACTTACTGTCTATTAATAGTGAGCAAGGGGACCTTAATGGCCATTTATTGGGTTATGATTTTGAAGATCTAATTGAGTATCACTCCATGTATCCAGCTGCAAACCCATATGAATGTGAGACAGACAATGCTCATGATTATTTCGATAATGATTATATTATTGATAATGCTAGAGACCACCCAAGCCGTGTGAGAGAAAGGATGTTTGATTCAATATTTTCTCGAAAAAGGAAGCCCTTGCCAATGAAACTAGCAGTAGATAACCATAATGTGGATCTCAGAGATTACCTGAGGAAACGCAGAGTAGTTGATGGCCGTTCAATCATTCATTTATCAAGAAGGCGTGAATCATCTCGATTAAGTGGTCGAAGTAGGGAAAGGCCTCAAAGCCATGTCAAGTGTCTGCGACTGCATGGAAGATTGGCATCAGAACATGGAAAGAACTATACTGAGTCACATGGAGATAATGGAACTCCTTCTAATGGTGCCAACTGGCATAGGGGGTCTTGGCATTCACAATCTTATATGTTTAGGCAGCGGTATAAAGAAAAAAGGTTGTCTAAAAGGAAGTCTTTTTTATCTGTCATCTCAAGGAAACCACTTTCAAGAGAGAAGAAATCTAGTCAGACTTCTGTTACATTTTCAGGACCAAAGACCCTTGCCGAGATTAAAGAAGAGAAGAAAAAGGTGGAAGAGAATGGCAATGGCTTTATGACAATGGGACATTCCACCAGAATACTGGCAGACTTCCAGGGTCCAAAACTTTTGAGTGAAATACTTGAGGAAAAAAAGAAGCTGAGTACTGCAAGGGATGGTGATATTAGCAGCTGTTGAAAAAATAGGTTGAAAGGATTTACTGTCCTTTAGTAGAAAGTGGAAAATTGTGCATAGAATGATGACAACAAATCTGCGACGCTTTTTTAGCACATCTCATGATCCTTAAATATGTTGGGATCCATTTAGATCCATTACTTGAGATGACATAGTTTTATGCCAGTTACTAGATGAAGACAATGATTACCGCGGGCCTTGGGAAAACAAAGAGAAGTTTATTTAGTTGCTGATCTCTTGATTAGTTAACAGGAAGCTTATACCAGAAA
This sequence comes from Ailanthus altissimus, assembly GCA_946807835.1. Classification (NCBI taxonomy): domain Eukaryota; kingdom Viridiplantae; phylum Streptophyta; class Magnoliopsida; order Sapindales; family Simaroubaceae; genus Ailanthus; species Ailanthus altissimus. The sequence goes on from OX327689.1 coordinate 28,611,376, forward strand.
AGGCAATTGGAAGGCGTATACCTGTATACGTCCACTGGAAACTTTAGTAACATTGTTAATGAGTTGAGCTTGTCTTGATTTTCTGTACAGTGCATTTGTAAATGAGAATTCTAGCAGAGGTCCCTTTTTCTGCATAATGAGTAAGTACGACGAAATCTTTAGAAATTAACTCACTTCTGGCTAAAACATTCCAAGCCTTTTATATCCGTTACTTAGGTTGTAAGCCTTACTGCAGTGCTGTTTTGATTTCTCCTGCCAATGCTTCAGTGTTTCAACTTTACTACCGAGTTTTTATTAGGGAGATTCTGAGGCATGGTCAAAATGATTTGAAGTTTCAACTTTAATCTGAGAGTGCTAGTCACTTGTGAACCTTCATCTCTTAGGCATTTGACTTGTTAACTGCATTGCATGTTACACTAGTTCATTATGGGGATAATTTAAGCAAATGTTATAATTGAACCAACGAAATTAACTTGGTCCAATTCAAATGCTGCACACGTCATTAGAGGTTGGATAAATTATTGTTGGGATATTGGATTGGAAGGCGTGGCCACAGCCCACTGAAACTCCGCCGTGAACTACTCCATAAAAAAGAAAGGACAATGAAATTTTGTCATTTCAAGTGTTCATCAAAAATTAACGGGATGGTGATAGGTTAATAATTGGGGTTTTAACTCAAAATGGCCATCCTAGCTTTTACACTGATTGAAACATAATTAATCAAACCCAAGGCCGATAATTATTAAAATAATGAAAGTTCAAAGAAGACAAATGCAAGGTAATCAAATTCTAAGCATAGAATGCCTGAGAGAACAGTTCTGGCATGACCCATGCCCTTTTGTGTCTCTTGGGAAAAATAAAGAGTCAAGAGGCTCGCTGATGAACTTTGAGTTTGAGGTATCAAATTTAATTTGGGTGATTGGATAAAAGAGAAGTATAATTTGTGCTATAAATTTTTTATTAAAAAAAATTATTGAGAACTACAACGAATGTTTGATGAATTCAATAATGTTAATGGTTGACTCACTCAAGGGACTGCAAAATATACAAATTTGATTAAAAAGGAAGATCTGCTTAGCAGATATGAAATTTACAAAAGAATAATTTCAATCATAAGTCAAAAGTAAACATTATTACCATGGCAACACTTGTTTCAAATCATCAAAGTTAAATTATTACATGATATCAAAATGAAGATTTTTTAGTATCTAAAAATTAGGCAAATATCAATTAATACATTGATTAGTTAACTAAAAGTTATATCATATTCTTTTTTAATACATTTTTCTTTTAAATTAATCCACAGGATCAGCATCTAATGATTATATAATAAAGTTTTTTCTCCATAGTCATTATACTTTGATCTTCTTTCGTCCTTATCTTTTAAGCAATTGTATGAAGAAAACTATAATCGGCCGCTAGACCAAACCAAACTGTTGAACTGGAAAACTCTATATATATATATATATATATATATATATATATACGAACAGCTTTGTGGTCTAGTCTTTGGAATTGGTTAGGTGTATATGCTCTAAAATATTAATTGCCAAAATTATGGTTTTAATATTACCATTATTAAATAACAAGACAAATCAACGATGAATGATTGTGATTTGCATGCTTAATATTTCTAATATGTAGATTCCAGTTTATGATTTTGATTTCCCAATTCCCATATTCCTCCTTTGTCATTTCTTCCCCTTGTCTCTCCTTTTTATAAGTTTTGTGAATAACACAAGAACATCCCTAGCTAGCTAACCTAATTTTCATCTAATTAGGCCATCGTTATCACACAATAATTAATTCAGAGAAGAAGAAACAAATAAGATGGCTGGTTTACAAAGGTCTACAACTTCTTTTAGAAGACAAGGCTCCTCAGGATTAGTATGGGATAACAAGGTTTTATCAGGAGACTTGAGCAATTTCCGGCATAAACAAGCTGACGAAAAGGGAGACACGAGGCCATCACAAGCCGCCATGATGCAGCGAAGTCGATCAGAAGGCGGAGGACGGCGCACGTACCGGACGGCTAAGGAGCCACCGCCAGCCTTGGACCCACCTTCTCCTAAGGTCTCCGGTTGTGGCCTCTGTGGATTTTTAGGCAAACCAGTTGCTGCTTCTTCTGCCCACAGACCTAAATCGATTAAGCGTAAGTCATAAACGTTTAATTTGTACTTTAATTAGGGCATAGCATATGGTGAGTGTTTCATGTTTCTCTGTCCATGGGTTTTTGTTTCTCTGCATAATATGAACTGCTTGTTGTATTAGATGTATATCAAAACAAGAAGAAGAAGAACTAAATAGTATTTTACTGCACCAACCATAATATTGCTTCTGTTTCTTGGGATTGTCTGTGTCTCTTCCTCTCATAGACATGTTTGTGTGGTTTCCGTTGTTGTAAAACTGTTTGTTTTTTATTATTTATAATTTGGGTCTGTAAATGGAATTATAGCATGCACGTCTCCTGATACAGTGCCATTTTCCTTTTTCTGCAAACCCTAAATCCTGGGTTTCTTTTTCCTTCTTGTTATAAAGATGGTCATTCTCCAGAGATCTCTACTGGCTTTCTATAACTTTGATTAATGAACGTGTTATGAAAATATATATGTAGTTGGTTTGGCATATACATAATTAGAGAGGGTCATGATCATGGATCAGTGGTACAATACAAATAAATCCACATCTCCAATCCAGAAAGAGAAGTGTCCCTGTGATGAGTAGTGATGATGATGATTCCTTCACATGAGAGTTCAAAATCAACAATAATGATCATGAAAAATCTGTGTCAATCACACTGTTATTGTTGGTGTGGTTGGTATGGTTTAGTTGGTAACGTAACCGATTATCACGGTATATATAGTATTTTTTTTATCGCCACCACTAACAAAGAGTTGAGTTTTGCTGCCGGCCAACAAAAACGATAATAGCCATTAGGCCATTTTCATAATAGTTATAGTTGGACTTGGCAGTTGGGCACTTACTCTTTGGTTTTAGCTATTTTGTCTGTCAGCCCTTTATCTCTCTTTATTTCCTTTTCTTATTTTCTGGAGTCTGGACCATATCTTGCATTTAATATACACAGCCAGATCATTTAAAGCTATAATGCAGATTCATTTTTCTCTTTTATCTTATGCTAAATTTGCTAGTTGGTATATAAACTTTTCTTAAAAGAAATATTAACTTATGGTACCATACACTACTCATACAATTGTTATGCCTAAATAATATAAAGTCACTCATACTACTTAACACATAATTAATAAGTTATTATTACATTATCTATTTTATATATATCTATTTATCTTTTCAATTATATAATGTCATTGTAGTATGAATATGTTTATTTGTATAAATATTTTGTATAGTATGAATAAATTTTTATACATAGAGACTTTATATTAGGGCAAACGACCATTACTCCTCTAATTTTTTTTTTTATACATGAAACTCCCTTACCGTTAAAACTCTATTAATAGCTATTATTTTTATACTTTAATACTTTTACCCTTATTAAATAAATAAATAAATAATTAAAATAAATATTTTTAAAAATTAAAAAACTATAATAAATAAATTAATGTTATTGTACAATCAACATTTATAAATATTTTATTTTAGATAAAAAAAATAAAGTGAAATAATAACTCAATACTTATCGCATGTAAATATTTTATTTGAATAAATTAATAAATCAAATATAACTCAAGATATGTCCAAAATAAAATATTTATATGAGATAAGTATTAATTTTATGAAAATATTTATTTTAATTTATTTATTATTTATTTAATAAAGTTAGAATTGTCAAAGTATAAACATAACGTTTTAACGGTAAGAAAGTTTTGGGTAATTTTGAAAAAATTGGAAAGATAAATGGTACATATAAAGGAGATGGTCGTTTTTCTCTTTATATGGTTTATTATATGTGTTTGGTAAAGAGGAGATGGGTCAATGGCTCTTTAATTTTATACAAATTTTGACACAATTTTATAACTTTTGGATTAATTTTATATCAACCATCAAGATTAAATAGAGATAATGACATGAATTTTAATATTTATTTAATTAATATATTTTCTCTCTCCTCGCTTAATTCTTTCTTTTTAACATAATTTTCTAATTTTTTCTCTTTTTTTTCTTTATCTTCTCTCACCTTTCGTCTACCGCAAGTCGTTCACTTTTTTCTTGTTTGCAGGCCAAAAATCTATTCCTTTGGTATTAAAAAATAAAAGGAACACAAACAAATCACAAGGGGAAAAAATAGATGATTTAGGTTTTAAGTTTATGAGCATATTTTTTAATTTATTTTCAAACCTGAAAACAAAAGAGCTAGATGAATTAGGTTTCAAATTTTATGGGCATATTTTCAATTTGTTTTCAAATATATATATATTGCATAAATCTAAAGTCCATAAAAAAGGTGAATGATTTGGGCAAGAGATGAGAGAATATAAGGAAAAGAAGAGAAAATATTAGAAAAAAATATTTATGTGAGGAGAGAGAAAATTTATTAATTAAAAAATTAATACTACACTTTTTAAATGGTATCTCAAATTTTTTCATCTCAAATTATGTATCAAACAATTATTAAATAATAAAATAATGTAATGAATGATTTTAAAAGTTATATTATTTTACCATTTTATAATTGTTTGATACATTATTTAAAATAAAAAATTTAAGATATCATTTAAGAAGTGTAGCATTACTCTTAATTAAATAAATATTAAATAACCATGTCATCATTCCTATTTAATATTAATAGTTGATAAAACAGAGACTACAAAATTGTGTTCAAACTTGTGTAAAATTATTTGGTGATTAATTCTTCTCTTGTAAATATGTCTCAATTCAACAACCACTCGAAAAAGCACATAACAATAATAAAAACAATAAAATAAACTTTAATTAGTTCATAACAAAATTAATGATTCAAAGTAATTGATAAAAAATCAAACATATAGTTTTCATGATTCTCGTGGCTCTTGCCCTTTCTTTGATCCTGATCCATGTGGTCTGTAAAATATTTACTCGGCCAGCTAGCGAAAGAGAAGACCAAATTCACAACCCACCAAAACATTTTTAAATATTAAAAACAAAAATGCTTTGCTAAATTTGCCAACTTTTAACGAGAGAATACGTATATATTTGTGTAATAAGAAGTTTAAGCGTATAAGCCATAGAGATTTGCATATATTAATACAATAATGACCTGCTGTAGCTTTGAATAATGAGAGTCTAGTCAGTAGTCAAAGTGGGCAGCTCATATAGAGAAGTGGCGAGGTTATTGTTTAAAATTCAATTAATTAATTGTCTCCATCTTAATCAACTCGACACATCATTACTAATTTACCAATTACATACTAATGATATCTATTGTGCCCATGAGTTCAATCTTCAACTTCTAAAAAATACGACACTCTCAATATACAGCAGTTAAGTAGAGAAGATTAAACATGAATCAAGGAAATTTGGTCCTAGTAATCATGGATTTTTTTTTTATAATTTTTTTACCTCTAAGGTTAAGTTAATGTGTTATCGGATTGATTATTTTATTTTTAGGTTTGTTAATTTTGACAATCTAAAATATAATGATGCATTGTATGTCCAAGACCAAGAAGGGCTTGTAATATTCAAAAGATGCATATATAAATTGACTCTAATTTGTCAATATTGCATGCATTATGAATTACGATTAGGTAGCTACACATAAAACAAGATGTCGCCGCCCATTTGTTGTGGAACAAAGAACAAAGAACAAACCCAGCCATCACCAGCCTCACCCCCATCTCTTCCTTTTACACTTTTTAAAATCAATCATACGTTTTTTTTTTTCTTCATTTGAAAGATGAGATAAAATTCGACCTTGATTTATTTACATTATCTTCTTGACTATGTAAAATATTTACTAATATGAACACAACACAACATTACATAATATTGTTGTCATGTACAGTACAAGCTTCTTTGATACAAAGGATCATGTAACTAATAAGAACATTGAAAAAAGAAGCAAGGAAAAAGAAATGAGGGGCAGTGCATTAGTACTGATTTGATTGATTGAATAACCTATTATTATATGAGTGTGACCATATAAATTCAGTCTAGGGCTTTCTGAACTTTGGTTTTAAACACTAAAATGTACAAATTCTCCATTGAAAAATAGAGGAAACAACCTGTTGAATGGGTGACGTACGATCCGAAAGCTGAGCCCACGATGCAGTGCCAGGCCGGCCCGTACACTTTATCGAACTCCTGCATTAAAGATCGACCATATCATACATTATAATATTTGATAGCACATGTTTTGCCGAAGATCATTAGAGACATTGTCGCTATTGCACACATGGCTTGTGACTCTCAGACCCAGTGAGACAATGAAATTTCTCAATTACTACTTACATAATTAAGCTGAATCTGCTTTCTAATTTCAGCTTCCATTGCTTCTCAACACATGGGCTGTTGGATCCTCGATCCAATAATTTATCATTCTTTTCAATTTCAATGATAAGATCATTAGGGTTCCTTTACTGCACGTTGGTTGATGAATGGATTCGATTCATGGACCCCTCAGAAAAGAAGGAGAAGTAGAAAGATCATCCCATGTTTCTGTTTTTTGTACTCTTATCTTCCAAAAATGAAGCAGAAAAAGAGGAGACACAGAGGAAGGAAAAAAAAAAACCACTCATCCAGTTATATTTTGTCTCCTAACTTGTGGGGTTTCAAAAGAAAGGCTAGCTAGCTAGGTAGCCTTGCCATATTAGACTATAACAAAGGAATGATTTGATCTCTTTCAATCTATTTGAACCCCATTCTGTTTGTTATAATGTAAATCAGTCCAAATGAAAAGAATGCATTGAGATGAGTATCAATTAATGAAAGCTTGAAGGCTTGAGAGAATGATGCAACAGAGAAAGAAATTAAGATTACAGGAAAAAAAAACCGTACCTTCTTAATGTTATAAGCAATGTGTTTAGAGCTGAACTTCTCCAAGCTATCATAGGTTCGTCTGGCACAGCGAAAGGCATGAACCTGCATGGATCCAGGCATATCAGATACCAAAACCTTCACCTGAAGAAATGATATCACCGACGCCAAGTTTGTTTCTACGTGAGACACTGACTTCCTCGCCTCAACAAAATTTCTTCTTTGGCCACCATGCTCGATGTCTTGAGAATTTTCTAGTTTCTTTAACAATAAATTATGTGACGACTGCAACGTCACTGCTGCTGGTTTGTTTGTTGTCACAACTGGCTCGATTTCTTGATAATTTTCAAGTTTCTTCTGCAAACTGCGATGTGGCTGAGTTACTACAGATTCGATATCATTTGTTGTCACAACAGCTGGTTGGGATTTTGGCTTGTGCTTTTTAGTGCTAGACTTGTAGAAATACAAGAACCCTTTCTTTTGCTTCTCTTGCGTAGCCATAATTTCTTGTTAGGCTCTCTGATGATTAATAAGTGGGTAGGTTCATTTTGTTAAAAAATAAAACCCATATATATATGATGATTGATGGGGGAAGAAGAAGATTGGAATCGTGAATGCATTGAAAACTCTGTCAAAATAATGCTGATTAGAAAAGTTGGGTGGAGATAATTTAAGCAAGCAAACCATGTGTGATTGCCTGTAATCAAGGATAATAAAATGCTGGTGCTGATTAAGTGATTTGATGTATTTTGTTTTTAACTTCACTCGACGATTTCTTCTGTGGTATTGGGGCATATTTGTCTCCCGTGAGTATGTTTTTGAAGAGCCAGCAACACATGGTCCCATCACCCCTACCCCCCACCGCCCCCATTTTTAAAAGGTACCCTACAAAACAGTCTCCCTGTCTTTGTTATATTCTTATTAATTTTCTAATTAAGAACATGAACCCAGGAAATTGTTCTACTTTAGAGTATCTTAGAAGTCAACAACTTTTGTTATACAAACCAATTAATGGAAAGATATGTTATAACTGATGATATATGGGTTTGGTTTTGTTAATACAATTCTTTTCTTTCTTTTATGTAAAGTTAAAAACTTTATCAAATATTATGTTTGCCTTATTTGGACCGCCCAAAATCTTCTACTCATTAAGTACAAAGATAAAAATCTTCTGCCAATAAAGTATAAATATCTCAATCTATAAAGTCTAAAAAAAACTTGGTCTTAAGAAAAAAGTGCTAGCTCATAAAATCACCTCAAGTCAAAAGCACTCTCTTCGAATTAATTAGAATAATAATCAAAATTTAGTTATTATGTTCTGTCAAACTTCAAAGAAGAAAAGACAATTTATAATCTTCGATCTGGTCAGCACAGTGGTCGAAATCTAACCACCTTATTCGATCAAACTTCCAAAAAAAGCCTATGCACTCTTCAAACTGGTTAGAATAATAGTTGAAGCTCAACTACCCTACTTGATTTTGGTTAAACTCACCACTCTCAAAGCTAATCAGAACAATGGTCGAAGCGCAACTACCATATTCAATCAAACTCATAATAAAGGAAAAATAATAACTGTCCATATTAAGCATAAGAAGATCGAAATACAACCATCCTGAAAGATGATAATTTTTTTTTTTTAAAATAACTTAACTTATAAGAGATATAGAGAGTTATAGATATAATCAAGTTTATCAAAGAAAAATCTCTAAAACTTAAGGGACTTTCTCAAAACCGCAATATAAATTCTATTAAAACAAGAAAATTTCAATATAATTTCAAGAAAATTGTAACAGTTGAATCTTAAAATCTAAAAGGCTTCTATATTAAAAATGATTCTAGAGCTACGAGTAAAAACTACATTCTCATACTATAAATAAAGGACAAAGTTAGCACAAGAGAGAGATCATCCTAAATATTACCATCATCACCAAGAGATTATTAGTATTGTGAAAGTAATATTAGAAGGCCAACTGACCTTATTATTACATACATAAAATATAAGGGATATACAAATATATATATATAAATAATCTCTTACTCTATTTGCCTTATTCTTTTTATTTTTTTGAATTTTTGTTGATTTAATTATTAGAGTGCTTACGTTGAAAAAAATTCAGCGCGGCTTCACGTTTTCTCTAATTACAGGATTCTCATTAAATGCAATATTTGTGGAGGAAAAGAACAGTTTAATTATTTTAATTTTTTATTATATCCTTGACGTTCAAGCTAAACTTTCATGAAAAAATAAAATTTAATTGTTAATTCTTGAATTGAGTCACACATTTTTATAATTGAATGGTAAATTACTTCTCTTTTGAAAGAGGTTTATTCTTTGTGTGTATACATAATGAGAATAAATTTGTTTTTCAATATTTGAGAGTCAATTAATCAATTTTAGAGAGTTTAGACCAGTTACAACAAACCGCATTCAACAAAATTCAGATAAACTCTCAATAGTAAAATATCATTAACAAGAAAAAGTTAAAATTTTTGTATATTCTAATTAAGATTTAACACGACAAAATAAATAATATATAACCTTCATTTAGTCTTTGGAACTATGCTTTGAAAAGTTTTTGTGTTTGTAGTTGAACCATCTTTATCATGTAATCTCACTCTAACAAAACCTTCCTATGTAAAAGTTGACTGAATTTCAGCATATTGAACTTGCTTTATGATTACATTTTGAGCATCGGATTGATGCTTGAACCAAGGTGGAGCATGTGCTTATTTCCTCTTGACATGACTTAAGAAGTTTAAAAAGTTGATATTTTAGAATGGAAATGGAAATAACAATTAATTTATATAGCAGAAGAATGAAGAACACCTTTCAAACAAATAAAATCAAGGGCTTGAGTGAGAGTGAAATTAAAGGTGTAGAAGAAATCAACTTTGCCTGTGAAAAGAGGAAGAAGGAAATGTAAGGAAGCGATGGTTTATCAAAAGATTAGCAATAATGAACATCTCTTTCTAAGTAAATGTGACATTAATTGGTGGGGATGGCATGTCTGTTAGAAAAGGAAAAGGTGTGGTTGGTTTTGGCTTTTGCATCTGGGTTCCTTATCTTTGGTATTAATTTTAGTATTCTTTCAAGTGGGGCTTGGACATCTAGAGCACTCGACGGCCTCCTTATTTAAAGGAATTCTGTGGGCTAAAAGCACAGCAACTGGCCATTCGTTGACACCCCCTCATTGTTTTATAATTGATTTAAGCAAGAAGAATCCCACAGTACAAGTTATCATAAACAAATTGCTAAATTTCAGCCGTTGGATGTGAAAATGATAACATCGTGGAGGATGTAGAGCTTAGCTTTCTATTGCATTTGGGGATGGGAGATGACCCCTTGTCAAATTCAAGTCAAGTTCCCAACATCATTATCACGGAAATTTGAGTTCCAGTTCCTAATCCAATGTTGTTAATTGTTCTCTGGTGATAAAAATGATTGTGATAATCTAGCATGAAGTTTTGTTGAATGGAGACATTAGCCTTCTCTGATTGATTTGATGCTGTTGGTTACTTTGTTAAGGTTGATTGTCTTGATAAATAACTACAAAAGAATAAATAAAAAATGAATACTGTCAACTTCAATTTGGTTAAATGTATTTGGCTGGCCTAAGAATGATGTGTGGAAACCAAATCTAGGCCTAAAAAAGGTCCACAGTTTAGGCCCAATAACCTAGATATTACAAGGAAATCCTAACGGTATAAATGCCACAGATATCTAACCATAAGAAAGCAACCCTAGTCCCTAGCTCACTATAAGCCCAACACAAAATGAGAATCTATTAAAGACATTGAAGAAGTTAACAGCCCAATAAGGAAAAGGAAAGCTTCAAATTGGTGTCCTCTACTTAGAGTTGCCAAATACATCAAAAGCTCAGGGCTAGAGTCAATAGGAAACTCAAAGTCAGTGGACAAGAAAAGGGAAAATGCAATTAATGTTGCATAAAGAGGCAGATGTAGTTCAGCATCATATGTTCATAATAAGCAACGATGGTTATGAAAGCAATCCCAACTTCAGTCTTCTGAAAAAGAAACAAAGTGTAAAAATATACCTTTCTTTCCAGAGAGGATTTGGACCACAACAAAGAAAATAAAGATCTGAAATATAACAATGCATTGTACTGATATAAGCAAAATAGAATATTTTTGTCTCTTATTCTCTGGTATTTAGATGATTTGATAAATAGTAATAAAAGGGTTGCTCTCTTTATTGTTTGGCCAGCCATTTGAAACATTTTGTTATTTTCAAGCATGCATTTGTGTGTTTAGCCTGGGCTGTTAGAAAGCTTGAACCAGGGGCATCAGGAATCAGCCAAGTCCCCTTTTTTTGGTCTAGCCTATGCAGCTGTAAGAATATATATATGGCTAAAACCTCTCTTCAGGCATGAGAAAAGCAAGTTGAAGGAACCTTCACTCGACACAGTAAGGTAGCAGCAGCTCTTGAGTGCCAATACCAGTCATTAACCTTCATATATCTACACCACCACCTTCCTTAGATGGCTTTGTTTTGCTTCATGCCTTTATTCTACTTCAAAAAAATTGTGGAAATGGTAGAAATAGGGGTTCCTTGCGGCCCAAAACAGTTGGCTATTAATTCTACTGTCTCAATGTTTTGGACTGAAGGGAGCTCCTAATTCTTCTGTTTTCCTCCTTCAATGGTGGCAAATTCAGAGGCTTGGATAGTTGAGGCTTATTTTCATCATTTGTGGTTAGGTATGAAAATCCCCATATCTATTTGGATTCCAATTTGCTGAATGATTTTATCATGAGATGATATAACCCCATATTCATTTATGATTCAGGCCTAGTTACTGGAAGATTTTTTTTTTGGGCTGGGGGAACAAAGGACCATTCGACAAGTAATTTAGTTCCAAAACACAATTGCTGTACATAGGAAGAATGAATATTGGTCAGGATAATCTCTGAAAGAACAAATCTAATTAATCTTATTATAGCTACATTAATTTTTTATCTGCCCTTGAGGAAAGCATATGTAATTTGTGTTTTTGTTTGACTGCTGTTCCCTTAGATATATATGCATGTAATTAAACAGTTAAGATCTTCTGGTATTTGGTATTCTACTCGCTATATATCATGATTTTCTGTTCCATTTCCCCAAAAGTTGTAAATCAATAACATAAATTATTGTTTTGAATATCTAATCAAGAATGGGACAGGCATACAAATTCTGATTCTGTATCAGCAACTTGTTGAACCAATCTGAATAATTTTTCTTTATTGAAAATATTATATATATATATATTGATACCAAGCGAGGCTGACTGTTTAATTAATTTTCATTAAATAGAATTTAGTGTCAACCATGTGATGCAAACTGCCTCTATATTAATCTTTTATGAGAAAATTTTGGGCACGTTGGTCTATCGTATACCCTCCACTAAATTCTTCTTTTTTTTTTTCTCTCTCTCTCTTTGAAAGAGCCCTTCACTAAATTTTTATTATGTGTGTAATTATCTTTTCATGTTTAGTGAAGAAATATGCATAATAAAAATGGTGCAATACATACAAAATTTGAGATGGTTTAATAATTAACCTCTCATACTACGTCAACTCTAATCGAGTCACTCCGTTCTCTCTTACTTGTAAATCTCAAAACAAACCCACAACGATTATAAATATACCTTAACTATTTAATTCTATACGAAGTGCACGCAACATTCCAAAAAAAAAAACAATGAGGTGCAAATTTAACGCTTTGAATTATTAACCAAATCAAAGAACTGAAAGCTTTTAATTATGAGGTTGGGAAAGAGCTGAATGAACTCCGATTTCAAAAGATATAAGACTTGAGTAAATTAATATAGATTCATTCTGATATTTTCATATGAATGCTCTAGGCTAGTGGTTGCGTGTGTGGTAAGTAATAACAATTAAAATTATTGTGAAAAAATTAATTAAAAATTATTAAAATATAATTTAGAGAGTAAATTAAGTGTGTTGAGTACATAAGGATTAAAGACAAATATGAAAGGAGGACGAAAAATACAAAAGCAGTGCCTAGGCGTGGGCGTCGCAGTGCCCATAACCAGACAGCACCTGGACTAGGTATAATGGACCAGCACCGCGGCACCCGGTGGGGAAAAATGGTTTTTCTATTTTGTTGAGTTTCCTACTTGTTCCACATCTCTCTAAAAACGACTTTCACACATTTAGAGTTAACTTAGGTCATATATAAAGGCTCTCAATTGGCTTGTAAACACATCTTTGTGATATTTATGTGATCTAAGTAATTCTTAGTGAGAGAAACTCATTATTTATAAGAGAGAGAGTTCTTTGTGAGTTTTTCTTATAAAAGGCATACTTTTATGAGTGCCTTGCACTTCAATAATAAAAAAGTGTGATCTTGATCCGCTATAGACGTAGGCAAATTACAAAACCATATAAATTCTGTATACTTTCTCCAACCTTTCTCTCTCTAGATTTCTTAATTACTTTGTTGTTTACATTAAATACTTATGATATTTGCTTATGTGATTACTTCCGCTTCAACAAAATGGTATCAGAGTAAAGTTTTAAGTAAACATGGCCACACCTAAGTATGAGGTAGATAAATTCAATGGTACTAATGACTTCAATTTGTGGAAGATGAAAGTTAAGACGTTGTTGATGAGCCAACGGTTAGATTCGGCATTATACCAGAATGCAGCTCCATCTAGTGAAGATGAGAAAATTTTATAGTTATCTAAGGTTGAAGCAGAAAGAAGGGACATTCAAGAAAGAGGTCACAGTACAATCATTCTGTCATTAAGTGATGAAGTAGTGTGGGAGGTAGCAGGTAAGACGATAGCGATTAGTCTTTGAAAGAAACTTGACTCTCTTTATATGCGAAAATCATTGCCCAATAGATTGAATATAAAGAAAAAGTCGTATTAGTTGTCTATATCAAATGGGACACTGATGAAATATCATATAGATGCCTTCAACAAGATCATTTTTTTATCTTGAGTCTATCAACATCAAGATAGAAGATGAAGATAGGGCGATTATCCTATTGAGTTCACTTCCCAAGAGTTATGAAAGCTTTATTGATACGTTACTTTATGACAGAGGGAGTTTAACGATGAGTGATGTGAAATCATCATTAAACTCAAAGCTATTAGGAAAGTAAATTGAGGGCAATGCAAAAAGTTTATCTGTAAGTGGAAGGTCCTCGTATAGAGATGGAAAAAAAAAAGGGCTCAAGATCAAAAGTTCAGAACTCCTAGGAAGTGTTATTATTGCAAGAAAAAAAAATACTTCATAAAAAACTGTCTGGAGAAGAAGGCACAAGACAAGAAAGTGGATGATGCGTTTACCTATGATGTTAGCTACAACAGTGCATAGACTCTAGTCGCTATTGATGGTAAGAATATTGAACAATAGATTCTTAATTCTGGTTGTATATTTCACATAGGACCGCACAAGTCTTGGTTTATAAATTTTCAACCCATTAGTGGGGAAAGGTGTTAATGGATAATGACGTCGCTTGTCAGGTGATAAGAATTGGTAGTATTAAACTTAGGTTGCATGATAGATAAGTGAGAGAGTTGACAGAAGTTAGGTATGTTCCTAAGCTCAAGATAGACTTGATCTTACTAGGGACTTTAGACCAAAATGGGTGTTTCATCAAGATCTATAGAGGAGTTTTGAGAGTATTAAAAGGTTCCATAGTGGTAATGAGAGGAGAAAAGTACAAAAGTGTTTATGTACTAAATGGTGAAGTTGTAAATTGTTCTACATTATTCTCTATAGATGATGAGAATATGCAAACTAAGTTATGACATCTTAGACTAGTACACCTAGACAAGAGAAACCTGAAGGAGTTATTTAGTCAAAAGGCGTTTGTTGAAAATAAGTTCGAGCCATTAGATTTTTGTGAACATTATGTGCTTGGGAAAGCATATAGAGTGAGGTTTAGTATCAGAGAGCACAAAACTAATAAGACTCTTTGTCATGAATCTAATATACATGGGTGTATGCATATATAATAGTATTTATTGCATAAAATACGTATCTCATATATATTTAGCACTGCGGAATAATTAAAACAATACATAAACACAATAAATAATATATTAATCATATTAATATATTTGAAGGGTTGAGAAATCACCGAAACATGTAATGTTTTACACGTATTTCTTGAGAGTTCGCCTGAAAATCAACTCGTTGGTAATTTTAGTCACTAACTCAATGGACTTGATAAATTAGAATAGCAGCTCTAAATTCAACACTAAATTTAACATTTAAATATTAAGCTATGTGTTTACCACTAATTAACTATTGATTAATAAAATAATAGCTTATTGTTTTTTTAATAGCTAGACTAATAAGAGAAGATTATGAATCATAATTTTAACACTTAAAATTTAAGAAAAAGAAACAATTTCTTCATCTTTTTACTCTCTTATAGTCGGCCACCATTTTAAAACAAAAAACAACCATTGTTTTTGTTTCAAAAAGTAATAAGAAAATGGAAAAATGAGCTAAGCCTCATCCATCCAACGAATTCAAACATCTATTTATATTTCACATATATTAAAATAATAATATAATATTACACTTAGCAATCATATTAAATAAATAATACTATTATAATAAATAATAATATAATAATAATAAATATATGACAACTAAAAGGCATTATATAATATAATTGTATTATATAACAAAATAATATATTATAATATATAATAAAGAGATATTTATAATTATTTAATAATTAAATAATTATTATGTAAAAAAATTATTTTGCCCCTCATAAATAGTTACCAAGTATATCCCTTAGTGAGTCTCATCAAATTTCACATTTTGGTAAACTCAACTGATGGTCCACAATGCGTCATGTGTCTTTATACAATTAGCAAATAACAATTATTAACTCATTGTTATATTTAACACTTAAATACAGATATACACATATTCCCGTAGTAGTGCTGGATATTATTAGATTAAACAATTTAATCCGGCACATTGCCCAAATGCTCAACGAGTACACTTCATATCACGGGACTCCATAGGTCCACGCTCGATTCTTCAAACGAAACTATGCCATAAATCCGTGAACATTGCCCCACCATGCACACGCCACGAAAATATAAATTAGCGCATCGACCATCCAAGCTGAGGCCACAACGCATACGTATAGTCCTTTCGTCATGATATCCTAGATGTGCGGGGGTATAGATTATCACCATCAAATCTCAATGTATTCATCTATATCATATTCCCAGAATTGTATCTCACTAAATAATATGTATAAACTCATTTGTCATATTGTTCCATCTTGGCGAAAACTCTTTTCTCGGGATTAATGCTTGTGGCCACAAAACTTTTTGAGATACAATCTCGAAGCATCTGGATATCTAACTCCCTATACAAGCTGACGGATCCCATATTTGTACAAATCGAACTCTATAAGCATCGGACTATATCCAGCGACACCCAGCGGTCACACCATGAAAGGTTTGTGACATGCGTGGAACTAAAGTATGGTGGATCACTAATAAGCCTACTGTGGCACTCAAGTCAAAGGATCACGTATACTACTCAACTCGAGATGACCCTCAATTGACGGCTTACATAGGGTGTCTATTGGAGGCCTTCGTGAATCCATCATATATCCATTCCTAACTAAATACTCATATGTTAATACGAGCTCCAAGTTCACGATCGGTTAGGAATAACCATCTATACCCTATAGGTACGACATATGCTGATCTATATAAAGGTATCCACCGAAAGACCTGCATCGGTAGAAATAGATCAAGGACAATATTCGGGAATATACTGTTGGGATTTGTGCTTACGTGCCATCCCTTTTATGTATAAATATTTGCTTTATGTTTATACATTTATGATTTCAATATATCACTAATTATTTTATTTACAAATATGGTAAGATGCTTGTAACGTTTTAGACATTGTATGATCTGAAAGAGTTCAGATCTGATCTAAAGGAGTTTAGATCAGAACTAAGAGTCAGTAAAATCTAAAGAGTTAGAGCCTTGTCTGAAATTGGACAAAGATCTAAGAATATATTAATAATGACATAGTTGCAATGGGTTGCAAATGGTGCTAGGAAATGTTGTTATGCAAATATGTTCTTAAATTTAATGTTCCTGATCTATCTTCACTAATGCGGGCCTGTTAGTGAAGACCTTAATATATATAGATTAATGTATGTCTATATCTGAATAGTTCAGATGGTTAGTCTTAGCAGACCATGAGTTTAGTGGAAACTCGTATAGAGATACAAGTATTCAGTAAGGACTGAATATTGAATAGACTCATAAAGATCTCCAATAGACATCCCATAAAGCCGTCAATAGAGGATCTTTCAAGTTGAGTAGTATTCGTGGTCCTTAGACCTAAGTGCCATGGTGGACTTGTGAGTGATTCACCATACTTTGATTCCACACATGTTAAATACCTTTCATGGTCTTACCGCTGGGTGTCGCTGGGTATGGTCCGATGCTCATAGAGTCCAGTGTGTACAGATATGGGATCCATCAACTCAATTGGGTGAGTAAATTATCCTGCAACTCTAAGATTGTATTTCAGAAAGTCTTATGGCCATAAGCAGACATCTAAGAATTAATTTTATTCTTGGGAAAATAATATCGTAAAAGTGTTTACGGATATTATTTATTGAAATACAAATCTGGAGATAAGTTTATGGTTGAGCACATGGAGACTTGACGGTGTTGATCTATATCTCTGCTCTTCTAGGATATTTATGATGGAAGGATTATACGAATATGTTATAACCTCAACTTGTATGGTCTAATGCGCCATTTTGTAATATCTGTAACATATGTGTGAGACATTGTTCACAGACGTGTGAAATAGTTTCATATGACAAATCGGGCATGGACCTAGAGAGTCTCACAATATGAAGTGTACTCGTTGTGCACTGAGGCAGCGAATTGGATTGAAAAATTGATTCAACAATTTTCAGCAAAATGAAAAATGTTTCAAGGTTCCTTTTATTATTCACTTGTCAATAATTGAAGGTAAAACACACTATTGGTTTACAAAAATTGTTAACCAATAAGAAATTGACAAGTGACATAATCTTGCTCCATAAATAATTTACCATGTATTTACCTATTTACCTTACTTAGTAAATACATATATGGTAAATGTAAATATTCAAAATAGTTTTGAATTATTAATATTTTATATATTAATCAAATTATTATTATTAATTGGAATAAATGGCAAACACCATTTACTAATGGAGAATGCACTTGTTATTAATAATAAGGAATGTTGACCACTTAGTAATTCTTAAATGATGCACTAAGAAAGTGGTAAAACCACTTAACATTGATTAAATGTCATTTACTATCTAGAAATTAATTCAAATGGTTGAATCAAATTGGTGAGTGAAAAATATGATAGATTAATGTTTGTAATGGCAAACATGGTTAAGTGGTGGTGGAGCACTAAGAGAAATCATTCTTTGCACTTAAGAAAGAATTGAAAGAGTTCAATTTGTGTAAGAAAGAGTAAATTTCGTTCAAGGAGAAAGAAGAGAGAATTGAGAGCATTTCCTAAGTGTTTTTCTCAAAGTGTTGAGAGAAAATACAAAGGCTTACCAAGGTTCAACATAAAGAGTTGTAAAAGAACAAAAGAAAACTCTTAACTCTTCTCATCTATTGGTAGTAATCACTCATATAGACAAATTGTTTTAAGTGTTAAAACAATCCTTTGTTGGAAATTCACGGCTGCCATTCTAGCTTCACAATCCCACCGGATTTAGTTGTGAACTAGAATTGTGCAAGGGAACACTTCAAGGTGAGCTCAACAAATTGAAGCTTGGAGTTCTTGAAGAATTATAAAGCTACCTTCATAACCGGGTAGGTTATTTATTTGCTATTCATTTTATATCATGCACGAAATATATATGAGATATATATGTACTTGAATGATCATACATGTGATTACATGCTTGAATTTGTTACATATTGTATAATATGTATGAATACTTCCGTTGCGTATTTAATTTTTGAAATTATATGCATCTATACACATCACACACCATATCACAACACATACTTGCGTAAGTGACATTTTCTGGCACCTAATTACAACTCTTTTAACTATACAGCTACTAGTATATACTTAGGTCTATGTCTTATTATAGACAAGGCTTCAACTCTTGGATCTTCGCTGAGTATTATAACCAGCTAACAATTAGTTGTGCTAATATTTAGCATTTATATCTCTCAGCATGGCCAACTATAGGCCTTTATTTAAACTCCTTTAAATCAAATCTGAACTCCTTTAGATTATACAATATCTATCATATTACATTGCATAATATCATTTAAATAAGTATTAGCGATTTAATAGAAATGTATACATATATAAATACATAAGTATATGTACATTCAAGGATGGCACGTAAGCACTAATCCTAACACTCTTGACTACATACACTCAGATCTTTTGAGACTAGCTCAAATAACTACTTATGGTGGTGCTAAGTATTTTTTTCAATTTGATTTATGACTATTCAAGGAAGTTGTGGGTTTATGTGTTGAAGAGTAAGGATCAAGTATTTGATATGTTCAAGACTTAGAAGGCTCTTATTGAGAATTAGACCGACAAATGGGTGAAAAGGCTACTGACTGACAATTGCCTCGAGTTTTACAATAGAGAGTTTGATAGCTTTTGTGTCAAGCATGAGATTGTAAGGCATAGAACGATGAAATCAACACTACAGCAGAATTGAGTAACTGAGAGAATGAATTGAACCTTACTTGAAAGAATTAGATGCATGCTTACTAATGCAAAAATGTCTAAAGCATTTTAGGGAGAGGCTGTAGTGACTGCAGTTTATTTGATCAATAGAAGTCTCTCGTTATCAATTGACTTCAAGAAGTTAAAAGAGAAATAGTCTAGCAACCCTTCTAAGTATGGCTACCTTAGAATTTTTTGTTTCCTTATCTTTGTCTATGTTAAGGAGGGGAAATTGAAACTTATAGCTATCAAAGTGGTATTTATAGGATATTCCAGAGGAGTAAAAGGATATAAGGTGTAGTGTAAAGAGTTGCACCACCAAGGAGTATCATAAGCCATTATGTGACTTTCGATGAGACGACAATGTTGAAAGCCTCTTAAGTATATGAGAATGAAGAACCTGTGCCCAAGGAAGACTCAGCATCCAAGTTAATAAAAGTTGAAGTAGAGCCTAAGAGTAAATCTGATATGCCCCCAAATCAGCACTTCAACAGGAAAATCCTTAAAATAAACCAAAAACACCGGTGAGTTCCTCTAGGTCCACCCAAAGAAAGACTATGACTGTTAAAATAGAACTTGAAGAGTACCAACTAGCCAGAGATAGGTTAAAGAGAACAATTAACTCACCAATCAAGTATGCACAAGCAGATATATTTGTTCACGCTTTTAACTCTGCTTACACTTTTGAATTTGATGAGCCTAGAATATATGGTGAGACTATAAAGAGTGAAAATACGAATGAATGATAGCAGGCTATGGAAGAAGAGATTAGTTCTCTTAGAAAAAATAATATATGAAAGTTGGTGAAGAGACCTCAAAAGAAACTAGTTTGGTGCAAGTAGGTGTATAAGGTGAAAGAAGGGATACCGGGGATAGAGCTTACGAGATTCAAGGCTAGGTTAGTTGCACAAAGTTTTACTCAAAGCGAGAAAGTTGATTTATATCTAGAATGGATATATATAAAGACAATTTATTTTGCATGAAGAGCTTGAAGAGACAATTTACATGGCACAGCTACAAGGGTTTATAAAATTCAGAAAAAAAGATCATTCTTGTTTGCTGAGGAAGTTAATTATATGGGTTAAAGTAATCACTTAGACAATGATATATCAGATTTGATGAGTTTATGATGGCTTGTGGCTTTAGTAGGAATAAGTATGATGGATGTGTGTACTTTAAGAGCTTGAATAGTGGGATGATGTATTTGCTTCTATACGTCAATGATATATTGATCGCATATAAGAATATGGAAGAAATACAAAAATTCAAGAAGCAGTTGAGTGGTGAGTTTAAGATAAAGAATTTGGGAGCAGCGAAGAGGATCTTGAGTATGAATATTGTGAGGGAAAAAAGAGATGTTGTCTTCTTGTCTCAACAGTGATATATACTCGAGATCTTAGAGAAATTACAAATTGTGAGCAGCACAATCGTAAACATCTGAAGAGGAGAAATTATAGATGCGTAAAGTACCGTATACAAGCGCTGTAAAGAACATCATGTATGTAATGTTTTGCACAATACTAGATATAGCACATGCTGTGAGTGTGGTGAATATATACATAGCGAATCCAGAGAATGATCACTGGCTTGTAGTGAAGTGGATATTAATATATCTCAATAGTACGTCAAATCACAAGTTGATGTATAAAATGGATGAAGATAACAGTGTAATGGTAAGAGAATACGTAGACTCAGATTATGCAGGTGATCTAGGTAAGAGAAGATTATTGACGAGTTACGTATTCATAGTGTTTGGGTGTAGTGTATGTTAGAGATCAATTCTACAACATGTGGTTGCACTATCTACCACAGAGGTAGAGTATATAGCTATTTGAGAAGCTACTAATGAAGCTGTGTGGTTGAAATGCATATGCGCTGAGGTAATGGCTACTGAAGATGTAAATACTGGTATGTATTGTGACAGCTAGAGTGTTATATACCTAAGCAAGTATCTAGTGTTTCACAAAAGGTCTAAACACATTGATGTGCAGCTCCATTACATTCGAGAGATTGTCCAAAGTGATGAAGTTAGCCTAACAAAGATAGCGTCATCTGAAAATCCTGTTGATATGTTGACTAAGCCATTACCCTCAGTTAAGTTCATCCTATGCAAGAATTTAACCAGAGTCACTACTATATAAAGGTAATCGAAGATATGAATATGAAAAATCGAGATACTTTGTGAATACTTTTGAATCAATGAGAATAATTTTGAGAAAGTTGATTAAAAATCATCAGGATATGATTTACAGAGCAAACCAAATGCCTTGGGTACACTAAGATTAAAGACGAACGTGAAATGAGGATGAAAGATGCAAAGGCGGTGCCCAAGCGTGGGTGCCGCGACACTAGGCACGATGGACCAACGCCACGGCGCCCGGTGCAGAAAAAAGTCTTTCCCGTTTTGTTAGGTTTTCTACTTATTTCAGGTCTCTCTAAAATAACTCCTACACATTTAGAATTAACCTAGGTCATCCTAAAGTCTATATAAAGGCATTTAATTGACTTGTAAATACATTTTTGTGATATTTAAGTGATTTTTAATGAAAGAAACTCCTTGTTTACAAAAGAAAGTAAGTTTTTTGTGAGTCCTTCTTGTAAAAGGTATACTTTGTAGGTGCCTTGTGATTCAAAAATAAGAGAGTGTAATCTTGATCCACCATGGACATATACAAGTGACAGGACCCGACCCGAACCCTCCTCGAGAATCGAGGTAGATCTTGCGATTACATGTGACTAACATACTCTTTACTCATATATATGATACAATCAGGCTACCTGCCTCAACAAAATGTGTACACGTGAATACAAAAAGATATACAAATACACAGACTGAGACACTTATACAGCTATGCATGTCGTGGGCTAACCTCAAAATGTGATGACTGTATCACACTGCATGAATTTCCTGTGACAACCTGGAAAAAAAAAAGGAAAATAGGAAAAAGGGTGAGCTTGTGGCTCAGTGAGTGGATATAATCTGAAAATATTATATACTTTATATGTATTGTACACGTATAAATCTGTAAGATAAAATAATCATAGAACTGTATACAGAGTAATCAATAAACTTATACTGAAAGTATGAGCTTGTTAGGGTATGTGCTTACGCGTCATCCCAGTTTGTATGAATATTTAGTTTGTAATATTTATACAATGCATATTTTATTAAATCGCTGATAACTTTTATTAAATGGTAGTTAAGCTTGTAACATTATAAACATGATATGATCTAAATAAAGAGTTCATATCTGGTTTAAAGAAGTTTAGACCATGGCTAAGAGTTAGCAAAGCTGATAGTTATAAATGCTAAGTGTTAGCAGGTTATAATAGCCAGCGAGATCTAAAAAGTTAGAACCTAATCTATAATGTAACAAAGACCTGAGAATCTACTAGTAATGACAAAGTTGCAATAAGTTGTAATACACACTAAGAAATGTCATTATGGAAGTATCTTCTCAAATAAAGAGTTCCTGATCTACGTTCACCAATGAGGGTCTATCGGTGATACACATAGATTAGTGTATATCTATAGCTGTATTGTACAGATGGTTATTCTTAGTTAACCATGAGCTTGGTTGAAGTTCATATAGACATACAGGTATTCAGTTAGGACTGAATACTGAACAGACTTAAGAGGACCCCAATAGATATCCTATGAAACCGTCAAAGGAAGGTCCTCTCGAGTTGAGTAGTATTTGTGGTCCTACGACCTGAGCGCCACGGTGAACTTGTGGGAGATCCATCATACTTTGGTTCCACGTATGTCAGAGACCTTTCATGGTCTGACCGCTGCGTGTCGCTGGGTATGGTCCGATGCTCATGGAGTTCGGTGTGCGTAGATATGGAATCCGCCAGCTCACATAGATGGGTTGTATATCTGAACTTTGAGATTGTATCTTGTAAAGTCTTATGGCCGTAAGCAATCTACCTGGGAAAGGAGTTTCCTACAGGTTCGAACATTATAGCAAAAGTGTTTGCGTATATTGTTCATAAAGATACGAATCTGGAGATAATATAGTAATGGATGAAATTATCGGGATTTGACAGTAATGATCTGTATCCCGTTCATCCTGGATATAATGACGGAAGGATTATACGAATATGGAGTAACCTCAACATGTATGGTCTAACGCGCTAATTTGTAATATCCGTAACGTGTGCGTGGGGCATCGTTCACGGACTTGTGGAATAGTTCCATTTGACGAATCGGGCGTGGACCTAGAGAGTCCCAATATGAAATGTACTCTTTGAGCACTTGGGCAGCGTACCGTATTGAATAGTTCAATACAGTAAAATCCAGCAATTTACTAAGGTTACGTTAACTAAAGTAAATAGTCAAATGGTAGGACCCATTTTAGGTCAACTTAGTAACCGAGTAAGGACATAATTGTAATTTCACTTGATAATTATTTAATTGTTAAATAATTCTAATAAATATTTATTTATTTAATTGTTGAATAAATAATTTATGTTTAACTAAGGTTAAGAGTTAACCATTTAGTTAAATTAGATTAACAATACTTAATGGTTAAGTAAAAGTTAACATAACCATGATTAAGTTAGTTAATTATAGTTAAAATATTTAAATGTTCTTTAACTTAACTAAAGTTAAGTGTTAACTATAGTTAGAATATTTAAATGTTAATTTAACCTAACTAAAGTTAAGAGTTAACTAAGATTAGGTTAGGTTAAATACAAATTGAAATTAAGTGAAATTAATTGTAATGAAATGAAATTAATTTCATTTGTATAAATAAGAAAAATGAAAATTAAATTCATAAGTCTTTTTGTTAATTTGATTTTGCAAATTTTGGTCAGCCAATTCAAAGAGAAAAAAGAGAAATTGTTTTCTAAAATATGGATTCAAGAGTTGAATTCATTATTTTCTTTTAAGGCATAAAACCAATTTAGTAAAATAGGTTTTGATTAATTGTTAATAAAAAAGGAAAAATTAATATCATAAGTTTAAGTGGTTAAACTTCTGCTGGATCAAAGGCTGTCATTCTAGATAATCAAACCCACCATTGTTGATTACTAGAATTGATCAAAGACAACATTTTGGTGAACTTCAACAATTTCCATCCAAAGGCTTCAAAGGTTATTCCTCAATTTCGTTTCTGTTAATTCAATTAATATATTTTGATTGTGTTTACTGCAATGTTTTAAGCTTCCGCTGCTTCATTATATGTATGAGATATGTATATATTGTTGTTAAACACAAAACCCACATGCATACACCCATGAATGGACAACTCCCAACAGAGCTGTCATAAAATCTGTGTTAAAACTAAAATCATGACATAATACTGGGGATCTGAAAATCTGAAAGCGCAAACTATCATAAAATCTATTATCAAGCTGAATATATGTAACATAGCTCTGGAAACATGTACTACATATATACTGAAAATCACACCAAATTTGTACCCTGAGAAAATCTGGTCTAACCTGGCGGAGTAACTCACCACAGGCAGAGTAGGGGATCTGAGCTGGTCTAACCCGGCGGAATGCTGCATCGCTCGGGCAGAACAAACTAAACTGGTCTAACGCATACACAGAGCAACTACACTAAAGGAGAAGGTACGCATGTGGTGGTTCAAAAACTATTACTATATAATATCATGAAAGCATAATTGTTTTAAAATAAATATTTTTGTATTGAATGTAATAATAAATTATACTATAATAAATTTTAAAACATTTTTGAATATACTAAATAGCATAAATATTTATCTCTCTAAAATAAATCATGACTAAATCTAATAACGTATAATTAATTCATAATTGCTGTATTAAAAACATATAAAATATATATATAGCTATCCACTCACAAAAGTGCCTTAATCCTGAGCTGGGTCTGGATTCTGAGATCTACCCGCTATCAACACACCTCCTACTAAATCACTGAATATAAATCTAACTACCCAACTAATTTCCTGAAATTTCTTTTTTTTTGTTGTTTCTTCTAAATTCTTTTTTTTTTCTTCCTGCCTTTCTTTTCTCTCTTTTTCTCTTTTTTTTTTCTTCATTCTCTGTTCCTTTCTCTCGATTTTCTTTTCTTTCCTTTTTTTTTCTTTCTTTTCTTCTTCTCTCTTCCCTTTTTCTTTTGCTTCTTCTTTTCCTATTTTTATTTGCTTCGTTTCTTTTTCTGTTTCAATTCATTTTTCTTAAACAAAAAAAATAAAATTATTTTATATATATAAAATGGCCATCGCTTTATTTCTTTTCTCTTTTTTTTTGACACAAAACATACACGTTATCCTATGACAACAAATTATCAAATTACATAAATTTTATTGTACTTTCTTTTATTTTTTTCTCTAAATTTTTTAATTATTTTATTATTTACATTAAATATTTGAGATATTTATTTGTATAATTAATTCCACTTCAACAATTATATTATTTCACCCCGCGCAAAATGATCTCTATCCTGGCATAACTCTTAAAATGCCATTTTGGCTTCATTTAGCAATGTTGATTGTTTGAAAAAGAAGCTGATC
Source organism: Ailanthus altissimus (assembly GCA_946807835.1). Lineage (NCBI taxonomy): Eukaryota > Viridiplantae > Streptophyta > Magnoliopsida > Sapindales > Simaroubaceae > Ailanthus > Ailanthus altissimus. Next base: position 28,637,565 of record OX327689.1, read on the forward strand.
AGAAGCATGCATTATTTCAATTTTCAAATGCGCGACAGATTGTTTCTCGTAGCCTCTCAAGTTAACAGGCTAACCATGAACAAGCGAAAGCACAATCAATTATAACCAAAACGACGCAGGAGAGGAAAGTTTGCACAGTTGCTTAAAGCAAAATGGATTTAAAAATCTCAAGATTATTCTCCTAATACGTCCTTTTAAAAGGACAACAGGTGGAGAAAGATACGTCAATCAATCTTGACATTTGTTTAATTTACTCTTAGCATACACAACCGTCCATATAACTATGATATTATATTATTTAGATGGGAAATCTTATCTTCCAATAAACCTAAAATGAATAGGAAGGCAATAAATCTGCTGTTGCTTCATTTGCTGCTCTGCTTGTTGAATCTGCTGGTGGTGTTTCTCCATTTGCGCAGCCACAGCTTGTTGAATCTATTGCCGGCTTGCTGCTGATTCATCTTGCAGTTGATACTTGTACACGAAATGATTGCATCTTTGGCCACCGGGATCACGGGAAGGACATCGCAGTTGCAAATCTCGATCATCGAGCCATCTGGGTCATGAAAAAACAATTGATCAACGTAGATTCCACCTTCCTCTACCCTATTCTTCACGTACTCTATCTTTATCTCCTTCAATTTCCTCTCCACTGACGCCATGTTCTCACACTGCCAACCATTACAAAGGCTATTACTACAAGTAGTGATATAATAATATAGGGTACTCTAATAAGAAGAGCTAGAGAAGTTAATGTTGTATATATATACATACTTGAAAGGAAATATGGTTGTCCTTGGGATTAATAGTCTTGCTGGTTGTTGGCACGTTATCAGGGTCTTCAGATTTCAGGAGATGTATGCCAATCCCATAGTTGAATAACCTAATTATATCAAACACATTAAGCAAATACGAATCAGTAATATGTTCAATCAAAACATATGTAATTAATTACTAGGTTTTGATTTTCTCTTTTTATAGTTTTAAACATTAATCTTGGCCGATATATGTTTACCATGCACCATCAAAATTAAACGAACCGGGCCTTCTGATGGGAAAGAAACCAAGAACATTTTGGTAGAAATCAAGAGATTTCTCAACTGATTTGCACACAAGGGAAATGTGATTCAACGACTTGATACCCAGAGGATTCTCCAGCACTTCCTTCATTTTTTTTTCCAAAACAGAAACTTCAAGAATTATATGTGAGAATAATATATATGGAGAAAAGAATGGAAGTTTAATTAAGAACAATAATCAAGAAACGGTGCAGCTGAGAAGAAGCAAAAAGAAACCTAGTTGAAAAGCTACAAATGTGGGTTTGAACATAGAGAGATAGGAGGCAGAATATTTCGTAGCCTTTCATGGCCCTGCTTAATTACAAACCCTATTTATAGAGAAAGAAAAAAAGAGAGAGAATCTATATATTATGTCTCTATGACTCTATCTTCATGTGAATTTTCTTGTAAGGTTTCTAATAGTTGTGTTTGTTACTCGTAGTTTCCAAATTGATGACTCGGATCTAGATTGGCAGACACTGATTTAAATCTGTTGAAAAGTAGTGCATATACATCCCATATGCAAAGTTAGAAGTTACTTCCAAGAAAAAGAAAAAAGAAAGTATTTAGACCTCTTGTTCAAATTGTAAATAAATTAACCAAATTAATTTAAATAACCCTTCGAAAATATTTGTTTAAGATTCATTTTAGAAATATTAGATCAGTTTTATGCCAAGAGGTTATGATTGAAATAATCTTCTTTTACTTATTCATAGAAAGAAGAATAACAAATAATTAATTGATGATGATGATGCAACTTTCTGTGCCATGCAAGCTATACTTAGCTGATGGTTTACTCGATCATTTTCTTTTTAATGTTTATGTTTATGATTCAATTCTTTTAATTAATTAAAAGGAAATTGGTACAGAATGAAATTGTTTTCCACATGAACGTATCAACACCAAGTCAACTAATTGACTGTGCTAATAATTTGGGCGATAGCTTGTTTTATAATATATATTGAGTTTGATTTTATACTCTTCTCAAATTTCAACCGCAAAAGGACGGAGATGCTTTTGTTGCTTAATGAGAAGATTTAAGATATATAACAAAACATAAAATAAGAGATTATATAATTGCTTGAAAAGCTGGTTATGCTTATACGAGTTTCATGCTTGCTTGAACCTTCAAAATGACATTGTTTCACGTTTATTCACAAGACATAAAAAAAAATATTATAATTTCATCATCCCTAGCTAGCTAATTATTATCATGATCAAACTCAAAAAGTGATTCGATGCATATCACCACTAATTGGATGACTTCGGCATTTACTAAATCCAATAACATTTTGTGGAATAATCATTCGAGCTAATGGGTGAATCCTGATTTGCTTTGTCCCTAAAATTTTTTCATATATATGTACACACATCAACTTCATTTCCTGCCAAATCCGCCTGTATTTTCGGCCTCGAGTTCAAACAAATCAAGAAATTTTCACGTGGTCAAAAATCAAATTTGTGTGTGTGTTACGTGATAGAGTTGATAAATGGAGGCATGATGATATATATATCAAAAAAGAAGGAATCCAACTTGTTCAAAACTTCAACCTCTTAACAAATAATAAGTCGACGCATGATAATGACATATTACAGGTGGTATACCCATCGCAAAATGCAAATTAATTCATGTCATTCAATTTTTTGAGTTTGATGAACTTGTCTCTGCTGCATATACCTTGATGATTAAACACCAAGCAATCAATCAAAACACAATATATCAACTAAACTAATTACATATGTACTCATCAACTATCAAATCATCTCAGTAAGAAGAATATACTAAGAATCACTCAATGTGTGTGTGTAGATAGATAGATAGATAGATAGATAGATAGATAATACTTGAGGATTTTGTGATTTACTTAGTTTGATATATTTTTGTTTTGTTGGTGAAGTATGAGAGACTGCATGCCAACCTTTCTGGACTTGATGGACAGTGGTCCTATACGTATCAATTGTCAAACTCAAAATCACTTTTACTACCTCTTATATATACAACCTACTCAGATCAGATCAGATATACATGCGTCACTGATGGTGCAAATTCACTTCATTACTACATACTGGACTGCTATTGTTCTATTGCAAATTGAATTTCGACTCTTTGTAACAGCAGCCTTTCATCATAATTTTCATGACTCTGTTTGATCTTTCTTAATTAATTTATGGTAAACGACACCACCCACCAAGAACCAGAAGAAATATGTGTGGATTGTGACAGAGCTGACATCCTTCCTTACCAAATATATTGAACTTATTATCTATAAGCACATTGGATGGATACTACTCTATAATGGAATATTTGGAGGGCATATAGTCGAGATAATGATATCACAAGTTGAGTTATTTACCCTTTTTTTTTTTCTTTTTTTGAAGGAGAGTTATTTGTTTTTCTAGTCATTCTCTTAATCTCTTTCACTTGACAAGCGTGTATAATTAGACCATTGATAAATACAAATTTATTGAAACTTTTTCGAAATATCTGCACATAGTTCCCATAACATGCATAATTAATTATTTATTTGCAAAATCCTTAAAAAAACGCTTTTAACGAATTTGTGCTAACAACCAAATAATAAAAAGATGATAGCACGCACCCAATTGCATTGTTTAAGTTGTAATACATGTGCACCCCCTAATTTATTTTGGGAGGAATTAGGGATAATTTATAACTTTTGTAGTTTGGCAGTTTAATTTAAACTTTTGTAATTGATTAAGATGTATAAAAAAAATATTTGTATAAAAAAAATAGTACATTTTCCTCCATAAAATCCCGAATTCAAATCTTCCTTTCTTATGTCAAAAAAGAGAGCCAATTAGATTAAACTGTTTGAACACATGGTTGGTTGGTATTGACTTAAGTTAACACAATACCTAGCAAAAACTTTAAATTCAATAAGTCTACATGTATTATCGTAATAAATCACATTTCAACATTATAATTCATATATTTTAAGTCTTTTATCCCAAATTTAAAAAAAAAATCACAAATCACGCCATGATAATACTATTTCAAAGGTGCGGTCTTAAAATATATATTTAACTACGTTAAGATAACAGTTCAAATTCAAATGGTAATAAAAATAAGATAAAATTAAGATTTTTTTTTACTAAATAAAAATTATGATTTTAAGTTTGAGGATAGTTTTAAATTTGTGATAATGGCATCCTAATTGGAATTTCATTTCTCGTATCAAAAAAATAAAAATAAAACCTCTTTGAATTTTATTATTTTTAAAATTAAAAAAAAATGTAATGATAAATGACCTGAGAACAGAGCCCCAATTCGTTGAAGATGTAAGAAGGCCTGCTAATCGAAAGTTGATGTTTGAATTTTAGAGTGGTTCTATTGAACCCCTCCAAATTTCTCATCGTCCCCCACATACTTTTTCTTTTGCATTAAAATTTTGCTTCCACTTTTATTGCGTTCTTTTGGTTTAATTCTAACGAAGCCGCTGCCTGCTGTTTGTCACGCTCCAAATATTCTCAAGTAATGATTCAAATATTTGGCGTGCGACAGGACCACCAAGGGAGTATTTAGTCTATTTTAGGTTAAATGGGCTAAAACTTTTAAAAAGCCCAATGAATTTGGGTTAATGCTACATGTGTGCGGTAGGTGGGGGAGTTTTCTAGAAAAGACATATTCTATGAGATATTCTTTTGGTAGTTGGCATATTTGAAATATTCCTTAGGATATTCTCCTCTTTAGATGTAGACTATTGGATGAGAGTTAATCCTAGTCATCCATTGTATATAGCTTTATCTATAAATAGGTAGAGTTCTCATTTGAGAAACAATCCTCCAAATTGTAGAAATACTCATAGCTTGTAATTCTATAGCTTTGTAATTCTCTCTTTAGTAATAAAATACGAGAGCATTCTCTCAAACACTTGATGTGCTTCTTCTTCATCTCTTTCTTTGGTTAATTGGGGTCTTGTAGGCTGCTTAGCACTAGCAAGTGTCTAAGGTCGCGCGGTTTCGAGAAATCGGGTCGTGACAAGTGGTATCAGAGCGGGTTCCAAGAAGATGGTGAAGGAAGTTGCTGGAACATCGGGGATTACTCAAGGGAAGGGTAAAGACCCTAAAGCTAGGAGACATGGGAGTGTTTCGTCAGAAAAGTTCGTTGATCCGAACCATGAACTCGGGGACATGGTTATGAAGCTCGGTGGTGCTATGAGCAAGGCGACAGACTGCCTTGGGGAGTTGGAGGAGCAAGTCCAGAATGTCGAGGTAGGTACCGCAACTTTATACCTTTCCGATCATGCAATTCTGTGGTGGCGTATGAAAAGTGAGGAGATTCGCAAGGGTACCTGCACCATAGACACATGGGATGAATTACAATAGGAGTTAAAGCGCCAATTATATCCGGAGAATGTGGCGTACGACGCTCGTAAGCGGTTGAAGGAGTTCAAACAAACAAAGTCTATTGGGGACTACGTAGAGGAGTATTCTTTGTTGATGCTGCAAATCCGCAACATGACCGAGGAGGACTTGTTGTTCAATTTCCTGGACGGTTTACAATCCTGGGCTGCCAATGAGTTGAAGCGGCGTGGAGTGCAGAATATATCCGACGCCCTTACAATGGTGGAGACGCTCATGGATTACCGCAAGGGGGATTCGGGAAAGTCCAAGAATTCTAAACCCAATCACAGCAAGGGTGGCGAAGCCAAGGAGTTTCAACCTCCGGAGAGCAAGGAGGTGAAAGGCAAACCGCCCAAGTGGAAGGAACAGAAACGCAATGGCCATAGAGGTAATGGTCCGAAGTCTAACTGTTTTCTCTGCGATGAGGATCATTGGGTGAAGGACTGTCCAAAAAAGAAGGCTTTCAATGCAATGTATGAGGCATAATACAGGGGTGAACAAAGCCGTATGGGTTGTATGCAGCTGTTCAATTCCCTTAAAGCCAAGCGGCATGCAAATGCGCCAACGGGGACGGCGCTCATATACATTGAAGCCTATGTCAATTGCATCAAGACTCAAGTGTTAGTTGATACGGGGGCTACGCACAACTTCATTAAGCGTGTGGAAGTGGAACGCTTGGGCCTTTATGTAGAGAAAGGAGAGGGATACCTCAAGTCCGTGAACGCAAGAGCCAAGCCGCTGGATGGGGTGGTTCGTGGAGCTGAAATTCACATTGGTAAATGGCACGATGAGGTAAATTTCTCGGTAGCACCTCTCGATAATTTTGATATGGTGCTAGGTATGGAGTTCTTACGACAGTACAATGTGGTGTTACTTTCTCAACACAACTATATGTGTATTTTAGAATGAGGGCCTCGAATGATACCGACGGTAGACATGCCCAAGGGTGGGCGATCCAAGCCAAACACCAAGGTCCTTTCCGCAATGCAACTAAGGGTAGATGCTGGGTGCAAAGGAGGGTTACATTCAGCCTCAACAACGGGGGTGGATGATGCGGCAAATGGGGGCAAGGATGAAATACCGAAGGTTGTTGTAGAAGTGCTCGGGGAGCACAATGGGGTCAAGCCTACTGCCATACCGGAAGAACCGCCTTCAAGAGATGTAATTGAGGACAAGTTGAAGCTTGAGATTATGCTTCCAACTATGAGGTTGACGCCTCCATCGGAGATGGGAGAGTTGCAGGGGCAGCTCGATGAGTTGTTGGATGCGGGTGTCATCCAAAAGTCCAAGGTGTCACATGATGTGCAGTTTCAGCACAAGGAGTGGGTCGAAGACAAGCAGCGGCGGGTCAAGCACAGTATGGGGGACTTGGTGATGGAGACGATACTTCCACCACAACGCAAGTCGGCACGCCCACTTCACAAGGGCCTTGATCGTGGGGATGAAGGGCCAAGGTTTATTGCCAAGAGTGTTGGCAATGTCTCACATAAGGTGTTGAGACAGCGACAGTGGCTACATCAAGTGCATTCCGCAAGTTGTTGGAAGCAGTACCGTGGAGGTACGGGAGATGCAAAATTTGAGCCACACAACCGGGAACCTTTGGGGATTTCCACATGCCATGACAAATGAGAGGAACTCATGACGAGTCTTGAGTACTTTGTTGAGTGAAAAGGGTTGCCCGATGGGAGAGCACGCTCGGGACACGAGAGCGCACAGCCAGAGTTTGAAGACCGGGGTGCGCAAGTTCCAGCGAAGACGCGACGAGGGCATCGCGTGAATTTAGTGGGGGAGAATGTCACGCCCCAAATATTCTCAAGCAATGACTCGAACATTTGGCGCGCGACAGGACCACTAAGGGAGTACTTAGTCTATTTTGGGTTAAATGGGCTAGAGCTTCTAGAATGCCCAATGAATTTGGGTTAATGCCACATGTGTGTGGTAGGTGGGAGAGATTTCTAGAAAAGGCATATTTAATGAGATATTCTTTTAGTAGTTGACATTTTTGAAATATTCCTTAAGATATTCTCCTCTTTAGATATGGACCATTGAATGAGAGTTAATCCTAGTCATCCATTGTATATAGCTTTAGCTATAAATAGGTGGAGTTCTCATTTGAGAAACAATCCTCCAAATTGTAGAAATACTCATAGTTTGTAATTCTATAGCTTTGTAATTCTCTCTTTAGTAATAAAATACGAGAGCATTCTCTCAAACACTTGGTGTGCTTCTTCTTCATCTCTTTCTTTGATTAATTGGGGTCTTATAGGCTGCTTAGCACTAACAAATGTCTAAAGTCGCGCAATTTCAAAAAATTGGGTCGTGACATGTTCCTTCTTCTTTCTTATTTCCTATCGTCTTCTTTTACTAAATTATTATATGTATATATTGCAGTATAGCTTGATAAATATGCGGATCTTAGGCTTATAATATTTATAATTTCATGAGTTTAATATCTTTTTTTTTACAATGTAATTCAACGAACAATCCAAAAATTAATAAACAATTAATTGATTTTTGAGAAGTCTGATTGCATAACATAACCATTTTTAAAGCCTAAATATCAATATCGTCCTTCTTATTAATTAAACTTTTTTAATTTCTGATAGTGTAAATAAGAAGAGTTCTAATCTTGAATAGTAAAAAAAATTAAAAATTTATTGTTTTAGTTAAACCTCTCATTTTTCATTATTTTAACTGAAAAAATAGAACAAAAATATCCCACAATTCTAACAATTTTATTTATAACAAACAAACCTCTTAATCCATACATCAAATTCACTCTAAAATAAAATAAAATAAATTTATATGTATTTAAAATAAAGAAAACACATAAAAAATTACTTGTCTATAAAAAATATTTTAAATTGAATATTTAAAAAAAATTCTCATAATTTATTTATTTCACTTCAAACTTATAATTTATTATTTGATATGAGTCTTTTTATAATGTTTATTTGAATGATATAAGATGCAAAATATTATTTATATATAATGTAACTTAACTAAGTTTTATGACTTTTTTATTGAATGGGATTAAAAAGTAACAATTTCACACAAGTACAAATCGAGGTCGATAAGAGTTGTCAAGCATAAAAATAGTGCATTGTTTAAATATTTTTATTAAAATCAAAATTAAAATTTAAAATAGCATGAAAATAAAAGCATAAAGGAATTTGAATTTAACATTTTTTTTATAAAAAAAATGAAAAGCATCCACGCAAGTGCTATTGAGCGCTCACGCAGTGGCTATTTGGAATGCTGTCGAGCGCGCCTTCATGGATGCTCAATAATGTCATTTTAGGGTAATATCGAGTGTCTCAAAGTACTCAACAAATTTGTCAAGCATTCGATCTAGTTATTTTATTAAGGGGTAAGCAATGTTGCAGATTTGTCAAGCATTCAATCTTGTTGTTTTATTAAGGGGTAAGCAATGTTGAATTCGAGTTGAATCATATTCCCAAATTTAATTGGGGTGAAGAAAAGTGTTGGGACACTTTTCGGATGAAGATAAGTTGAGTTAAAAAATTTTAATTTTTTATATTAAAATAATATATTTTATTTCGAGACAGGTTGAATTAAATTGATTAAAAAATTTTCATTTCAAAATAATGTCGTTTTGAGATATTTATTAAAATAAAAAAAATATTTTGAGTTCAAAATTTTTTTGAATAGGTTCAAGATGAGGTGGATTGAATCGAGCCAAGAACAAGAATAAAAAAATACCCACCCTTAATCCTATCGAGGCCGTAGTGTGCTTAATAATTTTTGAACTTTTTATTTCTATTTTTTCTAAATACTTCTTTATATTGTTATTTATATCTCTCAAACACATCATAAATAATTTCAACAACAAAATATTTTTTTTACAACTTTTGCATTAAATAAAAAAATACATTATAACTTTTATAAATTTTAAATTAATCTCATATTTTATTTATTTTGCCAAAATGAAAACATGCCAAATTCACTAAAGTTTAAAAAAAATCATCTAATTAAAGATTGTTGCTATATTTTCGTGGTTTGAATTTAATCAAATTAGTAATTTTAATTAATTAGATGATATGTGTGAGAATATTGATTGAACATTATCGGGATATAATTTGAAGAGCAAGTCAAGTGTGTAGGGTACGCGAGAATCGAAGACGAACACAAAATGAGACAAAAGACACAAGGGGCGATACCCATGTGTGGAAACTGCAGCGCCCAGAACATAACCTGCGCGCAGCAGCAACGGGAGCTGAGCGACGCAGCGCCGAACATGGAAAGTATTTCCTGAATTGTTGCGACACTTTTTCGTATCACACTTGCTCTAAGACTCTCTAATACAACTCCCACATGTTTATGGTAAACTTAAGACGTCATAAAACCTATATAAAGACTTTCTATTGACTTGTAAACATATCTTAGTGAGAAGACACAAAACCTTAGTGATAACCTAAGAAATCTTAGTGATATCTTAATGAGATCTTTGTGATTAAACATACTTTGTGATTCTTAATGAGAGAAAATACTTAGGTTGCAAGAGAGAGTATTTCTTTGTAAGTCTTTATTGTAAAAGGCATACTTTGTGAATGCCTTATGATTCAATAAAAAAAGTGAGTGATCTTGATCCGTCGTAGATGTAAACAAGTTGTTGAACCACATAAATTTATGTGTGTTCTTCTTCTATCTTTCTCTTTTTAGCTTTTTAATTACTTGTTCTGCATAATATTGTTTGGGTTATATTTCTTATTTGTGTGCTTTCGTTTCAACAAGCCGGTATCAGAGCTTGGTTCTAAGCAGATATGGCCACACTCAAGTATAAGGTAGAGAAATTCAACGGGACAAATGACTTCAATCTGTGAAAGATAAAGGTTAAGGCGTTGTTGGTGAGTCAGCAGTTAGGCTTGGCATTAGAGGAGACTACAGCTCCATCTAATGAAGAAGAAAAGACGCCAAAGTCATCTAAAGCTGAAGCAGAAAGAATGAACATTCAAGAAAGAGCTCACAGCACAATCGTTTTATCATTTAGCGATGAAGTACTGAGGGAAGTAACAGGTGAGACGACGGTAATTAGTCTTTAGAAGAAGCTTGATTCATTTTATATGAGAAAATAGTTAGCCAACAGATTGCATATAAAGAAGAAGTTGTATCAGATGTCCATGTCAGATGGGACACTGATGAAAGATCGTATAGACGTCTTCAATAAGATCATTTTTAATATTGAGTCTATCAACATCAAGATAAAAGATGAAGGTAGAGCAATTATCCTGCTGAGTTCACTCCTCAAGAGTTATAAGAGCTTTGTTGATACACCACTCTACGGCAGAGAGAGTTTAACGATGAGTAATGTGAAATCATCATTAAACTCAAAGTTATTAGGGAAGTAGATCGAGGGCAATCTAGAAATTCTATCTGTAAGATGAATGCTCTCAAATAGAGATGGAAGAAAAAATGGCTCAAGATTGAAGTCTAGGACTCCTAGGAAGTGTTATTGCTACAAGAAATATGGACACTTCATAAAGGATTGTCTAGAGAAAAAAGCACAAGATAAAAATAAAGAGGATGTTGCGCTTGCCTATAATAGTAGTTATGACAGCGCAGAGACACTCATCGCTACTGATGGTAAGAATGTTGAACAATGGGTTCTTGATTTTGGTTGTACTTTTTACATGTACCCGCATAAGTCTTGGTTTATTAATTTTCATCCCATTAATAGTGGTAAGGTGTTAATGGGTAATAATGTTGCATGTCAGATGATGGGAATTGGTAGTGTTAGACTTAGGTTGCCTGATGGGCGAGTAAGAGAGTTGACAGATGTTAGGTATGTTCCTGACCTAAAAATGAACTTGATCTTTTTAAGGATATTAGACAAGAATGGGTGTTCCATCAAGATCGGCGGAAGGGGTTTTGAGAGTGTTGAAGGGTTCCATGGTGGTAATGAGAGGAGATAAGCACAAAGGTGTTTATGTGCTTAAGGGTGAAGTTGTGAGTGGTTCTGTATTATTCTCTGTAAATGATGAGAATATGCAAACCAAGTTATGGTATCTTAGACTAGCACGCATAGGCGAAAGAAACTTGAATGAGTTATTTAGTCAAAATGCATTTTGTGAGGATAAGTTCCCGCCATTGGAGCTTTGTGAGCATTGTGTGCTTGGGAAAGAACATAGAGTGGGGTTTAGTACATGAGAGCACAAGACTAAGGGGACTCTTGACTACATACACTCAGATCTTTGGGGACCAACTCAGATAGTTACTAATGGTAGTGTCAGGTATTTTCTCAGTTTGATTGATGACTATTCAAAGAAGCTGTAGGATTATGTGTTGAAAAGTAAGGATCAAATGTTTGATATGTTCAAGACTTGAAAAGTTTTGATTGAGAATCAAACTGTAAAAGAATTAAGAGGCTAAAAATTGATAACGGTCTCCAGTTTTGTAATAGAAAGTTTAATGAGTTTTGTGCCAAGCATGGGATTGCAATGTATAGAACAGTGAGATCAACACCACAGCTGAATGACGTAGCTGAGAGGATGAATAAGATCTTACTTGAAAAGGTTAGATGCATGCTTACCAATGCAAAAATATCTAAGGCATTTTGAAGAGGAGCTGTAGTGACTGTAGCTTATTTGATCAATAGAAGTTCCTCCTCAATAATTGACTTCAAGACGCCAGAAGAGAAATGGTCTGGCAATCCTTCTAAGTATAACCACTTCAGAATATTTGGTTGCCCTACCTTTGTACATGTTAAGGAGGGGAAGTTGGAACCTAGAGCTATCAAAAGGGCATTCATAGGATATCCCGAATGAGTAAAAGGATATACGGTGTGGTGTAAAAACTTAACACCACCAAGGAGTATCATAAGCCGTGACGTAATGTTCGATGAGATGACTATGCTGAAAGCCTCCCGAGAAAATAAAAAAGAAGAACTTATGTCTAAAGAAGACTCAGCACCTGAGTTAATAGAAGTCGAAGTAGAGCTTGAGAGTAGATATAATATGCTCTCAGATTATCACTTCAACAATTAGATCTTTGAAGATGAACCAAGAACACTGACGAGTTTCTTCAAGCTCACCCAAAAAAAGAATATCCTGAGATGAAACTTGAAGAGTACCAGCTAACTAGAGACAGGTTGAGGAGAATGATTAACCCACCAGTAAGGTATACACAAGCAGATCTAGTTGCTCATACTTTTAATTCTGCTTATACTCTTGAGTATGATGAGCCTAGAATATATGATGAGGATGTGAAGAGTGAAAATAAGAAAGAATGGAAGCAGGATATAGAAGAATAGATTAATTCTTTTAAAAAAAATAATACCTAGAAGTTGGTAGAAAAACCTCAAAAGAAACTAGTTGGGTACAAGTGGGTGTATAAGGTGAAGGATGAGATACCGAGGATAGAGCCTACAAGATTCAAGGCTAAGTTAGTTGCACAAGATTTTACTCAGAGAAAGGGAGTTGACTTTTATGAGATATTCTCTCCGGTCATCAAGCACACATCCAATAGGATTTTGTTAGCCATGTGTGCAAATCTTGATTTACATCTAGAGCAAATGCATATAAAGACAGTCTTTCTATATGGAGAGCTTGAATGGATGATATACATGACACAACCGCAAGGGTTTAAGGAGTTCGAGAAAGAAGATCATACTTGTTTGTTAAAGAAGTCATTATATAAGTTAAAGCAATCACCTAGACAATGGTATAGGAGATTTGATGAGTTTATGATGGCTTGTGGCTTTAGTAGGAACAAGTATGACAGATGCGTACACTTCAAGAACATAAGTTGTGGGATGACGTATTTGCTTCTATACGTCGATGATATGTTGATCCCATGTAAGAATATGAAAGAAATACAAAAGCTTAAGAAGCAGTTAAGTAACAAATTTGAGATTAAGGATTTAGGGGCCACGAAAATAATATTGGGTATGGATATTATGAAGGAAAGAAGAGATGTTATCTTCTTGTCTCAACAGCGATATATACTCAAAATTCTAGAGAAGTTTGGTATGTTCAATGCAAAGGCTGTCTCTACTCCTTTGGCTATACATTTCAAACTTTCAGTGGCACAGTCACCGACATCTAAATAGAAGAAACTGCAGATGAGCAAAGTAACATATGCAAGCGCTATGGGGAGCATCATGTATGCAATGGTTTGCATAAAATCAAACATAACACAGGCTGTGAGTAGATACATGGCAAATCTAGGTAAGGATCACTGGCTTGCAGTGAAATGAATTTTGAGATATTTTAAGGGGACGTCGAATTACGGGTTGATGTATAAGAGGGATAAGAATAGCAATGAAATGGTAAGAGGATACGTAAACTCAGATTATGCAGGTGTTCTAGATAAGATAAGAGCATTGACGAGTTATATATTCACAGTGTTTAGGTGTAGTGTATGTTGGAGATCATTTATACAATATGTGGTTGCACTATCTACCACAGAGGCAGAGTGTATAGCTGTTGGTGAGGCTATTAAGGAGGCCGTGTGGTTGAAAGGCATATGCGCAGAGGTATTGGCTAATGGAGATGTGAACATCGATGTGTATTGTGATAGTCAGAGTGCCATACACTTAAGCAAGCATCAAGTGTTCCACAAGAGGTCGAAGCACATTGATATACGGCTCCATTTCATTCGAGAGATTGTTCAAAGTGGTGAAGTTAGTTTAACAAAAATAACGTCGTCTGAAAATCCTGCTGACATGTTGACTAAACCACTACCCTCAGTTAAGTTCATCTTTTGCAATGACTTAACTAGAGTCACTAATTTGTGAGGGTGACCAAAGATGCGGAGATGAAAGATCGAGTTACTTTGTGAATGATTTTGAATCAGAGAGGGAATTTGTGAGGATATTATTTAAAAATTATCAGGATATGATTTGAAAAGCAAGTTAAGTGCGTAGGGTACACGAGAATCGAAGATAAACACGAAAGGAGATGAAAGACACAATGGGCGGTGCCCATGTGTGGGCACTGCGACGCCAGGTGACCAGTACCGCGATGCCCAAACGTGGTGCCCTAGCACCGTAGCGACGGGAGCTGAGCGACGTGGCGCCTAGCATGGAAAGTGTTTCTCAAATTGTTGCAACTTGTTTCGTCTCCCACTTTCTGCAAGAATCTCTAATACAACTCTCACACGTTTAAGATAAACCTAAGATGTTTTAAAGCTTATATAAATACTATTTATTAGCTTGTAAACACATCTTAGTAAGAAGACATAAATATTAATGATAACCTAAAAATTCTTAGTGGTATCTTAATTAGATCTTTGTGATTAAACATATTTTATGATTTTTAGTGAGAGAAAATTCATAGGTTTCAAGAAAGAGTGTTTCTTTGTAAGTCTTTTTTTATGAGTACCTTGTGAATCAATAAAAGAAGTGAGTGATCTTGATTCACTGTAAATATAGGCAAGTTATTGAATCACGTAAATTTTTGTGTGTTCTTCTTCTATATTTCTCTCTTTAACTTCTTAATTACTTGTTCTGTATATTATTTGTTTGTGTGCTTTTACTTCAACAATATGTTTAAAGAGAGTTGAAAGTGAGAGTTGTGTGTGAAAATTAAAAGAGAGAATTATAAATAAAGTTGTTAGATTGTGAAAGTATTTTTGTCTTGACAACTTTTCTTTGACTAAAATAACAAAAAAGGGTGAAAATTGGTTAAAATAATTAAAACCCCTGTTTAACTATTTAAAATTAAAAATTAAATAAGAATGATGTCTTTCATAAATTGACTTATAAAAAAATATATATATATATACAATAAATATTTCATACGAGACTAGCATGTTAGTATTAAGAGAATAAGATTTTAAAGGATGACAGAAAGTAAGAGAGAGAGGATAATTTTGAGACTAAAATCATAAATATGTAATACAAATTTTATTTTTAAATTTTTTAATATAATATATCTAAAGGAGAAGGATGATTTTGGGGGTCAAATTAATTTTATTAGGACCTGGGCAAATTAAGACTACACTTACATAATTCACATTTCTATTGATATAGCACTAATTAAGAAGTGTCGTGTCTTAATAGTAATTAACTTTTTAATTACATTATTAATGTGTTAAATGATATAAATGCTATGTACTAAAGTTGATTTTTGAACCTATAGTTACTATCTAGTAAAAGCAATGGTTATAAAATGAAAAAAAAAAGTAATAATTAGCAATTTGCGAAATAAAAAGGTCGTGTTTATCGAATAAATTCTATTTATTCTTTTTGACATGATCAAACGAAGTTTGATGGGAATAAATTTATTAATTAAATAAAAAATATAATACTTAAAAATTAAAAAAACATATGGACTTATGTTGACAGTTTAAAAATAAAAGGTAAATAATACATTTAAATCTGTGAAATTTTTTATAAATAATCTTTTTATTTTTTTATTATTATTTTTTAACCAAATATAATATGGTTATATTTTATTAATCAAATAAATTACTTTTGGACAAGTATACTCTTTCACTGTTTGTACAGTACCCACTACAGTGCACAGTATTTTTGTTACAGTGATTAATTAAATTAAAATTAAATATTTTTTATTTATTAAAATTATATATTTTTTATATTAGTTATTTATTTATTTTAATTATATTACTATTAAATTTACATAAATAATAAAATTATTTAATGTAGTTAAATTAAACTAAATAAATACACTAACTAATATAATTTTTATAAATAAATAAAAATTTAATTGTAATTTTTATTAAAATTATATTTATTAATAAGTAAATAAAATAATAAAATATAAATAAATATAATTATTTATTTATAAATAATAAAAAATAAATAAATATAACAGTCACAAAGGCTATCTCAGCCATCGCATCTCGGGCTCGAGATGGCCCCGAGATGGTCCCGAGATGCGATGGTGGCCCCCGCTACAGTGTACAATATTTTTTATTACAGTGATTAATTAAATCAAAATTAATTTTTTTTGTTTATTAAAATTATATTTATTTTATATTATTTATTTATTTATTTTAATCATATTACTATAAAAATTACATAAATAATAAAATTATTTAATGTAGTTAAATTAAACTAAATAAATACACTAACTAATATAATTTTTATAAATAAATTAAAATTTTAATTATATTTTGTATTAAAATTATATTTATTAATAAGTAAATAAAATAATAAAATTTAAATAAATATAATTATTTATTTATGAATAATAAAAAATAAATAAATATAATAGTCGCAAAGGCTATCTTAGCCATCGCATCTCGGGCCCGAGATGGCCCCAAGATACCTTCGAGATGTGATAGTGGCCATCTCGCCATAGCATCTAGGGCTCGAGATGGCCCTGAGATTAGGGGTGGGCAAATCCGGTTCGGTTCGGTTTTTAGTGTGAACCGAAAACCGAACCGAGCCGGTCGGTTTTTGAAAAATAAAACCGAAAACCGAACCGGTCGGTTTTTGAAAAATAAAACCGAAAACCGAACCAAAAAATTAAAAACCGAACCGAACCGAACCGGTTCGGTTCGGTTCGGTTTTTGGTTTTTCGGTTCGGTTTGGGTAAAATAAATTTAATTTAGGCTTATTTTTTGTTCGGTTCGGTTCGGTTTGGGTCGGTTCGGTTCGGTTTTTTAATTTTTTTTAATTTTTTTTTAAATTCGGTTTTTTTGGTTCGGTTCTCGGTTCGGCCTTCCGAACCGAGAACCGAACCGAATTTTTCGGTTTTTAAAATAAAAAACCGAAAACCGAACCGACCAAGAGAAAAACCGAACCGAACCGACTAATTCGGTTCAGTTTTTCGGGTCCGGTTCGGTTTTTCGGTTTTTTGCCCACCCCTACCTGAGATGGTCCCAATATGCGATGGTGGCCCTCGCTATAGTGTACAATATTTTTGCTACAATGATTAATTAAATCAAAATTAAATATTTTTTGTTTATTAAAATTATATTTATTTTATATTATTTATTTATTTATTTTAAATTTTATTTATTTAAATTTTATTATTTTATTTACTTATTAATAGATATAATTTTTATAAAAAATACAATTAAATTTTTATTTATTTATAAAAATTATTTTTATTTAGTGTATTTATTTTATTTAATTTAACTACATTAAATAATTTATTATTTATGTAAATTTTGTAGTAATATAATTAAAATAAATAAATAACTAATATAAAAAAATATACAATTTTAATAAATAAAAAATATTTAATTTTGATTTAATTAATCACTGTAGCAAAAATATTATATACTGTAGCGGGTACTGTATAAACAGTAAAAATATATACTTGTCCTAAAGTATTTTATTTGGTTAATAAAGGATAACCATTTTATATTTAGTTAAAAAAATAATATAAAAAAAATAAGGGAGCTATTTATAAAAATTTCCCTTTAATCTTCGAAGTAAAAATTAAAATAAAGAAAAATCATTTTACTGTTTTGCCAAAATTTACAACTGACTTATAAGAAAACAGATAGCGTCAATTTCTCTACTATTAGGGATAAAACGGACTTTCCGTATTCTTGCTCAGGCTCAGGGAACAAACCAGTGTCACTGAGCACCCAAGCTCGCCGCTTGGTTCGACACTACAGACAGGTCTCTCTTCCAAAATTTCCTTCAAATTATATTTTTTTTTGGGGGAAAATAACCAAGAAAAAATGAACGGAAATTTAGAGCTCTCCCTCGACAAACTCCCCATCAAACGCTTAGACGCCATAGAAGAGAACGGCGTCGAACGATTCCCTCCGTAAGTTTCCTTCCTCCAACTCCGTTTCATTTATCGTTACAAATCCTTCAAACAAAATAAATTGAAAAAATTATTTGAAAATTTCAATTTTCGACTTGTGGTCACTAAAATTAACACTAATTTGATGAAACGATATGATACGTTGTTGTTTGATATAGCATCTCTATTGTAGGGATGTAGAATTAACGTTGATAGGGGTTGTTTTGTGTGCCATGAAATAGTGATGTAGGTTACGATGAGAAGCGAGAGTCATTGATACGGAGAATAGACTTTGCATGGGCGGTGGAGAAAGATGATAACAAGAAGCAGAAGAAGAGTTCAAAAGAGAGTTGCTCTTCCACCGCTACGACGCCGTGGCAGTGGCAGAGCATGGTGGAGAACTTGCAGTTGGCTCACCAGGAGCTCTCTGTGATTATAGACCTTATCAATACTGTAAGCTACTCGATATTGCTTCTGATTGTTGATTGTTATTTTCTAGTTGAATTGTCTACTTAGTATATCTCTGAGTGTGTGGTTAATTTTAGGGTTTTTTCGTTTATGATAATGTCTTGCTGAAGTTGTGAGTTGGTTCATTGCACGTAGGATCTTGGATGAGAATGTGAGTGGAACATGGATGATGCTGGTTTGAATTTCGGTGGAAGTGAATGTGCTTGGTTCTGTTTAGTAGCTATGAAAATGTGGGGAAAGTGGTGGAATCAAAACTATGGTTATGGAATTATTGCCTTCTAGGGATGGTCTAGTGGAAATCCTTTTAGGGTCCATTTGGTATAGATGTGTTTGTACTTAAATTTAGAAGCACAATAGCTAAAGTGTTTAGTAACCATTACTTCCACAGTTCCATTCCACAGGTGTTTATTGAAAACCCATCTACTTTTATTACATTGCTAATGCTTTCACTTCACTGCACCTCTATTTCAAATGGACACTTAATTGAGTCTGTTCGAACTATTTGCAGTCTTTTCTTTTTTGGGTTAGGATTGGGTGAGGAGGGTAAGTGAAAAAATCTTAAGACTCAAAATTGAATTATCGGTTTCCCGTCATTATAATCACATGTATAACTAAAGTAGATGAAAAGTTTTATCCATCACAATACAAGTTGAAAGGGAATTTTTTTTTCTTTTCCTTAATGCTTGCTTTGGTGCATTTGATATTTGCCGGTAGTAATGAATGAAGAGCTTTGTAGGACAAGCTAACTGGATTCAGAAAGATGCCATTGAAATTACATGCTTAGTGAATGTTTACATCAGAAATCAATTTGCCATGCCTAGGTGGAAGCTAATGATGCTGTAACTGTGGCTGGCATGACCAGGCCAAAGCCCTTACCTAATGAGGTTTTGTCTGACCTTGCTGTATCTGCAGCAACGAAGCTTCAGTGCTACCGGGTATTTGTTCTTTGTTCTTGTGGATCCGGCATCTTCTTTTGATATTCTATTGGACTTTTTCCGCTTTTTGTTTCTGGGGGTTTCTCATTAAGCATTGCTTCTGTTTTAGCATCTGGGTAAATATTTTAAGCAGTCTGCCAAATCTTTAGAACAGCAAATTGCCAGGGAAGCAAGATTCTATGGTGCTCTTATCAGGTGAGTTTCCTTGATTTGCCTATGAAGTATTTAATACGCATGTTTGATACAAAGTCAAATTGCTGAAAGTAAGCGTTGTATCTTGTGTAGCTAGACGCTGTCATCTTTTTTTTCCTTTCTCTTGCAAAATAAGATTTCTGACAAAGTCTACTAATTATGTATTGTCTTGCAAATTTACTAATGTCCAGAAAGTAATTATTAAAAAAAGATTCTCTCTTACATTCTTAATATTTGTACAAAATTCTCTATCTGGTTTTCTACTGACAAGCTAATAGATTGCAGCAAAACTGGAAAGTTAAGCGGCTGCGTGTGGCAGCTTCAGCTTCAGGAAATGAGGGCTTTACCATTGACCTTTTTGACAGTTCACTATATGATTCAGCTGTTGTATTACGACCATCTTCTCTATCCACTATTTGTATTGACCATGATTCAGCTGGGATGCTGGCTATAAGCTTACCTCCAAATTCATGCCGCTCTCTTTGTTTTGGTTTTCTTGGTGCCCATTCAAGTGATAGTCCAAAGAAGTCCAGTAAGGTCAAAATGTATCTCTCAGCTGATCCTTCTGAAGAAGCTAAGGAGCGTGTGAGTGATGATGAGAGTGTTAGAAAATCACATTCACTTCTTCGAGAAGTTCATCAAGCAATTTTCTATGAGCAGGTGGATTTTTTTTTTTCTGTTTTATCTTTATATAATTTTGTTTTCATTTCTCTGTTTTTACTTTTGTTTTACCTCTTTGATTCCTTTGGTTCCTCAGGTGTTTGATACAGTAAACCGTGAAGCATTCAACCAATCATTAGGAGTCAATGTGACTGGAATAAGAGAAAATTATCTACAATTAGGCATAGGTCAGGGAACCTCAATTTGCCTATCACTTATACCTTCCAGTCAGGATGATCAAACTTTTAACAGTACAGGCACCCAGAATGTTGAGTCTCCAGTTTTACCTTTGGATTCATTTGACGGGGTAAAGTTAGCTGAGGAAAAGGATGATATTCTGAAAAAGAGTAGCGGATATCCTAACTGTCTTAGTTATGAGATATATCTGCAACAAATTTTTCATGAGTATCTATATATGAGAGCAAAAAATATGCCCATTTCCACTGGTACTCGAGTATCTGCTCAAGCAACAAAGGATGGGTCTGGTCTTCTTGGTCATTTCTGTATGTCTCTGTCCCATAGAATCTTTTCAAACAAAGTTCGCTTGGATCTGGAAAATGTGGTATCATTCTTGTCTCTCATTGGAAATGTGCTACTGACAACTTCTGCTTTTCTTGTATTGTTGAATTTGCCCTTATTTTTGTCCTTTGATATCTCAAGGTTTGTGGGGTGCCTTATCTACATTTGATATCCCATCCAACTTGGCATTCTCGAACTTCTTCATGGACTATCTTCTTAGAAGTTCCTCAGTCAATTCTTCACGCAGGCTCCGAATCTCAGACATCAGAAATCCATGGAGTGAAAAATGTTGCTAAATCACAGTTTCGAACTAAAGTGGTTGTAAATGATGATTGCATTAAAGTTGAAGGAGAAGGCACTCCGAATGTTGTTGGCCTTTTTAAAGGGAGATCTGAGGACGTATCTTCTATAAATAAATATAATTGTGACTTGGCAGATCTTTCTGTGATAATTCTACAGCAGGTAAGTTGCTTCTTCATCTTATTTCTAAGAGTGGTATCAATGCTTCTGAATCATAGTTTAGAGATATATTTAGAATGCTAATAGTGTCTGTCTTCTAGTTGCATGATAGCCTGGTTGCAAGTTTTGTGGATGCATGTTTACCACAAAGTTCATTCATTTTATTGATTTCTATGACCACCTTACTGGAAAATGAATGAACTTTGTGGTAAACATGCATCCACAAAATTTGCAATCAGGCTATTGTGCTTCTTGACTGATTATATGCTCGACATTTTTGGATGTTTGGAATTTAATCAAAGATTCAATAAATAATCAGAAAAATAATACATGAAAACAAAGACTCAAATAATTTTCCAACTCATTAAAGTTGAGTATGTTATTAGCTTGTGAGTAGTAAAATTTGCTAACTAGAGGTTCAATAATTTTAGGATCTACTTCATTAATAAACTCAAATTGTTGTTACCATCTTTAGATCAGCCTCTGCTTTTTCTTTCATGTTTCTTTAATGGTTTGTACGTGTGGAACATATTTCGCTCATGCAACCTCCTGTATAATTGAGGTTTTCCTTGAATTTGGAAATAGGTTGCAAGCCAAGTAATTCGTTGGCTCCATGAGGAAGCTCTTATGGTGGGAATAAAAGCAAATCGCGATTTTTTATGTTTGTCCTTTGAGCTGGACCAGGGTGAAACAGTCAGCTTGGTTGCCCATGTGGACCCAGAAGATACGCGTGGATGCATCTCGTGGTGGTTGGTAATGGAGGATGGTTTTGTGGAGAGAACACTCCGTACAGACATTTCTGATGATGCTTCTGAATATAGGAAATTCTTGGGGCATTTATGTCTTGATGTTTTGTACTCGACACTGATGGACTTGGTTAGCTTGTGTGGAGGTGGAAGCCGGTGATCATATACCCTATGTTTACTCAAATTTTGCTTGCGGTTTTTTTTAGGCAATTATGCATATCATTAGTTTTGATATGATATTTTCTTGTAATTCTGATATTTTGTTCCTCACACAGATACAATACAATTTTTGTACTACCAACCGTAGATGTTTGTGGCTGTAAATGGGCTATCTTGTAAGGAATTTAATGTTGTTGTTGATGATGACAAATTAGAGTGGAGGAATGGGACATAAACCAGAATTGTCTTACTCAATTATCTCAGTTCCTCTCATTGATCGGGACGTAAATCATCTTTATCTTACAGCCATCAAGACAAATTGGAATACTTGAGACCTGGTGTGGCCGAGGCCAAGGAACCAAATTTGAGGGTACAGATTTCTAGGAAGATGTTAAACGAACAAGTCCCATTCTTAGGAATATTAGCCCTTGTCATTTTCAATTGTCTTCGTAAACTTCATGTCACCTCAAGTCGGTTGTACTATTCCTATTGAAATATATTCATAGGATTTATTTTCCCCCAATAATGCAAAGTGGTAGGAGAAAGATATTAACCAGGGGCATGTAGTAATATCTCTATTGGTTTATCATGGCTGTTAGTAAAGCTATAAATCCGAGTTGTTGGTTTTGGTTAACATTAAGCTTATGTTTACAATTTGGCTAAAGGCTCCGAATTGCAACTCACGTGGAAAAGCAAGGTAAGGAAACTAAATACTAATGCTTACGAGGCCACGCCACAAATGAAATAGAAGGAAACACCTAGATTAATGAAAGGATATTCTTAGGAGTCAGCATGTGACACGCCCCTTAGCTTACGATAACTTGAGCCGTCTGAAACTCCGATAATAAATATCATCCATGGCCTAATTTGGTTAACTAACCACCAAGTCAACTAATAATTTTATTAGAATTTAATGATAGAAATAGAAGGTTCCAAAAATCATAAATTCATTATTCATTCTTAGAAGAAAAAGATATACGAAACGTATCATCATCTCATCAGTCATCGCCTCACACTTGCGTCAAATCTCATTTATTCCTCAACATTCCGTTATTTATACAGATCCCCCTCTCCTCTCGTCACCAACAAGAATCACACACGCCCACTGTCCATACTAAAATTACTCTACTACCCTTCTCCTTTGCTTCTTTCCATTTAATTAACCCTCCCTCTGCAACCCAAAGGAAATTTTGCTACGGCTACGGGGGGTATCCAAGAGAATTTCAATCTCCATTTTTGGATTTCAATATTCTTGCGCGGCTCCAGGAGTGGTTTGTCGTGAAATTCTAGTTTTGAGGCTTTTTTTTTTCATTCTTTTCAAGTGTTATAATGATCACATTCATGAGCTGGATGGTTTTTTGAGGAATTTAATTTCTTTTACGGGTTTTCATTTTTTATTTCTTACAGATTTATTGGAACAAACATGTTGCTTACATTTGAGTAGTGATGTTCAGCTCCTAAAAAAAAGTAGAATACTTCTAATTAGATTTTATAAAGAATTGAATTTCACAAGTGGGTTTATAATTTGGAGAGGTTTTGTTGATTTATTTATTTGTGTTTTTAGTTACAATTCTTTTGTGGTGGATGAATAATTATGTCTGGCGGGTCACCTGTTGGTGGTGGTGGGTATATGCGGCAAAGGCATAGCCAAGGCTATGCGTCGAGCGGCGATGACCTTGAAGATGATGCGTGTTCTAGGCCTCAGTCATTTTCACCAGTAAGTCCTAGAGCCAAAACTTGGATTGAGATTTTGGAGAATGTGCTTTGGATTGCTTCAGCATTGTTTATTATCTACTATGGCGACCGGCATTCTAATTTCATCTATCTTCTATGGCATGATGAGCGAATTAAAAGGTACATTTGTTTTCATGCTTCTTGTGTTATTGTGTATTGTCCATTGAATGCTAGAGAAAATATGGCTGGTTGTTTATTATTGGATGGTTCTGGGCATGCTTTAAATTTTATTTAATCGAGGATTATCAGAACTTTATGTAATTTCGATGAGTATTTGTATTTCTTCTTTTCTGTTGCTCCGATTATTGGGGGGTGGAATTTCTCAATCCTGATAATATATTACAGTTGTTAGTGAGATGGTGTTAATGTGGGAAATTACAAGCAATCACTTGAATTAGGAATATATAGGAATACACAAACATTGTCAAGGACTTCCTTAGAAGAAATTTATCCGTTATCATCATTTCTTTTTCGTAAAATAGTGTTTAGTTGAAATTTATAATATTTAAACATGTTCTGTATCATGTCCATAACAAGATGGGTAACGATTGATGTTGTATTTGATATATAAACATGACATATTGTCTGAGTTTTACAATTTGACATTATGCATGTAACCATTGCTTTGTTGAGACAATTATTGAATATGTTTAAAGTTGATTTGTCCGCGTGGAAAGATTTTTGAAGCACCAGTTCGAAGTGAATCAAAGCTTTATTGGAAAATGGACAATAGGAAGGCTAAGAGGAATGTGGATAAAGATAGTCCCAAGTAGTTGGAAGTCAGGTTCAACTGAGTAAAAATTTTCTATTATACGAAAATAGCAAGTGAATTAGCTGCTTAACCTGAGAAAGAGGATTGTTTCATTCTGTGAAGATAATCTTATTGAAAAGATATGACCCTTGATCTACAAAGAATAAAACTAAATGTTAGACTTGATAATGGAGTTTGAGAAGATTATTGTCAAAGTGCTCATCCTCAAGAATGGACATTATGTTGAACTTGTAATATTCGTGAAACATGGCTTACCACTTATTGTTTTCCTTCTTTCAAATAATTGATTCACTTACTTAAAAAGGATTTCATATTTTGAAAATTTGTAAAGATTCTCATGAAAACCTACAAATGCAGTTGCTCAAAATAGATTTGGTGTGAACCAGTCACTAACCAATTATATGACATCTCTTGACAATATTTAGGGATAATCTTAGGATCTTTGTGGTTCCTGGTCCAACCTTGAAGTTTTGATGTTCAAACACTAGAAACTGTTCTTCATATACAACTATTGATCTTGTTAAGTTTAACCTATAAAGTGGCGGATTCCATTTAATCAACTGTTTGGTATATTGCATTTAATGTTATTTTCTTAAAGCATCACTCTAATTAGAGTGGCATATATCCCATTGTAACCAAATCATTGGTATTATCCTTATCTTCTGTTGTTATTAGTTTCAGCATCCAATGACTACTTTAGATAATTTTTATGATGGCCATGTAGTTACATGTTAAAAAATTCTTATATCTGCTGCAAAAGTTATGTTAGAATTTTGCTGGATATATTAACTGCCCATGGTTGAGAAATTCTGTGTTCATTGATAGGTGTCTTTTAATTCTACTGCAGATTGCCTTTATATATGGGGATGATATGTGCTGGGTTGAATGTTACCTTCTTCTTTTATACAAGTTTGGTAGTGTGGAGTGTCAGGAGATTTGATGAGAAGTGGGAATTGTTCAGTATCTCTGCTTTGCCGTATGTTACCCTGCTTGGGGTTGTCTCCTTTTGCTTGTAAGAGGAACCACATTATTCACCTTATTTTCAAAGTTTATCATGTGGTATTTATAAGACTGCTCCATCTGCTCTTCTAACTTCTTTTCCAATTAGGCTATCTTTTGCTTTGTGGCCAATTTGGAGTTTCTTGACCCTTCCTCTCTTGGTAAGTATCAAGACTTGCCAGTTTTGTCATTTTTTATGGGTCTATAATATTTTAATTGTGTTTACTTGACAGTTACTGTTTACAACACTGCAGTTCACATTGTTTATGGCCTGCATGGTTATATTCCCCCATTCAATGATAGGGACATTCAGACCACAGAATGATATGTTCCGGGTAGATTAGACTTCCTATGATGATGTAAGAAATGATACTGACTTAGATGAAGAGATACATCTTAAACATGGACAGTTGATGGCCTTGGTTACATATTTGAAGTTCTGCTTGCATCCAGGCCGTTGACTGCCATTCCATCGTTAACACAACAAAAGCTGATTGTCTTTTAATCAGTTGGCTTTTGTCATCTTATTTCTTTTTTTTTTTGGTAAGTAAAAATTTTTATATAAATGCTAAATCCCGCTGGTATTACAGAGTAAAGATTCAATAAAAGAGAGAAAGTAAAACAATACAATTCCAGACAGTTAACTACATTTACCAACCAACAGCAATGTGGTCAATTCCTTGGCCATTTACAGCACTTATACATCTAATCCAAATAACATCCTTAATCTTTTGGTAGACTTCGCTTGTAGAAGGAGTTTTCTGTTGGAAGACCTTCAAATTCCGTTCTCTCCAAATAAAGTAGATTGTAGCGCAGAACGATACTCTTCTAATCTTACTGAGAGTGGATTTGCCTTTAGATTTCCTGCACATGAAGGAGATTACTCGTTGCCATCTGTTCGGGCACTGATTGAGTTGACACGCTCTTAGTACTTTGTGCCAAATTTCACTACAAAAGTTGCATTGGAAGAATAAGTGTGTGATTGTTTCCTTGTCATTACCACAAAGGGGGCAATCATCTGATGGGATAACCCCCCATTTTTTAAGTCTCTCTCTGGTAGATAATCTGTTCTTCAAAGCTAACCAAGTAACGAAGCTGTGTCTAGGTATATGTTGCGTTCCCCATATCAGTTTACTCTATCCCACCTTAGCCTCATTGTTCTTAAGATATCTCCAAGTACTCGCAATGGAAAACTTTGCATTGGGACTTGCGGTGAATGAAATTCTATCTTCTCTTCCCGAAATTGAAATATTTTTACGGAGATAGTCCCATACCTGAGAAGTGTACTCGTCCAAAGGGTCAGGAAGGTTCCAATGACCATGCTGCCATAGTTCATTAACCTTTGCACCCCGAGGAATATCCGCATCGGAGATTTGTATGTGGGGAAATTTATTAACTATTGATTCTCCACCCAGCCATGGATCTCACCAAAATTGAAAGGACTTGCCGTTGCCCAGTTCATAGGAGAACAATTGTTTTATCTGACTTCTCAATCCCAGCATCTTCCTCCAAGTCCAGCTATCATCCATTGGCTTTGTGATGCCCCAAAAATTTAGTCTCCGCAGTTTGTTATCAATTACCCATTTTGCCCACAATGAGGCTTTCACAGCAACCAGCTCCCAGATGTGTTTAGTAACTGCCGCTGAATTCCACAAGCTTATAGATTTAATGCCAAGACCCCCCTCAATTTTATCTTTGCATACCTCATTCCAGCCCACTAAACCTCTCTTCCCCTGCTGGTTACTTCCATGCCATAAGAAATTACGACATTTGCTTTCAATTTCTTTGGTGACCGACTTAGGCAGGGTGAACATAGAACTCCAGTAGACATGCATGCTCATTATGACTGATTTTATTAATTGCAACCGCCCCGCATAGCTCAGATATTTCACAGTCCAGCTTGAGATTCTTGCAGAGATCCTATTAATGAGCTCCTGACAGTGGTCTTTCTTCAGTCCTCCAGAGATTAAGGGGATACCTAAGTATTTGATAGGCAAAACACCCTGCTGGAACTGAGTCACTTGAAGGATTGTCTCCTTGGTAGGTTGAGGCACATTCCCAAAGAAGATGAAGCTCTTACCAGCGTTTAGGTGCAACCCTGAGACCATTGAGAAATCATCAAGTGCTTGTTTAAAGTAGCCCACGGACTTGACATCCCCATTAGAGAACAACAATAGGTCATCTGCGAACATCAAATGGTTTAGTTTCAGCCTGTTACACCCTTTGTGATATATAAACTGGTTTTGAGGAATACAACTTAGGCTCCTACTGAGGTATTCCATGGCCATAACAAAAAGCAAAGGGGACATGGGATCCCCCTGCCTCAAACCTTTCTTCCTCGGGAAAAAGCCTTCTAGTCTGCCATTTACCATAACTGAGTACGTGCTTGTTCTGACACACTTCATGATGATGTTGATAAAGTGATAAGGTAAATTCAGACCCATCAATACCTCTTCTAGGAAATCCCAAGATACTGAATCATAAGCTTTGCGGAGATCTATTTTAAGAGCACACCTTGGGCTCCCACTGTTGCGATCATAACCCCTCACAAGCTCATGAGCTAGTAAGACATTATCTGATATCTTCCTATTAGGGATAAATGCTGATTGACTAGGGCTGACCAAGTAGCTCACCACTCTCCTCAGTCTGCATGTTATAATTTTGGTAATACATTTGTAGAGGACGGTACAACATGCAATTGGTCTATAGTCCCCCAAGCTATGAGGATTATGAACCTTAGGCACAAGGGTAATGGCAGTGGCATTTATGGGGTTGTAGAACTGACCTGAGGAGAAGAAATATTGCACAGCTTCAGTGACCTCCCTTCCTATTATGTGCCAGCATTTTTGAAAGAAGCAACTGTTATAGCCATCCGGTCCAGGGGCTTTATCACCATTGATGCTGAAGATAGCACTTCTGACTTCTTGTTCTGTGACAGGGGCATTCAACATGTCTCTATCATCAACCTTCAGTTTAGGGCCCGCGTCCATAATTCTCTTTTGTATGGACGTCCTATGGGAGGTAGGGGTACCCAACAAATCTTTGTAGTATCGGACAATGGCTTCTTTCACAACCGTGGGGTCTTCAACAATTTCTCCGTTTGGGTTTTCAATCGAAATGATTCTATTCCGAGCTCTTCTTTGCTTAACTGACTTATGAAAGTAGCTGGTGTTTGAATCCCCCATTTGAATCCATCTGATTCTGGATTTTTGTCTGACAATGCTTTCTTCAGCATAAATAAGATTCCTTAAATATTGGTAAATGCCCATTTCCTCATCTTGAAGGGTTTGGTTGAATGGGTCATAGATCAGACTACTCTGTAATGAGGCCAACATCAGTTTGTAATCTTCAATCTTTTGTTGGATGTCCGAGAAGAAGACCTTATTAAGCTCTTTTAGCTTGGGCTTCAATAGCTTTAGTTTAAACCATACCTTGGCCATTGGGGGACCATGACAATCATGCTGCCACTCTCTCTCGACTGTGGGAAGAAAATCACTGTGAGTACACCAGGCGTTGAAGAACTTGAAAGGAACCTTCCCAATATATGAAGCTCTAGAAATGGAGACCACGAGAGGAGAGTGATCTGAAATGCCCGCTGGAAGAACTTCACACTCAGAAAACTCCAATGCATCCAGCCACTTTCCATTAACAAATGCCCAGTCAATTTTCCTCCAAATTCGTTGTCCACCTGTTTGATTGTTACACCAAGTGTAGTGACAACCATGGTTCTTTAACTCGAATAACTCTAGTCTCGATATCCAGTTTTTGAACTGTTCTACCATGTTATCATTAACCCATTGACCACCAATTCTGTCATTGTTGCTGAGTACATTGTTGAAGTCTCCTTGGATTAACCACGGTATAGTGTTGGGAGACAAATCCTCCCTAAGGTCCTTCCACAGGTTCTCTCTCTCAATACTAGCAGAGGCACCATAAACCAGAGTCCAGTAAAACATCATACCATCAATAATCACTCTACTATGTATGAATTGTTGGTGTTTTTGTAAGATCGTGACATTGCATTTAGCCGGATTAAAGGCGATCCATATTCTTCCCATGTCTAGGCACTCAGAATTATTATCTAGTTTCCACTCTCGTAATGCCAACTTCTTCCAAATGGTATCTAGATTAGACAGTTTCACTTTTGTTTCTAACAATCCCAAAATACATAATCGACAAGATTTAATCAGAGCCCGTACCTCTGATTGTTTGCAGGGGTCATGGAGACCCCGAATGTTCCAGCTTGCGATCATTGTCCCCTATGTGGGGATTTAGAGTTCCTTTTGGCACGTCGACCCTTCCCTATAATTCCCACATCATGTGTCAGAGTAATAGTCTTCCTTAGGTTAAATCTGTCCATTACCTGGATCTCCTCTGTTCCCCCGGTTCCTGGCATTTGTTTTGTTGCCTTATCTGTGTGGCCATGCGCCTCATTTCCCTCTGGCGTCTGTATCTCCCCTTCTGTTTTACTTAGATTTAACTCTTTTGGTTCTGGCATCTCCGGGTGGCCAATAGGTACTTCAGTTTCTCTTTGATTATTCTGATCATTCCCTTTTGCTTTCCACACTTGTTTTATCCCTGTCAAGCAGTCTTTCCCATCATGACCAACCCGTTTACATTTAGAGCATACTGATGGCTTCCACTCATAAGTCACCTCCTGCCTAACCATATTACCCTCTTCGTCCTCTAATGTAATCATGGAAGGGAAATCACCCTCCACATCCATATCCACCAGGACCCTCGCAAATGCCAGCCTTGTTCTGTTCAAAGTACATTGGTCGCTAAATTTAGGGGATCCCAACGAGCTGGCGATACGACTCAACAGCGAGGGGCACCAGAATTCCCACGGTAATCCTGGGAATTGCACCCAAATAGGTAAAGTTCTAATACTTGCCACATCCATTACCATTCGGGGTTTCCAAGCTTTGAGTATCAAAGGGCGTTTATCAAAGGTCAGTGGACCATCCTCAAGAGCTTTTTGTTGCCCATATTCATTCTCAAAGTTAAACAGAAACACCCCATCTTTGATGGAGTGAATCGAGATAAGGCCAAATTGCCTCCAACGGCGCGTTATAAAAGCTTGGAGAGGTTGAAATTGGGGGCACAATCCATACACACACCCAATTAATGCATGCTGCCACCTTTTCTCTTCTTCTTTGAGTTCATTACTATTGAATTTCACAATTTTCTTACCATTTGAGATTGTCGGGGGGACAAATTGTAGTTCACTGCCATGGCTTCGAGTACGGTTGTCAGCAAATAAAGATACCCAAGGCCTGTTGGATTGTACGCCCTTTCTGCCCTCGCAATCTACCATTGTAGCACCCGCGGGTACTGTAGCACCCGCGGGTACTGTAGCAACAGCGGGTACTGTAGCACTCGCGGGTACTGTAGCAACCGCGCCCAATGTAGCAGCAGCGGACGTCGCACCGTAGCCCGCCCCACAAACAGCCGGCGCCGGACCCATGCCGACAACCAACACCGCGGGAAGCCCGTTGCTCCTGCGCTTGGCCACACTTTCTGGAGCCACCGGAGGAGCCCCGTCGGACAGCCCAGAATCCGCGGAGGCAAGAACCATGGAGGCCAAGCCAGCCGGAGCGCGACCGCCATTCCCGAGCGCCGGTGCGGCCCTGGAAGAACCACCATTCGTAGGGGGGCCAGGAGCCTTCGTTCCAGCACCCCGGGAGCCGGCAGAGCACAGCACAACCCCCTGTGTATGAACCTCGGCAGCCCCTGCAGGAGACCCGTTGGACCCGGCCGACGCACCTGCAGCAGCTCCACAGCGCAGAGGATACCCAGAACACCCCGTAGGCAACTCGGACAAGGCTGCCAGAGGTTCCCCACACCCAGAAGCAACGTTCGGGGGAGCAGCCGCGTGGGACGCCGGCGGAGGATAGGCAGCAGAGGGAGGAGCAGCAGCAGTAGGAGGAACGGCTGCAGAAGGAGGATCGGCAGCGAGCAGGGCGCTACCATCGTTCACTTGCTCGCTAGGCGAGCGATTCCGGGAACAGCGAGCGGACGGAGACGGCGGCATTTTGTTCGATTTTTTCTTCCTCATAGATACGGCGTAGGTTAGTACTGTGCGCCGAGAGAAAAAACCCTATTATGCCACATCACCCACGTCAAAACCGAGAAACAAGTCAATTTTTTTTCCCTCTCATATTAGTCAGGTGGCAGTGAAAATCATTTAGTTGTAGACACGGATCACGACCTATTGTTGAAAATAGATAAAATTCATTTACCTATATATCATGTTACGCATACATAAGAGCTCTTGCGTTTATGTTCGGAGAAAGCCACCTCTTAGTCTTATTTGAGTTTGGATGTTATTCTTTGGTGTTCTGCCATGCTCGTGTCTTACAACTTTCTGCTGCACACTGAAATTCTATAGTTTGGAAGTTATGATTTCATTTACAGTAGCAAAATCTTTTCGTGTTATCTTGCTCTTATCAAAACTGCTCTTTATCTCTAGTTTCTTTTGCCTTTGTAATCTGGTTGCGATCCTAGAATGAACTTCAATGTATCGTCATCACCCCTTCAAACCAAGTCAAATTAACGATGTCCTACTGCTGACGGCAAGCAAAACTTTTAAGATTATTTTACTTATGTTTAAAACATTACAGGCATACTGAAGACTAACCAATAACGAATCATTTGTTGGAAATTTACCCGAGTCCAGCTAGACTGTGTGCAATGTCTATTTTCTAGTTTTATGTGAAGAGTCAAATTTTGTGAGCAGTCTTCAAAGGAGTTCCTTTACTAAAGCACTAGGTAATGTTCAGAAGAACCTAAAATCTTTATTCGCTTTGAATAAAGACTATCTCTCATGCAACACGTGAGATAGGCTAGTGAAATTGCCAGCAACAAGTTCAAGTATCCTAAATGAACCAGTATCTTCTCCTAAACTAAATATTCGTGTAAGTAAATACAAATGTATGATTGGCGATTGATGAAAGGAAAAATAATAAAAAAAAATAGATCTTGACCATTTATGTTTTAAGTACTAATAATAAGTAACCTTCATTTAAAAGAGAATTCTAATTCATCCCAAATAATTATTTTGACACTCGTGGCAGCCGTCTACAGCTACTGCTTTGGGCTTTTGACAATATACAAATGTTCATCCATTTGAACGCAGACTATGACTAGGTTAGCATTTGGAGCCACATATATCAGCAGCGGTGAATATATGCTGCACCTGTACCAACTCCATGTTCCTTTTAGTGTCTTTTGATCCTTGTCTTCAATTTGGAGAGGAACAAAAGACAAGCACCTTGAGACAATGTAACATATAATATAAACAAAGAAGTTGATTTGACTATAAAATATAGAGTTGGTGATTTATTGGCCGGATTAGCTTGTACATATTAAAGTTTTGTGGGCAAGGGTGGAATTCTTATTTGGGAGAGGGTGTATGCATTGAAATTATGGGCTTCATGTCCTTTTCTTCAAGCAAAGCACATCTCAAGCCACGATAGGCTTGCCCACCTTGGGGCTCATCCTCCAAACTCATACATCTTTTCGATTTCCAATTCATGGTTTTGAACTGAAAGGAAAGGACCCTCTTTGTCCTTTCCATATACAGATAGTGAAATGCCCATATAGATTATAATGGTTAATCTTGGATTTGTATCCACAACTTTTTCTGATTTTGTAATGTGGAATAACAATGTAGTTCATGCATGAGAAAGTAAAAGCGAAGCAACCCCACTTCAATGACTTTTGTTAAACCCCACAAAGACCTGAGCCATGTCTTGTTCCCTAAGTTGAGAAAGCCATCTTTCAACATCTCTCCCATCTCAACCAGAAAAAGGTACAATGATAATTCCAAGCATAGTGCTGAGAATAATTTGTGGGCTTTTACATCATTTCATGATAACACACACTGAAATTGTTAATGCAATATCACCATATTTTGAGATAGTGAGGGCGCCGAAAAAAAATCATCCTTAGCTTTTGCAACAACGTGGAGAAAAAAAAAAGAGAATACATGACTAATTGAGATTCCCATATGAACCAAACCACACTGCTTGCTTATTCATCACAAACCTCTCATTTGTCTAACAAACAAGTTCATGAAAGCAAAAGTTCAAGACTTTTAAAGAAAACGATATGATTAAAACTCAAAAGCCGTAACTATTTCAATATAGCTTTTGTTTTGCATAATTTTTTAGTCTATATGAGTAATTGTTGATCTGGAGTTTAGGAGAATTTAGATTCACGAGTTAAATTTATATTTTTTAAAAATAATAATTAGATCTCTTTCAAAGATGGGTTGAAATGACCCCTCTCAACACATATTGAATTTTAAAAGTTTCTTTCAAATTATAAATAAAATTAATTTTTGGAAGTTTTTTTTGGATAATGATCCTTCAATATTTTAGTATTGAATCTATGAAAAAAAAAAAAGTAAAAAGCCAGTAAAGAGAATTTTTAAGTTTAGTGTTGTGCATGTCAATAAAAGTTTTAAGATTTTTGACTTGATTCAAAATATCTTTAAAAATATCTTTTTATTTAATTGTTTAACCTTTTTTTTTTTATAGATTTCACTGCAATAAATTATAAAATTTTATTAAAATTATGAAATATTTTTATATTTTTATTTTGGATTTATCTTGAGATTAGAGGAGTATTATTTGTACCGAAAATTTTAGAACCTCGAGATCCTCAGGAGTATGAACAATTTAAGTCTTCAATTGGTATGTATTTTTTTCACTCTACCTTTTATCATGAGTCGGGTGTTTGACCAAAAAGAATAGTCTATTAATTAATGTTGTCTATTTATTCATTTATACTTAAGATCCTAATTTCAATTTAATGTGGGCTATGATATTTTTTCATCCAATCATGTAATGTGCTCGTCACAATCTAATCCAAACTTAAGAGTTAATCTAATATGTATTGCCCTCCCCCCAAGGCCATAGCAAACTAACTACTCGCAAGACAATCATTGACCCAAAACTAGCACATTAAGTAATGTCACCTACCCAGCTATAAATATTCAAGATTTACTTAATTTTTATGGGATGTGAGGTGTGATATTATCCCCACCCGCCCCATCCCACCCCACCCCACCCCATCCAATTATGTGACGCTCTCATCACAATCTAACCCAAACTTTGAAGCCAATCTAATATGTATTGTCCATCCCCCTAAAGGCCATGGGGTACCCATTATCCATATGATCATTGACCTAAAAGATTAGTCTGTTAGGTAATATTTGCCGCGATACTACATTTTCAATGCTGCAACATTGACGTGTTGACTTTAATGTTGCGGTACTGAGAAGTCAGTGTCGCAATGCTCACACCTTATAACGTTTTCACTTGTGCTTTCACGCCTCTCCTCGCTTCTGACTCTCATTTTAGCTTTCTTTCTTATACCTCTGACGTGTACTCGATCTCGTGTTGACTCATCATCAGTTTCTAATTCAAAATTATGGACAAACATAATTTTGAACCACCAAAATTCTAACACTGCCTTTTGTTACTTGCTGAGTGTTTGCTATTGATCAAAAAGACTATTCTATTATATAATGTTGCCTACTCACTCAATCATGTGATGCATTTGTCACGATCTGGCCCAAATTTAGGAGCCAACCTAATCCGTATTGTCCATCTCCCTGAAAGTTATAAGAGACCCACTACTTATGTGGCAATTTTTATTGGAGCTCAAGATACAAGATTTTTATAGCCCATTTAACCCGTTATACCCATTTGTAGTATTCTTGGAGGGTCCACATCTCACGTGATAAATTTTATTAGGGGTGATTGTAAAAACTTACACACGAATAAGAATTCGAATCTACTTTGATACTATGTATAATTGACAAAGTATTTATAATTAACTTAAAAGATTAATTTGTTAAGTAATATTATTTAACTGTTTATATATATTTAAATTTATTTAATTTTTATTTAATATAAAATATGATATTTTGAAGATTTTAGTAATTAACTTAATTAGAATTTATTGCAAAATATATTTGTTGATGTAAGTGACTTTATTAACCAATGATCGTGGACAAGTTTTGATGATATTTTTTTAATATCGAATCTGTTGATGGGTCGGTGCCTGAAGTGCATGTACAATGTATCTTATTGTGAGGTGCAAGCGAAGTGTTTTCAATATGTCCAAATTTAAAATTCGTAAGTTGTATTAGGCCACATGAAGAATTGAGTGTAGGCTGGAATCCAAAGGTAACCGGATTACATCTTAAAGCCCTGGCTATTTGAATGTAGCTTTTGTCTTGCATAATTTTCTAGTCATACGAGTAACTTTGAAATAGACAAACTTCTTTTTTTTTTTTAAAGGGAAATCGACAAACTTAGTTGCACCATCATAACATCAAATCAAATTCAATTCCAATCAGAGTCCACTTTACTTTATGGAGTCCCATTCAAAAAAAAAAAAGTTTTTAAATTTTTAATCCACCAAAGTTTCTCGATACGTCATGTATATTCTCTTTTCTGCGGTAAGAGTATGGAAAGGTTCAACTTCAGGCAGAAGGGTCTTCACAATAACTTGGAAATAGTCTCAAATAAATAGACTAATTCCTTTGCACCCTTTGAAAAAAATGTGCAAGTGTCCATATATTTAAATGATCTGATGGGCATTTTCAGGTCTGATTGATCTGAGTTATTGCTGAAATACAAATTAGTGGAAGAAATAACGACCCAGTTTGTCCAACATCGTGCATATATAGAAAGATAGTCAACACTTGCAATTTGTTCAACAACAATGATACGATGTTCATAAATTGTTTCCCATTGGTAATCGACAATTAGTTTGAATGGTTCAACATTCTTATTGGACTTTGTGAAAAATAGTGCTTCTTCTTCTTGCATCCTTCTCGTGTGAAGTGAAGGACACTCTATCCTCTGTCTAATTGCACAGAGATGTTAGCTTTTCCAAGAAAGAAATGTAGATTGACCTTTGAACCCTATACATCACTTGCAAATTGCTTAATTTTCAATTTTCCTATCCAAAAAGTTAAAAACTTCAAGCTTCTTAATCCGGATGAGTACTAACATACATATTTATTTTCTCAAAACACATCTTTCAAAAGCAATTCCCCCATTAGGCCCTTGATTGAGAGGACAATGATTAAATGAGGAGTTCTGTCAGATCACTGTGCTACTGCAAATCCCATTTGATGTTTTACTTTTATTTGCATGGTCACACGTGGTTGATTAGCATATAGTTGCCGATCTGATTTTAATAAGTTATAATAAGATACATGTGACTTGTAACATGAGATCTCAGATTTACATCATTACCCATAAGCTTTTTAATAATATGAATCGTAATGCAGAACATGAATTTTGTACCATAATATAAGTTTTTCTTTTTTTTTCTCGTTTTGGGTATTGTAACATGATCCTTACTATACAACACATTCCATACGATTCATTAAACATATACACAATAATCAGGAACAAAAATACTAACTAAAAGAAGGCTAAGACAGTGCGAAAGCAAAGATGTGACAGCCGGTGGTTATCATGGTCCAATCACACTGTAATCTCTCACTACCCATTCCGATCTACCGCCCACTGGCCCATTCCGATCATTGGTCGCATTCACAACTTCATTAACATTAGCTTAAAAGTATTAAATCCTATTTTTCTAATGACCAAAATACCCTCTGTGGAAAAGTATGTAATGTATGAATGAGTATGAGAAATGTGGTGGGTCAACGGACACCAGAAAATCTTTCATAATTAAAAAGAAAAACATTAAGTGGAGTTGTGGGACCCAAATGTTTATTTATGAATCTTTGTCCATTCTCTCTCTTTTTTTATAAATATAAAAATAAATATACTAATAGAGTAACTAAATAGCAAAAGAAAATTACAAACTTGCATCCGTTAAGAGCTTTGATATTCTTTTTATATTATATTATTTTCTTTTTCTCACTCTGTTTTGCCAAGTCTCTCGGCTCTCAAACAAAACAAAAGCTATCTTCCAATCTTCTTGTGATTTGTTCTTCATTTCGTCAAATAAAACAATAACCAAAGTGTCATACTTCACAAACTCTCTTTCTTCTCCTCCTTTAACGGTTTAGGTTTTGCTTTTCCTCTCTCTCTTCTCGAATTACACGCTCTTGTGCTTGGTAGGTTGTGCCATTGAAGTGTGGTGGGCCCTGAGCTCCACTGAAGATTTATGGTGATAGGGGGTCTCCTCTTTCAGTGCTTTCTTTGCCCCCATTTTCTCTCTGTTTTGCATTTGAGTTCTTAGTCTTTCTTGAGTTTCTGATGATAAGATAAAAGTTTTGTGCTTTCTATTTCCCTCCCTTTGGAGATTATGGCAGATTAATCTTATCCTATGAGGTTTTTCTGTTGCGTATAATGTGGTAATGATGCTGGGTTTGTTTTGTGATCAACTTTATTGAATGTAGTTCTTGGCCTTTGTTTTGCAATTTATTACCAACATCCGTGATCTTGAACCGGGTCTTGGTTAACTGCGAGTGTGTTTGATATTGGGAGTTTGGTAGACTAAGAGGTGAAAAGCTCAATTTTTTTTTCCCAGAATTCTGTAAGAGATCTTGTGTATAGATTTTGTACTTGAGGCCGAATTTTGGATATGGAGTTATGCATCTGTTATATCTGTCTGTTTTCTCTTAGTATCATGATTGGAATATAGAAACTTGATTCCGGAGGTGGGTTTGCGAAATACTCGGTCTTGGCAAGTTCTTGAAAGAAGAAAAATGGACAAGATGGTTCAACCTCCTTTGGTAAATGCTTTCTCTACCCTATTTGCTAATTTGCTGCTTTAAATTTTATCACAAAAACGCGCACACATACTGATGCACTGTAATGCTTAATCGCATTTCAGCTGTGTCTTTTTACATTTAGGAGCTGCCAGATTAGAAACAGATGAAAATCGGAATCAATTATTGACAAAATCAAAGTTCTTTTGAGCTCCATTATTGATTAGAAACAAGTATATCACTTTTAGGATCCAGAAGAGGAATTTTGTTATTGCTGCTGACTCTTGAGATTCTACCTCTTGGCCATCTTAATATATCACTTTTATATTCATTAAGTTGTATCTTTTGGTTTTTCTGCTTTTGTGCAGATCAAGATATTTTTCGGGATTGTCTTAGGATTATGATATATTGTTTTTAAGTAGAAGAAACAACTAGGATCGCTGTACTAATACAGCCCTTCTTAAATCAACATAACAGAACAGATGCACCATGTTCTTTCTGTTATAACCAGGGAGTTATCATTTGTTTTTTTTCTTAAGTAGTGATAACTGTTGAGTAATATATGGTTTTATGTCTCAAGTCCGCAATAGTGCTCTAGATTACACATATTAGTTGACTGATCTGTTTTTCTGTGATTGAGAACAACAGAAAGAACATGGTGCATCTGTTCTGTTATGTGTATAGTTTTGTCTGATGCTCTACAGCATATTTCATCCTGTGGAGGTCCTGTATTGGTAATCATGTAGATAGTAAGAATGTTGTTATTCATCCTACATTGTACCTTTTGCAGGTTGACACAACGGCTTGCTTTTGCAGAGTAGATGCTGGCCTCAAAACTGTTGCTGGAGCAAAGAAATATGTTCCCGGGACGAAGCTCTGTCTTCGACCTGAAATTAAACCATCTATTCATCCAACTAGCAATAAGACTGCAAGTGGCAGCAGGAGCCGAAAAGAATCTCCTTTGCTTCCTGGACTCCCTGATGATCTTGCTATTGCTTGCCTGATTCGTGTCCCAAGGGTTGAGCATCGTAAACTTCGTCTAGTATGCAAAAGATGGTATCGTCTTTTGTCTGGAAACTTCTTTTACTCACTCCGGAAGAGTCTTGGGATTGCAGAGGAATGGATATATATATTTAAGAGAGATCGAGATGGGAAGATCTCATGGCATGCCTTTGACCCAATATACCAGCTCTGGCAGCCACTGCCTCCGGTCCCCAAGGAGTATTCTGAAGCCCTTGGGTTTGGTTGTGCGGTTCTTAGTGGCTGTCACCTCTACTTATTTGGTGGCAAAGACCCACTAAAGGGATCAATGAGACGCGTTATTTTCTATAGTGCCAGGACTAATAAATGGCACCGTGCCCCAGATATGTTTCACAGACGACATTTTTTTGGTTCTTGTGTCATAAACAACTGCTTGTTTGTTGCTGGCGGGGAGAATGGGGGTGTGCATCGGTCCTTGAGATCAACTGAAGTTTATGATCCCAACAAGAATAGATGGTCTTTCATTTCAGATATGAGCACAGCAATGGTGCCATTCATTGGGGTTGTTTACAATGGCAAGTGGTATTTGAAGGGGCTTGGATCTCATCGCCAGGTTCTTAGTGAGGTGTACCTACCAGAGACTGACAGCTGGTACCCCGTGTATGATGGAATGGTTGCAGGCTGGAGGAACCCAAGTGCTTCCCTAAATGGACATCTCTATGCTTTGGATTGCAAGGACGGCTGCAAAATCAGGGTTTACGATGAAGTGACTGATTCTTGGAGCAAACATATTGACAGTAATATGCATTTGGGGAATTCTCAAGCTCTGGAGGCAGCAGCTCTTGTTCCATTGAATGGTAAGCTCTGTATTATCCGTAATAATATGAGCATATCTCTGGTTGATGTTTCAAAATTCCATGGCGAAAGGGGAGCTTCTGCTGAACATCTTTGGGAAACTATATGTGGGAAAGGGCAATTCAAAACTTTTGTTACAAACCTCTGGTCAAGCATTGCTGGCAGGAACCGCCTGAAAAGTCACATTGTTCACTGCCAGGTTCTCCAAGCGTAAATACTGTAAATTGTGTAGGCTTTACTGTTGGGTTCTGTGGATTTTATGCTCTTCATTGTCTCTGATTTCACGGGCTCCAGAGGCCAAAATCTTGGCAGACCGATGAGTTATAGACCAATGTTGTGGGTAGATAAGATTAAGGATTCGTTTGTATTACGACAGGTGCTGGATCGATGAGAATGTAATATTTTGCTAGTTCTCTCGTGCTACACATATCTGTATGATAACACAGTTATTACATGTCAAATTAAAGAACCTTTCATCCAACTTTTGAAGTATTCTCGTCCTATTGCTGCAACTTTTATCATTCAAATTAGTAATTGATTTTTTTCCTTGGGAAAAATAAAATCAACCTGAAGGATGCA
Source organism: Ailanthus altissimus (assembly GCA_946807835.1). NCBI lineage: Eukaryota > Viridiplantae > Streptophyta > Magnoliopsida > Sapindales > Simaroubaceae > Ailanthus > Ailanthus altissimus. The sequence goes on from OX327689.1 coordinate 28,678,447, forward strand.
AGATGATGAATAATTTTTCTCATTTTTTCCTCGCGTACCACTTTGTTGAATCAACCAGAACAAATTAAAATTCGATGAAAAATAAAGAGGTGGCAAGAATTCAACGTGTTGTTGAACAAATTAAACATTTCGAGAAAATCAACTGCACGGATTTTGAAATACAAAAGAAATCACATGTCCTGTGAATTGCATTATTTGTTATTAATCGTTTTCAACTTTCTTTCTCATCAACGGCTACAAAGAATATTTTACAAGATTACCTAACTAGAGGAATCAAAGAGCTCTCCTACAATTTCACAACATAGAAGCTTGCTCATGGTGGGTAACAGCAGTTTCAGCCGCAACGTGATTTTGACAGGTAAGACTGTGCAAGTGAAAAGCCCATCTCTTTCTGCCTCTTGTATTCATTGTATCGTAGAGAGAAATAACCAAGATAATCAAAATCTATGGGGGACATCCTTGCCTATCAACAACAGAAACAGCTAAAAGTTAAGACAATATTGTTTCTTCAATTTGACATGCATTGCTCTGAGGATTAGAGATACCTGGATCAGCGCCCACAAAGCCCAACATAAATGCGACGCTAACATAAACGTATTTGTCTCAACATAAAGAGCTTCAAGATCTTGGTCAGATACCTGAGTTAACAAACAACAATTTCACATAGAGCTTGAAAGAACTACAAAAAGGAGAGTGTATGCACAACGGCTACATGGGTCCAATATATGATTCACTATAAGATTTCTTCTGCCCCTACCTATCCCATTGGGAGGACAATAATTTGACATGCATTCATCTGCGCTGATGATATTACGTTTTTCAATTTCTTTTTTCATAGAATCAGAGCGGAACATCTCATTAACATGCTATGTATGTGTGTCTGCAGACACTCAGATATCCTTCTCATGAAACTAAACCATGTTAAGATGGCGATTTTATGAGCAACACCTGTACAGCTACCGTGTTTATGAGCCAATAAAGGAGCAATCTTTTCTATTGAGATCATGAGCAAATTTAACAATTTCCTGCATTTTGGGCATATTTTAAAACTTGGAACAATTTTGAAGGTACTCAACAATGAGCATTTGATGCTCCAAAAAACTGCGTTCTCCACCCTCACATACCTCTTCTGGTTTGTCAGGTTGTAAATAATGCCTCAAGAAATGATATTGCTCATCTTTATTTGGGTATCTACATAACACCAATTCAAGAGATTAATAAAATGTAATTTATCTGTGTCATCACCATGATTGTAAAGAAGAGGACAGTAAGTAGATAAATAGAATAGAAACATACAAGCTATAGTCACAGTCATAGCCGGCATATTCATTGAAGTGATTTCCAATGTCAAAGCTTCTGTAATTGTATGACCCATACTCAAAATCGATAAAATAAAGTTTCTCTGAGAATTCAGCAAATAAATAACAAAGTAAAATAAGAGAAATGAAAAAGAATATAAGATAACCATAAAAAAATGAAGTAGTTTTTGCATTTCTATTAATCCGTAAAAGCATTTCAGGTACAATATCAGGCATTGACACCTACATTACATTTTCATCCTGTTAAGAAGCTACCAATTTTGGCATCTCATAAGTCATTACTCTGACAGATATTGAATCCTAGTTAGATGAGTGTGCATGAGTCTGTGTGTGTGTAAATTGATAATATACTAATCATATTGACCAAACAAAAATGTTTATCAAATTGGTAGTCTGTATCATTTGGCGCCACCATTTACTATTTTCTGAAATATCTCCTTGACTATAATCCAATAACTCCATGTGATGGTAAAGCCTGATCTTTGATCCAATAACGATGTGCCATGATAAGGTTTCTGAGAGTAATTGAAAAAATCAGAAGTTGACTGGTTTTCAAAATTAAAACCAGAACCCAAGGAAAAAAAATGTAAGCAGCAGTTATACATCTTCGAAACTCCCCAATATGCATCCTTGACTTCTTGATCAAAAAACCTCCTAATTACTCCTCCAAGTTCATATTAACACATCTGAATCACAAGTCATAACAACATACCCTTCAGCCAGTGAAGACAAAGCAACTACAAGGAAATGCATAAGATGGATCAGTCAACTTGAGAATTACCCTCAACAAGGGTGTTTGTTATTTATGTTGGAAACACTACGAGATTATACATCATACAGTGGGAATGGGGATTATTAAGAACTAAATTGTTAGAAAGCAATGGAGAAAGAAGAATTGGTCTGTTCTGAGGAGAGGGGTTCCCCCCTCTCCCCCAAAACCCCTCACCCTTTTAGCAAGCAAGGCCTTACTCAATTCCTATCGGAATTGCGGCCTTGGGGAATACATACACTCCAGGGTTACATGTAGGATAGAAAAATACCTATATGGCATGTATGGCATTGATAGACTTGTTTTTAATGAATTTCATTCTATTCTGATTACCATAGGCATATAGGTAATTGTTAAAATGCAATATAGTTATCTGAGCATCAACAGAGGCTTATAATAATATTAGAGTTCTAGCCAACAATTCATTATTGAGGGATTAGAGAAGAAAATAATAGGGTCAGTAAAGTATTGAGGGATAAGTTGAAATCCTAAGTTCTTTTTATCTAGTAAATTCAAATCCTTGTTTGTTTTTTGCTTAAGTTTTGGTTAATTTTAAAACAATTAGATAATTATAATATTCATCCTTTAATTTTGTCTGAATAAAAGTTGAATAGGATTAATTTTAGTAATTGATTAACTATTAGGTTAAAAGTTTCTTTGGGAACGATATTTGATTTCGATCATTATATTACTTAGTACGATACGTATATTTGCATTGCATCAACTATGTGCCGTTTTATTCCCATTTTTTTCTCTGTCGTACCCAAACTTATCACAGGCTAAGGCTATATGGGCTTAGGCCTGTCCAAATGATGTTCAACAATCTTTACTTGAGTACTTGTGGCTATGATCCAAAGGACCTGCAAACCAGTCAATCATACTATCCTTACCTTCCAACCAATCACGCTATCCTTACCTATCAACTTCGATTCCGATTCTGCAACAGTATATAATCTCGGTCCCTTACCTTGATGCCTGCAGCTTAATTTGTTTTCCAATGATGGCAAGAAAATCTGCGAAATACTGCTTTTTCTATTTCTTCTTCTTGTGTTGTTTCTAAATGGCATCATAGCTACACAAAGGAAAACGATTGTACCCATTCTGCCGCAAAAAGGGGCCACTTTCTTCCCCCAAAAAAATGCCAATTCCACCATTAGGGCCTAGCAAGCAGCATAATTCTATTCCGAGGATGCATTTCATTCCAGCAACAATAGTAAATGGTTCAAAACGCCTTGTTCCATTTGGCGTGAATCCCCTCTATCACTAGTATAGTGGATGTGTTATTTGTTTGCAATAATGAATAAATGTACGAATACAAATAATACAAATAATGAGTAGACCAGCCCACTTTTATATGTGGGTTCATTTCATAAGGTATTTTGTTTTGAATAAAGAAGTGCACTCCTGTTAGTGTAACGTAGGTGTCTTTCTCGGTTGATGGTTGATGGATGGGATACATGCCTATATCACTTTCTAATATTATTGTCATGTTGATGCTATATTAAAGTATATAATCTACTTTGCTCAAGACTTAGTCCCATTCTTTAAAATTGTTTTCTCGTACTGTGTAAAAGAACTTCAAGTCTTAATTATGTACTCAACAGGAAGCGCCACAACCAAGGTTTGGGCCACCTTCGATGTCGATCTGCAATAATAGTTTTCGAAAATCATTTTTGAAAGTAGGTTCTTTTTTAACCTAAAGCGATTTGCCTGCTTCTTTCTAAGTTATAATTAACCTAATTTTCAACTCAACATATCTGCCAAATCAACCAGTCCAACAAATCTTTCAATTACCTTCCAAGCATCATTAAAATAACTTGAGGATTAGTTCTTAGTGAGATGCCAAATCTTGATCCATCAATAACTCGAAGAGCATCAATACCAATGGCAGGGAGATCACTATCAACAACTCTTCCCACAACACAGGCCCATGGTAATGCCATATAGTGCTCACTGTTCTACGTCCAAAGTCAGCATCTGAATTGAGCATAATCAAATTGATTAACAAACCCTACAAACTTGAAATTCCTAGCTCCAAACCATTCAAAGGATTGAAAACCATCAATGGACGGGCTTATTTAAAAATCCTCAATTTGACGTATGCCATTGCTACATCTTTCTACATCCACCAGGTTGCTGAAGTAATTGAACCAAACAATTGGATTCATCCTGACATTTGTGAAAGCCAGCCTTAATGAACCACTAGAAAACAGTCCAATAATCTTCCTAATGAAGGGTGGCCACAATAAGATACAGAGGTAAAAAGGGTTTCCTTATTTAAACAGAACAAGCAAGGGATACAAAAGGAATCACACTCGAAATTGCTTCAACACAAGCCTCTCCTTTAGTAATACCAACCAGTTGGATCAACGAATGTTCCAGTGGGACTGGAGGCATAATTGAAACACCAGTCCTAGGATTGTTGTAAAGGAGCTAGCCAACATAGGGATGATGATAAGCAACAAGAATTCCTCAAAAGGATAGGTAAGTCCTAAGACTAATATAACTCAACATCAAAAGCGGTGGACTTACAATAGCAAGCACCAATGGATAACATAACCTCACCCTTATTTATCCTTCAACATTGCATGATGATACCGCCTTGCCCGATTGCGATAAACCACAACAATTGCTGATTGCTTAGACCTTGGAAAATAATTAAAGGCCATAAACATACTCTTCACACTTGCATACACATTAAGTCTAATGTTTGATGCTTTTACATAGCTAAAAAGGTCAGCAGCATCGTGCCTCCTCTCTAAGATAGCAAAAGTCGAACCACCTATCTTAGTCCCCACTACATGATTCAAACTAATCCTATTATAAGGATCAACCTCAGCCTCCAATAAGCCATCTCTAATAGGATATTGCCAATTCTTTAGCTCTGGCCTAAACACAACAGCCTTTTCAACCCATTCGTAGGACTAGTTTAAAAGATGAAGATCCCAATTCACACCAGATTTCTTATAAAACTCTTGATCAGCTCGGCTATAAATACTGCATTAATGGCACTGCTACCTCCAAGAACTCTTCTTCACTTTGGCATTTGGGACCCCCTCCTCAAATGTAAAAGCTTGTGCTAGAGAGGAAAAGCGTGGACTCAAAAGAATGACATATGTAAGATGAAGAATCCAATCAACAGAAATTACATAGAAAAGAAGAATCGAAAAAATGGCATCGATATAGATATATGCCACGCCTCAAAATCAAATAAGTGATCTCTTACCCAGGCGGACCTCCCCCTTCCTAGTCTAGTATGGATGAGGGTCCTAACTATGGTTATTGAATAGGTGAGCTTCCCTGATTATGGATTGAGATTATGTACTGTTGCAGAAGCAGAATTGAAGGGGTGGTTGAAAGGTAAGGATAGCGCGATTGGCCGATTGGTTGGAAGGTAAGGATAGCATGATTGATGGTTGCAGGTCATTTGGATCATGGGCCACATCTACATAGGTAGAGACCGTCGAACATTATTTGGACAAGCCTAAGCCCATATAGCCTCAACCTATGATAGGTCTGGGTATGACAAGGGAAAAAAAAAGGAATAAAACAATGTATAGTTCTAATGAAAGTTTCTGAAACCAAGGCAGCCCTTTTCCTCTTCACTTTTCAAGTCATATAGGAAGATCTTTATTGCTATCTGTGTCCTATAAAGGCAAGGGCTTACTTAATTCTTGTCGAAATTGTAGCCTTAGGGGCTACATACACCTTGAGTCGGTCAGTCCCCACATAGGTTGTATGGCCACAACCATTACCTTTCTGTAGTTCATGGCGAGGCCTAGTGACCTAGTTGGGCTGACCTTAGCTTAAAACTCAAAATAGATTCTATGACCACTTTGAGTACAGAGAAACCGAGTTTTGACAAGGCCCATGTAGGTCTCATGGTCTTTGTGGTATAGGCTACAGCTCCAAGAGTCCCAGGAGTCTATCCTGCGCTACCTTGTCCTGTTGACACACGAGGAACGTCTTCACATACTCAGTAGCGTCATCTCGCATGCCCGGCTAGTAGTACCCCCTTACAAGGCTTAGTGGTCCATATTTTGTGCCTAATCTAATAGCTAATGCCAAAACTTCTATACATAATGTACCATGGCAAGTTCTCTTTCAGTTCAGACAGGGAAGGGGAGGCTCTCGAAACCAAACGAGACTAGAAGGAACATGGGAATTAGCATTATTCCTATGAGTGCTTTTGTCACATCTCTCCTTGCCACTCTATCTATAGCTATAGCTTGTCCATCCCATCCATCCGATGAATGAATGTAGAATGTTGAAAGCAATGGTGGCTCAATATGAGTTGAGTAAGCTTTTTGTTTATATTTAGGACAAGTATAAGCAGTAAGCCACTAAGTAAAGGAATGACTATTTAGATACTAAGATACTATTTTTTACTCAAGAGTTGTTGCCCCTTTTCTAGGTTGTACAGTAGTATGATAAGGAAGATTATTAGTGAGGCAGTCTATAAACTCTTACTATTCCCTATCCATCTTAAGCCTTTCTTTCTACCACATTTGGACCGAGAATCCAAATTTCTTTTAGACAAACCTTCTTTTGTAGATGGACACAAAACTATTTCCTTTACTTATTTTTATTAAGATTCTGATTGATCTGTCACTTAAGGTACTTGTCCGCCAGACACATCCTTCCCTTCTCTCTCAGGGTGCTTATCTATCCCCTTTTCTGGCGCCCCTCGGACTAAGAGACTTGATCGGATGGTATGGGCCTTGCTTGAGTCCTTCCACTCACCCTCACTAGCCTTACAAACCTCCACGTATGGCTGTGCTTTCGTCTTCTCCCTCTAGTAACGAACGGAGTGGTTTTACATCTGAAAAGTACCTTTTGAGACAAGTCAGTCAGGTGAGTAGTGGGGTAGGCCAACGAAGGAGGCCGATAAGTGGGCAAAGATGTTTGCTATGGGAATGAAAGAAAAAGGCAACATATATGATGTCATACATGCGTATGTACCATTTCTTATCTATGGTCAACAACTCTACTAAATGAGTACAAGTACTTTGTTGAATCAAAAGTACTGAACTAGCACAAAATTCTTCCAGTTAAATCACTATAAAATGTTCATCTTCTAACTCCCTAGTCGTATCCCCTCTCTATTTCTATGTTCAAGTACTCAATGTATATTATTCAAACTCAACCCTCGAGTTAAGGGTCCTCTTTTCTGCTCGGGATCACTTCAGACGAGTGAGGGAGCTATTAAAAAAGAGTGGTGCAAGTCTGAGTGCCTGGCTCCCACCACTTCTGAGTCAGTGATGTGTCGTAGAACTCAAAGTGATGTCATAAAGCCTTTCCCTAGTTCAGAAGGAAAGAAGCGTACTACGTAAGGCCTTGCCAATCGATAGGGCATATTCTTTCCCAAGCATATAGTCAAGTCTTGGCGCCCTTTTGGGGTCTTTGGTGTCGAGTCGCTAGAAGAGGAGCATTGGGCACAACAAATAAGATTACAATAATATCTTACGGAGGGGGCAAAACCGACATATAGAGCAATTAAACTCTAACTGAAAATGATATATATAAACAGTGAGAAATTCCACAAAAACACTAACACAGACAACAAAACATTCTTCTACCATAAAGAACAGTCTAACCTAGTCTTACCTTGTTCGTCATTAACCATTATATTTCCAGAAAGCAAGTCATTATGAGCAAACACCACCGGCGCGTTAAGAAGGCTTGCCAATTCCTGTTCCATTATCATGAGACATATATTGTAAATGGGATAATAAGTTCTTTATTACATGAATAAGAAGCGAAAAATAGCATATGATGACTCCAAATCAAAATGAGCTTCACATTTAATAAACATAAAATGGTATCATCCATCGGCACAAATCAATCTTTTGAAATTTTCTCATGTTGCAACCATGAATTATAATAGAATGGAAAGAAGCTAAGAAACCAAACTGTGGTAAAGAGGTTCCAACTATGATTCTAGGCTAATAGCATAAACTACCGTATGTTTCTCAATGTTGATTTGGAGATGATTCAAGTTAATAATAATAAATAAATAAATAACTTGCGGTGGACCAAATCATTCAAATTGTTTAGGATTGATAAAAAGATGCACGATCAGCTACTTGTCTGCTTTTATGATAATTATATGTCATATGATTTCACATGATCTAACCATGTGCAAGCTATTGCGGACCTGGTAAGCTACGCTTCACAACATCACAAAGGAAAACCATTCATCTTTTACACTTAGTTATCCACAGTACATAGCAATGACAGAAATTAAAATTTTAAAGAAATATCCAACTTTCAGCATTGAAGTCTTGTAAATTGATCATTGAGGTCAACTGACTATATTAACAAAAAATTTAATGCAGATGCCAGTTTGGAAGCACAAAGAGATCCTAGCTTCTTATCATCCTCGCATGGCCAACAACAATGCATGGTGAGAACAAAAACACCAGTTATTAGAGAAATTACCTTGAGTTCAACCATTTCCTTTTGAACTTCCTTAAATGAAATCATCTCGTACATCCTCTGCTTCTCAATATCATCAAATTGAAGAGCAGATGCTGCAAGGAGAGGAGGCAAATCAAACACAAAATAAGCAATGGACTGTGAAACAATGAGATGGGAAATGAAAAATATCAAAACTTGGGGACTAGACTAATTTAATAATGATGGCAGACTAAACATTAAAAAAAAAAGCCGCAAACCTTTCTCAAAAAACTTGGATACATCATTCCATAACTGAGGTTCTTTAGAACCAGGAATTTCCACTTGATGGAATCTACGCAGTTGTTTGGCAATTTCAGCAGCCAGCTTTGGATTTCTCATGTCTGCCAAGGAATTAAAAATTGTTTGATTACAGAGTCACTATTCTATTCAAGTTTGCATCCATCTTCCTATGCTAACCTGGTGGAGTTAAAGTACGTGCATTGATAAAAGATTGTTTAATTACAGAGTCGCTATTCTATTCAAGTTTACATCCATCTTTCTATGCTAACTTGGTGGAGTTAAAGTACGTGCATTGATAAAAGATTGTTTAATTACAGAGTCGCTATTCTATTCAAGTTTACATCCATCTTTCTATGCTAACCTGGTGGAGTTAAAGTACGTGCATTGATAAAAGATTGCACCATGCCATTTCCAAAAACTGCAAGCAACTTCGCACCAAATCCTGCAGCCGAGAGGTATTTGATGGCCTAAACACAAAAAGTAGGCAACTAAATATACCAAATACAAAGATAAATAAGTCAAAAATCAACCATAACCAGCACCGTTTTGATTTTTATTATGCCCCAAATTAAACAAAAGAAACTCACTGATAAAATATTTATCCGAGTACAGCTTGACTTTCAATGTAATTTTACAAAATTAATTTCTTCAACAATTTACCAATTAATTTCTCTAAAATTTTCAATCAATCACCTGCAGTTCCCGTTCACGATTGATAACATAATCAGTGTTAGGCCCGTATAATCTAACAGCAACGGATTTATCATTTCCATTCTCTTCTTTCACCGTAACCTTCAAAACTGCAACGTTTAATGGAAGTTTCTCACTAAGACAGCAGTTTCACGGAATGAAAGCAATTAGAAAATTAAATAAATAAATAAATAATCTGATAAAATTGATATTTTAAGACGTAAAAAGAAAAACTCACGCAAATTTGTGATGCCACCAGAAACAGTCTCGACGGAGAAACGAGAATCATCCAATTTTGACCACTTCTTGAACAGATCCTTACACAACTCTCTGCAAAAGTTTTATATAAAATAAATAAAAAGAAATCGCGATGAGCATAGCTGAGCTGAAGAGATACGAAAATGAAACCGAAAAAGCGGAGCATGTGAGAGAAGAAACTGACATGACGCGGGGGGTCATGAGAGGGAGGGAAAGGGAGGTGTCGACGGTGAGAGGAGAAGCGAGAAATTGAGTGTTGCCGTTCTCACGAGCTTCGGCTGCAACCTCCATTTCGTTCCAGATCTTGTTCACTGCTCCCATATTCTGTCGTTCCCGTTCGTTTGATCTGTCAACAGCTTATGTTATGAATGTAAAAATGTAAGACGCGCAAATTCAAACAACCTATATATTTGCCGACTTGCGGTTCAAGCTAAACCCAGAAGCTCTCCTCTTACAATATTCGTTTGTTGAGTTTGCTCACTATTTACCAAAGATTTGGGATTATTAAGTGAATACCGTAAAGACAGTTTTTTTTTTTTTTTTGGAAAAAATACTTCTAACTTTTAAGGAACTGATAAAAAAATTAAAATTAAAAAAAAAGAAAAAAAAAACCTTTGGGAATTATCACACGCAACTAAGAAATACAGACGTGGATATTTCCTAATAATAATAATAATAATAAACTTTGGCGCAATCGGCAAGTCATTTTTTCTTTAGTTGCTATTTACTTGGTCAAGGATCTAAGGCACGGCACGTGGATCGCCACCTGCGGCACTTTTATTGCGTGAAGGAAATCAAATCTTTCAAGAATTTAAACTTTTTTTTCTTATCAGTATTATATTTATTAAATAATATTATAAAAATTTTATTTTAAATAATTATTAAATAATATAATAATATAATTAATAATCTTAAAATTAATACTATTTTACTATTCAGTAATTATTTAAATCTAAAATGCAAAATTTAAATTATCATTTTACTCTTTTCTTATATATATATATATAATTTAAATCAAATCATTTTTTGTCATAAATTCAATTTAATCTGGCTTTAATCACCACGTTTATCATTGTCAAGACATCGCTCTCAATTGAGAAGTATATGTAATCAAGGGAAATCGTATTGTCGAATATAATAACATCATATATTTCTGAAATATATGTAAATAATAAGATCATAACCAACATAATAATTTCACATTATTGGTAATGAAACTAGCGTTATTGGCAAGAGATGAGAATTGGGTGTGGGCTTGTTTCTCAGCCCAAGTTTCTCGGGATCAGCTTACATTTACTTTTCGTTCATTATTGGACTCGGATTCTATTGGGTTCTCGTTTTCTCGCTTCCGCGTATATTATTGACATTTGAGAATAAAATCAACTACATATTACCGTTGTGTTTAAGGATGATAAAATTTAGATTTGAGTAGAGTTTTGTTTAATTCGTTTTTTTTTTATGAAATTGAAACTTATATTTAGTTCAAATTGTTTTAGACGGGGTCATACGAGTTTACCTTTGGGCTCAGTGGAGTTAGACTAAGGTTGAACTTGACTTTTTTATTATTATTTATTAAATTTTAAATTGTTAGAAATTTTTATTGTATAAAAAATTGTTAAATTATAAATTTTGTATTGTATAATTTGTATTTATAATTTAATATGTATTTTTTCAACTTTTTAGATTAAATTTAAATTTTTTGGATACTTATTTTATAAAATAATTATTATAATTATGTATATCAAAGATTATGCATTAATTTAATATTAAAAAAATAAAATAAAATAAAAATCAAATTCAAGCTGAATTTCTAAACTCCTAAAAAAATTAAATTCAAATTTAAATAAAAGCTCGATTTCTTTTGTCAATGAACTCTAAATTTTTTAAGATTCAAGTTAAATTGTTATCACTATAATGTCATATGTTAAAATGTAAAATTTATATTTTGATTTATGAGTTACCAATTAGTGACTGTTATTTTTAATTTTATATTTTTTTAATTAAAATAATAATTATATTGTAACGGATATTATGTCATGCATTTTAATTTGACACCCCTATAACATTAATTAAGCCATAACTTTGATACCTCTTTTATTCTATGCGCAGCGAAAAATCATAACTTGATATTATAAGAAATAACACATAAGATTAACACACCAATAAAAATAAAAATAAAAAAATTAATCAACAAGACACAAGATATACGTGGTTCGGCCCAAAATTGCCTACGTCCACGGAGGATCCAGCTTTTTACTATTGAAATAGATCACTAAGTATCTTCTTACATCATCAATAATCCCACAATACCCCTTAGTATCTTCCATAAAGACCTCTAAGTATCTACTATTGATCACCATGACTCCCTATGACCTCTTAGTATCTCCTCATAAGAGATTTTTACAATGAACACAATAATAGCCCGAGCATCTAAGCCAAGAGGAACTATAGTGTTTCTCTTTCATTCACTCAAATAACCTAAAGAATAAAATACCCCCAAATGTTACACCATGGTGCACCACGCACTTAGTGCATACCTAACTCCTCTATTTTCTCATATGGTTACATCTTGAAACCTTAGATGCTTAGTCTTAAACAAATATTTATATAGGGTATATTTCGTGCCTACTAACTTTATTCCTTGTTGGAGTAAGAGTCCACTTGTTTTGAAAGTCTAAAACTTTCTAAAACTTGAAATCCCAAACTAAAACAAACATCCTGACGTGTCTGAACGCTGCAGCGCTAATCCCTGGGCGCTGCAGCACTGGCTCTTCTCCCGCCCATCGCCGTGGCGCTGGGCTTCTGTGTTGAGCGCTGCGGCGCTGGTCAGCTCCTTGCGATTTCTTCTTTTTCTTCGCATCTTCAAGTCCCGTTTCACTTCTCCCTTCATGTCCCACACATCCTAAACTTCTCCATACGTGTCTCACACGTTATAGACTTCTTTGACTCTCCACTTTAATATTTATCTCAATTCTTATCCAATCAAAATTATTAAATCACTCATTTTTCAACATATATAATATCAATCAATAATAAATATTTAAATACTTTTGTAATAAATAAATGGATACTAAAATATTGTGTCATTTAAATTACAAATCTTATATTCTAACTATATAAACATAATACTACTCTATGCTATATTATGTATCTCGTGATGATATGTTGTGCATGCTCAAGTTACTTTTAAAATTGAACGTTGGAATGCCTTCGTGTTAAGGTAGATTGAGGGTTTACCCAAGTATTGTAATAAGATTGTTACGAGTCGGAGAAAATTTAATTACACGTTTTCTTTAAATTTAGGAGAGAAGAAATACCAATTGAAAAGTGTAATTATCGTCAAACTATATAACTATTCTAAATTACTAATATGTTATTACAAAGTAAAAGACGAGCATTAATGCAGACTTGTTGATCTCAATTTATATTTTCCTATCTCTTTGTCAGAAACTACATTATGTTTTGTTTTGTTTTTTATATTTTATTTTGATGTAAAATTCATCTTCATTAAACCAAACACAAGAGACAATCAAAAGATAAACGAGAAAGGAAAGCTCCTTTATCCCAAAAAAGGTGGATGAACCTGTATTAATGGCTAAAAAAAAAAAAAGACATTCAATGGTGGAGTTTTATATATTTTTTTAAAATGAGTTTTATAATTTTATTATTTTAAAAAAATATATGATTGTTCCCTCATAAAAAAATTGATCTAAATATAAGTTTTGTTATGAAAATATATTTGAGATAATAGATAGATTAAGGTTCAACTTCTAAAAAAATAACAATCACAATAAAATAAGGTTCTTTAATAACCTCATAAGTAAGAATAGTCTACAGATTATGAGTATTTATCGATTTTACGATTCATAACTCTTATTAAGTAAGATGTCGAGAATTATAAAATTAGTTAAAATATTTTTCTCATAAGACAAGGGCAAAAGTCTCGAGAGAATGATCACTTTAATCACTTTAAAATATGTTGTCAATTATGATAAAAAAATAATTTTATATCTTGATTAAAATCTTTTAAATAGAATGATAAAAATTAAATATAAAAGAAGTAATTCGACAACTTACAAAAATAATAAAAATTAGAATAATATATTTATAAGCGATTATTTTTTTTTGCATAATTATTAATTTAAATATTAGAGAGTTTTTATTAAAATAATTATTAATAAAATTATATCATTTGTACTTTAAAAAAAGAAAAAAAACTGTACCGTTGAGGTTGAAGCCATTTTTAATAGCTCAATTAAGTAAGTTCAAATTCGTTCACTTTCAATAAAATTCAAAACATGTTGATTTAAAAAATCAAAATTCAAAGCTTGTTGATTTAAAAAACAAGATTTTTTTGTTAACAATGATTTAATTTTTTAAAATATTTTAAGTCTCTTCGCATAATTAGACTTTATTCTTATATTATTTTATCTTTAACATTTTATCTCACCCATTAAAATTTTGGTTACACATCTGCGGTAATGGGCTCGGCAAAGATATTTAAAATAAAAAAAAGCAATGGCAAAGAGTGAGCCACGTCATTAACAGTCTCTGGAGAGTGGAGACGTGGCTATATTGCAATCAAGTAACAGATTCCATATTTCAGAAATTGATGTGTTGTTCTATTGTACATTGAGAGCTTTCAACAGCCACTTCCAGCTGCTAAACCTATAAACCCATATCCAGGAACTAGCTTCGCTCTTTCAAAGGCTGACATGGCCTCTACACGGCAAGAGCATGCAGCTAAGCTAATGACTTCACGATGATTACTTCTTCAGCCTAGCGGGCCCTACGTTTCCAGCCCCCTTCGGCTTTGCAGAGTTGATGGGAGAGTTTGGGCTTCGTCCACATTGAATGGGGAAGTTATCTTTTTGGGCTTTCATTATTTTCCAACGTACTAACTGCTGAGCCTTGGGCTTAATTGTTGCCAGAAATTACATTGTTTCATTAACAACTGAATTTTCCATTTGTCTACTTAATTGGCATTTTTTACGAGTTAAAAGAATTTTTTTTAATATTAAATTTTTTTAATGATATTTAATTATAATTAAAGAAGAATTTTTAGAGGTTAAAAAAATTATTTTACCACTATTTATAAAAAAAAGATTTTCTTAATACCAAAATTTATTTTTAAATTTTGTTAATGACGTTTAGTTATAATTAAAGAAGAATTATTAGAAACTAAAAAAAAATTATTTTACATCTAATTGTAAAAACTCAAATTTTAAGTTTTTAAAAATATAATTTTTTGAGTTTTTTAAATATTTGTATAATATCATATATACCTTAATAATATTTTATTATTTTTATAATATACTCTTAATAAAAATAAACTCTATTCAATTAATATATTTTTAATATTTTTTTAAAAATTATCGTATCTTTAATTCTCTATACTTCTACAACTATTATATTTTTATATGAATATGTTATAATCTTTTGTTGATTATTTTATTTTTTAAATAAAAGAAAGTGCAATTTTATTTTTAATTTTGTATTAACACAATAATTTATATTGATTCGTTGATTAATATGTATTAATTTACTTGATTATTGTGTTTAAAAATTTAAATTTAAGAAAATGAATATTAAATTTAAATTAATATATAAAAAATATTGAATTGTTTAGAATTTGAATATAAATTTTAAGAAATATTTTTTTTTAATAATTTAATAATAGATAAATATTTTTAACAATATATAATCAAACAATTTAATAATTTAAAATAATTTTTTAATTAATAATTAAATGATCAATGACTTTTTTTGTAAAAATTATTATTCTAAAATCTCTATTTTTAAAAGTTATATTTAAAAAACTCAAAGAAATTAATTTTATATCTTTTTTTTTTAGACTGTAGTTCTATTTTTTCATAAAATAAATTGATTATTGTTTAAGGGGTAGAATTTGTGTACCCGAGGGGAGGTATTAAAGTTTTAGAAGAAGTTAAAAAGAGTTTGTTTTATTTAATTTGTAATTTAACTTAATGACGGCTGTATAATAAAAAGTAGAAGTTATTTGAGCTATTTATAATTAATCGAGCTGTATGATGAAATTCTTTATAAAAATAAAATGAACCGGTCCCCCTCTTCTCTTTACCGGTTTTAAAAGGCGAAATAAAAAAGAGAGCTCGCCCGCTGTCTCAAACCAAACCAGAACAATCTCTGCTGCTTCTTTATACACTCGCAGAAAAAGAAATGCAGAGACAAATCTTCAAAATAACCACCCTAAAATCCACCATTAATGGTTTTCAAAGGTCCAGTCAACACCAGCAACAGGTGAAAGAAAACCCAGTTTCAACTTTCTCTCAAAATACCTCCCCCCGAATCATTACTTACTTTTTTTTTTTTGTGCGTGTTAAATTAAATTGCAGAGATGGCTTCACAGTAGAAACAAGAAGGCCATGGAGTTGATAGCCAAAGGTTGGAGCGCTTTGAAAGAAGTCGATAGGGTCATCGATTACTGCGAACTCAATGATCGTCGCCTTATCCCTCTCCTCAAGGTTCGTTATAGGCATATATTGTATGTGTAAATATTTTTGTTTTTCATGAGGCTGAAACTTATATTTGCAAATAAAGGGGTTTTAACTTACCATTTTATGGTTTTTGTGGCCAGTTTGGCTCATTATCTGTCATCCATGTTTAATTTTTTTAAATTTATTTTTTGAGTGGTTAGGGAATGCAATTAGAAGAATAACTTAGTACGAATTTTAAAGTTAGATGCGCTAAAAATAGTTAAGGATGCTAGATTGCTAATCAGAGGTTCTACAACGTTGAAGTGTTTTTTCTTTGTATTTTGTTCCCCTTTTGCCTCTTTATATCAGACAGCAAAGGAGAATTTTGAGTTGGCTTTGGAGGCTGACAATTCAAATACCCATGCGAGGTATTGGTTATCCAAATTGCATTTGAAATACCATATTCCTGGAGCATGTAAAGCTGTGTAAGTAAATGCATCACTTCTCTTAATGGTCAGCATCTCAGCGATCTAAAATCACTGCTAGTCTATGGCTTTAAAACACGTTTCTATAATGCTGCTTTAAGCACTTAATATCTTTTCTTTTTTCCTGCTAGGAAGTCATTTCTACTCTCATCGTTATATATTTTTTTCTTTTTTTTTTTTCATTATAGAGGAGCCGCTTTATTGGTAGAAGCTGCTAATATGGGTGATCCAGATGCACAATACGAATTGGGTTGTCGTTTGAGAGTTGAGGTTAGACTCACAATCATCATAGTTCTGTTAATGTATTAGTTTTTGTCACGTGAATCCAACTTTGACAAATTTAGATCCAAACTTATTTCTTTATGTTTACTATACAGGCATAATTGCTATTATATCTAAAACCTTAAAATACTGATCTATGACTTTACATAACAACTTGACATGTAATGGTGATTTACAAGTGCGGTGCCTCCCATGATCCTTTCAAGATTTGATTCTTGCACTTAAAATGTGTAAACCAGTAACCTAAGTAGCTAATTCCAACTATTGGTCATAAGTTTCAATGAGCACTGTGGTTCTGTTCACCACAGTCTTTATGGGCATTCTTCTACCACCTTAATCTGATAATGCTTGTGCCTGTGGAGCTGAATTCCTCGAATACTTATGGTTACAACTTAAGACCATAACAATTTAGTGAGTTACCATTTTTCTCATGTTTTCTAGTTGTTGTTTCTGTAAAGATGGAAATTCTTGGTGATTTATATTTCGTTGGTCCTTTTTTTATGGATAGAATGATTATGTCCAATCAGATCATCAAGCTTTCTACTACATAGAGAAGGCTGTTGACCAGGTATGTTCAGTTAAGCAGACACATACTCATGATGCTTTCAGTATATGACTCAAAATCTCATGGAGCTTGTTATGTTTTAGTTGCATCCAGGTGCTCTTTATCTCCTGGGTGCTGTATACTTGACAGGGGACTGTGTGAAAAAGGATATTGCCTCAGCATTATGGTGTTTCCACAGGGCATCTGAGAAGGTAAAGTTTTTAATGCTCAACATAAGCAATTATTTATCATCATTGTCTGAACTTTTATTGTTGACTTTATCTTTTTGCAATAATGTTCAGAAACTTTGTATTAGTTGACAAATTGGCTATCATATAGTTCCTGCAATGGCGAGGCTAATTGAAATTTAAATGGGGTGGATGGCATAGTTAGTTTTTTGGATACTCTTAACTATATGAAAGTCATGGAAAGTT
This sequence comes from Ailanthus altissimus, assembly GCA_946807835.1. Classification (NCBI taxonomy): domain Eukaryota; kingdom Viridiplantae; phylum Streptophyta; class Magnoliopsida; order Sapindales; family Simaroubaceae; genus Ailanthus; species Ailanthus altissimus. The sequence continues at coordinate 28,696,382 of OX327689.1, forward strand.
TGAGTAAACTTCTTTGGACAAACAAATGGCTTGTAAAATGTATCTGTGGCTATGGAGCAAAAGTATATCTCTTCTTGTTACGTTGTAATTTGCCAAAGTAATTTGTATTTAGCAAATTTCTGAAGTTATAGATGTCACAAAGGCCAAATACTTGCCTGATCAACAAGATGCTCTAGAAAATGTTGAGAGTGTTAATAGAGATGCTCCAATACCATGTTTATAGATAGAAAGAACCATTTAGGTTGAGAGAAAACTAAGGGACTACATTGTTATTGTGTTGTTGTTCTATGAACTATTACAGCCTTATATATAGGCTCTAACAGAAAGTAAATAAGTAAATTCTAACACCACTAGAAAGCACTAATGAGGAAATACTAATACAAGTAGGAAACACAAAAAAGGTCTTATCAATCACTAACTAATAACACCCACATACATTCTTACTTAGGCTTCAACAGAGAGAATACAACTAAAAGTGCTTGGTGCGAAAGAATCTTCAGATGGTGTTTTTGAGTGCTCAACAAGCAATTTTGTATATATCTCACCTTCTAGTCTCAAATATATGCAGGGACATGCAGGTGCAGCTATAGCATATGGATCTCTCCTTCTTAGAGGTTAACTGTTCACAATTTCATGACTTTCCTTGGTAGTTTTGGGATTGTTGAAATTCTTGTTTGAAAGGCTATTCACTATGAGACTATGTTTGCGCTACATATTGAACAGGAATCTTATCACTCCATGAGAATACATCTGTTAGTAGCACATATCAATTTATGAGCACCATATCTTATTTATATCACCATGATCAGGTGATAGCCTGACACATTTAATGCATATGACCTGTCGGGTAGTTTTGAGTTCCTGGAAGATCTTTTAGGTAGATGAGATATTTGATTGTGCCAAAAATCATAGAATGTAACTGTCTTGGTTGTTTGCATAGTTTGGCTGCCACTGAATGGTGCGCGCATTGGCATCTCTTAGGTGTGCAAGTCCCAGAATCTTTGACAAAATTCAATGCAAAGAGGGGTTCCCCAGCAAAAAATGCAAGGATGAATACAGAAAGCAATGTGATGAATCCAGTAGAGATGGCAAAACAACAGTTTGAGGTTGCAGTAAGAGCAGGATCTGATCTTGGATTAAAATGGTTGCAAAGAGTAGAAGAGGAAGAGAAACATCTGCTGACCGAAAATAGCTCCAAGGAAACTCTCATAATCTAAACTGGCATGTAGCGTATACTAGGTATGAGTTTGAAGGTCAACCAGTCGAGAGTGAAATACTTTTTATACCACTTCTTGTTGGAGAAGTTATCACCAGTTGTCAGAGAACAGGCTGTAATTGTTTTTTTTTTTGTGCACACACTGTAACTGTTAGGTATTAGAAGTAACTACTCTTTAGTGTTTTGATGTTTATCCGTGTTAAAATAACATGCTTATGCCATTACAATCATTCTTTTTACCACAGCTGAATTTTGGAAAACTGGAGACCTTTCAAGTTCCCCATCTTTCCTTTCCTTTCCGTTTTGTCTAGCTCCCACTGATAAACTTTGCAGAAATTAATTCCTTTTTGAACAGATTTTTTTGTTTCAGTACATATGAGAGTTTTACCAATAACATGAAGGCATATGTTGATCAAGTTCCATTCCTAGTGAATAAGGATATCAAAATGCCTTGTGGAGATGTCCCGGTGGGGCTCCGTCCCCATTGGGGTGATCTCTATGAAAATAGAGTGCGTACAAAAAAAATAATCTCCAAAATATTAATTGGGCGGGGACGAGTTTAATGCTTATCGCCCCATAATATTTATAAAAAATGTAATTTAGTATAAGTTTAATTAAGTTGTCAAATTATTTATTAAATATTATATCAATAAAATTAATAATATGTTAAAAATAGTTTGTTTGTTATGTAAGATAAAGTCTTAAATTTTATAAATTTTAATGAGAAAAAATGAATAATTAACAGAAAAATTTATAAATTTTAATGAAAAAAGATGAATAATTAACAAAAAAAAAATTAATGATGATAGATGGCATTAGAGTATAATGAAGAATATTGTCATGTTATTTTAGTTTAATACTTTTCTTTCATCATAATATAAAGTCAGTGCATTAATGGATTTTTTTATATTGTTAATTTTTTTTAAAAACAAATCAACATTTTACATTAATAAATTTAATAAAGAATCGGCGGGAAATAAGACTAAATAGAAATGGGATCTGGTATATGGGAAAAACTGCCTGCCTCGTTGTCCTCCGTACTAGTGTGTAGTGAAGGAAGTATCTGATGATGTGTTATTGTGTCAATGCTGTATTTCTGTTGATTTGTTATCAAGCTTTTATGAAGAAAAAAAATTTCTTGAAAGGAAGCTTTCAATCTTTCGTAATCAAAAGGGAAAGGATGCCTTTAGGGTTTACTAGTTTTCGACCTCAGACCCAAGTGCAGAAATGGATTGTAGAGTTGATGCACGGTGGAGAGCGAAAAAGAGCAAACTGAGCTACTGAATGTTGCGGCCAAAAGCAAACTGAGCATTCAGAAGGAGATGTTATGTTGTGATATTGAATGTGTCTGTTGATGTAATGGCTCAAACGAATGCTACATGCGCCAGGACCTGGCTTCCCGCTTCTGCAATGGGCGCCAAGGACGTCTTTTGGAGAGACACTATTAATTATTACCCATGTACTTTTCAGCAGAATTGCAAACCAAATGACTATAAACCCCCTTGCATCTTATAATATTAACAATTTTGCTACTGAAACTTACCACCGTGACGATGATATTTATACAGTGAATAGGTACAGTAAATCAATTTATCTAAAAAAAAACAGAACAGTAAATTAATTAGCTCATCAATTTGCCACATATTCCAATACTACTCGATTGGACGTTTGCCCTCCTCCATGGCATCATTTCACTACTCGCTTTTATTGTGACAAACCTGACCCCACGATAGAAGAGATATTTTGACACAGACCAAAATTACATACAGTACCCCTCTCCCAACTGTTCCAGCAGTCCAATCTTATTCAATCTCCACGTCACCCAAATTCAGGACTCGACAGACATACAAATCAAACCCGAGGTCATCTTTGTCCAAGACAAAGAGAGTCCTCCACACGTCCACGAATCTGGATACAGGCAAAACTTCTATTTTTCTCCGCTATAATAATAACAAATCTCCGACTCTCTCGGAAATTTGTCTGTTTCTCTTTCATTTTCATGGGGAAGGAGAAATTAACTTATTAAGCTCATTTTCTTATCCCATCTCCCCTCCCCTCCCCTCGCCAGTCGCCACCCTTACATATTCTAATTACATTAACTTGTGCCTATTCTTTGTTTAATAAGAAGAGTAACATCCATTACAGTCCTCGCGCAGGACTTTCTATATATACAAGGTACACGCAAAAAGAGTCTACGGCCCTTTAGAGAAGCCATAACCCATACCTTCACCCTGCAGGCCTTACCAGCACGTACAACAAACTGGTAGGGTTTCATTATATTCTCTTTTTCCCTTTGCTTTCTTTACAAGTTTTTGCTTCATTTTTAAGCTACTCTCTTTGTGTTGCAGCTATTAACATTTAGCCATGACTTGGCCCGATGATGAACCAACTCAGTCAACCCATAATCCGACTCACCCAACTCGCCGAACTAAATCGACCTACCTCCCACCCCACCTTTGGCAGTCTTACAACAACAATCACATTCCTTCATTCGGCTTCCCTACTGAATCAACTCCACCTCGTCCCCGTTTCACCAACCGTTTCAACTCACCCCAACTCGGTCGCATTGTCCCCACTCTCGGCCGCGGTCGCGCTCGTGGCCGCATCTCTTGCCGCCCCCCCTCAAACCCAAACCAAAACTGGACCCCAAATAACATCACTGACAAGTTCGAACAACTAGAGCTGAAACAAGATGACATTATCAACAGTGATAATAGCGGTAACGCTAACGTTAACGTGATCAACTTTGAAGCATATAAAGATATTCCGGTGGAGGCAAGCGGGTCGGATATACCGAAACCGGTGTCTAGTTTTGCTGAGATCGATTTGGGTGAAGCTTTGAACGAGAACATTAAGAGGTGCAAGTACGTGAAGCCCATGCCTGTACAGCGCCACGCAATACCTATAGCTATTGCTGGGCGGGACTTGATGGCGTGTGCGCAGACGGGGTCGGGAAAAACGGCTGCTTTTTGTTTGCCGATAATCTGCGGGATTTTGAGGGACCGGTCTGGGTCTAAGCAGTCGAGGCCAGGTCGTGGCGGGATCAGGGTTGCGTACCCGACTGCTCTTATTTTGTCTCCTACTAGAGAGTTGTCTTGTCAGGTTGTTTTAGCCTTTCACTCCTGAGTTTTGTGTTGCATTTTGGGTTTTTCTTTATTAATTTTCTTTTGATGGTTTTAGATACACGAGGAGGTAACGAAGTTTGCTTCCAAGACTGGACTCAAAACTGTGGTTGCATATGGAGGGACACCTATTGCTCAACAGGTTTACGGTGTCTTATATTGTACATCAATTATTTTTGTCATGTTATCATTGCCAGTTTGCCAAGGTGACCGTACTTGTTTAAGCTTGTTTAGCTTTTTCTTTGTATATTAATTGCTATTAGTTAAAAAGGAGTTGCATGCTAGTCCTCTTGATTGTGGAGTATAAAATATGAGTACGGAAATGAACACCAAAAAAGAAAATTGATATGAATAATATGTTTATGTTATGTTGTGCATTCTAAAAGGGGGGATCTTTATACTTTTTCGGCCTCATATAGAAGTCTTGAAGGCGATTGATCTTTTTGTGGTCCATGAATTTCCTTTGTTTAAGCCATCATTATTATGAATTCATGAGTATGTTCTTTCACTTCTATTTAAGCTATGATTAATCCTTTTCCCTTTGTGAAACTAGTGAATCTTCTATCTTGTTGTTGCTGTTTGCATTTGCACTGTGTTGTTAATGCCTTTATATCTTTGGAATGACTCATTTGTTCTGGGATCAGAAAGATTCTTTGAATATATTGTTGTTGATGTCTTTTTAATTGAACTCCTCATAATGCAGTTACGCAATTTGGAGAAAGGTGTTGACATCTTAGTTGCTACACCTGGACGCCTGGTAGATATGATTGAAAGAGCAAGAGTTTCTCTTAAAATGGTTAAGCATCTGGCCTTAGATGAGGCTGACAGAATGTTGGACATGGGATTTGAGCAGCAGATTAGGAAGATTGTCGAGCAGATGGACATGCCTCCCCCAGGATCAAGGCAGACTCTGCTTTTCAGTGCTACATTTCCAGATGAGATACAGGTTAATTCACTCTTGCTTTTTAGTTGTGCCATGCCATTCGGCACTCAATTAGTCAAATGTAGTATCTTTTACAAACATTGAAGCACATAAGCAGGATGTAAGATGATTTTCCCCAGGATGGCAGAAAATAGTAGCTTTTAGTTTGCATTAACTAAAAGAATTTTACTCATTTCATATATTGTTGATGTGCCTATAAGTATATTTGCAATATGTGGGTAGGCCGATCAAATGGTTTGGGATAATTTTTAGTCATTTTCTTTTCTTAATTGATAAAATAAATTGAGAATAATTTTGCTGCGAAATTGTTTTGATATGGTCATTTTTTTTGGTTGTTGTTTGATTACCGCATGCTGTTTGCTTGGTTTTCCATCTTATTAATTAAAGTCTTTTCTATAGAGGTAAATAGTGACGTAGTGTACATGAATTACATAAGCTCTGTCTTGAGATTTGAGATACAGTTGTTTCAAATGTAGCTTTATGCCTTGCAGGCTATAAGTTGGGGAGCTAAATGCATTTCTACCGTGACAATTAAAGTTAATTGTTTAGAAATTTAATAGTTACATCCCATTAGCATGACTTCTTACTGGATACACTCACATAATCCTTTGTTTTTGCGTTGTAGAGACTTGCATCTGATTTTCTTTCCAATTACATATTTCTGACTGTTGGAAAAGTTGGTTCGAGCACTGATTTGATTGCCCAAAGAGTTGAATTAGTTCAGGACATGGACAAGAAAAGTCATCTCATGAGTCTTCTGTATACCCAAAAGACAAATGGATTTCACGGCAAGGTATTTTTGCTCATCTGCTTGTACAAAGGACAGGGCCTTTATTATAGCAATTGCATAAGTGTTGTTTTGGCTTATAACCTCTTTTTAGTATATCCAAGTTTCTTGCATAATAAAGTAGAACTTAATTATTATTATTATTTTTTTACTTGAGCTTAATTTTATGAATTTTCTGAAATGCTGTTCCCACTAATTGTGTAATGCAGCCTGCCTTAACACTAGTTTTTGTGGAAACAAAGAGAGGAGCAGATGCATTAGAACATTGGTTGTCCATGAATGGTTTCCCAGCAGTAGCAATACATGGTGACAAAGTGCAAAGGGTTAGCACTTCTTCGTGTTTCTCTACTTTTTGAGATTTCATTTTCAACCAAATATGAGCTCCATGCATTTGAATTTAAAGTCCTGCTATAAAAGTACTCTTGGTTTGCTAACTGGTGTTATTGTGTTTAAAGATTCTTTATGTTAATATATAGTATGGTACTGCACTAAGTTTGAATATTTACTTTTGGGGAAGTAGAAAATTTCCACGTTTAGATTCCACATTGCTGGTTAACACATTTGTACTTGTTGGATTGATTAGAAGTTTTTCTTGTTCTGCTGGGATGGTAATAATTGCCTTTTCGCTAATATTAATTTACTTGTTAAATATGAAGGAGAGGGAGCGTGCACTGAGATCTTTCAAAAGTGGTGTCAGTCCAATATTGGTGGCAACAGACGTTGCTTCACGGGGCCTGGACGTTCCCAATGTTGCCCATGTCATCAACTTTGACTTGCCAAAAGACATTGATGACTATGTTCACAGGATAGGCCGCACAGGCCGTGCTGGCAATTCTGGTTTGGCAACTGCATTCTTCAGTGATAAGAACAGGCCATTGGCAAAGCCACTAGTTGAACTAATGCAGGAGGCAAAACAGGAAGTTCCATCATGGCTTAGCCAGTACGCGGAGAATTCTTTTGGTGGCAGTGGTCGTGCCAGCAGGAATGGTCGCAGCAACTTCGGTGGCTCCGACTTTCGAAGAAGTTTGCAAACTCGAGGTTATGATTCTTACCATTCAGGTACTTATGCGGACACGAAGTCTGTTGTTGATCATCACGTTGACGCTTACAGTGAAGTTGGTTATGCTGCTCACGCCAACTCTAATTATTACCCCAATGCTGCTACTGGGTATGCTGTTTCTGCAAATGCCGATAACAGAGGTCCGGCTCATCTGGATTCTTATGTTGGTGGGTCTCATGAATATGAATTCAGTCACGAATGCATCGTAGCTGGTGGGTGGGATGATTAGGCATGCATCAATCTCCAATAGTGGCTTCTTTTATCCTGATGAGTAGATAAATAGGATTTTAGATGAGTTCAAAATAGACAGCTGCTGAAGACCAACTTCAAGTTTTAAAAATAGTAGAATAGATAACTACAGCCATCACATTTTGCATCTTAGATGTATTTTTGGGAGCAATGAATATTTGATCAGTTATCATCCAACGATCGTGAATCATATATCTATTTGAGCAATATCAGATTTATAAAATTTATATTAAATTAACTTGTCATTGATTAACAATTATCAAATTATTAAATAGTTGTTAATTATACAACATTAATTAATAATTGAGCCATCAAGTAATATCTTAATTGAGATATAAATTTGTGTTTCAATTTTGTAAATTTAATATTATCAGAAAATTTTGTTTTATTGAATTCGTGAATTCTCAAACAATTAAGTTTTTATTTACTTGATAATTACTCTCATTGCAAAAAAATTATTTGTCATTTGCAAATTTTTATCGTAATAAAGTTTTTAAAAAATGCGGATCTACTTTTAGAATCTGTTGACAAATTCTACTTTTATTTTATTTTTAAAAAAATATATGTAGATTTGAGTTTGAGTCCGACCTAATTACTCTAAAAAGAAACCCTTGTCCACCAAGCCGGCCAACTTAAAAAGGGGTAAATCAATCAATCAATTTCAATTCTCAAACTTCTCCAGTGTAAAAGAAAAATCAAATAAACAAATCGACTCCCGTATAGCTTCGGCTTTGCTCTGCTCTGCTCTGCTTGCGTGTATCACCTTCACCTTCACCTTCGTCTAGAAGATAGAAGGCTGAGAGTCAAGGTTTTGATTTAAAGCCCAAAATGGAAGAAATTACAGAAGGAGTTAACAACATGAACTTGGTAGCAGATTCAATCAAGAAGAACCGGATTCAAGTATCTAACACCAAGAAACCCCTCTTTTTCTACGTTAATCTCGCAAAGGTTTGAGTTTTATTTCTCTACAGATGTGTTTTATACTTCGAAAACAAAAGCAGTTCTTTTTTTTTTTGGGGTTTTGGATATTCTGTCCAATTCGTTCGATTGGTCTTGTTAATAAGATTAGTGCTTTTTCTTTTCATTTCGGATAAACGAGCTATTAATGAGAAAAACGGATTTTGAAATTAAAATTTGTTTGTGTTTTTCTAGAGTTTTCTTTTGACACCTTAGGATGGTTTAGGGTTTTACTTCCATTTGGGGATCTAGGTTTTATGTCGATGATGAGTTGTGCACCTATTTTAGTGTTTGATAGGTTTAGATTTTGTGTTCTACTATTGAAACATTTGAACTTTATAGTTTGTTCATAGTGCTCTTGTTCTGTAAAATTTTTGTTTGCAGAGGTATATGCAGCAGTACAATGAGGTGGAGCTATCTGCCCTTGGAATGGGTATTCCCTCCATTTTAAGGCTACTTTGTTCATCTCTTTATTTAGTGAAATTCCTCCATTTTCTTGTCTGCTCTTTTGTGCATTGCTCTTTTACTCTTCAACTATGATTTTACATCCGTCTTGCATTCTTCAATTTCATATGATGTCTTATCATTTACATTTCTCAATACTCTTTCCTAAATTTTGTTGAAAAAGTTGTGTTTCCAGTGATGCCCATGCCATTTACGGGCATAAATTAGCCAATATTTTGTAGTCTAGATTTTTCTGACCTAAATCCTTCAAGTGATGTTCTGTTTCCTGGTTATATCCGCAGCTATTGCCACAGTCGTCACCATTGCAGAAATTCTGAAAAACAATGGTTTGGCTGTTGAGAAGAGTAAGTCTTCTAATTCCCATTTATTATACATCTTTTATCCCAACCACCACTTCTTGATATCAGTAGTAACTATTATTCACTCTTTGCAGAGATCATGACCTCAACTGTTGATATGAAGGATGAATTTAGAGGGCGGCCTGTCCAGAAAGCCAAGGTAAATGATGCAATATCTGTTTTTCCTTCCTTTTGATTACTGCTTACTTCATGGGCTACTACATATAGTACATGCCCCATGAAAGTCTGCTCTGAAAAGCCTTTCATTTTCACACCTTGCAAGATGGAGGTATATTCAATTTTCTATAGAAACAAAAATTCTATTTTTTCTCTTTTGCAGACTAGTCAACTTTTCATAGTGATTTCGAAGAATTGAGTTTTTCACTTTCTGGATTATTCTACATATATACATGATATTTGTAGTTCTGCCATTGGTTATGTTGTCTTCCCTCTCACTCTGTTCGTGTTTCTAATTGTCTAATTGTTTAAGTCATTCGAATATATGTGATACCGAGTTTTCGATCTAATATCACCTTGGAAGCTGATATTATGTGGTTGTAATTTTCCTATTCAAGATTGAAATCTGGCTCCAGAAGACTGCGAACTTTGATGAACTGATGGCTGCTGCTGCCGCCGCTGCTGCTGCTGAGGATGTTGGTGATGATGAAGAACAGGGTTGAAACGAGTTTATTTATTTGTATCTGGTTTGGTTGGTTTTAATGCACTAACACTGCTGAAGGAACTTAACTAATCCCCTTCTTTCATTATGGGGGCATCTTAGGCTTTGGGTCCTGGTTGGTTTGGTAACTGTGAGTTTTATATTGAGAACATAGAAGCACCATATGTTTACTATTAGAATTCAATTTTATTAACTGATTTTTTATTCTAACTTTTTTATCTCCAATTTTGCTAAGCACATTCAATGTGATTGTGTTATGGTACCTCCAATATCCAGTGAAAGACAAGCTTGTTTCAATCCTTGTTGTGTGTTATTTTTTATTCATTATAGGTATATTATTCTTGGTTTATATTGGTTTGGTATTAAGAATGCTAGATCATCTTCCTGCTTTTTAGTTTGGGAAGTTGACCGTTAACATGGTCCTCGGCTCTCCAAGTGATTGTTTAGTTGGAACATTTTGCTTTTTTGGCCCATTGGTGATAAGTCGTGTCTTGGTGAGCATGCTTTCTTAAATTTCACTTGCATCCTGTTATAGTTTTACATCTATATCCTCAGGGTGGTTGTTTTCAGCTGTATTTTGTTGGAGATCGATGTTATTGGTTTTATCAGCATTTGTTATATAGCCTGTCTCCAGGTGAACCAAATTCATTTTGTGGCCCTTTACTAAAATTTTAATCGGACCCACACAGTTTAAAGTCTGCTCATCGAGTCTCTTTGCTAGAAGTTTAGAATATATAAAAATGGGTTTAGAAGATTTTCGATTTCGCTGCAAGAATCGCTATTTCAATTATCTCATAATTCATTATATTTTAATGAAAATGTACCATATTGCAATCAAGTAGACTTGTTTTCTTTATTGACTATGAATGCTTAAGGTTTTTCTTAGAGGTGGGCAAAAAGAATTGATTCAAATCGAATTGGTCGGTTCTGTTTAGGGGTCATTTTTTATTCGGTTTTATTTATTTAGAACGATCGATTCAATTCTAAAATAGTTTGGTTCGGTTTAAAATTAAAAATATACACTTAAGATAATTTTAGAAAAATGGAGAATCAAACTAAATTAAATTGAATTGAGTAGGTGTGATGTTGATTTATAGTATTTAAACTGGTCACTTCTGTTTAGTCCAGAATGAAACTGAAATTGAATTTGCCCATCCTGTTTCTTGGAGTAATTATAAAGTTGATCATTGTTTCGAGTTTTTCCTTTTTAGTTAAAGATATTATAGTTTCAATTCTAAGGGAGTTATTTTACAAACTTTTTAAGGATATTTTTTAAATGGTATTTTAAATTAATATGATAAGTAATTATTGGGTGATGAAATGAAATAATTTATAAAATAATTTTTATATCATTTTATCATTTAATAATTATTTAATATATTATTTATAATAAAAAATTTAAAATATTATTTAAGAAGTTTAATAATAATAATAAAGATAATGACATTTTTGTTTCATGAGTTTGACTTAATTCTCAAATTTATTTCACAAGTTTTAAAACATTTAATTTTATCTTAATTCGTTAGTGAGATTCTGTTAAATTTAACTAAAAATCTCTTTTAATTGTATATTGATAAATTTGTCCTTAATTATTATGTTAATTAAAAATAGTAATGTGAATACATTATACAATGTACACGTGTCAGTTATTAATTAGCTACTAAAAATAAAACGACACGTGTCACGCTTTAATAGGTTTAAAATTTAATATCCATTAAAAATTTATTATATAATTAAAATAAATAAAAGTGAACTACTAAAATCGACGACTGCCGTTGTCGGATTACGGTAATGAAAATAGGCAAAATTTATGTAATTGGATTTTATTTTTTTATATTTACACAATGACGGAATCATTTTTATCAAAAGAAAATAAGAATGTGGTCAAAAAATAGATCGAAAATAGGGGGAGGGTGGCGGCCACCGTTGTTCACTTTTAACACATTTACGATACTTCGTTGACAAAAAAAAAATCATACCATTTCGTAGATCGCAAAATTTTGAGTCCAATGATGTCAATTTTAACTCAAATTGCAATTATTCATTAGCAGCCGGTCGGCTACTGACAACAGCGGCAACTACTTTTTTTTATTTATTTTATTATTTAAGTGACAAATCAATAATTGACACGTGGATAAAATTGTGTAGAGTAACTATTTTGCCCCTTTAGTATTAAAATTAACAAAATCTTATTAACAAATTAAAATTAAATTAAATTTTTTAAAATTAAAAATTATGTAAAAATTGTGAAATAAAAATATCCTTATCTCATAATAAACATGTCAATTTCTAAACCCTTAATTGACATTAAACTTTTGAAACCTTTGTCAAATATTGTTATTATAATTATTTTAAACGTTATTAATAAAAAAACTAAAATACATATTTTTATAAATAAAAAAAACAAAACAAAAGTGGATTGAGTTTGATTTTAGATTATAATTTTACAAAAGTACATAACAAAATGCAGATTATGAGAAGACACGTAGAAAGACACCCAAAAAAATCTACCATGATCCTATGTTGCGTGTGGGTAAGCTTTTAACAAATCTATCACCTTCTTCACTATTCTGCCATAGGCATCGGTGCGAAGATGTAAAAGATTAGGGTGGTAAAATATGGTTTTGGAAGTGGGTTTTACTCGATTTGAATTTTTTTAATAAATTTAAAATTTAGGTTTAATTTGTATTTTTTTTTCAAATATTTAGGTTAAATTTAAAATTTTAAGATATTTATTTTGTAAATAATTATTAAATTAATATATATTAAAAATAAGAATTTTATGAGTTAATTTATGATTTTAATAAAAATAAATAAATAAAATTTGAATTTAGGTCCAACTTTTCGAGTTTTACAAAAACTTGAATTGGATTCGAGTTCAAATTTTTTTGAATTTAAATTTTTTTACCATCCTTAATAAAGATTTAATGATAAGAATAGATTCACACTTTACTTAGAATCCAAGATGAATTATGTATAAATGTAGAATCTTGTGCTTTTATACTCCGTATCTTAAATAAAAATAATACAATTTGTAAACCGGATATAAATAAAGTCATGTGTCTTTATTCATAATATGCAAAATAGCAAGACTTAGTGCCTTCATTAAATTGTATATATGTTATTTCGTAACCAAATATACATGTGATTGTCTAAGAGTATGAAAATACAAAATGTGTTAACTCATGTAGAATGCTTGTTGTGGCCCAAACCTTAAAATTTAGAGATATTGTACTACACGAATTTATATGATAACTTGAGAAAAATAGAAAAAAGAGTTAGTTTACAGCTTAAAAAGTGAACATAAAATTAAAAATAATATATATATATATTCTATATTATAATAGTAACAACAACAACAATAATTATTATAAAACTATATGAAATATATTTATAAAAATATTTACTATATAAAATAGTCATAAATTTGTGTATTGTATAAACACGAAATGTGTAATAAATTTTAAACTATCTTAAAATTTGTTATAAAGCTAAATTTATATATACAACATAACATTGGGAACATAATATGTATTACAGACGTATTAAAAAATATACCAAACTTATATATGGAAATGTTGGTCTCACTTAGCAAAATATTCTCACATACAAATAAAACCGGAGATTTGCTTTCATCTGATGAAATTATTATATTGCTCAGGTAAAGCAATTAAATTTATTTTCAAAGTAAATTAAACTAAAAGTGTTGAATTGAAAAAAATAATTTTTCAGACCAATAAATTTTGAATTTGTTTGGTTGCGCAAACAGATCTTCAGCCTTGTTTAAATTGGGCTATGATCTATAGTTTCTTGGACTTTGGTCAACCAATCCTCCACAAATGCACGTTATAGTCTCGTTGGTGGTTTTGGCGAAGGCCATTCGATGCTAAAATTAGCCCCTAATAAGTGCGTTGAGAGAAAGATAAAAGAGAAAGAATGTGTAGAGTCTCTAGAATTCGACTTTGTTCTTTGTTATCCTTCATTTTTATATAGCATCGTTTCCTGACAATTTAAGGGCAAGTATCCAGGCCATTACTTCCTTGATCGTTAGCGTAATTTGGAGAATTTGCCTCCCAAGATAGGAGGTGTTTCCTTTCGAGATGGTGTGGGCTGTCAGCTATGATGACTTACCTTATGATAATGCGCTTTAACCTTCCTTTTAGGACTTTAGGGCTGTCTCATGAATCAAATGATCGGGTTGCTCGGGGTGTTTGAAGCATGAGTTGCTCGAAATATTTGAAATTCTGAGCAGGTGAAACTTATATATAGGTTGGGGTTGTCTCATTATTCATATGAATGAGTAACTCAGAATATTCGAAGTACGAGTAGCTTTGGATGTCTAGGATCCCAAGTGGGTTGGAATCATTATAATGGTAATTGCTGCAGTCGTGTACCAATCGGGATATTTGAAATCTTGAGCGGGTCGAAACCTTTAAGTTGTAATTCTGGTACATAGCCTGGGTAGGTTCTGGTTGGAGATCTCCTCGAGAGGTAAGACTGGGGTTAGTAAGGTGACGTCTATACTGACCTGTGTGTTTGATGACTTAGGCCTTTCGGCTTGTCTTTTAGGTAGCACTATCTATCTTCGACCCAATGGGCCTAAGGAATTTCTAAGAGGAACAAAAGAAAATGGTACAAATTTGATGGTTTAAAAATTATTGCTATATTGTTAGAGTTTATACTTATGTGTCATTCTTATTTATATGAATATTTGATATTTATACTATTAAATCGCTAATTACATTAATTATATGGTATAATATTTTTAATGCTACAGACATTGTATGATCTGAAGATGTTCAGATCTAGTTTAAAAGAATTTAGATCACGACTAAGAGTTTCTAACACTGAGAATTATAATTGTTTAAAAGTTAGCAGGTTATAAGAATCAGTGAAATCTAAGGAGTTAGAACCTTATTTGTAACGGGATAAAGACTTGAGGGTATACTAGTAATAATATAATTGTAATATTTGCAATAAGGTGTTAGGAAATGTCATTATGAAAGTATGTTCTCAAATATTATGTTCTTGATCTATTTTCACCGATGCAGGTTTATCGGCGAATCTCATTTATATAGTCAATGTATGTCTATATCTGTAAGGTACAAATAGTTGTCCCTAACTGACTATGAGCTTAGAGCTCGTATAGGCATACATGTATTCAATAAGGACTGAGTATCGAATAGACTCATAAGGAGTTAATAGACATCATATGTAAGTCGTCAATGAAATGTCATCTCGAGTTGAATAGTATTGGTGGTCCTTTGACCTGAGCACCATTGTGGGCTTATTAGTGATTCATCATACTTAGGTTCCACAAACGTCAAAGACATTTCATAGTCTGACCGTTGCGTGTCACTGGGTATGATTCTACACTCATGGAGTCTGGTGTGCGTAGATATGAGATCCGTTAGCTCACATAGGGAGTTAATATATCTGATGCTTCGAGATTGTACTTAAAAAAGTCTTATGGTTATAAACAAAAAATTCAAGAAATGAGTTTTTCACAGGGTTAAACAATATAGTAAAGACGTTTGCGTATATTATTCATCGAGATATAAATTTGGAGATAAGTTCATGGATGAGCTTATAGGGATTTAACGGTGTTAATCTATGTCCCCACATCTATGATATTAATGACAAAAAGACTATACGTAAGTGCTATGACCTTAACTTGTATGGTCTAACGCGCTAATTTGTAATATTCGTGACGTGTACATGGGGCATTGATCACGGACTCATGGAATTGTTCCATTTGATGAATTGGGCATGGACCAAGAGAGTCTTGCAATATGAAATGTACTCGTTGTGCACTGGAATAACGTACCAGATTGAATAGTTCAATTCAGTAGAATCCAACAGAACCGAATAATTATTTTGGAAACCCTCAGAATGTATGCATGTCAGTACTTAAGAGTTAAGTATATGAATTAGTTAACAGTTGTTATTGACCAATTAATTAATGACATGTGGTGCATAGAGCCTTTGGTTAAGTTTACTCAAGTGTGTGGTTAGGTGAAGCCTACTCTAAGTTAGCTTGGTAACCAAGTAAAGTGCTTAAGGGTAATTTTACATATTTAATTAACAAAATTTCTATATATTTTTTTTAATAATTAAATAATTAATAGCTTAACTTTGGTTAAATAATTAACTAAGGTTAAATAAATTAAATATTTAAATATTATTTACTTTTTTAAAAAGTAAACTAACCTAATTATGGTTAACAATTAACTTAGGTTAAGTTAATTAAATATTTAAATATTAAATACTTGTTGGACAAGTATATTAACCTAATTAGAGTTACGAGTTAGCTTGAGCTAAATTAATCTAAACCTAAGTTAAGTGTTAATTATGGCTTAACTAAATTAATTGTTAATTTGGTGAGATATATACGTGTAATTAAAACAAAAAAAAAATTAATAGTTTTGCTTTATTTGGTCAGCCATATTGAGAAAGAAAATAAGAAGAAATTGTTTCTTTTGCTTTGAATTCAATAGTTTAATTCACTGTTTATCATCTTCTCCAATATACCTTAGCTATTAAAAACATTACAAATTTATTTTATTGATCAAGTATTGATCAAGGGTAAAACAAATAAATTTAGGGTTTAAAGTGTTAAACCAGTGCTAAATTCAAAGCTACTATTCTAGATAGTCAAGTCCACCATAATTGATTGCTAGAACCGTTAACCGATTACACTTCAGGAGTACTCAAACAGCTCTTTAATCTAAAGGCTGCAAGGTGAAAATTCTCAAATCATTTTAATGTGATTAGAGTGCTTAAATTGTGTTTTATTAATTATTTGAGTTTCCGCTGCGTATATGTATATATTTGATATGTATATATGAATAATGGACACAAATACCATATGTATACACTCGGTTTAATCGGCACCCAACATATATAACATCATAAAAGTATAATTATTCTAAAATAAATATTTATGTATTTAACATAATTATAAAATATACTTTAATAAAATTTAAAATTATTTTTAAATAAAATTAATCCACATCAATATTTATTTATCTAAAAATAAATCATAGATAGAAAAAATATGAAAATGTATAATTAAATCAACAAACTGTAATAATATGTATGTATGTATGTATCTATGAAGAATGGGAAGAAAAATGCAAATTTTATAATTAAAGTGCACAATGAAAGCTAAATATTAGTATAACCCGAACAAAATGCTTACATACATATTTCTTTAATATGTATTACATCAAATGTAATATAAAACGGAAGTACAAAAGATACGCCTCAACAAGTGTTTCAATTGTAAATCTATAATCCTCAAGAACGGAGCTCATAAAATGAGTGTCACTTGAATAATTCTAGGCTAAAATTGAAGGTGAAATTTGTTATTCTAGAATGTTATTGGTAGCTATAGAATTTGTATTTTTACTTGATTCTCTTAAGCTTTCATTAATTTCTTTCTCTTAACACTCACAACCCTCTACTGTTCAAATTCAGCTGAACATCCATCTCCACCAAACGTTTTGCATAATGAGATGGCATTAAGGTATAAGTGTAACATTTAGCAAAAGCCATAAAATTACATGCTTTATATGTTGTCAAATGCTTAACAATTAAGGATGCTTATGCGTCAACATTTTGGTTAAGTTTAAGGACAAATGTACCTATTTTCTTAAGCCACCAACTTACATGCTTTTAGTTATCTTTTACATTATACAAAAATAAATTAAAATAAATATAAAAAGTCAATAAATAAAGTACTAAACCAATTACTTTACTTAGCCATGACACGCGATAAATTCTAATGCTTAGAATTTGACATGTGTCATTTTTGATACGTGATAAAAATTGAACCCTGTTATACGAAAAATAAATCTCGGATCAAAATCTTCGACCATAAAATTTTTTAATCAAAATAATAATTATGAGATAATTATTATTTATACAAATCTGACTAGTCATTAATTGACTAATTGCTACCATGGTGCTTAGCGAGTAAACTTCATATTATGAGAGTCCTTAGATTCACATCTATTTGTCATATAAAACATTTTTATAAGTTTGTGAACTCTGCTCACCTATATATCATAGCTAATACAAGATGGTGCATTGAACTATACAAATTAAGACTATACATATTTATATAATTCCTATGTTACTTATATATTAGAAGAGAAGAGATATATATCTATATTGTCAAGTCTTTATCCGCTTGACCATGAACTTATTTATAGATTTATATCTAAAAAAATAACATCTGAAAACTATTTTCGAATGTTGTTTCACTTTATAGAAATTATTTTCAAGGCAATACTTTTGACCAAAAGACTTTTTAAAATACAATCTCGAAGTATTAGGATATATAACCAACTATATGAGCTGACAGATTCCATATCTATGCACACTAGTCTCCATAAAGCATCGAATCATATCTAACAACACTTAAATGTTAGGCCATAAAAGATTTATAACATGTATGAAATCTAAATATGATATATTACTCATAAGGTCACCGTAGCGCTTAGGTTTAAGGACTATAAATACTACTCAATTTGAAAAAAATATCTATTGAAGACTATATGAAATATCTATTAGATGTTTTTGTGAGTCTGTTCAGTGTCATGACCTTACTTAACACTCGTATGTCTATACGAATTTTTACTAAACTCACAGTTTACTATGATTAATCGTCTAAACAATCTAATTACAGAACCTTCTATGAATTAGAGCAAAGACCTGATAGTGACGTAGTTACAAGAAATTACAAATAACACTAAGTATAGATCTATAATATATGAAAAAAAACAAGATTAATACTATATTATAAATAATAATTTATAAAAATATATATTATATAACAATATCTATTTATAAAAATGAGTTAATTTTAAGCTGATTTTTGAAATTGAAACTTACTAATTTCTGGTACTCTTTTTAAATTAAAGAGTATAAAAACTATATCTTTAGAATCTATACGTATAATAAATATTAAAATATAAATACCTAAAATCGTTATCAGCTAAACACCACGATTAATTCTAACTAGCCAAACAAAATTTCCTTTTATTATTATTTTTTTTTCTAATTTTCTCGAATTCATGTTTTCTCTCTTTTGCTTCTCTTTCTCGACTTAACAACTTGCCAAAAGAAGTAAAACGTTGCTTCTATTTATAATGAAGCTCGTCGCCCCCGTTAGCCAATCAGTGAAGCACCCATTATTCCCATTGCTTTAACACGTGCCAGGACTACTAACATTTTCCTTAAACATGCCAAGTATCTTTTCAAAAAAATAAAAAACTTTTGCCAATTATGGCTCACATCACGAAGCCACGGGAGCATGATCTGGAATGGAAGACTCGCCAAAATGTCCTGCTTCAAAGGCCGACTACTATGTTAATGGGTATATTCCTTCTTCCAAAATAATATTACTGAGCACCTTCATATCTTGTGACCTATAACTGTAATGAAAAACAAGCAGCCACTACAAGTAATCATCTTTTAACAGAGATACTCCAACGAAATCCAAAATTAATAAACATGAAAATCCCAAGTCAAGAATTTGGTAAGCTGCTGTATTATGCCATAACTTAGTGTTCTTCCCGGAAACCGAACAGAACTCAGAACTATCAATTCTCATTTGAAAACGAAAGCGTCGGGGCTCTTCCAGTGAATTATAAGCTCTCCTCTGACTGCTCCTACGACTGCTCAGCTTCCGCAAAGATGAATTTCATTGGCAATTTATAGTAAGATTTTCTTTGTAGAATGATCATTCAGAAATAATACAAATTTCAGCAAAGAAAGTTCTCTTATTTTTCAAGTTTTCGGTATTCTTTAGAATCAACGAAATTTGAAGCTTTTCTGGTATTCAAAATGAATCAATAGATTATAGGAGGTTCATGTTCATTCTAGGACCGTTGCGTCAGTTGATACCAGAGCTGTGTATTTACCTATGTGCTAAATACACTTTCTGAGCCAAGAAATACTGCATCCGCCAAAAGAAAGAATTCCAAATAATAAAAAAAAAGAGAACAGAAAACGCATAAAAAGAAAGAGCTATCGTGACAATCACCGCCATCGCCTGAAGTCATCGTCATCACCACTGCCACCGCATCAGTTGCCGTTTACGTCGATCGAACCCCCTAATCAACTCAGACATCGCCGACTGATCAAACCCCACCAGCCTCACCGCCTTCCGTCACCAACATCACGCGAACGGCAAAAACTGCCACGTGACTTGCCGCCATTCCACCTCTCTTTTGCAGCTATTCAAGGCCTCCACAAGCTCAGAAAACACCGCCCATTCCAGCCCCAACCATCGCCGCTGCCAAAAAAGACCAAATCAACGCCGAACCGCCACAAAAACCTAAACTCCACCGCCTTGATCCATCGCGTTTGCTGTGTGTCTAGCCACACTACCACCGCAGTTCAACTCCTCATCGTCAGTTCTCTAAGACTCGACCCTCTCCGCTCCGTTAACGGCCACCATTCGCCGAAAATTTGAAATCCTAATTTAGGTTCATTGCTATTTTATCCTTTGGTGGTTTTTAGTTATTTTTATTTTAAAATTAAAAAGAAAGAGTGAATTTTTTTAAAAAAAAGTGGACATTTTTTATATTGAAATTATAATGTCAAATATTAAGGTTAATTTTAATGAATTAAAAGGTATTTGAACATTCGCATTGATATTTATTACGGATGTCAAGTTATGCATTTTAATTTGATATTTTTATAATATAAACTAAGTTATAGTCTTGATATACTTTTTATTTTTTTGCGTAGTAGAAAATCATAACTTACACCATAAAAAAGAACACATAAGATCAACACATTAATAAATATAAATAAAACAAATCAATGAACAATACACAAGATATACGTGATTCGGTCTAAAATTATCTACGTCTACGGAGGATCCATGATCCAACTTTTTATTATTGATATAGATCACTAAGTATTTTCTTACACCATCAATGATCTCATAAGACCCCTTAGTATTTTTCATAGAGTCCTTTAAGTATCTACCATTGATCACCATAACTCCCTAAGACCTCCTAATATCTCCTCATAAGAGGTTTTTACATGAAATATAAGAATAACCCGAACATCTAAGCCAAAAGAATCTATAGTGTTTCTTTTGTTCACTTAAGAACCAAAAGGAAACACTCTCCAAAAGTTACACCCTAGTACATCACACACTTAGTGCCTACCTAACTCCTTTATTTTCTCTTATAGTTACATCTTAAAACATTAGATGCTTGATCTGAACAAAGAGTTTATAAGTGTTTATATAGAGTATATTTCGTGCCTACTAACCCTATTCTTTGTTGGAGTAAAAGTCCACTTGTTTTAAAAGTTCAAAACTTTTTAAAACTTGAAATTCGGATAAAAAATGACACTGTGTCGCATTTGGAGCTGCAGCGCTCGCCATGTCACGGCCATCGCTACAGCACTGGGGACCTAGCATCGCGACACTCAGCCGTGGTGGCGCCTATGCTCGTTTTCCTCGCTTTCTTCGCTTCTTCGAATTCTGTTTCGCTTCCTTCTTCGTGTCGCACAAGTTTTAGACTTATTGTGACTCTTCACTTTGGTATTCATTTTAATTCTTGTCTAATCAAAATTGTTGAATCACTAATTTTTTAATAATATCAATTTCTCCCACTCCAATTATTAATTTTGATCAACTGCTCATATTTAACAAATTTTTTGCAATTGAGAGGTATAAGAGTTTGAGAAACAAGTTTTGTTTGTCATCAATTATTTCAAGTCGGCGCATGAATATGTTATGAAGATTTTGTTGGATAAGTTAATGATCGAGGAATTTGTTTTCTGTTATTGGAGTGATGAGATGGATGTTGTGACTAAGATTGAAAAGTTTAAAGTTTATAGTCTATATCGACATATTATTTTAAAATTTTATTTTAGTGTATGCGAAGAATAGTTTAAAGATGTTTTCAAAGGTCAAGCTTTTAATTCTATTTTGCGGAGATTCAATGATTGTCGAGCAGATGAAAATTTGAGGACAAATTTTTTCAATGAGAGGAATGGTGTAGCACGCCAAGGCTAAAGATGACAACATTTGATAAAATTTTATTATAATTACAACTCTATCAATATTAAATAAAACTTTTGATTTTTTTCAATTTTTCATAGACTCAAGATTACACTATTTGTTTTGCGACTATATTAGGATAGAGATATTTATTTCTAATTAAGACTTAATTCTTTCATTGGCTATTTATAATAAGACTTTCTTTGTAGAATGATCATTCAAAATTAATAAAAATTTCAACAGAGAAAGTATTTTCTTATTTTTTTGAGTTTTTGGTATTTTTTAGAATCAACGAAATTTAAAGCTTATTTTTTTATATTCAAAGCGAATCAACAAATTATAGAAAGTTCATTCAACGTCGGCTGTGTCACCTTTTCTCTGGCCTCCGATGCCTCATCTAACACCAGTTGTGGGATCTTATCAATCGTAAAGCTTGGTTCAGGCACTGACACATGCTTTGTGTGCTAGTTAATAAATGGAAGTTTTGTATTATTTTCAAAAGAATTTGCAGGGTTTGGCGAAATCCCAGCCAAGTCCAGCTTCCCAATACTTGCAGAGAAGCCGTTTGTGAAGCTGATACTCTGTTGAGAACAGCATCCAAGCTTAATACCTGAACTAGAGAACACAATATCTTTGTTATTATGTTGACCAACCTGTAAACTTGCTTTCCCCATCATAAAGGAAAGCCGCCTGAAACAGAGCTATTGTCTTCTCGTTTCTTGTATAAACAGAAACTCCCGTGTATAATATGATGTATGATGAAAAAAAAAAAAAGTTGGTTTCACGCTAATGGGAAATAAAAGGAATAAATTTTGGTTGATGGGTATGGAACAAGGGGGCTAAAGAACGAATATTTGGCGAATATGAACAAATGTACCTATTGAGAAAATAAAAGTATCAGAGATATTGTATAAACTGGGTTTAACAGATGGGTTACGTGAACATTATATTGCAAGAGACTTCCAAAAGGCGCCCTTTGTGGGAAAGAGAAGTCACAATTTCGCATGTGCCTTTGGATGGTGCACACCCTTCTTTAACCCGCCCTTAAAAAAAACCCTAGCAATTAATATTCAAAAAACAAATCCAGCTATGGGAGAGCGAATGTTGGACTTTGAGGAGCAGACGGTAAAAGTTGGCCAAATGAACTACAATTTAAGCTTTCGTAGCACATATTCTTTTAAATTCAAAGCCTTAATCATGCTTTATTTGATTTCTAAGCCGTAACATAACAAAGGCATTTAAGCCCGTTCCCTTCGCAAAAGTTCGGACCCAAATCAATTATTGGATGCCTAAACTTGTTTCCTGACAAAGATGTGTTGATTTATTTTCATCAGAAATTGTGTGAATCGAAAAATCGTCAACATTTACAAGTGCAAGATTATCCATTCCTTTTGTCTCAATTTCTCCCACGATCGCAGCTGGTGCCACAAGATTCGAAAAAAATTGATATTTCTGATTCTTAATGGAAATGTTTGATTATCGAGAGGACTATTTTATTCTAGGCCACATGTAAAAAGCTGTAAAGTTCATTTAGCAAATCTCGTGAATACCCCATAAGCTTTCGAGGTCTGCAGATAACGTCATTGATTTCGCAAATATAATTTAAATGAAGCGAATTATAAGCTCTGCAATGAAATACGTAATAAATCTCATATAGTAATACTTGTTCCGTTCCAAAATAACATATTTGTAGAATGTAGCCAAAAACTCCACAAGCTCACTACAGTGATCAGTATCTATTGACCAATGACTTTATTTAGCCTTTCCTTTCTTAGAAGATCCCTTCTTTGCAGACTTCTTGTTCAGTGTCTTCTTGGGTTTCAGCTTGCTTGAAGTTGATGAACTCCTCTCCTGTTCATTTCTCTTATGTTTCTGTTTCTTCTCTCTCTTCACGTTGTACATGGTAACAGCCTATTTTCCAGTCAAGACGAGTTTCAACGGTGAGTATATTTCCACTTTTAAGTCCAAGTTAAACATCAGAACATTAAAAAACAGCTCCAAAATACCTTATCAACATTAAGAATCTCATGGGAATGCTTAGAGATTAGCTTGTTCAGGACTTTGTCAGTCTGCTCCTTCTCTCTGGAGCCCATCCCAGTCCCTTCCACCACTGGTAGGAACTGAATGAAAACAAAGAGAAAAATAGAATAATACAAGCAATTTTCCTTGTGGCATTTCAGAAATGATGGTGTTGAAGCATTTGCATGACAAGGCTAAGTATACAAACCTTCCGATGCTTTCCTTGGTTTTTGGGAGGCTTTTCTCCAGGCAACTTCTTGTCAAATTTACCACCACTTGCTGTTGAAGTTGCAGCTATTCCAGCCACATCCCCTAGTTCGTGTTTTGTCATTTTTTTAGGTGCAGCCTGGGTTCCTGTAATGGGCAAAGCTGTGGCAGCTAGTTGAACGTGACTGCAGAGAAGGGTTCCCTCAGATTTTGTTCACAATACTGGTGAAATGTATTAAGATGCAGCTACTAAAAACAGCCTAAATGCTAGCATTTTCCCCTTGCATTCAAAAAGCAAAAGGAAAAATAATATATAAGAAATGTACTAAAATTGCCCCAAAGTTTAATGACCTGCAATAAAAGCACTATTGAAGTCCAAGGACATGAGAGGAATGCTTAAATAAGCCACAATTCACAACCTACTAGTTCATTTAACTCAGTATCATTCTTCCTATCCAAACCATCCTACTCCACGACCCTCAAAAAAGATCCAAGTTGAATGCAATCCAAGGCAATCATCACCATATAATAATTATCTTATCAATTCAACAGCAATTTAAGAAGCTACAGACTAAACATGTCTTATGGTACAGAATGCAGGAAAAACGATTACTTACATGTGAAGGTTATTGAGGATTGAGATGAAATAGGCCAGAACTAAAAGTGAACATCAAGAAGCCACTGAGCCTAGACAGGTAAGCCCTTACCAACATACAATTGGAAGCTTGGATTTGTTAAGTCATTGTCTTATGCTTACACTTAGTCACTAACTGCTATGAATGCCCATAGGTCTCCCAAATTTGTTTATTTATTTCTTTATTCATTAGAATTTAGATATCTAATTTCATTTGTTATAATTAATAACTAATTGCTTGTTGCCCCATCAATGAAATAAGAAGGATCATTTCTTTGGGAAGAACCAATCAAAGTGAAACCAATTACAGAATGGACTTGTACTATAATCAACAAAATATATCTACTGTTGATGAAAGATGCAAAGGGGCTTGATGCATTAACATGCAAAAGTATGATGTATGAATTTGTATGACATAAGAAACCTTAACAAGAAATTAAAGATCCAACCTTGGCAAAGCACCAACTTTGGCTGCTTGTTTCAAGTTCTGTAACTGATTCTTCTCTTGCTTTTCAACTCGTTTCTTCTTTTCTTCTTTTCTCCTAGCAAAAGGATCCTCTCCTGGCTCTGAAAAGATACGATCCTAACTCATATAAGTCATTTCATAAAAGGATAAATTGGTGAGATATGATCTTCACATACAATTGCAAAGACATATAAGTCATTTCATTAAAAGGATAGATGGTTAGATATTATCTTCACATATAATTCCAAAGACAATCAAATATATTTCGGTATGCAGCATCTCGGTACCTTTTTTTACACACATATGAAACATATAATGCAACGATGGTTAGTTCAACTACTTACCATCAGTCATCTTGGCCTCAATGATTGGTACATCATTATCATCATTAACACGATCATATCCATAGCGACGTTTCCAAGTACCAGTTTGCTCATCCCATGCAATCTTGTCTTTCTTACGCTTCTTTATTCCTGCAAGATATCTCAAAACCTTTTTCATTGATAATAGACACCTCAATCCATACAATCAAACAAATGAAGCATAAGTAAGGAGAAACCAAGATGCAACCCAAATTCAAATCAATTCAATTGATCACATCAAGGCCAAACTTCGAGATCCCCCTAATTTAGATTGTCATAAAACAGATAAAACATTTTTTCTTAGAAAAAATAAAGCCCATGTATGCTGCACATGATTAAAGATAACATACCTCTCTTCTCGGCAAACACTTCCCATTTGGTAGGAGGTTTAGGCCTTGGTAACTGAAAAATAAACAATAACTGAGTTTGCACACTGAACATACAGAATAAGAAAACATCGCTCCAAAGATTAAGCTCTATGAAGTCTATCTCACCACAAAGAATAAGGTCTATGAAGTGCAGATAGATAGACAATCACTTGCAGTGGTCACACTTACACAAATCTAAAGGAAAACAACATGGCCAAGGGAAGCAATGCATTTTTCATAAACTATTGAACTTATTATTAACAAAACTCAAGAATGAGAAAGTTTTCTTCATATAATATTCATTTCAAAATACTTGTAAACCTCCACCTTTAAAACATCAGAATTATGAGTAGGGACAAGTATCAAATTTTGACCCCTCATATTTTAATAAATGGTGCTCTTTGTTTGAAAAAAATCCTGTTTAGTGGATAAGTACACAAAGACACACCTTTAATTCTAAGGAAAAACAGCCAAGGAGATGAGTACTTCAACCGACATTAGAAAAGTTAAACACCAACAAGAGTAATTAGGGGACACGCATCAAAATTGTTTTCGAAGGAATTAAGTTTCCAATTTCTGACATCCTTTCTTCCTATTAACCAAACTAATTCTTTTTACAGAAACCCATTCCAGCAAAAGCTTATAGTACATGAGAGCTAAAAAAGCATAATCAAGTATGTCATTTTATGAACCCAAAAAAGAAAAACAGATGCAAATCAGTAACTTTCAGCAATAGCAATTCAAGATACTACTAATTATAAGCCATCCTCTCAGCCAATTGTGTTAAAGTTTCCACTTCCACCAAAACCCAAGTGTGAAAGGATAAAGTATTGGCTACACTGTCAAGCCCAAGTACATAAAATTGATAAATTACAAGTGTTAGAAAATGAATAGAAGGTATTGCTTACATGCTTCGATCTAGGCAATTTTGTTGTAGGTGGAGGCAACTTGACAATGGGTCCATCTACATCTTCAGTTGAAGGCAAGTTAAAAAGACGATCTGCAATTGCTTGAACCAACTCCGTGCCCTCCTGTAGACATTCCTTTACTAGTTCCTCCCTAAGGATATCAAGAGTTTTACATAAATTCAAATCAAATCTCCTCACCAAAAAAAAAAAAAAATTCAAGATACTAACAAATATATTTTAACATCAGAAAGCATAAGCAAACTGAAAAATCACATCATCAGATTACAGTTTGCAGTCTGTTTATTAGAGTGTTATTCTCAAAAATGGAAATAGAAATTTCTCACAATCTTAGAGTAGCTAATAAGCTTGGACAAGATGCAAAAAGTAAGTTAGTTCATCATGGATATGAAAACAGGAGCTTCCCTAACCTCAAAAACATTAAAAAAAAAGTTAATTCCACAAAGGACCCTGACTATATATAACCAAAACATATCAAAAGCCTAGACACATAACTTCAGCTCAGGTAGCACTATAGCCATAAATCAAACACAACAAGTAGAAAAAAGAAAAATGGGACAAACACAATCCAATATCAGTGATATAACAAAAAAAAATGTATTAAAAAAATAGAAAGGATAGAAAGCAAACCTTGAAGGTGGGATAGATGGGAAGTGATGACATGGGTTGAAAGCCAATAGATTGCCGAGGTCCACTTCGTACGGGCTTTCCCTCTCCATTACTTGAGCAGGTTCGAGCTATCAGGGTTTATGTATCTATTTAAACGATGGTGCCCGGAAGCGGTAGTGTTCTAAATTTTGACGGCGTCGTTTTTCTGGACAGTTTGCTTCTCAATTTATTTGGTGCCCTATAATTCTATTGAAGCAGAGTGGTGCGCAATTACGAAAATACCCACTGAGTCTTGCTTGTCTAGTCCTACAATTTTGTTGACCCCCGACACTGCACAAAAATATCCAAGTACCCAAACACGCCCCAATAAATAAGCTGAAATCTATTTTAACTCGTAAGGATGGCAATCCTATTGATACTCCTCTTCCTTTTCCCCAACCAGAAACCAAATCCTCAATCTCAGAACCCCCCAAAATCAAATTTCGATTTCAGATCCATTTTCAATTCTACCATGATTGACTGTCGGCAGTAGATTAGAATTAGGGTTTGTGTTATCATAATTTTTTTTCAGGTTATTCAATTTTTACAGCATGGATGGGAACAAAGACGACGCCTTGAAATGTTTCAAAATCGGCAAAGACGCGCTTGAATCAGGCGATCGAGCGCGTGCACTCAAATTCCTGAACAAAGCTCGACGGCTCGATCCCTTGCTCCTCGTTGACGACCTCATCTCATCCATCGAATCTGAACGCGACGCAAACCCTAACGGCCCGCCGGTAGAGCCAAATTCTTCGAAGCCGTCGCCCGATCAACCGACGCTCCGACAGCGGGGCCCATCTGCGGGCGCGTCGTCAGCATCAATACCCACTGCAACGTACAGCGAAGAACAAATCGCGATCGTTAGACAGGTTAAAAAAAAGAAAGATTATTACGACATTTTAGGGCTTGAAAAATCTTGTTCGGTCGAGGATGTACGGAAAGGATATCGGAAACTGTCGCTGAAGGTTCATCCCGACAAGAACAAAGCCCCCGGCGCCGAAGAAGCGTTTAAGTTAGTTTCGAAGGCGTTTCAGTGCTTGAGCAACGAAGAGAGTCGAAAAAAATACGATCTTGTGGGGTCAGAAGAACCCGTTTACCAGCCACGGACCAGCACTCGGTCTGCCCATGGATTTAACGGGTTCTATGATGCGGATATTGATGCGGAGGAGATTTTTAGGAACTTCTTTTTCGGTGGGATGCCGCCAGCTAGGAGAACTCAGTTCACGCATTTCAATTTCGGGCCAGGGACGGGCGCAAGAACGGCTGATAATGCTTCTGATGGGTTTAATATACGTGCGTTGATTCAGTTGTTGCCGGTGATTTTGATCATTCTGTTGCAGCTTTTGCCGTCTTCTGAGCCAGTTTATTCACTGTCGAGGTCGTATCCTTATGAGTACAAGTTTACGACTCAAAGAGAAGTGAATTATTATGTGAAGTCTAGCAAATTTGGGCAGGATTATCCGGTGAATAGCGCGGAGAGAGTGAGGCTTGAAAAGCAGGTTGAGAAGGATTATTTTACTATTATTGCGCAGAATTGTCGGTTAGAGATTCAGCGTCAGCAGTGGGGTTTTATAAAGGAGACTCCTCATTGTGACATGTGGCGGAAGTTTCAGGAAGTTCCAGGATACGCAGCTTGATGGCTTGAACTGAGGTATTTAGTCGTAGTAGTCAATTTGTTTTCATTGTTCCTGAATTAAAATGATATAAAAATTGTGTTTGTTTGGTCTTATATGTTGATTAAGCTTTAATAAATTAGTTGCTCCGTTTGAACATGTGACTAATGATAAGCATGCAAATTTAAGGTAGATTTGCTGTTTGAAGAGTGGTCTTATATGTCAAGGTATAGTGTATGTTTCTGTGTGTAATGGAGTCCTTTTCTGTCTGCTTGTAGAGTTGTATTTTGAGATTGTGCAGCATTTTGTTTAATCCGCTGATTATCTAGAGTCATTTATGTAAAGCAACTTTAATTGAATTACAATAACATGTTTATTTTTCAAATAATGGAAGGAATGCATATCAGGGAATCCAGTCACTGAAATAATGAAGCAAACAGTCTAGTCTGAGTTTTGTAACATCAGTTTTAACTTCCAAATGGAAAGCTGTCTCTTCTGTCGTGCTATAGGTCAGAGTTGGGATGAATCTTGCATACTTAGAGAACCGATCTACCACAACAAGGATAGACCCGTATTCTCCCACCTTAGTGTCACGCCCCAAATATTCTCAAGCAATTACTCGAACATTTGGCGCGCGACAGAACCACCAAGGGAGGACTTAGTCCATTTTGGGTTAAATGGGCTAGAGCTTCTAGAAGGCCCATGGAGTTGGGTTGAGGCCACATTAATGTGGTAGGTGGGAGAATAATCTAGAAAAGGCATATTCCTTTGGATATACTTTTGGTAGTTGGCATCTTTTGGAATATTCCTTAGCATATTCTCCTCTTTAGATTTGGACCCTTGGATTAGAGTTAATCCTAGTCGTCCATTGTATATAGCTTTAGCTATAAATAGGTGGTGTTCTCATTTGAGAAACCATCCTCCAAATTGTAGAAATACTCTTAGCTTGTAAGTGTATAGCTTTGTAATCTCTCTTTAGTAATAAAATCCGAGAGCATTCTCTCAAACACTTGGTGTGCTTCTTCTTCATCTCTTTCTTTGGTTATTGGGGTCTTGTAGGCTGCTTAGCACTAGCAAGTGTCTAAGGCCGCACGGTTTCGAGAAATCGGGTCGTGACAAGTGGTATCAAAGCGGGTTCAAAGAAGATGGTGAAGGAAGTTGTTGGAACATCGGGGATTACTCAAGGGAAGGGTAGAGACCCCAAAGCTAGGAGACATGAGAGTATTTCGCCAGAAAAGTTCGTTGATCCGAACCATGATCTAGGAGACATGGTTATGAGGCTCGGTGGTGTTGTGAGCAAGGCAACAAATCGCCCTGGGGAGTTGGAGGAGCAAGTCCAGAATGTCGAGGTGGGCCTCGATACTCAAGGTGACGAGCTGCGCTCCCTCATCGAAAGCTCCATTGACGAGCATGCTGTCAAGCAACGGGACTGAATCAAGGCTTTTCAGGAGAAGGTCTACAACACCATGGACAAAGTTCAAGCCCAAGTAGAAGAGCTACGAAAGGGGTTTGAAGGTGTCAAGGAGGATGTGGTGTTGTGCAAGCGAGCGGTCGCTAATGGCGTAGCTACTCAAACTGCGGTGGCTGCACCGAGGGTCGAGGCCCCTAAACCGAAGGAGTTTAGCGGCAGACGGGATGCCAAGGAGCTTGACAACTTCTTTTGGCAAATGGAGAGGTATTTCGGCGCTATGGGCGTGCGGGATGAACACAAGGTAAGTACCGCAACTTTATACCTTTTCGATCATGCAATTCTGTGGTGGCGTAGGAAAAGCGAGGAGATTCTCAAGGGTACCTGCACCATAGACACATGGGAAGAATTGCAACCGGAGTTAAAACGCCAATTCTATCCGGAGAATGTGGCGCACGACGCTCGCAAGCGGTTGAAGGAGTTGAAACAAACGAAGTCCATTGGGGAGTACGTAGAGGAGTACTCTTTGTTGATGCTGCAAATCCGCAACATGACCGAGGACTTGTTGTTCAATTTCCTGGACGGGTTACAATCCTGGGCAGCCAATGAGTTGAAGCGGCGTGGAGTGCAGAATATATCTGACGCCCTTACAATGGCGGAGACGCTCATGGATTACCGCAAGGGGGATTCGGGAAAGTCCAGAAATTCTAAACCCAATCACAGTAAGGGTGGGGAAGCCAAGGAGTTTCAGCCTCCGGAGAGCAAGGAGGAGAAAGGCAAACCGCCCAAGTGGAAGGAGCAGAAACGCAACGGCCATAGAGGTAATGGTTCGAAGTCTAACTGTTTTCTCTGCGATGAGGATCATTGGGTGAAGGACTGTCCGAAAAAGAAGGCTTTCAATGCAATGTATGAGGCACAAGAGGAGGGCGGACAGAGCCGTATGGGTTGTATGCAGCTGGTCAATTCCCTCAAAGCCAAGCGGCGTGCCGATGCGCCAACGGGGACGGCGCTCATGTACATTGAAGCCTATGTCAATTGCATTAAGACTCAAGTGTTGGTTGATACGGGGGCTACGCATAACTTCATTAGGCGTGCGGAAGCGGAACGCTTGGGCCTTTATGTAGAAAAGGGAGAGGGGGATACCTCAAGTCCGTGAATGCAAGAGCCAAGCGCTAGATGGGGTGGTTCGTGGAGCTGAAATTCACCTTGGCAAATGGCACGGTGAGGTAAACTTCTCGGTAGCACCTCTCGATGATTTTGATGTGGTGCTAGGTATGGAGTTCTTACGGCAGTACAATGTGGTGTTACTTCCTCAACACAACTATATGTGTATTTTGGAAGGAGGGCCTCGAATGATTCCGACGGTAGACATGCCCAAGGGTGGGCGATCCAAGCCAAACGCCAAGGTCCTTTCCGCAATGCAACTAAGGGTAGATGCTGGGCGCAAAGGAGGGTTACATTCAGCCTCAACAACGGGGGTGGATGATGCGGCAAATGGGGGCAAGGATGAATTACCGAAAGTTGTTGCAGAAGTGCTCGGGGAGCACAATGGGGTCAAGCCTACTGCCATACCGGAAGAACCGCCTTCAAGAGATGTAATTGAGGGCAAGTTGGAGCTTGAGATTACGCTTCCAACTATGGGGTTGACGCCTCCATCGGAGATGGGAGAGCTGCAGGGGCAGCTTGAGGAGTTGTTGGATGCGGGTGTCATCCAAAAGTCTAAGGTGTCACATGATGTGCAGTTTCAGCACAAGGAGTGGGTTGAAGACAAGCAGCGGCATGTCAAGCATAGTGCGGGGGACTTGGTGATGGAGACGATACTTCCATCACAACGCAAGTCAGCACGCCCACTTCACAAGGGCCTTGATCGTGGGGACGAGGGGCCAAGGTTGATTGCCAAGAGAGTTGGCAACATCTCGCATAAGGTGGAGTTACCTTTGAGACAGCGACAGTGGCGACATCAGGTGCATTCCGCAAGCTGTTGGAAGCAGTACTGTGGAGGTACGGGAGATGCAGAATTTGAGCCACACAACTGGGAACCTTTGGGGATTTCCACACACCATGACAAAGGGGAGCAACTTAGGACGAGTCTTGAGTACTTTGTCGAGTGGAAAGGTTTGCCGGATGGGAGAGCACGCTTGGGACACGAGAGCGCACAGCTAGAGTTTGCAGAACGGGGTGCGCAAGTTCCAGCGAAGACGCGACGAGGGCGTTGCGTGAATTTGGTGGGGGAGAATGTCACGCCCCAAATATTCTCAAGCAATTACTCAAACATTTGGCGCGCGATAGAACCACCAAGGGAGGACTTAGTCCATTTTGGGTTAAATGGGCTAGAGCTTCTAGAAGGCCCATGGAGTTGGGTTGAGGCCACATTAATGTGGTAGGTGGGAGAATAATCTAGAAAAAGCATATTCCTTTGGATATACTTTTGGTAGTTGGCATCTTTTGGAATATTCCTTAGCATATTCTCCTCTTTAGATTTGGACCCTTGGATTAGAGTTAATCCTAGCCGTCCATTGTATATAGCTTTAGCTATAAATAGGTGGTGTTCTCATTTGAGAAACCATCCTCCAAATTGTAGAAATACTCTTAGCTTGTAAGTGTATAGCTTTGTAATTTCTCTTTAGTAATAAAATCCGAGAGCATTCTCTCAAACACTTGGTGTGCTTCTTC
Organism: Ailanthus altissimus; assembly: GCA_946807835.1. Lineage (NCBI taxonomy): Eukaryota > Viridiplantae > Streptophyta > Magnoliopsida > Sapindales > Simaroubaceae > Ailanthus > Ailanthus altissimus. The sequence continues at coordinate 28,729,553 of OX327689.1, forward strand.
TTCATCTCTTTCTTTGGTTATTGGGGTCTTGTAGGCTGCTTAGCACTAGCAAGTGTCTAAGGCCGCACGGTTTCGAGAAATCGGGTCGTGACATTAGGCAATCCTGAGATTCAGTCCATGGAGACGCTCTCCCAGGGTCTTTAGGGCACTGATAAGGTTTCCAGTAGCCCAATAGGTTTATCCCGTTCCACCTTGTCTTGTTGGTAAATGAGGCATGTCTTGATTTAGTAAATCACATTGTCATGCATGCTCAGCCAGTAATATCCCCTTTTAAGCAAGGCCAACATGCGATGCCAGCCAGTTTGGCCAGCCCATAGAGTGTCATGGCACTCTCTTATGAGTTCCCTTCTCAGCCCATCAGTCTTTAGTACATACAAGCAGCTCCATGTATGGGTTTTATAACATCAGTTTTAACTTCCAAATGAACATTTCTGTGAAAAATTTTTCTCAACCAATTAATTAATTCATCTTCAAAAACTTTCTTAATATTACTCTTAGGGAAATTGCACATCTTTCTTGGCTAGTGAATATGTATGAATCATCGTGTACAGTCTGTAGTTTAAGAAATCATTCATTTTATCAAAATGCCTTCATTTGCATACTAATTTCTTGAATAATTATTGATCCAACCATTGACTTACGAGTCAATCATTCTTTTCTTGCCTTTTGTGTCATAGATTTTGCACTTAAAGTGGTTGTTATGATGCCTTAGTTGAATAGGTATTGCTGTTTGACTTCTGCTGGAGGTGGAGGGATTTACAATGGCTAAAAACTTTTAATGAAAATGATTTTTTGTTAATGTTGACCTGAAAAAATGGTTTCTCAGAAACAAAACTTGGGCCTCGTCCTGATGGAGGTGACTAGCACGGGCTAGGACTTACTCTTTGCTACTAGCTACGAAAAACTTGCAAAAACATAGACACAAGCTCGATGACAATCTTGTCGGGGTGGGTTTCGGCGAAGACACTCCGATGCTTTAATCAGAAAGGGTTTGTGTTTTCTTATGAGAGGTTGGTCAGAATCGAAATGAATGGAGAAAATGTGCCTAAAAAAAAGAAAAGAAACCTCTTTCTTCTTGGGCGATTTGTTCCTCTATTTTTCTGGGAATCATCCTCTTCAATATCTTTTTTTTTTCCTTCTTATAGCGTTGGCATTTTGAGGGCCTTTTGGGTTTTTCGTTCCTGCTGTGCTTTTGACTTGCGCTGAATATCCTGCTGCTGCGCTTTTGACACACGTCAAATATCCTTCTGCTATGCCTTTGACACACGCCAAATATCTTTCTGCAGATCTCCCGACCTTGCTTCCACTGCATATGGGGTACCCTTCTAATGCGTTAAGCATATTTCTTAGGTTTGTCTTTACTGGTGGTTTTGGTTAAGTGTACGGCTAGATTTAAGTGGCTCGGGTCAGATTTTTGGTGACAGCTCTCCCATCGGCTCAGTTGTGATCTGTGACCTTCTTAAGAGCAGGCCTTCTATTGATTGCACTATTGGCTCGTCCAGTAGATAGTCAACCTGATTTCTTTGCTAACTGTGCAGGCATCGGGACGAATTGATTTGATTGGTACGTAGGCAAGGACCGTGGTTGTATTCGGGTGGGCCTGGCCAAATAGGTGTTTCTAATTATCAATAAGGTATTTTTGAGTCTAAGCTCGTTCTTTGATGTCCAACTCTGTCGAGACCAAGCCTGTTGGCCATTACCCTGGGCTTGTCTTCGGATTGAACTTGTTCCTCAATCAATAGTGGTCCTCGAGGAGAGCTATTCTTGTAGAAAACATCTGACTAGGCCCTTGGGGGCCGGCCTTTGTTGGGCTTGGAGGCCTTAGGCCCAAAAGGGGGATTTTCTGGGGGAACAGTTAACAAGTTTGTTTGTGACTAATTTAAATACATAAAGACCTGTGTCATGGCTTGTAACTTCCTTTTTTGGCACTGCTTATTTGGTGCTACTTATTCAACATTTCTCTCTTTGAAGATCAAGTAGAGATTCTGAATTGACACAAGAGATTAGGGATTATAGTAGTGATTTTGGAGTTACAATGATCAATGTGACTCTTTTCTATGCCCTGTGCACCTTTAGTTCGGAAATCTCTGCTACAAATTATTGGTGTCTTACGCATGCACCGGGTTTTTCATAGAAATACTTGTGAACTCTGGCTTTGAATAGCGGCTGCAATTTGCATGAGTATGGATGCCTCCTGCTGAAGTTGCAAAATTAATATTTACACATATTAATTCTGTAGTATAATTTTTTTTCTTTCTTTGATAACCTCTGCTTTTATGTATATGAACTAATGGTGTTTTCAGATTTACTCAGTACACAATGATTCATTTACAATTTACATGCTCGTCTCTGTCTTATTAGACATAATAGCCCTTTTTTTTTTGGTTGACAAGCTTGAGATGATAAGTGGTTTACTTGGATCAGCTTCTATTGGCGCACTTTTTATCTTACCTCAAATTGTGGCAACTTCTGTTGTTTTTATTGGCAAAGATTTTGTCTCCTCCAATCTAGCATCAACGGCTAAATTTAATAGTCCTCCTTTCAACAACTTAATTTACATTTCCCAAAAAAAAAAAACTCAATTTGGAGCCTGTTATCCTTTCCTTAACCATTCCACGCTCCCTTCAGTTGCGCCACCACAATAGCGAATTTAGCACCGCTAACATGCAGCAGTTTGTATCTTTCCCCTAAAAAAAAAGAAAATTTCATAAGTATTTAAAATTGAGGGGTTTTAATTATTTTAGTATTATTTCAACTCTTTAACTCCCGTATAGCTAATGACTTAAAAAAACAGATAAAGACATACTTTTACTATTTTAACAGTATTGCTACGGTATATAGTATTTGCTACAATAATTTTTAAATTTTAATTTAATTTTGTTATTTTATAATTAATGTATTTATAATTTTATTTTATTATGTGTGACATAATTAATTTATATTATTTATTTAAAATCATATTTATTCAAATTCAAATTTGTATTTATTTATTAAAATTATATTTATTTAATTATATTATTTATTAATTATTTAATTTAATTATGTTATTATAAAATTTAAATAAATAATGTAGTTAAATTAAATTAAATTAAATAAATAATATAATTAATTTAAATAATTAACAAATAATATAATAAAAACAGTATAATTTTAATAAATAATATAAATTAATTATATTATACATTATAAAATAAAAATATTATAATAAATAATTAATAAAATTAAAAAAGAGAAAAGCGCCTATAGTTGGGTGTGATAATTTTTTGCTTCAATATTTTAATTTATTTTTTATAATTTTATTTTATTATATATGTCATAATTAATATATATTATTCACAAATATAATTTTAATAAAAATCTAAATTTAAGTTTGTATTTATTTATGAAAATTATTATTATTTTTTAATTTATTGTATTTATTTAGTTTAATTTAATTACATTAAATAATTATATTATTTATGTAATTTTTGTAGTAATAGGATTATAAATAAATAAATAATATAAAATAAATATAATTTTAATAAATGAAAAATATTTAATTTTGAATTTAAAACTACTGTAGTAAAATACTGTACACAAATATTATTTATGTAATATTATTTATAAACTACTGTAGTAATATTATTTATGTAATTTTGAATTTAAAAGATTAAAATAAATATAATTGTTTATTGTAGTGGATATTGTTAAAATAGTGAAAGGGTATTTTTATTTAAATTTGTTGTGTTTGACAAAATAAGTTAAGTTAAAATTTTGAATTGTAGTTAAATTAGTTAAGTGGCTTAAATTTTGACTATTTGTGTAAATTTTCCACAAAAAAAAAATCAATGGTGTTCTTGTTGTTGATGTGGACGAAGCTTTGTGGAAGCAGGGAGGGCTTAGTGATTTGGTGTATGGTGTTACTTGGGTTTTGGTATTCAAGCTTTGATTTGGTTTTTTATTTGCTTGGAAAACTGACGAGTAAATTGTATTAATTTTGCAGGATTGCACAAATGGTCTTGTGCGAATATGGGTTGTCTTGGAAGAGGCAAAATGTGCTATGGATTGGCTGTGAAAAGTGGGGCTGTTTATGTGTCAAAAAATTAAGACAAGGGAGATGTAGTATAACAAACTGCTAACTTTTGTAAAAGTAACCTTATGGATTGTTATAGATTTGCGATACGTGAAGGGCATTGATCGTGTTATCTTGGAGGAGCAAAAGTTTTAACTACGTAGGTAGTAGGATGCAGCTCTCCCCAATTTTATTCTATAGATATCTTGGAATGACGGTAACCTTATTTTATTACCATAGAGCTTCTTTGATGTTAATTAATTATCAACGGCAGCGGCTGATGCGTAAAGCTGGCTAAATGTCACGCGAATTGCTTTGTCTCAACTTGATGATGGTACAAAAACATTAACAAGGAGATTTTGAACCAGCCTAGCAAGGATTAACGTACGGATAGCAGCAAGCAAACAGTTCATCTAAAGCAACATACTACTATGGATAAATAAATATCTATCTATGTATGCCGAGGGCTTGTTTGCAAAATGGTACGCGATGCAATCTTCTTTTTGTTTTTAAAGAAAATCTTAGGTGATTGAGCCGGCATTGATATTTTCCCCCCTATCACTATGTACTGCAAGAAGAAAAATATAAGTAATAACTTAGTATAAATAGTTTCCTTTATGAAGACTTTCTACTTTTTTTTCTTCTATCGAGTTCTTTTCTTTAGGACTAATGGCACTGAAAGCGCTCTAAAGTTCCAACAAACAAACCTTGATAATAGGCTTTTCAGTCATGATGATTGTCGCCCATCCAACATAAGGCAGGAACCTGCAGACATCAAGAAGATCAAGTTTGTTAGGAGAATAATAGAGATCCACTGGAAATGGTAACGTTCAAGACTAACTGGTGAAGCTTACCTATGATTGGACTGATAAAGACGATAAAAGGCCAACAATGCAGTACGAAATCATTTGTTTTGACTGACAGCTATTCAAGGACTGAAACAACTTTATAAAATTTTATAATGTGTATGTATCAACCAAGTCAATTAGATATAATGAGTTAATCGGTAGATAACAACAATATACACTCAAATACATAGAGATTCCAACTTATGTCATCAAGCCAGAAACAAATAGAAAATTACCTCTAACAAGTTAATATGCAGCATTGCATATAAACTAAAACAAGTAACATAGACACCATGGATTATTTATATTTTATAACATGTATCATATTTGTTCTACTAGTTCGACATAGTAAGCATAGAAGTAAAGGAGTCCTTAGTAGGTGTCAGTTATACCCAACAGCTCTCCCCATGATATGTTGTCGTTTCAACCAAAACTGGCCTGGAGCATACAACATCCTATCATCAACATCATTGCTGTCTTCTGCTCAAAGCATTGAATCAGGATCAGAATATTAGTGCACTAAAATAATAATTAAATCATATATATATATATATATATATAAAAGCAAGCAAAGAAAATAAGAACTTAAGAGAATATATAGAAACATATCCGGTGAAGCATTTTGCAACTCCATGATGACATTAAGAAAACTATGTTTACTTTCTATATGTAAGAGTACATTGTTCAAACATTAAATACGCTTATATGCATCTATGTACTAGAGATTCATGTTTACAAAAGCTTTTAGTGCTTGGAAACACAAGAATGTTGAAATAAAATTTAGCAACTGCATAGTGGCAACAAGTAACTACCTAGAGATGAAAAATACAGTACCTTTTGTGAGGATATAAATTTCACCAGCCTGCTGTCATTCATGAACCTACCAAACAGTAACAGAATATATAAATACAAATTTGTTTAAATAACATCAGATAATACAGCAAGCAGCAGGAGCAACATGTAACTCATTTCAATATTTAAGTACAAATATTGATGATAGAATTTTATGACAGAAATACCATCAGAAGCATAAGTTACGGAAGTGTAATCTGACTGTACATAAACCTCCTTGGCTCTCTCTCCCTCCCTCGCCCTCTCACTCTCCCCAAACATGTTTCATATTTATAGAAGTACCAAAAGTCTTTAGTGGTTTGGGAAGGGCGACAATGCAGTTCTGCCATCATTGCTTGAAATCAAAATGAATTAGAAGTAACAAAAACGGGATTCAAAATATCCTGAAATCTGCAGGAGATTTCCATGGTAGATAGTCAACAATTTCCTAATAAGTTCACATCTCTTCCATTTGTGAGGCATGAAAAACTATGAAAACATTAAGCTTCCATTATTCTTACCTCAATCACTCGATGGACAATTGGAATATCACGACCCATAAAATATAGGAAAACATATGTTAGTAAAACATATAGATGTAGAACAAATGTTCAATACACATCCAGTAATTGTAATCTAGCTGTGAGTTAACCGATGGAAAAGAACTGAAGAAACAGTTCAAAGGTAAACAGATACATACTATTGACATAAAATGTGAGAGAAATTCGCTAGAGCAGCTTACCATGCGAACTTAAGTAGAAGAAAACATTGAACACTGAGATGAAGGATTTTATTAATCAAAAAGATTAAGAATGATAAAGCCATAAAGTAATGCTTACAAAAGTGAGATTTTATGCCCAGATATAAAGCAAAGTCCAAAGGTGCAAGTATGATAGAAATAAAATCTACATTAACAAATTTATTAATTTTGATCTGCTAAGCAAGTTTCGATAGCCAATAAAAGTATTTGGCCAGTTGAAATCAAAAGAAATGATTATTTTTCCAATTTGCTTAATGACCTATAAGTTATATCCACTTGATTCCAAATTTTGTGATAAAAGAAATAAAATATAAACCATAACCTCAAAAGGCATAATTCCCACCATATGAAATTGTTTAACATGCAGCATGAAATATAAACAGAATTGCACTGCAAATTACTCCTCCAATAGTCCTATATTTTCCCTCAAAAAACTCAAAGAGGAGAAGAAAAAGAAATCTTAAGTTCTTAGGAATCATGATATCACATAACAAAGAAGATTACTTTCCAGAACCAAGAAATCATCAAATTAAACGGTCAAACGTGAAAGGGAAACATATAAAAGACATAACTGATCATAAAACCGAAACTTAATGACGTCTATGTACAAACAATGATAACTGATATCAATCATATAAGGGGTGATAGAGTTGAACAAATAACATACTTGTACATTAAACACGACAATTTCTCGGGCACGAATGGGGTCCTCACTTATGTGCGGAAATAAAATGTCACCCTGCAGCATTAGTAATATCAGAATCAACAAATCAAAGGTAAACGTTGACATAAGTTGACTTTTTAACTTTCTGAAACAACTATTGATCGGATAATTAACAAACAAACAAACTCAAGCTTTGAAATCCAGGTTCCATGCTTTCAGAGAGCACGACTACGACTGGTCATTCACTTCCGGTTATACACATTAAGCCTTTCCATATCATCAATGCCGACGACGCAATCATATCTTAGAAGATAGTACAAACCAAAAGATAAATCATGAAATTAGGCAATGATAAAAAATTTGGTAAAAATACAGAAACAAAGAGCAGCAAATGAAAATTGTGTGGTAGCTAACAGAATTGTTACGACAAAGATCTAAGCAGTACTACTTTAGATTTATATATAGTTTATTAACTGAGGGGATTAATATATCAAGTAGCGAAATTAATTGGATACTATTTTGTTATTAAGCTAAATTTTTTACTTGAAACCAAAGTTTTTTAAGGGCAGAAAACAGGAATTATGAGAAAACGAAACCGTTTGAGAAGAATCTAATTAAGTTTAATTTTGAATCATAACTTCTTTCTGCAATGGAATAATAAGTAAAAATAGTAAGAATTCAAAGTAAATAATAAAGAATACAACACAATCACTTACGTGATTCGGTCAATTACTTATGTCCACAGTAGATCCAAGGATTCCAGTATCTCTTATTAACTCCCTAGAGAATTTATAAAGAAAACTCAATGAAGAACCCTAAAAGGATTTAATGTTTAGTGTACCCTTACTCTACCACGAATAATGAACATCCAAATAACGGTTCTATCCTAGTGCACACAAGCACTTAGTATCCACTCAGTTCTTCTATTTCTTAGAGTCTCTCTTAATGCTTGATTTCAATTTAAATGATTTACAAGCATTTATAGAGGTATTTTTTCGTGTCTACATGTTAATTCTTATTGGAGTTAGAGTCCATTTGTTTTAAAAGTCTAAAACTCAAAAATCTGTAGTAGAAACTAACTCTGCCCGTTCTGGCGCAAAGTTAGTCATGACCAACGCCTCAACATGCAATCTTAGGCGTCGCGCCCCTCAATCCTGTCACTAGTTTCACACTTTTTTTAATTTCTTTCACATCTTCGAATTTTATTTCACTTTTTTTTTTATATTTCACATGCTTTAAATTTTTTATGCATGTACCATATGTTTTAAATTTTTCGTGATTTTTTTTTAATAATTTTTTTAATTTTTACTTAAATAAAATTATTAAATTATAAAATTTCTAATAAAAATAAATCTTGCTTAAATAAAAACTCTCTTATGGTCGTGGACTTGACAGAGTCGATGCTCTCTCCAATCCAACCTATGCTTCTATTTGATTCCGAAATGTGTAAAGCGGAGCTCTCTCTATTGATTTGCGCCAAACTGAAATTTACAATTTGGTGGATTTGCTGTTTGTATTTCACTGTAAAGCGTGGCTCGTGTTTGACCATTTGTGACCATCTGAAGGACTCGTTGGCCTTGTACTTTGAATAGGACTTTGACATGTGTCCTTTTGGCCTTATAATTTCCCATTTAAGTACATAGCAAGATGTACGGAAATTTTGGGAAATTTTTAGAATTAACTCAAATTTTAAGCATATTATTCTTTTAACCCCAAATAAAATTCTTATTCTTCTCTAATCAAATAATTTAGAAATAAACATAATTGCTCTCATTAATATCTTTCTTTTCACATATAACACTCAACCATCCCCATTCTTAAAATAAATTGAAAACTTAAAAAAAAAAACCTCAAATCAACGGTATTGAAATCACCAAAATTAAGATAACCGACGACGACGTGACTAATATTTTTATAAATTTAAAATATAATACAATAATATAAAAAATGATTAATACGTGAAAATATATGATATTAATAACTTGTAAGAAAAAGTAGTACAATATGAATAGATTGCGCGAAAAAAAGCGTGAAAAGTGATCAAATTTTGAGAAAATTGTCCATTGGTAGGGACGAAGGAACGCTACGCGCAATGTTTATAGTTTGCACTCCAATTTAAGTGGCCTTTTATAGCACGCGCGAAGTTTATTATTATGGGTGAGATGTTTGTCATTGATCTAATCTAAAAGATTAATCTGTTAAGTAATGTTGTATATCCACCTTTATATACTCAAGACCCACTTAATTTTTATTCGATGCGAGACGTGACATTCTTCTTTACCCAATCACGTGACGCCCTCGTCACGGTGTGGCTCAAACTCAAGGACCAACTTGACCCGTCTTGCCCATCCCTCCGAAGATAGGGGATCCACTACCCACGTGGTAATCTCTATTGGGGTTCAAGACACCGGATTTTTAGGGCCTACTTGGCCTGTATTGCCCATCCCCTAGCGGTATATGAGACCCACATCCCATGTGACAATCTCTATTAGGGCGATTTTGAGGGCCCACATATGAATACAAATTTGAGTCTGCTCTGATATCACTTGTCATGGGCTGGGCGCTTGTCATTGACCTAAAAGACTAACCTGTTAGGTAATATTGCATACCTACCTTTATATACTTAAGACCTACTCAATTTCTATTCGATGTGGGATGTGACACCATACATGTCCAATGCTTACACGCTACGCAAATGTGTGAAAATAAATAAGTAATAATATTTTTTTGTTTTTTAATATTTTTATAATTATAGCCCATGACATTATTAATTAATTCATTAATTGTATTAAATTAAATGATTTATTATTTTATATTTATTTAGTTAATGCATTTAATTTAGATAAATTATTGTATTTATTTAATTTATTAAATAAATTATATATTTAGTAATAATTTGTTTAGTTAGAGTAATTAGTTGATTTATTAAGTAAAAATAGTAAAATGAATGAATTTATTTATTTATTTTTAAATTTTATTTATTTAATTTGTTTAATAATTTATGTTTGTTTAGTTAGTATATTGAATTTATGAAATTATTATGTATATTGATTTTTTATTTAATTTTTTTTAGTGAGTTTAATTTGTCTATTATGTTTTTATTTATTATTATATTGGTTACTTTAATTTGTTTTGTTATTTATTTTTACAAAAAGCATTATATATCAAAAGAATTTAAAATTTTGAACAATGAGTTATTGCAAGAGTCAACTACATCCTATTAAAAAATGTGGAGCTGAGACCTTATAAGACATAAGTTGACACTTAGTTAGATCGAACTATTTAGGGCGATATATATGAAAAGATTTTTTAAATATGTAAAATATTTTGTTTTCAAAAATTTTAATGTATGAGGTTTTATCAATACAAGCTCAAATTAGAAATTTACATGAATACATGTGAATTGTTTTTTAAATTTTGAATAAGTACATTTAATTTTTTTTGTAAGGAGTTTATATTAATAACAGGACTAAAGATAAAAGATTATCCATCGATTTAAGAGTTGACAAGAAAATTGGGTTATTGATTATTAGAAAAATACTTTAGTTAGAAAAAAGATGACATATGATGAGTTAGATAATTGATTTAGTGTATTGGACTTGCATCATGTAATTAATAAAAATACAAAAAAAATACATTTAATATATTTTCTTCATCGTGTTTCGATGCTATGTGATGAGCGTATATGAATTCAAATTTTTGTGTTAAGTATAATTGATGATTTATATGAGTTTAATAATACCCATGAGGCAACATTATGGGAAAAATTACATAAGACTCATTTAATACAACAACCTTGAAGAAGTTAGAGAAAATTAAAATAGCTCCCGCTAAAGATAATAAAGAGAAATATAATATATACGGGTTTTTTATATAACTTCCAAGTATATAGTTTTGTCAGTTCTTATTGAAGTTAATTTGTTGTTTTTATTATTTAAGATTTGAATGTACTAGATAATAACAGTCCATGGCAAGAGATTTATTCATTGAATTGATGAATGTTTCCCATGCATTTTGAATTAGCATATTAAGGTAATAAATGAGTTTTCAATAAGAATCTTGTATGTTTTTATTTCATATTATCATCTTTATATATGATATTATAATTTTTTTTTATTAGTAGTTAATAATTATGTGATAAATATAATTTTTTTTAAGTTTTAAAGATATATTGTAAGTTAATATCAAAAGAATATAAAACAAATAAGAGGTCGACACGTTGGTGGAAATTAGAAAATCTATCAAAGAGATATGTAAGGGATCTTGAATTCGGTCGTGGGTGATATTGATTTTTTAGCGTGGCTAGGATGAAGAATTTAAAGTGACAAATAGAAATAACATTCATTATAAATTAAACTATAAAATTTTAAAATAAGATTAAATAGTAACAAAACGACATATGACCATGACATTAAAATAAAATTAAAGTTATGCAAAAACAAATAATATTAAATAATAACAAAATACAACAATATTAAAATAAAATTTAAGTTATGCAAAAATAAATAATATTAAATAGTAACAAAATACAACAACAGATAACATCAATTAATCACGCGTGCTGCCCATTCACACATAATTATTGTGTTAATGGCAGCGCAGTTATTGCCTTCGGGTTGACGTGAAATTGATCGTCAAACTCTTGTCATATGAATCTTTATATTTTTTTATTATAAAAATAATATTACACATTTTAAATTTATATATCAAATAATGATGTGTCAAATAATCATTAAGTATAATGGATATATTTTAAAATTTTTACAATTTCATCACCAATAATTACTTAATACATCATTATTTAATATACAACTTGAGATTTGTAATATTATTTTTACTGTAAACCTTCGAGTTTCTTTATTTCTTACACACAATACACTTACAAAAATATCAAATCACAATCTAATTTTAATTTCGCATAAAATCTCAAATTTTGTTCAAAACCTTAACTTTATTATATTTAATTTCAACTTCAAATTATCATAATATATAATTAATAAATTAACATCCATGGTATAGAATTAAAACTTATAACATAATTTTGTTCAAAATGTGAAATTCGAACTTTATTTTTGTTGCCTTTACTATTCTCTCTGCCGGTGTCGCTTTGAAATGCTTTAATTTTAGTTAATGCTAACGAGTGCTTTAGATTTCAAACAAAATATAAGTGTTTGATTTTTAAAATTTTGAAGAATAATAATGAGATTTTCGAGTGTTGTAACGACAAAAGGAGAGAGAGAGAGAGAGAGATTATGAGGGCATTCTTTGTTAATTTTTTTTTAAGTATTTAGCTACGATAAATTAGAAATTTATTTTAGAGTTAAATTAGAAAAAAAAAATTGGCGTGAAAGTGAGTAAAAAGAGACAAAAAGTGAAAAATGAAGTGAAGAAAAATTCATTCACTTTTCAATTTTGTGGCTTCAATCTTTACTACTCTCTTATTCATTATTTATCACTTTCTCATTAATTTCAATCACATTCTTATTATTTGTACACGTACATTACAATAGTATCACTTTTCTCTCATTTTTTAAAATAAAAAAATACATATATATATATAAAAATATCGTGAAAAATGATAAAAATTAGTAAGAAATAATAAAAAGGAAATGCAACGACAATGTAACTAAATTTTTTATAAATAACTTTAAAATGACCAAACATTAAATTGAAAGATACGAAATAATGTGAAACAAAGCCATAAAATGGGGTTATTTACATGCTAAAACATACTTTAAATACACTTTTTACCTTGCATTCTAATAAATTCTCAAACCTAATATTTACTTTACATACTCTTAGAAATGTCAAAATAGTCATCTATTAAATTCAATCCAATTAAGTGTCTTCCTTTTTTTTTTATACACCCATAAACACATTCAATACACTCTAAACTAATTATTATTCTTAAAGCATAATTTCTCTAATCCCTTCTTTCAAAATTCGTCCAATAATTTATTTGACTCGAATTCTTAATCTCAAATTAAGAAGGTGCACTAATCAGTGTTTATTGTTAAGATAAACACTAAAGTGTAAATAAATCTTTTTTAAAATAAATATTTTTTTAAAGGTGAATTAGATGTATGTGGAGTTAAAAAACTAGAGCTTAAGATAGAATATTTGTATTTTAAGTGGGTGTGTTTAAATAAGTGTTAAGAGCAGTATATTTTTATTTGTACTTAATAGTAAATTACAATATGAGTATTTGTAATTAAAATATAGTTCTTAAGACCTTGTTTTAGGGTGCAAATAGTCTTACTCCATAATAAAAGGGAATAAAAGGGCGATATGAAATTCTCATCACTTTTTTTTTTGGATGAATTTAGTGTGACTTTTTCTTTGACTTCTAATCACATTCCTATTACTTCTCGTCCCAATTTTTCATTTTAAGTTAATTTATCATCATTGTTGCATAATTTCTCGTGATAAGAAAACAACAAAACACAACAACAACAAAAACAAAGTTGTTAAAAGTAATGAAAAAAGTGATTGAAAAATAATTACTGTGATAAAATATATATATATATATAAATTGTCCGTGTTTATGTTTTTAAGTTAATTATGTTATTTTGAATTCCATCACAAACTCCTAAAATAATGTGTTTCAAGGTTTTAATAAAATTTATAAATTATAATGAGTTGTGTTATAATTTTAAATAAAATAAATATTAATTCAATAATATTATACTTACATATTAATAAAAGTAACAATTACTTATAGGTGGTAATTATTAATTAATAACATATTAATTAAAATATAAAATATGTTTCTCAAATTTATTCAAATAACATTATTTATACTCAAAGCAGCCTTTATTCCATATTGAATCTCATCGCAATTCCCATACTTAATAAGGATGGGTATAAATTTTTTTAATCGACGAAATGCTTTGACATGCTCATTTGCATATCCACCTACCTATTTACATAAAACTTAAATAGTAAAAAAATTAATTTATAAATTTATATATATATATATATTAAAATATTTGTCTTTTTAACTTCTCCATTCCATTATATTACGTGCTAAGGAAACTCTAATAGTAACCGAGAAGATTAAAAAAAAAGTGGCATTCCAAAGCGAGTAAAAGAATAAAAGCAGCATATTTTCTTAAGTTAAGATTTAGAAACAAAAAAGTTTCTTTAAATAAATTTATAGAATAGAAATTACGTAAATTTATATTTATATTATTTAAAATAAACATATTTTATAAAAAGAAGGGAATATGAGTATGGGTACGGAGGAATATAAATCATATACTTTCTTTGAGTATAGAGCTCTTACTTTATATATTTATTAAAAAATGATATATTTTTTAAATAATATTTTAAAATTTTATTTTTTAAATAATATACTTCTCAATTATTAGATAATAAAATAAAATAATAAATAATTTTAAAATTTTTACTATTTTAATATTCAACTCATCTCCTAAAAAACTAAAATTCTAATAACTCAAAATCAACTGATTGAAAACGTGCTCTACACTAATCGGACAAAACTATTTGTCTGAAAATCGACTCCAATTCATTTGTCAAACACATCTAAATTCTGCAACAAAAACCTACCCATTTGAAAAACCATTGTCAATTACAAAACCCACATGCCAATTCCGACAAAAATTCACAAATATGAAATAACTAATCACGCACATAAAAAGACTTCATTTATCTTGTTGTTATTGCTACTGCTACATTGAACCAAATGGGGCGTTAAATTGACGAACGATGAAGAATTCAACGACAACAATGCAGCCTGCCGCAACGTGTATGCGTGCGGCCCGTTGGGATTTATCGGGGCGCACAATCGATTGCATGCAATTTTACAATTATAAGCCCCAATCGTATTTGAAAACGCAACAAATTCGACAAATTTAAACAAAATCCTTCACAAAATAAGAGCACTTACTGGCAGCGCAGACAATTAATAGTGGCTAACACTGGCATAAATGGAGTGCGGATGAAGCTAATGGTGTGACAACTGCAACCAACACAGAATGAGAGTTGGGAGCAACGATTTGTGTTGTTGAGATGAAGGTCTAGCGATCCGGAGAGACTGGGGCGGCAACCAACAGACGTCGATATCTGAACGAGCGGTGAATGAGGTGAGGTAGCAGGCAAAGGTTTGCTAAAAAAGATTTCACTTTACTTTTTATTGACTTGATAGTTGATGATCAAAGGTGGACGGGATTTCGGTTTCGGTCGAAATAGAATTTGATTTTTTTTTTTTATTGACAAAACTGAAATAACTAAACTGTATGCAATAAATTGAACCTGATCGAATTAATTTTCTTTTTTAAAATTCAATCCGGTTCAATTTTTATGGTTATGGAGCACCCCTTGATCTCTCCCTATCATTACCATTTTCAATTCCATAAGTGATTAATATGTGATTGATCAAGATGACAATATCTATTTTCCCCTTCTATCTAGCTAGTTTATGAAAGTACACTTTATGCAAAAGATTAGTAGCGAGTAAAGAAGCTATATTGCTGATCATTGAACGAATAAAAACCCATATTTCCACAACAATCATCATTTTGGCTATAAAAAAAAAGGATATATATAACTAAACCAAGATACTCTCATTTCCACAGGAAATTCCTAGTTAATAAAGTAAATTAGACTAGATTCACAATTTTGACTGACATTAAATAAATAAAACTAAGACATTCATGCTTGACCTTCAAAATCTCTAATTTAAAAAAAAAAAAAAATTATCAACAACTGCACTTCCAAGGACTGACCTATGTAGGGGTTTAAGAGGGCCATGGTTCGCGAACCCAATTTTTTTAAAAAAATTTAATTATAATTTTTTATAATTTGTATCTTTTAAAATAAGTATTTTTATGATTTGGCTCATTAAAATTTTAAGTTTGACATTAAAATGTTAATATAATTTTTAATTTTAACATTTAATTTTCATCACCTTAAATTTTGGTTCCGTCCTTGTGAACATGAGACCCGACAACCTGAATCATAAAAGTTAGGTGATTGAGAAAGAGATGAGCAACTTTGTGCTTTCCTTAAGCTTTCACACATCTTAGAGAGTGAGAGAGAGACGAGCAGTGTTGCTTGGCATCTGGCAGTCTTGTCTAAATGTTGAAGTCTCAATGGTTGTCTTCAAAATTTAGAGAGTGAGAGTGAGAGAGAGAGACAAATACTTCAATTTTTTAAATTGAGAGTTAGAGAGACGAAATAAAATTTTGGGGCTAAAATAAGGCAAAATACAATTTCAAATTAGGGTTTTTTAAAAGCAAAGCAAAATCTAACTGAGATTCTCTTTTTTCCTTTATTTTGTCTGTAGCTCCGCTTAGTAGAAAGTAAATGGAAATAGACAAAGCCTTTAATGGCTTCTTTAATCACTCATCCTGAGTGTAGATACTACATTCATTTCTTTCTTTGTGAGACTTAGTAGTAAAGTATACGTGACAAGGTAGAATGGAGACAAAAAACTTAGTCGAACTCTACAACTCATTAAATATATCGGGAGAAGAAGAGGATTTTGTAAGAATCTCAATCAACATGATTGAAAAAGGGAAGAAAGCTAATAAGGGCAGTCTGATTGCTAAAGTGCTAATAAACAAATCTATCAAGAAGGAAGCCTTCAAAGCTACAATGGTGTAGGTATGAAGACCAGTTGACAATGTCCACATTGAAAGTTTGGGTGGGAACATATTCTTATGTAATTTTGAGAATGAGATGGATTCTAGAAGTGTTTTATCATTGGAATTGTGGCATTTCAACAAGGCATTCATCGTCCTCAATAGAATGAAAGGTCTTAGTGACCTTAGTCATATAAAATTCCACCATACATCCTTCTAGGGTCAAATTCATAATGTGCTGGTCCTTTGTATGCAGAAGGATACTATCTGGATGTTGGTAGTAAGATAGGTGAGGTTGAAGATGTTGAGGTTGATGAGAAAGGATACTACACTAAAAAAATTTGCTAGAATCTGAATAAAAGTTGACATCACCAAACCTCTGAGAAGATTTGTGAAAGTGGGTGACCAAGAACTGCATGAAAAAAATACTCATGCCAATTTGATATGAAAAACTCCCAGATTTATGTTACTTTTGTGGCTGGATTGTCCACTCTCATCGGGAATGTTTGGAATATCAGTAAAAGAAAAGCAAAAAGACTAATTCCAACATAATAGATGAAGCAAAAACCCTTAATGAGGAAGAATTTAGCTATGGGGTCTAGATGCGAGCAGGTGCATATGGTGATCTATTCAAATAAGCCAGAACATATAAAAAGAACCCAAGGTCATATTCTCAAGGAATCAACCAAGAGTCCCCTAAAAGTACCAAGCAACCATCATCACACTAGCAATTTGAACCAGAGAGCCAGATGTTGCCTACCCAAAAGGCAGAACTTGGAAAACTCGTATGTGAATCCGATATTACTATAGAGCCAAAACCAAACTCGGATAAGATGCTGACCATACCAAGGAAAGACACGGTGTTGGGCTTGAGAAAAACTATTATGTCTAATCACAGTACATGGATGGAAGTTGATGTAGAGTTTTTCCAGTATAAAGATGGAAGAGAAATAGTTACTAAAGTGGCGGGAATTTCTACCTCTAAGGCTAAGGCTTTTGGCAACAAATCCGAACAATGGAAAGATGAGTCTAACTTGGGCCTAGCCACGGCAAGGCAGATTGTGGTTCAACTACTAGGCCTCTACCCTCCCAACCCACTAAACTTAAAAAGTCTTAGAAACTACTTGCTAGTGACCGTGGCAAACAAAACCCAGGTTGACTCAAGCCCATTTTAGGCAAAAGGCCTATCACTGTTGAGGACAAGCAAAGCCCATCTGGCAAAAAACTAAAGACAGTTACAAGTTCCCCAACATAACTCCAAAATTATGGCACCAGCGAGATTGAAGCCATTAGGGTGTTAGATAAATTACCATTGGCAGAAGCTGGTACCAGCCCCGCTGTGAACCATGAATACCATCTAATGGAATGTCTGGGGTTTAGGGAACCCTCGGACATTCAGGTCTCTTAATAAAATTCTCCAAGAAATAAAATCAAATGTTTTTTTTTTATGAGAAACCAAGCTAACTGTTAACTAAATGAGAAATCTTAGCAAGAGGCTTCACTTTCATAACTGTTTCTATCGAAATGGGTGGCTTAAGTGGTGGGCTTGCCTTGCTTTGGGACAGTGATACTAACCTTAGGATCATATCCTACAGCAAGTTCCACATCGATTCCATAATCAGTATCCAATATTCATTTAAATGGAGATACATAGGTGTGTATGGCTTCCCTGAGGCTGTTAATAAAAGGCACACGTGGACTCTTTTAAATAGGCTAGAAGGTTTGTTTAATCGCCTTTGGCTTTGCACTAGGGATTTCAACGAAATTCTCAATTGCTCTGAAAAGATGGAGGGACTGCCGAGAAACCCTGAAGCCATTGATGAGTTCAGAATGGCCTTAGAGAGTAATGGCTTAAAAGACATGGGACAGACCGATCACCCCTTCACATGGTCGAATAAACGGTATGGATCTAACTTTATCGAAGAAATGCTTGATAGATACTTGTGCAATGAAGATTGGAAGAAGTTTTTCACCAGATACAAAGTTCATCATTTGACTTCCACTATCTCTGATCATTGCCCTATATTCCTAGAAGCCTGGAGAGATTGCAGCTGGCTCCATAAAGGGCAAAAAAACCTGGTCGTTTTTAGTATAAGATGATCTGGAACTCTTATGCTACATGTGTTGACATTGTGAAGGACTATTGGCAACAAGCTTGTAATAGTGCAGAAGGACCGGTTAAGGACTTTGTAGCCAAATTAGATGCCGTTGGCAAAAAGCTGAAGGCATGGAGCAGAAAAGAATTCAGAGGTAGAAGGCAAACTTTTAAGCACCTTCTTGGCAAGCTGGAGCAGTGCAGAAGTAATTACTACCAACAGGCAGAAGGTAACCAAATTAAAAAACTATAGTAGCAAGTTAATAGTTTGCTCCAAAATTATGTGGATGAGAAAAGGTGATAGAAATACCAAGTACTATCATGTTGTAGCATTCGAAAGGAAAAAAGAAGAACAATATCATAGGCATCTTATCAAGTTATGGAGTTTGGGAGATTGATCATAATGCTATTGGTAACATCTTTTGTGACTATTTTACAAGTCTTTTCTCATCTTCCAACCCTTCATCCAGCAGCAGACAAATGGCTCTTCAAAGTCTTACAACCAGAGTCACTTCTAAAATGAATCAAGATTTGAGGAGACCCTTTTCCAGGGATAAAGTTATCTAAGCGATATGGAAGCTGCGCCCCTTCAAAGCCCTTGGACTTAATGACTTCTAGGCTGGCTTCTATCAAAGACATTGGCAGCAGGTTGGTGAGGAAACCATTTCTACATGTCTAAACATCCTGAATCACAAAGGTAATCCCAACCCCATCAATAATATTGACCTTGCTTTAATACCTAAAAATATAACGCTCAACACACCACTAACTTCAAACTTATAAGCCTCTGCAATGTCAGTTATAGACTCATTGCAAAGGTTATTACCAACAGGGTGAAACACACTCTCAGTAGTATTATCTCCCCTAACCAGTGTGCTTTCTCCCTTGTAAACTTATCTCTGACAACATTATCATTGATTATGAGTGCACACACTGTTAGAAAAGATCACAAAATACTATATAGTGAAAACAATTCTTTCTATCACTTTATGTTATTAAAATGGACAATGTATCACTAAAATTAGCACAATAATATTACCACAAATATAATCATTAATCAATCACAATGAACACCATATTTTTACGTGGAAAACCCAATTCGAAAAAAAACCACGGGACCGTAGTCTGATATCAACACTTCCACTATGCAATAATAATGGGATTACAACAATGTTCTCTCTAAAATCACCACTAGAGGCTCACCACAACATCAAGAATATTAATCTTGGCTCAACAATAATAAATCTAACAAATTCTCCTTAAATGTAAATTTGCTAGATAATGCTAAATCAGAGGCTAAATCGAAAATTAAATCTGATAGAATTGTAGAACAAGTTATTGGAAACTCACCTTCAAAATTTGAGCAAAATCGGAGCTTAAATTGACATCCAATCATCAAAGAGAAAACTAAAACCCTAAGTTTTATTTCTCTTCTTCCACTCGTTCTTCTCTATTTTCTGCATTCTGTTTATTGGAAAATTGCTTCTCGGCCAAAATCAACAAAACCCAAAATGATGTACTGTGCATTTATGGCAAATTTCAGTCAGCTCCCTTCATGGCTAATTACATGGAGGCCCCTGAACCCATATGATGTGGATCCCACCAACAAATCTCTCCCTCCACGTCATGTGAAAGGATTCACTAGACCCGCTTTCCTTTTACAAACTTAAAGCTTCTCATTGGACAATGACTTAGTCATCATATCCGATCTATTTTTACTTGTATGTATCTTTTCAAGTTGTAACAGTTTTGATTCTAATACGTCACGTACCCAATGATACCTAACATCAATGTGCTTGGATCTTGAGTGGAATGTTGGGTTCTTTACTAAATGAATGGCACTCTGACTGTCACAGTAAACTATGTAGTTCTTTTGCTTCACACTCAACTCTTGTAGGAATTTCTTCATCCACAAGGTTTCCTTGCAAACTTCAGTAACTGCAATATACTCAACATCTGTGGTAGACAAAGCAACACATTTCTGAAGTCTGGATTGCCATGACACAGCTCCCCCTGCAAAAGTAATCAGGTATCCTGATGTAGACTTCCTAGAATCCACATCTCCTGCCATGTCTGCATCTGTGTACCCATACAACACAGATTTATCACCACCAAAATATAAACATGTCTTATAGGTGCTTCTAAGGTATCTGAAAATCCACTTCACTGCTGTCCAATGCTCTTTGCCAAAATTAGAGAGTTACTGACTAACAACACCAACTGCATGAGCAATATCTGGCCTAGTACAAACCATAGCATACATTAAACTACCAACAGTTGATGCATAAGGCACTGCACCCATTTCTTCCTTTTCTTTCTCACTTGTAGGACATTGCTTGGAACTAAGCTTGAAGTGACCTGCAAGTGGTGAACTAACTGGTTTTGCCTTACTCATGTTGAATCTTTCAAAAACCCCTTTAATGTAGTTTTCTTGAGATAACCATAACTTCTCATTTTTCTTATCACGGGAGATCTTCATGCCAAGAATTTATTTAGCCTGTCCTAAATCCTTCATATCAAATGACTTACTGAGTTCTCTCTTCAACCCTTCAATTTTACTACCATCATGGCCAATAATTAACATATCATCCATATAAAGCAAGAGAATAATGAAATCATTATCTGCAAACCTCTTCATAAAAACACAGTGGTCTGATGTAGTCCTGCTGAAACTATGATTTTCCATGAAAGAATCAAATTTCTTGTACCACTGTCTCGGTGCCTGTTTCAGCCCATACAAGCTTTTCTTCAACATGGACACTAAATCTTCATTGCCTTTGACTCTGAATCCCTCAGGCTACTCTATGTAGATTTCCTCCTCCAAATCACCATGAAGGAAAGCTGTCTGTACATCAAGCTGCTCAATCTCCAAGTTTAAACTTGCTGCTAAACCAAGGATAACTCAGATAGAAAACATCTTCACTATAGGAGAAAAAATTTCTTCAAAATCAATTCTTTTCTTCTGACCAAACCCTTTCACAACCAACCTAGCCTTGTACCTTAGTTGTGAGTTATTTTCAGTCTTCAGCCTGTAAACCTATTTGTTCTTCAAAGCTCTCTTACCTTTAGGCAGTTTTGCTAAAGTGTGGTTCTCATGCAAGGATTTCATCTCTTCTTGCATAGCTTTAAACCACTTATTCTTGTGCTGGTGGGACATAACTTCTTGGAAGTTTAAGTTTTCCCTCATTTGTAAGTATCACATATTCATGTGGTGGATATTTGGAGGAGTGGTGGCGCTCTCTCATAGATCTTCTTAACTGAGGCTCAACAGGTGGATCAAATAATTCTGGAGGTGCTTGCTCAACTTATTTTGCTGGACCATCATCATCAACTCTATCATCAAAATCTTCTTGTGCGTCTTCCCCATAATCATCATAAACTACAGGTGGAAGAACTGATCTGGAAGTATCAGGAATAGGAATTTCATCACATTCTTGAGGCTTTTCATATTTCTCTACCCCATAAACTATCTGATATTCAAGAAATGTAACATCTCTGCTTCTGATGATTTTCTGATTCACTAGATCCCATAATCTGTACCCAAAGTCTTCATGTGCATAACCCAAAAAGATACATTCCCTAGCCTTATTATCAAGCTTCGACCTTTCATCTTTTGGAATGTGAACAAATGCCCTGCAACCAAACACTCTTAAGTGCTTATATGAAACATCTTTTTCGGTCCAAACTCTTTTAGGTATATCATTATCCAAAGGAGTTGAAGAAGAAAGGTTAATTAATTAAATCAACTGTAGTACGCATTGCTTCACCCTAAAAGTATTTAGGTAGCCTTGCATTATAGAGCATACACTTGATTCTTTCTTGAATCGTTCTGTTCATTCTCTCTGTCACACCATTTTGCTGAGGAGTTTTTGACACGGTCTTCTCAAGTCTGATACCATGGGATCTACAATACTACTCAAATGGTCCTCTGTACTCACCACCATTGTCTGCCCTTACACATTTCAACTGTCTCCCTATCCCTCTCTCAACCTTAACATGAAAATATTTAAAGACATCAAGTACCTGGTCTTTAGATTTTAGAGCAAAAATCCATACTTTTCTAAAACAATCATCAATAAAAGTTACAAAGTAAAGTGTACCTCCACGTGTTCTAGTTTGTATAGTATATACATCAGTGTGTATCAAATCAAGTAAGTTTGCTCTTTTAGATTGATAAAAATTACGAAATGCAACTCTATGTGCCTTTCCTGCTAAACAAGGATCACAAGGTTTGAGAGACTTACCTGCGAAGCTGGGCAGAAAATTCTTCTTGACTAGAACTTGAAGCCCTTTCTCACTTATGTGGCCAAGCCTTTTATGCCACAACTCAATGTCAGATTCTTTTGCTGCTACATTGACATCTTCTTTTATGAGCTTAGCTTCCATAACATAGAGAATGTTTACCTTCTTTCCTTTGGCTAAAATTATAGAACCTTTGGTGAGCTTCCATTTACCTTCACCAAAGTAGTTGCAATAACCATCGTCATCAAGCTTGCCGGTAGAGATCAAATTCAGACGCATTTCTGGAACATGACTGACATCCTTGAGTAGTAATCTGCTACCAACACTAGACTCCAAGTAAATATCTCCTATGCCTACAATCTTGGATGCACCATCATTTCCCATCCTGACATAGCCAAAATCATCACTAGTGTAGGATGTGAAGAAATCACCATTTGAAATAACATGAAATGAAGCACCCGAATCAATTATCCAATCACTTATATGACATGTGAGATTTATGGAGTTCCCATCATAGACAATAGTCATATCCCTATCGGCAACTACTGTATTGCTTACTTGTTCATTTTTCTATGATTCACCTCTTTCCATAGCCTGTTCCCTTTTTCATATTCTACACTCTATCTTTATATGCCCAATTTTGTTGCAATGGTAACACTTGACATTTTTCCGTTAAGACTTGGATCTTCCTCTGTAGTTGTTATTACCAGAACTTCTACTTTGGCTTCTTCCACGTCTTTCATGCTTTTCTGTAACAAGTGTTTCTGTCTCAGAAGAACTCATACCTGCATTCTTTCTTCTGGCTTCTTCATTTTGCATTATATCCTTAACCATTTCCATGGTTAGCTTCCCATTTGGCGCTGAATTATTTACTGACACCACCAATGTCTCCCAACTATCCGGTAAGGAACTAAGCAATAACAATGTTTGTAATTCAGCATTTAGTGAAATATTCATAGTTGTCAACTGGTTTACTAGGCCTTGAAACTCACTGGTGTGCTCAGCTATATTGCGCCCTTCCTTGTATTTTAGATTCACAAGCCTCTTCATTAAATTGACTTTATTTTGTGGTGTAGGCTGCTCATAAATGGACTCCAATTTTCTCCACATAACATCAGCCTTGGTCTCTTTTGCCACATGGTGAAATACACTCTGATTTATCCATTGCTTAATGGTGCCAACACATTTTCTATGTAATTGGATTCACTCCTTATCACTCATTTTCTCGAGTTTTATAGCATCCCCTTCAATAGGTTCATGTAGGTCTTTTACAAAAAGTAAATCCTCAATTCTGGACTTTCATATAGCATAATTTCATGCCTTCAGTTTAATCATGCATGCAGAATTTTCATCCATTTTAATCAACACAAATTAAGCACTGCACAACTTGACTAGCTTTGATACCACTTTGTTGGGAAAGATCACGAAATACTATACAGCGGAAACAATTCTTTCTCCCACTTTGTATTATTAAAATGGGCAATGTATCACCAAAATTAGCACAACAATATTACCACAAATATAATCATCAATCAATCACAATGAACACTATATTTTTACGTGGAAAACCCAATTCGGGAAAAAATCACGGGACCGTAGTCTGATATCAACACTTCTACTATGCAATAATAATGGGATTACAACAATGTTCTCTTTAGAATCACCACTAGAGGCTCACCACAACATCAAGAATATTAATCTTGGCTGAACAATAATAAATCTAACAAATTCTCTTTAAATATTTTTACGTGGAAAACTCAATTCAAGAAAAAATCACGGGACCGTAGTCTGATATCAACACTTCCACTATGCAATAATAATAGGATTACAACAATGTTCTCTCTAGAATCACCACTAGAGGCTCACCACAACATCAAGAATATTAATCTTGGCTCAATAATAATAAATCTAACAAATTCTCTTTAAATGTAAATTTGCTAGATAATGTTAAATCATAGGCTAAATAGAAAATCAAATCCGATAAAATTGTAAAACAAGTTGTTGAGAACTCACCTTCAAAATTTGAACAAAATCGAAGCTCAAATTGACATCCAATCATCAAAAAGAAAATTAAAACCCTAAATTTTATTTTTCTTCTTCCTCTTGTTCATCTCTATTTTCTGCATTCTGTTTATTGAAAATTACTTCTCGACTAAAATCAACAAAACTCAAAATAGTGTATTGTATATTTATGACAAATTTCAATCAACTCCCTTCATAACTAATTACATAGAGGCCTCTAGACCCACGTTATGTAATCCCACCAACACACACAAAATTAAGAGCAAAAAGAGAGGAAAGAGGCCTTGTAGCGTTGAAGTTAGACAGTAGTGAGGCTTTCGACAGAGTGGAATGATGCTTTTGAAAGATTTTATGCATAAATTATGTTTTAATGAGGATTGGATAGAACTTGTCATGAGGTACATCACCGCCACCTATTTTTCGGTCATCATTAATAGAGAAGTAAAGAGAAACTTCCAAGCTTTTATGAGGATAAGGCAAGACTGCCTTTTCTCGCCTTATTTGTTTCTCATATGCGCAGAAGCCTTCTCATCTCTATTGTTTCAGGCAGAAGCATCCAAGCTGATTAAAGGAATCAAGTTCAGTAATGAGGTCACCATTACACAGTTACTTTTTGTTGATGACAAATTGGTGTTCACAAGGGCTGATCCTTAAGAATGCCATGACTTAAAAAAATCATGGACTGTTATGCTTATGCCTCTGGCCAACTCTTCAACTTTGATAAATCATCCATTTGTGTCAGCTTTAATATCCTACACTGCCAAGCCAAAGCCATCCATGAGATCTACAATCTTAAGAGAGTCTCAATCCACAAAAAATATATTGGCCTACCATCAATGGTAGGTAGAAACAAAAAATAATTCTTTAATGATCTAATGTTGAGAATCTCAAGTAAGGTAAATGAATGGCATGAAAGATTATTCTCTTACGGGGGAAAAGAGGTATTGATCAAGGTGGTTGCTTAGGCCATTCCAACCTACGCAATGGGCGTGTTTAAACTTCCATGTAATTGGATTGTTGAAGTTCAAAGGATTTTTGCCAAGTTTTGGTGGGGTAGTACAAACTCTCAAGCTAAAAAAATCCATTGGGCTAATTGAAAAAAAATGAGTCTTATTGAAACCAATAGAGGTCTCGGTTTTTTAGAGATTTGGCTTGCTTCAACCAAGCCTTATTAGCAAAGTAATGCTAGAGACAAGTTCAGTATCCTATAAGTCTCTCACTGCCGAGCTTTTGAAGGCTAAGTACTATAAATACACACACTTCATAGAGGCTAAGCTTAGGAACAATCTCTCTTTTATCTGGAGAAGCATATTGTGGGACAGACAACTATTTAGCAATGATATGGGATGGCTCATTGGAGATGGAAATCTAGCTAAAGTATATAGAAGCAATTGGATCCCTAGGGAGTCCACCTTCAAACCTATCTCTCCTGCCAAACTACCTGATGACAGTAAAGTTGCAACTCTCATTGATGTCTCCAAGAACTGAAATCTTGATATGTTAAAAGCTAATTTTATTGATAAAGAAATTGAATTGATCCAGAGCATTTCCATTCCTAGCAATGATGAGAAGGATTCTATTTATTGGTATTACAATAAAAGAGGTGGCTATTCTGTCAAAAGTGGCTACTTCCTTGCTCTCAAAGATAAGTTTGCTAACAACCCAAAATTCTTATGGGAGCCAAACAAATTCTAAAAAGTTATATGGATGCCAAAGTTCCATCAAAAGTCATAATATTTGTACGGAGAGCCTTAAAGAACCTTCTTTCAACCAATTAACTCTGGCCTTGAAGCAAATTAATATCCATCCTCATTGTATCAAATACCACAGCTTGCCTAAAATAACTATGCATGCCTAGATGTTTTGTAAGTCTACCAAAAAGATATAGAATTGCCCAAAATTCAACTGACTGGTGAAGCAGATGAGCAATTTAGACCTATGGCAGAGCTTGCATTTGGCCCGTTCTTCCACAACCAGTAAGGAATTTTCAGAGTTCATAATGTTGCTGTGGGCTGTCTGGAAGGACAGAAATATCTGGGTTATGCAGGGGAAACTTGATCACCCAGATTTGGTCATCTCCACTACTGAGGCTTACTGCAACTCCCACTTCTCTCGTACAAACAGCCAATCAATTTCACCTCCTCAACACAATGTCACTGTATCAGCAAGGCAGAGAATTATCCCTCCGGGGTGATGCTGTTTCAATGTTGAAGCTGCTGTCAGTCTCCACTGCAAGAAAGCTGGGTTTGAGGTGGTTATTTGTAATGATGAGCACACGCAAATTGCAATGGCAATTGTTCCAAGTCCCTTCTGGAGTAATGTTAAACTAGTCGAAGCTGAAGCAATTATTTAGGGCCTCAAACTAGCATCCTGTCTTGGTCATTCTAACATCATCATCAAATCTGATACTTGTAATGTAATTAAACTTATAACAGCTCCTACTCTGAAATCAGGTTGTTGATTCATGAGATAGGCACCCTTCTTAATAGCTTTGCCCATTATCATTATTCATTCACAGGGAGAATAATGTGCTTGCTGACAAGCTAGCTAAGCTCGCTCTTAACTATTCTGAAGCCAAATTCTAGCTTGATGTATTCCCTTCATAATCTCTGCCTTTTAGCAATGAAAGTCCCTTTAAAAATAATGTCAGCTAGCTAAGCTCGCTCTTAACTATTCTGAAGCTAAATTCTAGCTTGATGTATCCCCTTTATAATCTCTCCCTTTTAGCAGTGAAAGTCCCTTTAAAAATAAAGGGGTTTTTTAGTTTTAATTTATTAAGTGATTATATGTGAGCAAATTTATGTTAGTTTTTTAAATTCCCAATTATATATGTCACGTGATAATTTATTTAAATTTAAAAAATACATGATTTTTCAATTCAATTTTTATGTTTGAAAAATTGAATTGAAATCAAACTGAATTGATTAATTTTTTTAATAAACAAACTAACCCATTTTTTAAATTAATAATTGATCTGAATTAATCGGTTAAATCTAGTCCAAATCAATTTTTATGGTTTACATTTTGTTTTTCTCTCTCTTATCAATGATTTTGAAGATGAGCATGAGAATAATGAAAAAATAAAATAATTTTAATAGCATTATATGTGTAAATTTTATTAATGGAAAAAATTATTTTTCTATTTATTATTTTAAGATATTTGTGTAAATTTTATTTATGGAGCATATACGTAGTGTAATTCTAGAATTTGTTGGCATGTATGGTGTAATTCGCTGACAAAATTACATCCTTATTGTTGACGTTAATACAAGTCGCCTTAAATACATAGGGGTTTTTGGATTTCGTATCGTAGTTATTTATTTATTCAAGCCAACACGAAACGGTACCGTGTCGCCTTTGCGTTTTGAGTTAAGATCTCTATAAATTCTCTCTTCGATATTCCTAGCGTCTCCCATTGGCTTAAACCCTGAAGTTTCGCGCACTTCATTTGCTCCCTCAAAAACCCTAGCCTCCTTCTTCACCACGCTCACTCGACAACGAAAATGGTACTGTTCCTCACATTCTATGTCTACAATCGTTTGATTGACTTATTAGTGATGCTATATATGCATTGATTATGCCCATTTGATGTCGTGTTGTGATTGATTTTACAGACAGGAGAAGCAGTGAACCCTAAAGCGTACCCGCTAGCAGATGCAAACCTCACAATTACGATACTGGATCTTGTTCAACAAGCTGCCAACTACAAGCAGCTCAAGAAAGGCGCCAATGAAGGTTTATTTATTTTGTTATTTATTTATTTTTGCTTCCTCTTCTTCTTTGCTCATGTGAGTACATTGAGTTCTAATACGGTCTCTCTTTTGGTTGATTGTTGGAATTTCAGCCACGAAGACCCTTAACAGGGGCATCTCCGAGTTTGTTGTGATGGCTGCTGATACGGAACCTCTCGAGATTCTTCTTCATCTCCCTTTGCTTGCTGAAGACAAGGTAACTTTTTTTCTTTCTGTGTTGCAGAATAGTAATATTTTCTCTATTATTGTGCTTATTATTTTCACATAGTCGATTGGTCCTTTAGTGTTAAAATTTGTTATTAAATGCGATTAAGTCACTAGGCATTTGATGTTTCTGAGCTCTTTTACTTCAGTGCATAGTGTTGAATGGCTATTGTCTCTAGTCAAAGGAGGAAAACAAACAAATGGGAGACTCTTGTTCACAGTTGAATGTTTGGTATTTGCCCGATTAGGGTTTTTTTTAGTGACATTGTATAAGTTGAAGACTATAATTGTAACTTATGTTTCTATGCCTTAAGAGGTGGTTTGAGCATCAGTTTGATTGCTTAGCTGTAACATGATCTGCATGCTTTTAGCAAGACTTCATCTTAGCAGGCATTGCTTGGAGAACAGAGTAAAGAAAAGATGGGCTGAAGGTCAAGCTTTATGCTTATAAATTTTAGTTGAACTGAGACCTAGAAAGTCAAGTTATTCTTTTGAAAACGTCTATAGATTACTCTGAAAAGTTAAATCTTAATTTCATTCGTTCAATGAGACTATTACACTTATAACACTGCAGAGAAAGAATTAGAACATATTCTAAGATTAGTCATCCTTTCTTTATTGGAGAAGGTTTGGAAATACTTCTAACCATACCTTGCTAGATTGTTATGTCACCTGCTAAATAATAATGAATCTGTAGAGTATTACCGCTGAAAAACTAAAAACAAACTAAAAGTAGAAATACTGTCGGTGGACCATAATGGTGATGGAAATTTCCTTAATACTTCAAGTCGAAAGAGTTTAATAAGTAAACCTTAACTAACTAAATGTAATGAATCCTTTTGGATGAGCTAAAAATGTTAAATAGTTGGGTTTTAGATTTTAATAGTTATCTGCACTGCTATTGTTTGTGTGTTCCTTTGCTAATGCTCTGCTATGACTGTAAAACTAAATGGTCTCTAAATGACTCTTGTATTTGAATTTGGCAGAACGTTCCCTATGTTTTTGTCCCCTCAAAGCAGGCTCTTGGTCGAGCATGTGGGGTCACAAGACCTGTCATTGCTTGCTCAGTGACGACAAATGAGGCAAGCCAATTGAAGAGTCAAATTCAACAACTCAAGGTACTTATGCTTTTAAATTTTGGTGTAATCATGAGTTATTATTATCAGCCAACTTCTATAATTGGTTTTAATCCTACATTTCTGAGCTTATCCTTCTGCTAAATGCAGGATGCCATTGAAAAGCTCTTGATATGAATTATAATGGAATTCATATTCGGTGTGATGGGCCTCTTGGATAGTGGTCACTCCTTTAGAGGCTTTGACTGATGAAGTAGTTGTGCCGCTAGGAAATGTTCTAATATCAACTTTTGTATTTTTATCTTTTATGTTTCCTTGTCATGCATTGTGAGAGAACTTTTGGAATTATATTTACCGGACTTGGGATGAATGAATGAATGATGCTATTAAATGTTGTTATAGGTTGTTTGATGTGTATTTGTGTGTTTTCATGTATGCCGTTAAAGAATGTAACTGTTATTACTGAACTGAGCCAAACTCATGGATTTTTGTTGTAAAATTAAGTCAACGATCAAGTGTCAGTTTTCACCTTGTTGAGTTCGATGATAATTATTAGATGTATACTACGGGCAGCATACGATATTAGATGCTTAAAATGTGTTGGGCGTCTTGGGCCTATTACTACAAACAAATATTTCTATAGCATGCGATGGATGCTATTGAATATTGTCTTCAGTCCGCAATAAAGAAAGAGAGGATTGACATGACATGAATCTATGCAGAAGAAAAAAAAAAGTTGGGCGAGTCTAAATTTTATTGGGTTATTAACGGGTCAATTCATTAAAAACTCGGATGATAATGAACCAAATAAAACTCTAATCAGGTTTGTTATGGTCTTTAAAAATCGTTTCGTCCATTTAAACTTAATAACATTTGTTATTTTTAATAATTTAATTATTTAAAGAGAAATAAAATGGTGAGAAATGATAAAAGAGTAAAGAATAAGTTTAGAAAGGAAAATTTATACTTTTTCTTTCTTACAAAAATTATAAAAAAAATTCAAACTATTTTTTATTTATCTTAGACATGTTTTCTTAAAAAGGTAATTGCATAGATGTTTGTGAACATATGATGTTTAACTTTTATTTTTATTTGCTATTATATTTTTAATGATCTTAGTTTGGTAGATTGTTATTATCATATATTTTTGAAGTTTGAACTTCAAAATTCTATAAGATGTTATATTTTAAAAAAGAAAAATAAAGACGGGTTAATGGGTCGGTTTGGGTAATGCAATAAAAATAACAAATGAGCTGAAAGTTTTTTTTTTTTTACCCAATAAATTAATATATTGAATTTGAGCCTATTAAATTTAACATGATACGATTGTTGTTAGACATATAACATAATAATAATAATAATAATAAAGAGTATTGCTATTTGACCCCTCCTGTTTTATCTCATCAACCCTCACTTTTATTATTTTATTAAAAATAATTTATATCCAATTTACTCTTATTATCATTTTGAATATTTTTAATACACCTATATTACTTAAAAATATGAATAAATCAACTTTTTTTTAAAAATAATTTATCTTCTATTTCTAATTTTTTTTTATTTCACTTTTTAGATGTTAAAGATTTACAAGATTAGAGATTTAACGAGTATGATAGATATTGACATTTATGGTATATTTATAAAAGAAAAAATAAATTATATATAAGTTTTTTTGGTGGTAATTTATATAAAAAAAATTAAAATTCATATAAAAATAATAAGCAAGAATTGATCAGATAAAATATGTGTCAAATAGTGCCACTCAAAAAAAAAAAAATGTATGAAGAACCTGAGCATTCTCCTAGATCAAATGACAAATATGACCAATATGAGAATTCAATCCAGTATATACGAATGAAAAGAATTTGTTCAAAGAATTTGGGCGTTCTCCAAATTAAAAGATTATAATGTTAATGTAAGGGTTGGTGCTAACGAGTTCTAATTTAGAGCGTAGAGTTGTTCAAAATTATTTAGAGTAGATGGGTAGAGTAGCATATTTGGTTTGTTTTGTGAGTTTGGTTTGGGTTTAATTCTTTATTTTAAAATTTTAATTTATGAATTTAAATTTAGTTGGTTTTCACTTTTTAGTAGATCACAGGTAATTTTTTTTTATTAATATTTTATATATACACATTTTTATACAAACTATTTCATATAAATTAATCTGATACACGTACATTAATTTGCATGGTTTATCTTAATTTATTTTATTAACCATATTTTATCATATCAAAACTTGCATGATGCATCGGTTTGTATAGAAAAGTCTGTAAATTTAGCGTTTTGCATTTGTTAATTGTTATTACTCAGTAGTCTCACGGTCGTAACAATTTGTTGTAAAGAGTAGAGCATGAAGTGGGCGTGCCGGAGTGGTTATCGGGCATGACTAGAAATCATGTGGGCTCTGCCCGCGCAGGTTCGAATCCTGCCGCTCACGGTTTTGCTGTTTCGTCTTTTATTCAATGCACCGGCCCTTGCCCACAACAGTCGAATGATAAAAAATGAAATGTTTCGAGTCCTGCTGCTGCTTCTGCATGTTAGCCATCTTTGAAAGGCAAAGCCTTTCAAAGAGGACGCCAATGGGACAACTGATTTGCACAAAGGGCGAGTTTAAGAGGAAGATGCACCTGGCAACGTAAATGCAAGAGAGGAGGATCTTTTTGAGGACGCCATTGGAGAGCTTTGAGGTGGTGGTTTGTTGTGGCTGTGGTCGTGGAAGATTTCATATCTTTGCCCAATTGATTACAATTTAAGGATCTTCTTTGTGCGGTTGTATGTCAGAAGAGTTGTTGTGGAGAGGGATTTGGAGTTTAATGGACCAAAAAAAGAGTTTTATTTGTATTCAAAACAATAACATTATACCTGCATGAGAATGCTTATTCACCAACGACAAGGCACGTATCAACTTTTCACTTGGTAGCGTAGAGCAGAATGAACTCTATTATTATAAAAAATATAGTTACATATAATTTGAACTTAATAAAAGAAATCTACTATATTTTCTATCAAAAGTCTATCGAAATACATAATAATAATATTAGTAGAATATATAATAATAATACTAGTAGACCTAGACACACAACAATGATATTCACATATAATAATGATATTTGTGGTATAATAGCTCGCAAATTTAAATTAAAAAAATTTATCCTTATTTATACATAAATGAAGACTCAAATCTTAACCCTATAATCAAACTAAGCACCACTTGGCCGAAGAGCGGTGGGCAAAGAAGCACATATACTGAGATTTGCATAAAAAGTCTCTTATGACATATGGACTCAATGGTCCCATTTTCGCCCATTGAGAAACACAATTTTGCAAATCAAAATAAGAAGAATCAACAGAGGGGGGTAGATACAAGATATTAAACAAAGGTGCTCCCACCACTACGACCCAGAAAGTAAATATTGACATGAGAGCTGAAACTTGACATTCATCAATATTCTACTGATGATTTTTTAACGGGCCAAGTTGCCCATTTAAAAGATGGCAATTATTGCAGACGCACAAAGCCTCTAAGTCGTCCAATCATATTTCCATCTCTAATTTTGAGTTTGCCTTTCAATTAGGAATTACCATTCACAAAGAAAGTGCTCCCCACCTAAGCAATAACCCACACCCACAAAAATATAAAGTGCTTGTCGGCTGTCACCACCCCGGGCATGCTGGACCTGTCAGTTAACTCCGCTTAATCCCGTGAATGTCAAATGGACAAATTAATTATTTCGAATAAAAATATCAAAATATTATTTATTACATCCCTCAACAGGAATAAATTCGAAGGGGCGGGCCTCCATTGACCCCAGGTCCACGCTAACGCGGGTGAACAGTCTTGTTTGTATCAGTCTCTCAGTCTCAGACTGTGACGTACGTACACACTCCTACTCCCATCTCTACACTCAGCATAATATTCACGTCTCCCTTAACATTGTTGATTTGTTAGATAAATGTTAAAGCTAACGTGTATTTAGTTTGCCTTCCATCTTTTTTAAATTTCAACTCAGCTTAAACCAAAATCTATGTCAAATCCAAGTCTCACCCAGAAATCTTGAAATAAAAATTTATATTATGTATTTAGTTTTTTTTTTTGGTAAGATATGTTTTTAGTTATTTACCCAGTACTTTTGAAGGAAACAATCGACAAAATACAATGAAGTAACTGCTGTTTTTGTTAATGACCCAATTCTGCTCTGACCAATCACATCCCGGGCGGTTCATGTAATTAACAAATCTCTTTATCTTTTTTTTTTTTTTGAGAATACAAATCTCTTTACTCTTTATCCTAGAAAGAATCATAAATCACTCTTTCTTGATTACAGTGACAGCACAAACAACGACAAAAGCAAAAGCAAAAAAAAAAAAAAGTTTCCGAAAAAAAATATCTTTTCCGCATCGGCCTCCGTCGCTTCGCTGAAAAAACAACACACGCTAAAACATGGAGAAAATTAACAACGGCGGCAATAGCAACAACAATAACAACAAGAAGCAGCAGCAACAGAAAAAGAAAAAATGGTTCTTGTCATTAGTGTTTTCACTTTTAGTTTCAACCCTTCTCATAGTCGTTAGTGTTTCAATCTCTTCGACCCCTTCAAGATTCTACAACCACGCCTACACTCACAACCAACGTCCCAAATTCGTCGAGCAAGACCTGCACGTGCTGCCCACGTCGTCTGAGAAGATTCCAAGGCTCGCGTACTTGATTTCGGGTTCGAGGGGAGATGGGGAGAGCTTGAAGAGGACGTTGAAGGCATTGTATCATCCGAGGAATCAGTACGCTGTTCATTTGGATTTAGAGGCGCCTGCTGAGGAGAGAATGGAGCTGGCGAGGTTTGTTGCAAATGAGCCGCTGTTTAAGCATGTGGGTAATGTGAGGATGGTTTCCAAGGCAAATTTGGTCACCTATAGAGGGCCTACTATGGTTACTAATACGCTTCATGCTGCGGCTATTTTGTTCAAGGAAGGTGGGGATTGGGATTGGTTCATTAACTTGAGTGCTTCTGATTATCCTTTGGTCACACAAGATGGTAAGTTAATGATTGATTGGAGGTTGTTTTGTTGAGGATGTGAAAAGTGAGAACTTGTTTCCAATAGTGTAAATGCGTTTGATCTGTTTTTACGTGGGGTTTTTATTTTGAGCTTGGGATCTTAGCTATTTTGTATCATTAACAACCGTTGGCTATGTGTTGTTAATTTTGCTTGTGATCTCATAAACCATTTCTTTTTATTTATATTGCTGTTTTGCCAATCAGTGGTTGGATTGTGTAATCCTAAATCTCCTCTGTTTTAACCAACCATGTTGTCCCAGATGTTACTAAATTGGCACAGCCTTGATGTGTCTTCAACTTATAAATCCTAAGCAAGTTTTATATTATTGACTGTATATCTGATTCTTGGCATAAATTAGGTCAATGTATTTGGAGAAAGAAGCATTGATTGACTGCTTATGCTCCAAGTGACTTTCAGATGTGTCTAATAGTTGTTTTCTTGTGCGCCAGATTTTCTCTATGTGCTGTCAACTATTCCAAGAACCCTTAATTTCATCGAGCATACCAGTGATATAGGTTGGAAGGAGTACGTGCCTCATCATTTCTCTAGTGTTTTTACTCCTTAAATGATTTAGAAGTAGCATCTAAAATGATATCTGAGCTTAAGAAGAGTGTTTCTCTGAAATTTCACAGGTATCAAAGAGCCAAGCCTGTTATAGTTGATCCGGGCCTTTACAGTGTGCAAAAATCTGATGTGTTTTGGGTCCCGCAGCAAAGAGGTGTGCCAACTGCATATAAGCTATTTACGGGTGAGAACTTTTATTTCCTCCACTTCTCATTTCATGGAAACCATGTAGTTATGTTTGATTAATTTTCCTTGAGATGTTGTTAAGCAATATGTCAGTGAAAAACATCTCTTGCTTTCATTTTTTTTTAATTTGATGTTTGTATTGATCTTATGGTGCGTCCTAAAATAACTTATTTTCTCAATTAATCTTGTTTATATGGAATTAAGTTACTAAACCTGCTGCCTGAAACATTTCCCATTAGAACATCCATAAAACTAATGCATTAGCAGTCATGGCTGTTTAAGGATCACAAATTTTCATTGACATGGCCAGATTGAGTTCAGAATCTCCCAAGTAGGGTAAAATTTGACTCATGATTAAAATCTGTTGCAATTTGTTAGATCAACCATCCAGCCAAATATTCCTCTTTTACTTTTCCATCGTTTTCTTTCATATTGTCTCTTTTCTGGAAGGATTTAGATTCTGTTCTTTGAAGCATACTCCTACCATAATTTTACTTTATCTTAAGTTTTAACCATAGATTTTCCTTTACAATTTCTTCAGGCTCTGCTTGGATGATGCTTTCTCGCTCCTTTATAGAATTTATTCTATGGGGATGGGACAATCTCCCAAGGATAGTACTTATGTATTATGCCAACTTTCTATCTTCACCAGAAGGCTATTTTCATACTGTTATCTGCAATGCTCCAGAGTTCCGTAACACTACTGTAAATCATGACCTCCATTTCATATCTTGGGACAACCCCCCAAAGCAACACCCGCATTTCCTCACTGTTGACGACTACCAGAGGATGGTTGAGAGCAATGCTCCCTTTGCAAGAAAATTTGGCAGGAATGAGCCAGTTCTTGACAAGGTTGACTCTGAGCTGCTGGGCTGCAGTGCTGATGGATTTGTGTCTGGTTCATGGTTCAACAATGAAAGAAATTCAAACTTTACTCTGCCATTTGATGTCATAAAAAACTCCAGTGATCTTAAGCCTGGTCCTGGTGCTGAAAGGCTTAAACGCCTTATCAATGGTCTACTATCAGCTGAAGATTTTGATGCAAAGCATTGCATTTGACACCTGCAAGTCTAGTGAATCAACTGTTTCTAAAGACAACCTGCTTTTACCTAGTTTTTGATTGGCAAATTAACGCTCCTCTGTTCAGTTAGTAATAGTTGGTAATGGGATGGATAACAACTTTATAGGACTAAAGGGGAAAGAGAAATCACTTTCCATATATGAGTATATTCTATACGGCTATACCTTACCTTTTTTCACCTTTGGTACCATACTTTTGTAGGTAGGTGTTTATGCTTAGTTAAATATATTGTTTGGGTTACATTATTTATCAAATTTCACGTAGTCACGCTTTATCAATCCCATTGGTGCATTACGCCTTCATTCCCAGTCCAAGATGTTTCTTTTGATGATTCCGTATGAACCCAAACAAACTGCAGGAAGACTTGACCATACGAGAAGAATATTTGATTATGGCAACGGATGTATATTTCACCCGTTCGAACTAGTTAAAAGAAATGGAGTGGTGATCTTACCGAGTTAATTATTCCCTTCAGTACATTCCACCTTCTATTACTTCACAGATGCTCAAACAGCATCAGGGGAAGGGGCCTTTGGAAATCATGCATGACTTTATTGTACGGCTCAGATTAAGCTTAAGATTTGTTTGGAAGCTATACAAAGTACCCATCTGCTCGTTGATAATGAGAGAAGGGACTAGAGAAACACCCAATTTCAAGTGCCATTAGCACTTTTTGTTTTCAAGTGCATTAATACTCATGATAGCAAGAACATCCAACTCGTTTTCTCTCTAATTTGATACCATCGCGGCTCACATATTATTACAGTGCACTGACATAATAAACTTATTTTATGCTATTCAAGCATCAACCACTATGTATCCAAATGAAGATAACAAGATCCAGATTAAAACTAAAAGTTCATATATTATATCCCTCTTCTGCACAGAAACTGAAGTTGCATATTTCCATCGTAT